>OU538822.1:10025000-10756129 GCA_912999785.1 Hydriomena furcata | reverse complement strand
AAAAGCAAAATAAACAAACTTTTCAATTAATGTTTAAAACAGTTGAGTTGGTACAAAATAAACAGATAAATTACTTTTACCGTTTGTGTTGGGATGTTTAGATTATTTTAATTTAAATTAATTTTAGACTGTCGTGAAACTTTTAGATTCACATCGGACTCTAAAGTATGTATGAGACTAGATACTCCTAAAAACTAGCACGAAAAAGGTAAAATTATCGACTAAACGTAAAAACTACACACATGTACCTATGTCATACACAATGTTTTGAAGCTTTGCAACCTGAACAGTGAACAATATACGAGAATAATATGACTAAAACATACTTTTGAATGATCTATGTTTTTAACAACGGAAATAAATAGAATCAAGACTTTAATCCCCACATTTTAGGGTTAAAACGGGACCCTATTACTAAGACTCCACTGTCCGTCTGTCTGTCACCAGGTTGTATCTCATGAACCGTAATAGCAGACAGTTGTAAATTTTACAGATGATGTTATTTTGTTGTTGCTACAACATCAAATACAAAAAACAGAATAAAATAAATATTTAAGTGGGGCTCCCATACAACAAACGTGATATTTTTTCGTTTTTATAGACAATGTTATGGAACACTTCGTGCGCGAGTCCGACTTGCATTTGGCCGGTTTTTTCAGATCTCCAGGCCATCTCTGAAGATGAATGCTATCAGGCACGATTGTTTTAGTCGAGAAAGTCTGCGCATTGTACGCATGTTGTACGCTTAAGTTTATAACAGAGCTGTTCACATAAAAAACAAATCAGGCCCTTAGGAACAATTAACCAATGTATCATGGTTCCCCTTGAGAAATCAAGATAAAGTTTTAATGACTGAACATTGCGCTTTTCAGTATAGCAATTATCTTATCTTATCTGAACCAAAAACCTAGTTTATAATGGCCTTAATAACGAAGAGGTCTGCCTCATTCCATTATCATTTAAAAAACGATTTATTCCTCACACGACCCAATAACAATTTGATAGATATCGTTTATTGTTAACAAGATTACATGTTTTTGGTTAACAGTGCTTTAAATTCTGGTTTAACTAGACACTATGGTTCTCTATAAGTACCAATAAATAAAGATAAGTTGTACACACGGCAGGCAGTTACGTACACAAACAAAGCCGTGTCACCGTTTAGTTCTCGTGAGAAGTTTACACAAAGTACGGTACGAATAGAAAGTGATCCACCAATCACGCGCATCCTAACTTCACATCGGCCAGTGAGTGACAACGCTGCGCTTGAGCCCAACTATAGGATAGTCAATTGAAGCGGTGATAAACAATAAATGAATAATGAATATGAATAAACAATATTTATTTTGGAAAAGAATAATTCAATTAATACATAATAAAGTGCACAATATTTTTGCAACGTTGGATGGCAATAAATATTCAAATTATACAGCGAATTTTATTTACAAGGTAACCTGTGAATGGTTGATAATCCCGACAGATGCTTGTAAAACAGTGTTGATGATACCTTGTCATACTTTTGAAAGCTTGTAAAAACACAATGAGGTAATCAAAAACATATAAAAAAAACAGCCAAGTGCGAGTCGGACTCGCGCACGACTGGTTCCGTACCATTATCTATAAAAAAACGATATACCACGTTTTTTCTTGTTGAAGACAAGACGAGTAGATAACTAATAGGAATCTATTATAGCAAGGTCGATGGTTGGCAGTGGCACTAGTAGTTTTTGGGTCAGCTTAGGAACAAACCGAAATAACTTATAATACATCATATCTCACCGCGATAGCGCGATCATTATCATTATCTCGGTCGCGCCGGCGAATTTTAATGAATCGTTTCTTCACAGTGAAAATGCAACGCATTTACGGAATTCAAGCTAAGGCAGCGTTTATACATAAAGCAGTTTACCGATGTTTTTCTTGTCGGAGATAGAAACGTTTTTTAGGGTTCTGTACCAAAAGGGTAAAACGGGATCCTATTACTAAGACTCCGCTGTCCGTCTGTCTGTCACAGGGCTGTGTCATGATGTATTTCTGTTGTTGCTACAACAACAAATACAAAATACAGAATAAAATAAATATTTAAGTGGGGCTCCCATACAATAAACGTGTTTTTTTTTTTGCCGTTTTTTATAGATAATGGTATCTACGGAACACTTCGTGCGCGGGTCTGACTAGCACTTGGCCGGTTTTTTAATTAAAATTTTTACATTATAACACAGCGCCATTAAGCCCCAAACTAAGCAAAGCTTGTACTATGGGAACTAAATAACTGATATAATACATAAATCCTTTTATTTAATATATACTTGTACAATGTACATATATGATAGATTCTAACACAGAAAAAATATCTATGTTCATCACACAAATATTTGTCTTTAATGGGAATCGAACCCACAGCTGTAAGGTCAAATAATATTAAACTTCCTAAGTAAATGTAAGCTCGGATCTCTGGTGGTAGCGTTTGGAGCCGCTCAAAAGCCTCCATTATGACTTAAGGCCTTTTTAAAGCCAGGAACCACCTAGTCATTTAAAACTAGGAAGTGCTTAGCGGTCACCCATTGGAAGAAGTTGAACTAAAACCCACTACCTTTTCTAATGCCGGGGTCACACGGCGCGCGTTTTCACCAAGGCCAAGGCGGGCGGACGTGCCGTGGGAACGATGCATCCGTGGTGGCCCGTGCTCGGAACGATCTGTACGCGACGCGCCGGACGCGGAGCGTCATCCGGCGCGGCCCGTCGTTTTACGCGCCGTGGGACCCCGGATTAAGATGCGCCCCCGATTTCGCTAGCGGTCACAAATCCCACCTGGCGAAATTACTATTGAGCTATGACATAGTTCTGTAGTGACTGTTGTAGACAGTTGTAGCGAACTTTGTAATTTGCCATAAGTTCAGGTAACTTAGTACTGAATTTGGTTCTCGCGATGTTATCAAACGAAACATCGTTTCCGATATTTTGAAAGAAGGAATGACCGATATTACTTTTGACAATTGACATAATACATTCTATTACAACATACCACAATTTGGCCGTATGTATTGGAGCACTGTCACTTGTCAATAATGTCGAAATCGTTTTGCAGAGTATGTATTTGTACTGATTGTATTATAATAGTATTATGTTACAAGTGAGCTAAGTTGCTCATTACACGCGAGGCTGTGGATTACAGGCCAGGCCGTAGGCGGAAATCAGCCGAGTGTCTAATGAGCAAGTTGCTCACGAGTTTCATACGCACTTTTTCAACACACTTGCGAGAAAAAACAAACATACCTACAAATTATTTTACCACAATAAATGCGATACAAACAAAGCATGAGAATAAGGGGAAATGGCGCGCAAGTATTTTTTTTGCACGTGCCAAATGTGAGGAGGTTAATTACAATATAGCCATATACATTAAATAGCCTACTTGAAAATTAGATTTATTTATTCCAAAAGTGTAAATGGATTTTCAGCGGCTTAAAACCTCTTTGTTGTTACAAAAAGAAACTGTATTACCCGGTTAAATTGAAAATGCTGTTTACTCGCATATAATTTGCAGTTAGGTACTAACTTACTAATTATGCACTAGTGTGTAATATTATTATGCACGCGTTTGTTATAGCTCGGTTTATGGCCCTAAGAACGATGTAATAAGGCTCACTTTACGAGCAAGTGTGTTGAAAACCTGGTTTCTACGTCAATGTGTATTTACGCTGAGTAGCGCGTCGCACCATCAGCTAATGGCACTGTAACTGTATGATGGGATGATGGACCATGTAATGTTATATTCAAAAGCGTAAAATGAAAATGTTTGTAGTTTTGCGAAGTGAATCTAAAGCTATTTACACACAGCAGCGCCTTAGGCAAACGTAGAAGCGGACCCGATAATTTTACTGCTATAATAATACACTGAAACCTGGGGTATACTCTTGAAAACGATAAAGGATATATCAAGTCAAACGTCGCATCGTGTCCGAATATATTTTGAAGGATGGACAACCGATATTAGTTTTGACAATTGACATCATACATTCTACTACGACAGACGACAGTTTCTAAAGCCCACGGCGCGTAAAACGACGGAGATGAAAAAATCTTACAATTTGAAAAAAAAAGTTAGCAAGTATTTTAAATAAATAAATATTGGTGGACTTTACACACAGCGTTATCTAGCCCCAAACTAAGCAAAGCGTGTACTATGGAAACCAGATAACTGATCGAATAATTATATATTACACATATGTGTAATTAACACCCAGACACAGATCAAACATCTATGTTTGTGAGATAAACATAGATGTTTGATGGTGGGAAACGAACCCACTACCTACAGCGCAGAAGGCAGAGTTACTACAAACTGAGCTGTGAGTCTACTCATTTTGTATGTTTGTGTAAAGGTTTAGTAAGAAAGAATTTCACTCTCTTAAGAGCTGCAACAGGGTGTTGAAGATTGTATAAAAACTACTAAAGAAATGAAATGAAATATGATCACGACTGTGTAATCCCCAAGTGCCAGTTAGTCATAACTTATTTTTAAATCTGTTCAAATATACTCGGAGCGTTGAAAACTTTTAGGGGATAGATACGAGTATCTACATTTGCGAGATGAAATCCAAAGTACCTATTGAATATATGTTATAGTTTCTTAGCCGTCCCAACTTGAACATATTTTTGATGAGTGAAGTGGACGAGAGCTTTGCTTAGAAAAATATCCAATATTCCCAATTTTAATAAATGCTACGTTACGCTGACTCTATTTGTATGTATTATGTAGAATTTTCTAACTAAATGTGGGTATGTTGTATTCAAATGCAGTTTTACAGTCATTTACATAAACTATTAATGAGGAAGGTTTGCGAATACCTGTCTATTATTAAGTTTATGTATAACACGTTCCTAGCTAATTATGTAAATGGTATACCTTATTGATTCACAATATTTTAGTGCTTTTTAGGGTTCCGTACCCAAAGGGTAAAAACGGGACCCTATTGCTAGGACTTCGCTGTCCGTCTGTCCGTCTGTCCGTCTGTCCGTCTGTCCGCCTGTCCGTCTGTCCGTCTGTCCGTCTGTCCGTCTGTCCGTCTGTCCGTCTGTCCGTCTGTCCGTCTGTCCGTCTGTCCGTCTGTCCGTCTGTCCGTCTGTCCGTCTGTCCGTCTGTCCGTCTGTCCGCCTGTCCGCCTGTCCGTCTGTCCGTCTGTCCGTCTGTCCGTCTGTCCGTCTGTCCGTCTGTCCGTCTGTCCGTCTGTCCGTCTGTCCGTCTGTCCGTCTGTCCGTCTGTCCGTCTGTCCGTCTGTCCGTCTGTCCGTCTGTCCGTCTGTCCGTCTGTCCGTCTGTCCGTCTGTCCGTCTGTCCGTCTGTCCGTCTGTCCGTCTGTCCGTCTGTCCGTCTGTCCGTCTGTCCGTCTGTCCGTCTGTCCGTCTGTCCGTCTGTCCGTCTGTCCGTCTGTCCGTCTGTCCGTCTGTCCGTCTGTCCGTCTGTCCGTCTGTCCGTCTGTCCGTCTGTCCGTCTGTCCGTCTGTCCGTCTGTCCGTCTGTCCGTCTGTCCGTCTGTCCGTCTGTCCGTCAGTCCGTCTGTCCGTCTGTCCGTCTGTCCGTCTGTCCGTCTGTCCGTCTGTCCGTCTGTCCGTCTGTCCGTCTGTCCGTCTGTCCGTCTGTCCGTCTGTCCGTCTGTCCGTCTGTCCGTCTGTCCGTCTGTCCGTCTGTCCGTCTGTCCGTCTGTCCGTCTGTCCGTCTGTCCGTCTGTCCGTCTGTCCGTCTGTCCGTCTGTCCGTCTGTCCGTCTGTCCGTCTGTCCGTCTGTCCGTCTGTCCGTCTGTCCGTCTGTCCGTCTGTCCGTCTGTCCGTCTGTCCGTCTGTCCGTCTGTCCGTCTGTCTGTCACAGGGCTGTATCTCATGAACCGCGATAGCTAAACAGTTGAAATTTTCACAGATTTTGCTAGTTGGCACTTTCTGTTGACTTTAATTCCAAAGGGTTTCGTGGCTTTAAATCTCGACCAAGATTTCAATAAAAAATATTTGTTTTTAAAAAGAAAACATCGTAAGTATGGTTACTAAAAATCTAAAAATACTAAAATTTGTACAGACTTCTGTACAAAGGTTCAAACACTATTTTTTACTATTTTTAGAAGTGCTGATGAGCTTGCAAGTGACTATTCTTCTCTCTTATCTTCTTTTTAAGGATTTTTCAAGAAACTGAAATCTTGATTTAGATATCTCTCAGAATGTCTAACCCTACTTGAGCGTATTTAATATTTTTTATAGGAAATTTCTGCGTCTATTTAGATTTTAAAGAGAACTGAATAAAATGTACCCGTTTATATAATAAGCAACCAACGCGGACCTGGGACCTTACTGACCTTACTTAAACTGGGTAACTGGATGGTTGCCTGGTCTTTTTATCCTTATTTTATGACTCGCCAGATCTTTAAGCCTTATCTAGGTTAGGTATAACTCGGCTTCCTTTTTGAATGTTGATTAAGTATCTAAATCCAAATCCAAGGACTAAACATTTCCTCCGTAATTAGATTAATAAATAAATATTGGTGTACATTTCAAACAGCGCTATCTGGCCCCGAAGTAAGCAAAGAAGGTACTCTGGGAACCACATAAGAAATAGAATACTTATACCCTTTTTTTAACACCCAGACACAAAGTTATTTTTCAAACTATCGTGATTAGTAAAACTATAGATTTTGACACGGGTCTATCTAGACTGTGGTCTGCCCGCGACCATGGCTATTGTAACATAGTCGAAACGTCGGGAAAGTAAATGAAAGGTAATTACGTGACAAAGACCCGTGTCAAAACCCAGACACTGTAACGAGTCAGGCTTCGTTCAAGGTATCCACAAAAATAAATTATAGTGTTTTAAATCTAAATTACTAATCATTGGTCTGATTTATCAATCGATAGTGGATTTGAGGTGCGAGAATTGTTTGTCATAGCTCAAAGTTGTCAATTATGACAGAGATATGGGAATGTCAACTGTTACATCACCTGTCAGTATTAACAATGACATAAGAATAGTTCATCGATCGAGAATGTGAACCATTAGTTATATTCGTGTGACGTATATGGCAATAATTCGAGTTTTTGCATTCATTCACTGAGCTCTGATTGGTTGGTATTTTTAAGCGCGGGAAGAGAAAAAAACATGGACGCTCTGGGGGTTTGGACGACGGGTTCGTGAGACGATTTGTTAAAGGTAGATACAAGGGATGTTGAGGATTCTTCGGGGTTCTGAAGGGTATTCAATTGGGAGTTGCGGAGTCGTTTAAAGTAAAATTTGAGTCTTTCTATAAATTTATGTGTTCAATTAATGGGGCTCTTGGGGGGAGGACGAGGAACGAGTTGGGACTTGCTTGGGAATAATTTCTGGGGTTTTTTTTGATCTTGGCTGCTGGATTTGAGGGTAGGATTGATGGGTGTGCTTAGGGCCATGGAGAAGTCGTTCTAGTGTCTAAAGTTTGTGAATTAGTTTAGATAAAAGTTATTGTGATGTTTGAGTGTAATTCAATATTTGATTTAAAGCACCAGTTTAAATGGGTTTTATGACTGGAAGGTTTCTCTCTACACACAATTGATAGGTACCTAACGGTGACAACTACATTGTGATTCTGCTTGGTTCAGGATCTGGGGTGAGAAAAGGTCGTGAGTTATTTGGAGTTCATTATTCTTTAAGTTTAAAATCAACTAGTTGTGTCTGTTATGAAGGACTTGTCTAGCCTTACCTTAGTTAATAATTACATTCTGTGTTGAAGAGAGATAATTTGAGATTCTGTTTCAACATGAGACCTGTATCGGGGAGTCCGATCATTGTGGACCCGACAATTGAAGTTTAAGTTCGAGCAATGTGAATTTTAACTTATAAGACGTACAATGTGTCTTTTGATTGAGTTGACCTGAGCTGGTGTTTGTGGAGATTAACTGGATCACAAATTATATCAATTATAATTCTAACAACGGAGAGTTGTTTATTAGACATTTATTTCATAATGGACAAGAAGGTTCTAAATATTATGATTTATATTATGTATAAGTATTTATCTGACCTAAATAGGATGTTTTAGAACCGATCTGATCGATTCTTCAGCATCCGAAAGTAACCTTTTGTTTGAAGGCTTGACTGATAGACGGACTGACTCAGGTTGCTAAAAGATTAAGTCCTCTTATATTTTGCTAGACAGAATTGACAGACTGAACTTTATGACTCTGTAATATCATTCCCACTCAAATGACAATTAAGCCTTCTACTCAGAGGAGGAGATAAGGTCTATGGAATGATCTCCACTATCCTTCTCGGACTGGAGGGGAGAGGATCTGCGCTGAGTTTTCCACATTTTAGATGACAGATAAGCCTAGCCAATTTATTATATATATTTTATTCTCCGTTACTTCTTACTCTCAATATCAGCAAATTCTCTAGACTTTCCTTAATTGTATACTAAAGTGTTATAGAATCTAATAGTAGATAAGTAGGTAGACAGTTTAATCTTAATATCCTAAAAGAATCAGAGTTATTACCTATATCACAATGTACGGTCCTAATCAATAAAAACTAGACGATCACTTGGCCAATTTAAATAGTTAAATAAGATCATAACAACTATTAGGATTAGTTCTAGGTAAGATTTCAGGATGACTAGGTATTAATATAGTTTTCTATTAACGTCTTATAATATAAATTAATTAAAATTATTATATTTAAATTTCAAAAATATTAATAGTATGATGATGAAGTCGGGTGGGTGTGTAGTATGTAAGCTAGTATGTAGGTAGGTTAGGCTATAGGCTGGTGGTTTTAAAGGGGGGGAGTGTTACAATTTGGTGCCGTGACCAGGATATTTAGTAGTTTTAGTTACAGTTTGGTTAATCCGTAAACTAGGATATTTAATAATAGTTTTAGATACAAGTTGTTATGTCTTTAATTATTTAAGTGCGGAGGAAACCGCACAATTTGTTGCCGTTAATGGATAGGATTTGATTAAACTGTATGCAAGGGAAAGGTTAATTTAATTTAAGTAATTCTAATTATGATTACCGGTGGTAAAGAGAATAGATTAAAATTTTAAACTTTAACTTTTATAGGTAAACTTATTTAAGCAAATAATTCACTTATACACAAAGATCAGGTGTGAACTTATAGGTTTTACAACACTAGAACATTCGCTTCAATAATTGTACTCCTTGCAAGAGTTCAGACTTTAATTGAAGCCTATTAAACCAAATAAATGAGTTAATATTTAATTGGAAGTTGAATTTTGGTTATAAATCAGTTTTCTATACTTGACGGGGCATGAACTGTCAAATCATTTCGTTCTAAAAACTTCATTGTTTAGTCTATAGGCTTATCTATACTTATAATAAATTATTTATAAAAATGGTTAGAGCTAGCAAAGGATAGAAATACACACTGGTGCACTGAATTAGACAGAGACAGAGATACTGCGTTCAGAAACAGTAATAGATATTTTTTTATAAGTTTCTAAGTAAAAGATATTACTTAAAATTAAGTTCAGGAATATTCAAAGGTCTTGTTGTTGGGGGGTTGATTGATTCAATCTATAGCTATCCAATATTTGTTTTATAATCAAACTAGTTTATAAATTCTGAGGGCTTAAGTTGGTTTTAAAAACTATTTAATTAATCACTTATTATTCAAACAAAGAAAAGGATTATTGCAGTTAAAGATTAATAATTAGTGTCAATCATACAAAAATTTATAATTAAATTCGTAATAATATAAATAACCTATTTACAAACAAGTAATACCATCTAGTGACAGGAAACGTAATCATTATTGAGCGTAATGAAATTAAGTAGTAGGTATTGCTATTCGCCGCTAGATGTGTTAAAATAAATTAGTCGTATCTATTCGATTTTACAATAATACGTAGTAACGCTACCTGCCAATAGAGGGCGACCTATTAATTGAAATTTCATCTGTCAATCAAGTTTATCTATTTAAGTTGATGGGAATATCCTAAATTAAATATTTACATAAATAGATAGGTAGGTATAGGAGTTCATTGACCGCTTAGCTGAGGTTATGTGTCGCATTGCAAGCTAGTAAGTGGGTAGGTATAAGGTAGATAGGTAATAATTATTGTAAAATGAAATAAATTACGTAGTTGGGATCGCGACTTTGATCTAGGTAGATAGGAGCTATGTAGATGTGTTTAGAATTGGTTGATAGTGAGTTTTATTTAAGACAAGATATACGATATTAGCGTGGTAACAAGTACCTACTTGGGAATGCATTAGTATCAGGCGTTGAGAGATGGAGAGTGAAACGGGAGTGTAACGGAGGTAGGCACATATATGCTCTTTGGAGGTAGGTAGAAAAAACAAGTGAGGTTAAGTTAGTTTCGTTATTACCGGCGAAAAACTGAGACACCGGTTCGCGACGACTTGTATATAAAATAGAGATTTACGTCTTGAAATAGGCCTTTCTAAGTGCTAGTGTTAGTGTTTGAGATTAAATTAGAGGTAGGAAATCTATCAGTGATTGTTCAATGGCGGTTTTGGGTAGAAGAAGAGTTCAGGAAAAGACCTTCATCAGGAAGAGAACTTGGTTTGTGTTTATATACAGCGCTTTGGTGAGTGTTAGACTATAATCATTTATTATTATAGGTATTACAAAACTAGTTACTTACGATCATTAGTAAAATAACCTATAGCATTTGTAAATATGATTGGGAGTTCATAGGATAAATAAATTATTTATATCAAAATTATTTTTCCTGAACACATTTTGTTCTTGAAACGATGTGATGATTACCTAGGTGCTTACTTGATAAACATAAGTAAAATTCATGGTAAAACAACCTGTAGAGAAGTACCTACCTACTCTGAGAAGTTAGTCACATTTAGTATTTCCAAGGTTTTAGATTCTCATTAATGGGGTTAATTTCACAATTAATATGACATTAGAAGAAAATAGATACCAATCTAATTAGTCCAGGTAGTTTATATAGATAAGTACGCTTTACATACATTAGGTATTTATTTAGACAATTAATTTTATAACCTTTTGTTATCTAAGAAAATTATGTTAGAAAAAAAAAACTTATGTTTGGCAGTTAAAATACCTAACTCAATTATTCTATAGTTTCTTGTGAACAAAATAATTTTTATAATTAGGAACGGTTAGGATTCTTAAGTCATAATGGTAAAAATAAATAAATAATTTGATATCATCGCTCCGGGAGCAAAGTAAATTTTCAAACTTATCAAAGTTGGTTTAAATAATGGGTTTTAAATATAATATTATTGTTAGGTACACTATGTGAATATATAGGTTCTTATATAAACAATGAATTGTAGGTGTTTTCAATAACTAAGGTAAATATCTTAGGAAAATTAAAATATAGTGTTTTAAATACATATTTATTTTATCTCAACGTTTCTCTAAAACAAAACAACTTTTAAAATTAGCAACGGATAGGATATTAAATTCATAACGTTTAAAATACAAAAATATTTTATTTAATTTAGCAACGTTGTTGAAAATTATTAGATACATTAATGTGAGAAGTTGAAAGGGAATACATATTGAAGATTTTACAAACTATTATTTCAGGTAAATTAAATTAATATTTAATGAATTTTATAATCAATTAATTAATAATCTTGGTCTATTATTTAAGTTTAATGTTTTGGTTGGTAGGATTTAATCGGTTTAAGATATGCAACTAAGTTTGGATTAGTTAATCAATGATTTAAGTAAAGCAGTAATTGTTAGATTGATTTTGAGATTTGCTTATAGTTCTGAGTTTTAGTTACGGTCTGTTTGGTATAAAATATATATAAGTATTCTTCCATTGAGGTAATTTAACTACTTAATTAATTCTTAATTGAACAACCAAATACTAGTGTGGGATGGTTAGTGTAGCTTAATTAAATAACTTGACTTCACATTAAACATAATTATAATGGATACTCCGGATACAAGTTATGTACAGGGTGTTAAATATTATTATTATGGGAATTCGGGATAAAAAATTATACAGGGTGTTAAATAATATTTTTATGGGAATTCGGGATAAAAAATTATACAGGGTGTAAAATAATATTATTATGGGAATTTGGGATAAAAGTTTTATACAGGGTGTAAAATGATATTATTATGGGAATTTGGGATAAAAGTTTTATACAGGGTGTTAAATAATATTATTATGGGAATTCGGGATAAAAAATTATACAGGATGTAAAATAATATTATTATGGGAATTCGGGATAAAAAATTATACAGGGTGTAAAATAATATTATTATGGGAATTTGGGATAAAAGTTTTTATACAGGGTGTAAAATAATATTGTATGTGAAAATTAAAAATACAAAGGTTGTGACTATTCAATCATTCAAAGTGGCGCAGAAAATCTAACTTTGAGTAACTACTCAAGCTTGAAGAACCTGTCTTCGCAAAGCAATCTTTGATCGTTGCTTGCTTCTTGTTTCTTTGACAATAGTTAAACATTGAAGATAAAATATTTGACTGGGTATGAAGTTTTCTTTATTACTTTATCTAAATAATAAAATATAAAAAAAAATATATAAATGCTTTTAATTTACATATGGTAATCTGACATGGTTGGTAATTATACTGAAAAATGTATTTCTACTTGAACTGAACTAAAGTTCTTGAAAAAGGTAATGGTTTTTAAAGGTAACAAAGGTGGTTTTAAAAAGGTAACAAAATCAAACAAAAGAAACTCAATTGAGTTTAATGTCAAATTAATTCAATCATTTCTATACATGAAATCTTCGTGATCTCAAATTCACATATAGTTGGTGAATTGTCTGGTGGCGTTAACAACAATGATTGTGGGGGGTATGAATAATGTTCTGTGAGTGAAGAATGGATTTTAATTTTGAAGTGCAAGGAAGATGAATGCTAGATTGGAGGTAGTGAAATATATGTGGTAGAGGTTAATGGAATGATGGGCCAGATGATTCAACAAATATTCTAAATTGAGACGATTTGATCTTAGTTGATTTTCGATAAACGATACACTTACAAAGAACTATTATGAAGGAGAATTGGTGTTAGGATAAATATTCATCGGCTATCGCTGTTCTCATGAAAGTTCTTACTATACTGCTAGGCTCGTTTTAAAGCACACTATACATACTCCGGGTGTGATTAACTTGTGATTTTGAGATTAGTGCTTTGTGGGATGTTTCAGGCATGGAGAGCTATGTGTCTAACCCTTGGGAAAGATCCTCATCTGTAGACCTCTGTAGATTACTCCTGAGGAAATGGAAGATAGATATCCAAAGCTGTATGTGCTACAGAGTATTGCAGAATTGACTTGCTTCACAACCAAGTTGTCTTACGTGATGTTGATCGGACTGGCTAGATGGATATCTGTTTATTGATTGATTCATCAAAAACTTAGTTACCGGTACAAAATTATAACTATTTACATCTCGGTTTAAAAACACTTACATGAAGGTAAACCCACTTACATACATACATAATAGTTATCGAAATCAAATACAATCAAATTAGAAGATTGTACAACTAAAAATAAATAACAAAAAAAAGGAGGTAACGGAACTACTACTGATAATGTAATTATAATGGTACGTTTTATGTTATGGTTACATTATAACTGTGTTAATTTATTTTAGGAAATGTGTGTGGTAGTGTATATATATACATAAAATTATGTATATTCTTTTCTTTTATATATATAATACTTTATAAATATATATTTAAACGAATATCTATAAAGGATTCATTTTGTTTATGTACAAAATGTTTTATAAGTATCTAATCTATATGTATAATTTATTTTTGCGAAGAACTACTTTCTACTTAGTGAAAAATTAACTACGATATTCTATCTGCGTAAATTTTGGGGGTTGGCTGTAACGAGTCAGGCTTCGTTCAAGGTATCCACAAAAATAAATTATAGTGTTTTAAATCTAAATTACTAATCATTGGTCTGATTTATCAATCGATAGTGGATTTGAGGTGCGAGAATTGTTTGTCATAGCTCAAAGTTGTCAATTATGACAGAGATATGGGAATGTCAACTGTTACATCACCTGTCAGTATTAACAATGACATAAGAATAGTTCATCGATCGAGAATGTGAACCATTAGTTATATTCGTGTGACGTATATGGCAATAATTCGAGTTTTTGCATTCATTCACTGAGCTCTGATTGGTTGGTATTTTTAAGCGCGGGAAGAGAAAAAAACATGGACGCTCTGGGGGTTTGGACGACGGGTTCGTGAGACGATTTGTTAAAGGTAGATACAAGGGATGTTGAGGATTCTTCGGGGTTCTGAAGGGTATTCAATTGGGAGTTGCGGAGTCGTTTAAAGTAAAATTTGAGTCTTTCTATAAATTTATGTGTTCAATTAATGGGGCTCTTGGGGGGAGGACGAGGAACGAGTTGGGACTTGCTTGGGAATAATTTCTGGGGTTTTTTTTGATCTTGGCTGCTGGATTTGAGGGTAGGATTGATGGGTGTGCTTAGGGCCATGGAGAAGTCGTTCTAGTGTCTAAAGTTTGTGAATTAGTTTAGATAAAAGTTATTGTGATGTTTGAGTGTAATTCAATATTTGATTTAAAGCACCAGTTTAAATGGGTTTTATGACTGGAAGGTTTCTCTCTACACACAATTGATAGGTACCTAACGGTGACAACTACATTGTGATTCTGCTTGGTTCAGGATCTGGGGTGAGAAAAGGTCGTGAGTTATTTGGAGTTCATTATTCTTTAAGTTTAAAATCAACTAGTTGTGTCTGTTATGAAGGACTTGTCTAGCCTTACCTTAGTTAATAATTACATTCTGTGTTGAAGAGAGATAATTTGAGATTCTGTTTCAACATGAGACCTGTATCGGGGAGTCCGATCATTGTGGACCCGACAATTGAAGTTTAAGTTCGAGCAATGTGAATTTTAACTTATAAGACGTACAATGTGTCTTTTGATTGAGTTGACCTGAGCTGGTGTTTGTGGAGATTAACTGGATCACAAATTATATCAATTATAATTCTAACAACGGAGAGTTGTTTATTAGACATTTATTTCATAATGGACAAGAAGGTTCTAAATATTATGATTTATATTATGTATAAGTATTTATCTGACCTAAATAGGATGTTTTAGAACCGATCTGATCGATTCTTCAGCATCCGAAAGTAACCTTTTGTTTGAAGGCTTGACTGATAGACGGACTGACTCAGGTTGCTAAAAGATTAAGTCCTCTTATATTTTGCTAGACAGAATTGACAGACTGAACTTTATGACTCTGTAATATCATTCCCACTCAAATGACAATTAAGCCTTCTACTCAGAGGAGGAGATAAGGTCTATGGAATGATCTCCACTATCCTTCTCGGACTGGAGGGGAGAGGATCTGCGCTGAGTTTTCCACATTTTAGATGACAGATAAGCCTAGCCAATTTATTATATATATTTTATTCTCCGTTACTTCTTACTCTCAATATCAGCAAATTCTCTAGACTTTCCTTAATTGTATACTAAAGTGTTATAGAATCTAATAGTAGATAAGTAGGTAGACAGTTTAATCTTAATATCCTAAAAGAATCAGAGTTATTACCTATATCACAATGTACGGTCCTAATCAATAAAAACTAGACGATCACTTGGCCAATTTAAATAGTTAAATAAGATCATAACAACTATTAGGATTAGTTCTAGGTAAGATTTCAGGATGACTAGGTATTAATATAGTTTTCTATTAACGTCTTATAATATAAATTAATTAAAATTATTATATTTAAATTTCAAAAATATTAATAGTATGATGATGAAGTCGGGTGGGTGTGTAGTATGTAAGCTAGTATGTAGGTAGGTTAGGCTATAGGCTGGTGGTTTTAAAGGGGGGGAGTGTTACAACACAACACGAACATCTATGTTCATCGCACAAATATTTGTCTTGGGTGGGAATTGAACCCACAACCTACACAGAAGACAACCGTTTGTGTGAGTGTAGATTGTATTCACGAAGATTTCGTCGATTTTTGTTAAACACAATTTTTAGGACACCATGTTAATTAAATTAATAAGTCTAGAAACAAAGTAGTAAAAACTAATATCCTGGCGTCTACCACTAGTTTCACAAAGCATGCCTTAAGGTGAGTAATAAATGTTTTTGATGAATGCAGAATCGTTTTTTCTCAATAACCGCAAAACATACAGTTTTGTTTTTCATGACAAAGATAACTTAAGGATATAATCTAGATAAATTACAGATAGAAACACGATTGATGAAACTTTTCTCGATAGATTTATTTTCCAAAGTTGGCTCTTCAAATACACTAGTTTCGTTTTTAATCAAAACTATGAATAGCTAAACAGTTCATCTTTATCTTATCAAGTGGCGGTAGGTATTTTTCCGTCTTATCCGGGTAGAGTCAGCCCATACAAAAAGTAAAAAATTTCACACTTCACTTTAATATTAATAATAGTTGGCGTCTACCACTAGTTTCTCAAAGCATGCCTTAACCCGTCAAGTTACGGGAACAGAACACTTAGCTACCAGATTATCTTGAAACTAAAGTGGCCATATTTAAGCAACTATGTGGAAATTCCCCAAGTAAAAATATATTTCACCGTCCGCTATCTTGTAATTGAATAGGTTAAAACTTGGATTACATGTGTCTTTTGGAATGACAACACTGCCAAAAGAATTGTGTAGCATAATGTTCGCTATTTTCTTTTGCGGAAGTGTTAATAGGCAACACAATCTTTCAAATTATTCTCAGGAGGTTAGCATGAACCACTATCGTATCGACAACGTATCATCCAAGTGTCAAAACTGATACTTTTGTAAAGCAAAAGGGTCAGTTTTGGCATTTGGACGATACGTTCTAGATACGATGGTGGTTCGTGCTCAGGCCACAGATCTTGTAACCAACAGAGATCTACGTTGGACGTCTTTGTGATTTGTGAAGGCTTTTACGTTTGAAATACCAGACAAAATCAAAGTTACAACCCTCAAGTTACCTCAAAGTTACGGTAATCTATAAAAAAAACAAGCCAAGTGCGAGTCGGACTCGCGCGCGTAGAAATCCGTACCATTAT
Organism: Hydriomena furcata; assembly: GCA_912999785.1. Classification (NCBI taxonomy): domain Eukaryota; kingdom Metazoa; phylum Arthropoda; class Insecta; order Lepidoptera; family Geometridae; genus Hydriomena; species Hydriomena furcata. The sequence continues at coordinate 10,739,073 of OU538822.1, read as the reverse complement.
CTATAAAAAACAGCAATAACACGTTTGTTGTATGGGAGCCCCACTTAAATATGTATTTTATTCTGTTTTTAGCATTTGTTGTGATAGTGGTAACAGAAATACATAATTTGTGAAAATTTTAACTGTCTAGCTACTACGGTTTATGAGATACAGCCCTGTTACAGACAGACGGACAGACGGACAGCGAAGACTTAGCAATAGGGTCCCGTTTTTACCCTTTGTGTACGGAACCCTAAACAGAATAAACTAAAACTAAACTTAGCTTCATCCATCTTGTTTTGTCAAAATGTCTTGAGCAAAATGGATATATTGGATTTAAGTTACCAATCTTTTTAGTGTTTCTCTATTTTATTTCGCATATTTTACACATCCAACATCAATTCAACACCAATTTACATGTTAATTAAATTTAGCTTGACATTTCTAAATCACGTATGAAAATCGAAAATCTATTCGAAACTATGCTAAGTTTTAGAACCGTTATTTTGATGTAACGCAAATTTAGACTATAACTTAAGGAAAAAAGAGCGATCGTTTTTAGGAATTTTAGGTTTAGCGTGGACACAACAGAATCGCGACCAATAGGTACTTTTTGTCACAAATTTCCTTTTTAATTATGTATATCTTCGTCAAGCTTGAGAACCGTGTGTCAGATCTACCCTAGTGGTCCGCTCGGACCCCACAACCCTAAGCAGAGCCATTAAGATAACAACGGTCTCCGTGCGATACGCACTATAATGTGCTCCTAAGTGATTGTGGATGCCATACAGTGGGCCGCGATGGCCCCCGTGTTAAACTTGTGATGGGTTTCGACATGGACCATTTCAGGAAACGTTACGATAGGTAGACCTTAGGAACGAATTGCGGTGGAAAGGCAAAATACTTATAGTAATTCCAGTCACCGGCTTAGGTACGGTCCATGAACTCTGTCATCAGGTCACTGCATACTTTATCGTATCATTATATGTAGTTTCTCACTTCCAAATGCTCGCGTTTATTACTGTATTTACAGATACCGTGCTAACCATGAAAACCTTCAAAGTATAAAGAAAAATCAAGTGTGAGTTGGACTCGCACACGTAGTTTTCATTACCACCGAACAATATAATAGTCAAAGAAAAATTTCAGATATCTACCAATTTCCGTTAAAGAGTATCTCTTAAACCAAAATAGGTAGATACCTGTGACAGATAGGCAGACATGAAGGCAGTCACAAGCAGGAAGGGTGAACAAAGGAACCCTGGAAACCAGAATATTGACCTATTTATGAGTATTTTCAAATGAGCTTTATTGTAGCTGAAACAAAAATTAGCTATAGGTTTGCTGATAGGTAGAAAGATGCTTGGCACCGTGTCATGAACTGATGAGTTATTGCCGACACGGTTTTGGCTTTCATAATAATTTATGTTGTGCACCGCAGCGACTGCAGAATACTTATTACTTAATACCGATAAATCGATGTTCACGTTGTCATTGTCGCAAAAAGCTTCTACCGTCAAATGACTGCATAATCATAGCTCAGACGTGACAACGGAATGTTGCTAGAAGTTGACTCTTTGATGGCAATTGTTCACCCGGGAAACTTCGAACCGTATTTCTGCATATTACTATGTTCGGGTAAGAAAGGTTTTTAACGACTTGACACAGAGCAAGCCCCTGTTTGTATGATGATGCGAAGGTCGCTGCTGTATCGTGGGCAGAGGATCTCGCTTATAACAAAACATACTTCGTAGATCACGAATACCTAGAACGCGCTCTATGATTCACTGCATTGCGACCGCCAACTTGAGGCATGCAGGGAGACATTAGGCTTCATGTACATCGACCAATGCTCATGAGTCTGTAATTTCACAGAGAAAAAGAAAACATAGAGCTCCTATAGTACAAGCTTTGCTCAGTTTGGGGCCAGCTGGCGCTGTGTGTGTCTTGTATATTTAAAAAATATATAAAGAATGGCTTCAGATATAGGTATGGTGGTAGTACTTCCCCGGACAAGTCCCTTTATATGAAGCTCTAGTTCTAGTGTAGGTAATTTTTTTTTTTTTTTCTTGAATCTAAATAAGTATACTTTATTATGCAAGGCCTAGAAAATATAAGTGATGTATACATCGTTTTGCCTACAAAAGAGTAGGCAAAAATAAAATATAATAATTTAATTCATCTCAACGTTGTCTCGTGTGTTCATACTAAAACTGCCTGGTTATATTATAAAACAACAAAACTGATATACGATACAAAAATGATCTATGGCCTCGATCGATCCACACAATTCCCACAAAGACTGCAGTAGCATTCATAAATCTACAACTGTCGATAGGATTTGAATATTGTTTATGGCCTCACTTCCCTTTTGGAATAAATGAAGTCTCTTGCAAACAGAATTAATGGTGAGATCGACTTATCTTAATTACCCAGGTCTTTACTTAATAGGTACCTTGTGCTGGTTACAGATTGGATATATTTCCGGCTCGTATAAGTTTGTTATATTAAGGATTAGCTAGTTGAAGTGGCAGTGGCAGGGCAGATAGCTCGGAGAAACGGGAGCCGTTTAGGAAGGAAAGGAATTTTCTCAAAGTGGGGACCACGCATTGGTAAACCCAGCGTAGGATGGTAGGTAGATAGAGTATTGTAGTTTGAAAACCGGTGTCTATTTTCGATCTAAAATAGGACCCTTAAAGTACCCAAAACTTTTTAATATGGTGCTTGACATTTCATTGGAATAATTTTTGCTCCTACCTTTCTATGTGGGTACTGTACAATGTAGATACGAGTAAAAACTTACTATAGGCACACGAGTGTGTGTGTAAAGATCTACGGTGAAATGACTATGAGTTTAAGTTTGACCTGCGAGTTTTAATTGTTTTTATGAGTTTGACAATACCTTTATCATAATACTAGCGACCCGCCCCGGCTTCGCACGGGTAGCATGTTATTATACATATAAACCTTCCTCCTGAATCACTCTATCTATTAAAAAAGCCGCATCAAAATCCGTTGTGTAGTTTTAAAGATATAAGCAAACATACATACATACATACAGACGCGGGAAGCGGAAAGCGACTTTGCTTTATACTATGTAGTGACAAGCTAACCCGGCGAACTTCGTATCGCTTTACAATTAACAAATATTGTTTTAAGTTCCCGTTCCTGTTCTCGTTGTAAAAAGTATCCTATGTCCGTCTCCTGGTTTTAAGCAACCTCCCCATTAATTTTCAGCCTAATCAGTTCAGCCGTTCTTGAGTTATGAATAGTGTAACAAACACGACTTTATTTTATATTATATAAATGTAATATAAACAGGTTAGAAAAGTTAAAATAATAAATTTAATTTAATAACATCTAATACACAATCATATCTTACCCCCGTATTCAGGAGCGACACTATGAGAACACGCACCCACAGTGGAAGAAATATTTTTTCATAAACATCACTTTATGTGTTGAGAGACACTATGGCGCACACTACCGTGTGTCTCTAGAGCTCAACTTTGGCTAGAGGTACACGACAGTATGCCTCTAGTCAGACTATGCAGTGTTGGACGAAATCTTTTTTCATAAACATCACTTTATGTGTTGAGTTGAGCGACACTATGGCGCACACTACCGTGTATCTCTAGAGCTCAACTTTGGCTAGAGGTACACGACAGTATGCCTCTAGTCTAGGGTGCGTGTTCTCACAGTGTCGTTCCTGAATACGAGGGAAAGAGTCTTTACAAAATACCTACACAAGAAACAGTTGAGCTATCTATTCAGTCTATAAGTAGCTCAACTGATCCAGATCGCTACCAGTCTGAAGCGTCCCCAAGATGGTCGCGGTAATATGAGTAATGAAGATAAGTGGTGTGTGCATATCAATTAATAATGTAGTGGAAGGAATGGCCTAGCTGCTGACCTCACTGTCATAGATCTTCGGGTTTGCTTGTCAATAAATTACCATCATCAATTATGTATACGTAGCTCCTCGTATTGTAATAAATAATAAATAAGTAACTGGAAAACAGACGTTATTTTATGTGTTTGTATGTATGTGTTCACCCAACAATCTAAGACTTTAAATTAGGTACAAAATATTTACGCTTAAAAAACTAAAAAGAACCGAAATGTAAAGGGACGATATTGTTTTTTTTTAAGTTTATGAAGGAACTATCTATCAGTCAGGACTATTTTCTACACAATAGAAATATAGTGACAATAAAATATATTTATGTCGAATTGAGAACCTCCCTTTTTTTCGTCTGTTGATTAAACATTGGCTTACGACTGTAGTCTGTAAGAATCACAGACAACTCAGAATTTCAGTTTTAAAGACATTTTTCTAAGAATTTTGAAGATGTCAGGTGGGGTGTCAGTCAGAGACAAAGTTCACAAGTACTTAACAGTTGCCACATGGCCGCATTTGTTAGCATTACAACGTGACGGGTTGCAGGATACTGATTCCCTCACGATGTTTTGTTTCAACTTGTCGAAAGCTATCCGTGCTTGTCCCCGTTTTTTCAATAGTACCTTCTCTCTCTACTAGTAAAGACTCGAACTCGGTATTTTGAGATTGAAAGTTGGGGTACCACCCAACACAATGAAAAGGCCCTTGTATGAACTCATAAATAGTTAAGCAGAAAAATCTTTAGCCCTTTCACGTTAACGCTGACATTGATATAGTAACTACGTAAATAGAAATACCCTGTTAACATACCTACCACCACTGACCGCAAGTAGGTATAGTATATTTTTAAAACAGCATTGCATCTTTTTTTAAAAGCTTTTATTTAGCGTGAGGAAACCAGTTAGTATTCTTATAAGCGGCGATGGGCTTGCAACCTGTCACGTATGGAATGCTAACTACTGCAAAATATAAGCATGTGCCAAATTATAATGTTTGGAGGTGCCTCTGACTCTCACTAGACATCTTCAAAGGATCTAAGCGTCTGGAGGTCTGAGAGGATGTCTACCTTACTCGGGGATTACAGTCGTGATCCTATTTGTTTTATTTTATTTTATTTATGACGTCACGACCCCGTTTGTGAAGTCTATGAAGAAATAGGGCAGGTAATATTTGCGCTACTGTTAAAGTTTTCTATGTCACAAGGATCACAGGACAAAATTAGGAAAACGACCGATGCAAAGACGTATTGTGGTGATCCATCTCGTTTTTTTCTCGAACTAGAAAGTAGACCAGTGGCCGTACCATAAGCTTAAAAGTAATATCAAAACATATATACGGCGCGAATACTAACCGATTTCTTCACGATGTTTTCCTTCACCGTTTTGAGCACGTGTTTTTTGTTGCGCATATAAATTTGTCACGTATGGAATGGTAAAAAACTACTGCAAAATGTGGGCATGTGCCAAATATAATGTTTGCACGTGCCTCTGACTACCCTCACTAGACATTTTCAAAGGATCTAAGCGTCTGGAGATTTGAGAGGATGTCTACCGTACTTGGGGATTACAGTCGTGATAATATTTATTTTATTTATTATTATATAAGGTGTAAAAGTGACAACGCAATACGAACTCGTATAGCATTGTCACTTTCACACTACGAGTAATATTGTTTTGATATTACTTTAGAACTATAAGGTTATCTTGTACTGCTAATCTTTGTTGATGGACGCAAGGTGGATCACCCATTGACCGTCTCCGCGCGTACAGTGGCCTGAGCACGAATCATTATCGTACATGTCACTTCTACAGTGTACAACCTTTACCTTACGATAATGGTTCGTGCTCAGGGCCGTTACTCTGCAATACTATTTTGTCATTATCGAAGCTATATGACTCCTATATATTCGGCCAAATCGCACACATAGAAATCATCGTCAGTCGTAGTAGAATGTGTATCATTCGTTCCTTGTTCAAATATAGTCGGAAATGGTGCTAGTTTTATCTCGACATATCGTTTATCGTTTTCAAGAGTAGATCCCCAGGCCATTGTATGTTGGTATACGCAAAACTTGAGAACGGCTGGAACGTTTTGGCATTTTTTTAATGTGTGCAACAGTAGAAATTCTATGGAATTGTAAAATACGAAAAAAAACTATAGTGCTTTCATTTTCTAGAAATTATTAAAAGGTCAGGACAACGTCCGTCAGTTCAGGTAGTAAATAAATATTACGATTAAAAAATCTATTGGCACGACTGGGATTCGAACCTACAACTTTCGGATTGAAAGTCGAGACACCTCACACTAGGTCAAAACAGAGTTTAAAAAGTAAAAAAAAAAAAAAAACCCTCCTTAGTAAGTACGTAAATCCCCAAGTACGCGGTAAACCTCCTCTCAAATGCTTAGATCCTTTGAAGATGTCTAGTGGGGGTAGTCAGAGGCACATCCAAACATTATATTTGGCACATGCACATTTTGCAGTAGTTAGCATTCCATACGTGACAATTCGCAAGCCGATCGCCGCTAAATAAAAATTAAATGTACAAAATAAAAAATGAAATGCGTGAAAATTGTACAAGCACAAGCTTTGTTTAATCTGATTACCGATAAAATTAAATTTGAATCACAGTTTAATGAAGTGGTACTTAAATAATGTCAATTGGAATGTAGGTAATTAAGGGTGTCGACAGACGGACTTTACTAATATTGATTAATATTTATAGGTGTACGCTGCGGTTCTGCTCGGTATCTAGATAAAAAGTATCCTTTATTTCAGCAGGCCTTGTTGACCTGAGAATTGATTAGTCTACGAAAGAATAGACAAGAGTTAAATTTTAACTAAGAATATAGTGCCTGTCTGGAAGAGATCGCTTTTTAGCGATAAGCATTTTAATACATTCATTCACAAAGATGTGTAAGTTTGGTCAAGTTTAGAAATAACATCCTAATCTATATATCTATATCTATATAATATTATAAAGAGGAAAGATTTGATTGTTTGTTTGTTTGTTTGTTTGCATCGAATAAGCTCCGAAACTACAGGACCGATTTCAAAAATTCTTTCACCATTAGAATTCTATATTATCCCTGACGAACATAGACTAAAGAATATTTTCAAAAATTTTAGGGATCCGTATGAAAACTTCGATAATGTAACCCAACGGGTGAAAAAAAACCCATAAAAAATCCTTATATCGCTTACGCTGAGGAAATTATTGACAATAGAGCAAAGTAATGTACTACAGTTTTATAGATAACATCAATATCTACAAAAAAGTCTGTAATACCATATGTCTAACTATTAGGGATCCGTATGAAAACTTTGATAATGTAACCCAAGGTGTAAAAAAAATACCCATAAAATCATTATTACACCCGTGCGACGCCGGGGCGGACTGCTAGTAATATTATAAATGTGAAAGTTTGTGAGTTTCTATATGTTTGTGCCTCAATTAAACCTAAACGACAAAACGGCTTAAGTTGAAATTTGCTGTAGATGTAGATATATTAATGCCCGAATAAAACAAAGACTACTTTAAAAATATGAAAAACATCCCCAAAACTATAAAAAAACGCAAAAGGGATGATTTTGGTATAGATGGCGCTGGTGTGCAACAAATTTGACATCACAGACTTATAACATTCAGTCTTTTCTATTCGATTATTGAAATTTGACAGGACAACACCTGTCACGGGTTATATCATAAAGTTTGGATGAAACTTAGGACATACATAATCTTATGTTCTGATATGATGTTATGATACATGATAATCATAGTTATTACAAAATAGGCCCCTGTTTGGTTGTTTGCGCGTGATTGAGGCATATCCAAACATTTCAACGTTTATTTTATAATGGCGTTAAATGCCTTATATGCTGGAAACTGAGTCGCGAGATCATATTGCTACTGATTGACGCACAAAATAACCCCATTGAAATCTGATTAAGATAATTGCCAATAGCTGTGTATTTACTGTGAGTTTAATTCGCCTAATGAAACGAAAACTGAAACCTGAATTTGAGTTAATTTGTAGCTTCGGAGGCTATTTTTATGCCACTGGTTCTACCTAATAAAATAAAATAAATAGGATCACGACTGTAATCCCCAAGTACGGTAGACATCCCCTCAGATCTCCAGACGCTTAGATTATTTGAAGATGTCTATTGGGGGTAGTCAGAGGAACGTCCAAACATTATATTTGGCACATGCCCACATTTTGCAGTAGTTTGCATTCCACTGGTAAATGAGTTAATAGTAGTAGTTAGTAAACCATCGGCTTGCAACCTGTCACGTAAGGAATGCGCTGTTGAAAATGTGAACATGTACAAAATTTAATGTTTAACATCATCTGGGTAGCCCCTATTAGACATCTTAAAGGATCTGAGCGCTTGACTTTAAGATGTTGGTACTTGGGGGTTAGAGTAGTGATCGTAGCTTCAAATAGCTCCTAAGACGTTTCAAAGTGATCCTTGTGATTTTATTGAAATAAATACCTTTTGATTTTGAATTTGAATCTATTTCATTTCATTTTGGTTATTTATTGGTCTTTTTTAGAAATTAACACTTCATAAAAACACAGCACGCTCTTTAAAAACTGATATTTACAATAACCAGAATTCAACTTGGAATTTAATCATGGAAAATGAGATTTAATATGAAATGGAGAATTCCATATTAAAATCTCATGCTATGCTACGAACATTTTTATCTGCGACGTATGCTCGTGACATATTTAATTCCATTCGCTTAATTTTAATGGAGTCTGCATTTCCGGTTACGAACCAAAGCTTTCCACGTTTCCGGTTAATTCAAAATGCACGTTTCAAATCAGTTTTGGTAACCTGAAAAGAGGTAAATTTTAAGTCGATTGAGTGTTTGGCTGCTTCCGTTTAAGACATCCGAAGCACAAAATTAATTTCAACTTTATTATTATTCGTCTTTGGGAAGTTTCCAAGAAAAGTACTTTTAACTTACAAAGAAATCGCAAATTGTACCAGTTTCAAGTATGCCTACTCCAGTTTGGTGATAAATGTTTAAATTAAGCAACAGGACGTGGCTAAAGTTCTTGAGTGATGTTGTAAAACATTAATTAACAAAGGGTCATTGCGTACTCTATTGATTCTTTTATGAATTTGATTATTTTTTGATTCTGATAAAATATTTTTATACTTTTGGCCCGGTTTACCAGTATGGGCACCGGTTTTGTTTATTTATTTGTACTTCAATATACATGTACAAATCATAAAATTGCATTAAAAATTCAGAAGTAAAAACTGTGTCGCTGTACCTATGCCGTGGCTAAACTCACACTTTTTGTAAAGTAAAAGTGTCAGTTTTGGCATTTGGACGATGCGTTGTCGATACGATAGTGGTTCATGCAAACCCCTAGACACGTTTACGGACGACTATACATCAAAATACTTATTTCAGTCAAAAAAAGTGGTATTTCTATTACTTTTCTCTGCATACTTAGCATAAAATATACATAACGCTGCGGGTATACAAGTATATCAGTCAAAATCGGATTCAATCGTGTTAGCCCCTTTGCTTTTTATTTGCATAGAATAGCATAGCATTTACCAAAAGGATCATCTTAAAGTAATAAGCACCAAGCCGCGTTGGTTGTCTGATTCTTCTAAGTTTGGTAGCGAGGAACAGGCGTAGCTTCACCTAGCTTCTAAGATGTTTCAAGATGATGTGATTTTATTGAAATAATAACTACCTTTTGATTTTAACTATGATATGTGCTCAAGCTTTTGAATTTTCAGGTGCAATTTATGACCGACCGTCTCCACAATTTAGCGTCTAGAACAAAATCAATGCAATAAACGTCCATCGTCATTTATTAGCAGTAAAATTGGTTAATTTGTTTGCGGTAACCAGTAAAGCGTTTTACGAGCTCTAACACGATTACGCTATGGGTTAACGATACCTTCGGGATAGGGAAGTGAGACGGTTTATTTATATGTGCCGCTGACCGACCTCCTTTTATTTATCGCCAAGGAAAATGTACTTTTAGAAGCACTGATAGTGAAACTTTTCAAGTGATTTACGACAAGCAGTACGCCCCGGCTTCGCACTATACTAATGAAGATTATGGGCAAATGTTTGATACCAAGTTACATTACTGCGATTTTCATTTCAAACTTTTTTGTATATAAAATATAGTATGATTATCTAATGAATTATATAAAAATTAACTGTTTAGCTATTCATAAATTTGATTTAAAATGAAACTAGTGTTTTTGAAGAGCCAACTATGAAAAATAAATTTATTGAGAAAAGTTTCACCAATCGTGTTTCGGTCTGTAATTTATCTAGATATCTAGATCATCTATGGATAGGGAGGATAAGGAGGAACTCCTTATCCTCCCTATCCATAGATGATCCTTGTAATAAAAAACATAACTGTATGTTTTGCGGTTATTGAGAAATTACGATTCTGCGTTCATCGAAAACATTTATTACTCGTCTTAATGCGAATATACATTTTTCTAATAGAATAATTTATTTAGGTATGAAAAGAAGAAAAACAAGCCCAATTAAAAAAAAACATTGAAATAACTCAATGTTCTTTTAAAGACATGTTTCTGTTTTCCTTGATTCATTGAGATTACTTTAATTTGCATTCTAATTTCTTTGATCGCAAAGGTACTCGTAAATAACTAGAGAATTAAAATTTAAAATGTCGTATTTTATGGTAATCCGTAATGAGATGAGATGGTGGATAATTTTATTTACTTTGATGAATAAAAAATGAGTATGTTTACACGAGTAACTTTAAAAGACGCTATTGCCCGTTGTATGAAAGGTGTAGGTTCACAAAAAGTTTTCAAATAAACTACAATCCTCGCTGCACCCTTTTAGGGGTTATATTTCGAGAGTTCCTTTCTTAATGCACCCTACACACTACAAGTAATATACCCTCCAAATTTTAAGTTTTTAGGACCAGTGGATTATGCCGTTTATTAATAGATCAGTCAGTTTATCAGTCAGTCACTAACGCAAGAGTTTTATAATTATTTATTGAACACTAGCTAGCTGTCCCGACAGACGATGTGCTGTCAAATTTCAATAATTACATAGAAAAAAAGCACTCCATTTCCAACTTTTACCATTTTTCTTTATTTTTAAAACACACAAAAAAAACAGACATTCAAAACGGTTTGACCGTAATTTTAGCGAGATTAACAAACAGTAATTCATTTTTCATATAATAAGATTAGATTCGCTAGATTCGATTTAGAAAGTCGCTGGAAGACGTTGGGTGCAGGCTGCACAAGATCGGTCGTTCTGAAAATCTATGGAGGAGGCCTATGTTCAGCAGTGGACGTCATGTGGCTGAAATGATGATGATGATGAAGATTAGATTTTGATAATAATAAAGATGATTCGTCACGGGATAGACTAAACAAAACTGCAAAGCGTAAATATTTAATGAAATTTAATAATGTATATAATTTATTTATATAATGCTTTCACACAAAAACAGTGCAAGTAGGACTTAATGCTAAAGCTTTTTCTACTAGTCGTCCTATACCAATTTACTCCACCCAGCTCCAAGTCAGTGGAAACGCACCCTAATCGCTTTGTACGTAAGTTAAAGTGAAAACACCTTCAAAGTAATATTCTGCACTCAAAACAAATTAGCTTAAACATATTTTTTCCATTTATTGTTTCAGTCGTCTGAAAGTGGCTTTCATCTCACAGAATGGTTTGTTTTAAAAAACAAGCGTTATTATCATGATTTATTCACAAATCTCTTTGTGTGAATGTTATTTTGTTAACAATTTCGCTAAAAGTAATCTAATTTAAAAGAGTAAGATGCTATTTTAAACAAAATATTAGGTTCTCATAATTTCAACCTAACTGATAAGGATTGGTCTATGGATCGTTATCATGTCAATTTTATTTTTAGTGGTAGGTATTCCCATTTAAAAACCGGCCAAGTGAGGTTCGGGTCAAATGCAATGTAAGATTCCGTAGTTTACACAGCTAACAACGTTATATACTCGTTGACAAGTCATTTTCAATTTTTATTATTACTTTTAAGAATACATTCTCTAAGATGGTCGATTACTAGTAACCTTGTAAAGCCTACTTAGTCATAGCTGTACTAGTTTTGCTTTTAACTTCATTAAAATGTACTACTACCGTGATATTCATTTATTTTCATTGAAAATATTGCGATACGACTCGAATGCAAAGTAATAAAAAATGGCCTGACCTGCTTCGAGAAAAGGATGGTACTGCCGTGCCGCTTTTATTGCTCGACTTGGCGGGGGCACTGCCCTGCCCTCAGATACTTGAGTAAATAGTATAGAGTATAGAAATAGTAAAGAGTATAGAAGTAGATTAAATATCCGAGTAATTAGGCCCACAGGCGTATAAGATTCATGTTACCGAAAAGTCTTATTTAAGCCTTCACCTTGTTCGATCGGCACCAAACTGGAGCTCTACCTACATATCAAAAAGGAAAGGATCATTGAAAAAAATGATAAGCCCCAAGCTGTGTTTGTTGCCTGATTGTTCTAGGCTTGTTCGCGAGGAACAGGTGTAACTTCACCTAGCTCTTAAGACGTTTCAAAGTGATCCTTGTGATTTTATTAAAATAAATGCCCTTTGAATTTGTCTAGAGCGTAAGCTATTTATGTTCCTAACGTTTTTTTTGTCCATGTTCTAACGTAGAAATCTAATATTAGTTTTCCTTTTACTTATTTATTTAAGTCCATAAACAACCTTCAATCTTGGTTACTCTGAATAAATAAAATAAAATGGTTTTCTTTAGCTACCACAAATTGTTAATCAAATCTGTGTTGATCGAGTGAGACCTCTTTTAGTACGAAGGTCATGGGTTCTTAGCCCGGTTGTGCATCAATGGATTATTTTTTTATTTTACTCGTATTATGTCCATATTAATACGTGCTCATAACGTTGAAGGAAAACATCGTGAGGAAACCGGTTGGAATTATTATAAGCGACAAGCTGACCCGGCAAACTTCGTATCGCAATTGACAAATGTTGTTTGAAGTACCCGTTCCCATTCCCGTTCCCGTTCCCGTTCCCGTTCCCGTTCCCGTTCCCGTTCCCGTTCCCGTTCCCGTTCCCGTTCCCGTTCCCGTTCCCGTTCCCGTTCCCGTTCCCGTTCCCGTTCCCGTTCCCGTTCCCGTTCCCGTTCCCGTTCCCGTTCCCGTTCCCGTTCTTAGGAACACACCTACATTGCTTAGAGAACAGTGAACTTTATACAATAGCAATAAAGCTCAAATTGACTCTACGTTTTAGTTAGAAAACTTTTATATGGAAAAAGAAAAGGGCTGTTTTTAGGGTTTTCCCGGCAATTATTCGAATTTTTCTCACTTTTAAACCTTCCATAGACCTCCACGAACATTTCAAGATCAAGATAAGATAAATGCGTTCAGCCGTTCTCGAGTTTTAGCGAGACTAATGAACAGCAATTGATTTTTATATATATAGATAGGCAAATGATGCTTGGACGTGCCTCTGACAACCATTAGATATAAAGACCTGGAAGATCTGAAGGGGGAGATTAATCAGGGATTACAGTCGTGATCCTATTTAATTTTAATAATAAAACAAATTATCTATTCAAAGCGCCGTAATTTTTCTCCAATAAATTCGCATTTTGCGAGAATTCGCGGATTTCATTCCAATTGGCGCCAACGACTCGCAGTTTTAATGACTTTCGCTTTAACTTGTTTATTCCATGAACTTTTATTTAAACTGACTAACCATTTTATAATATTACTAGCTAACGCCCGCGGCTACGCTCTATCTATAATTTTTTTTACTTATAGTTTACTATGAAATTGGTATTCTTTAAAACTATGATTTTCATAGCCATATGAGATTAACTATAAGCAATAAGATTAGCATTTAACTATTCTATGAGAATAGAATAGTTAAATGCTATGGGAATAGATTAGAAACATAGTTACTATGAAATTTAAATTTCATCAATTGAAATTTTGACTCCTTTTTATTAGCTATGGATATAAAATAAATATCATATATAAAGACTATGTAGGATAGCAAAAGCAAAACAAACAACTTTCGACAATTGGAACTGCTTGTATTATTGAAAATATATAAATTACAATCTTTACGTCGTTCGTCGTTCGTCGTTCGTCGTTCGTCGTTCGTCGTCCGTTGTCACTAATCGTATATATCCATCTTTTTTCTCAAAAACCTCTTTCACACGCTTCTTTCATATTTTACGTTCGGATACTATCATTCAATCATCTACCAAACGTCTCTATATCACAACTAAATCGGATACACGCCTGCATTTATATCCTACAACTATAGTTACTTTTCGCTGTGATGTTCCTATTCCAATATGTTCTTCGTTTTAGCACTAGTAAACATATACTATGCTAGGAACCACGCATGCCTTGATAGCGCCTTTGAGGTATGGTCAAATAAATTACACCAATCATTGACGAATATGCACCTTCTAGCTTATAGCTTCATTGACAAAGTGCCCGAGTTGTCGGTAGCAGCTTCATTCACACATGCTTTCCTATTTCCTACCAAACAAAGCCACTCGACTACCTACTAAGCTTAATGCCCAAAACCAATTATGAAAAACTGAACGTCAGTGTTGGTGCAAGGTAGGAAAAATGGAAAATGAGGTCATGCGGTTCCTGTATTTTCATTTCAACGCGCATAAATTTCATAATGTCAGATCAGTAGTTTTTAAACCTGAACATTGATATTTTTAAATCAGGAATGAAATTGAAATTATGGACTATTTTTGGTGTTTTTTAATTATAAGTTTATCTAAATATATGAAACTCTTTTGTTAGGTACTTAGAAACTTGAAATTAGGAGGGTAGGTATATTCCTTTTGGAGTGTAGAGGTGCACTAAGGGTTCGAATTTTGGGTATCCATTTTTTGTATAATTTGTGTACAATTTTTTTGGGCTGTCGCGGTGATTGAAAACAACTTCGCGAACGAAGTCGCAAGGCCTTTATTATTATTATTTTTTATGAACTTAAAATATTGTTCTACTGCTGGACAACGGTCTCCCCATTCTCGACACATTCCAGATTGACTGGTGGGACTAAGCTGGAGACCGCAAAGCTTGGAAGGCCTTTATATAGGTAAATATAATTTAAAAAAAATATTTTGGCGGACTTTACACACAGCGCCATCTAGCCCCAAACTAAGCAAAGCTTGTACTATGGAAACCAGATAACTGATAGAATACTTATATACTTTTTTTTTGTTAATACATACTTATTATACATATTAACACCCAGACACAGAACAAACATCTATGTTCATCACACAAATATTTGCCCTGGGTGGGGATCGAACCCATAACCTACAGCGCAGAAGGCAGAGTTACTACCAACTGAGCTGTGAGGCCAGTCATATCAGTCCAATTGGAAGTGATAGGAACCATCATCAGTAGCCATCAACCTCAGCACAGTCAGGTAATAACGAAATCATTTCCTCTATACGCGTTAAGGGGCTGTATGTCGACGATTGCTCTTTTTCGAAACGAAAAAAGAAATACTTCTGAACAAGCCACATCTCCTATTTTTATAAGTATATTACTTCAGGTTCCTACCTAGATTTCTATTAAGCTGAAAACATAATAGCAGAAACTTTTCACGATAAAGATATTATTTCAAAATGATACGTTTTAGAATTTATGATCGAAATATTTTATATACCTACTATTAAAATCAACTTGTGATTTATTGTTAAAGATAGGTAATATGTAGATCTAGATTTCTATTAGAATAGATTTTTGATAAGTAATTATACATAATTTATATCATTAATTTATTCGAAAAGCTAAGGCGGACCACGCGCCGACGTGTGTTTGTCGTCATTGCAGCGGTCGGTAAGATTATTTATCGAAGTGATTAAAGATGGGTACATCTTTATTCACATATACTATAACATTATAAAATAGGAGATGTGGCTTGTTCAGAAGTATTTCTTTTTTCGTTTCGAACAAAAACAATCGTCGACATGGAGCGCCTTAACAAGTTACAAGAGTAACGAAACATTTCCAATACGCTAAGAAAAAGGTGTTGAGTTATAAAATAACCTAATTTGATAAATGGTGGCTCATCGGTTATGTAGGCGGAGGCGATGGGGTCCGAGGATCCTCTGTTTTGGGTAAAGTATTCCATAAAAGGATAACGTATTCTTTATCCTTTCCATCGATTGTATCTGTGCTGGTGTTGGAAACTTATTATGCAACAATAAGTAAATGTTAGCCGTGTTGGCCGAGTGGGAGGTACCTCGACTTTCAGTCTGAAGGTTGTGAGTTCGAATTCCGGGTCGCAGCAATGGATTTTCTGTTCGAAAAAAATATATTCGCATCAAAAACACGGTGTTCAAAACGGTGAAAGAAAACCTCGTGAGGAAACCAGTTAGTATTCTTAAGAGCGGCGATGAGCTTGCAACCTGTCACGTATGGAATGTTAACTACTGCAAAATGTGGGCATGTGCCAAATATAATGTTTGAACGCGGTGGAGATCAGAGAGAATGTATACAGCACTTGGGAATTTTGTTTCATTTCTATCTTCATTTTTATTTTCGGTTGTAAAAAAACGCCTTGATATTAATTCATTCTTGAAAGAAATACCTGAGATGAAAACTCGGTTGGCGACACATTCTTTTCAAGTTCAGTGAGTAGACCGTGAAGCTATGATAAAGAGAGGTGGCAAGTGGGAATGAGAAAAACTTCATGACATCAAAAACATAACTTGTAAAAAAAGCCAAGTCTCGCAACGCAACTCAGTTCTTCTACCGTAAAAAGTTGTGAAATCCATGTAATACCAAGTCGGTAAATTTATTCAGTCCCTACTTTAAGGGTCCTTCTGTCTTAAGTTATTACGTAAAGGTTAGCTTATTACGTTGTGTTTGAAATAACGTATCCACCTTATTAAAGTAATTCCTTGGCTATTCATTCTGTGAACTTAAAAACTTTTTATCAAAAAATGAATCTTACCTAAATAGTTTCTGAACATGATCAAGATGAAAAATACTTGGTGCTTTCAGGCTTTTTGATGTAGGTAGATACTTTTACTAACAAAATAAAATTATAAAAAAACATAAATAGATAGGAGTAGCATCCATCGGTGAATAATAAATAAATAAATATTGGCGGACTTTACACACAACACTATCTAGCCCCAAACTAAGCAAAGCTTGTACTATGGGAACTAGATAACTGATAAAATACTTATATACTTTTTTTTTGTAAATACATACTTATTATACATAGTAACACCCAGACACAGAACAAACATCTATGTTCATCACACAAATGTTTGCCCTGGGTGGGGATCGAACCCACAACCTACAGCGTTACTACCAACTAAGCTGTGAGGCCAGTCAATATCCAATTTGTGCGAAAATCTGTTAAATTTAAACTGGTTTCGATAATCATAAGATTATCAAATTATGACTTGACGTGTTTGCATTCTGCGTGTGATTTTATTTCGACGCGTTTAAAATTGAACCCATAAAAACTTAGTTTTATTATATTTTCAACTATATTTTGACGATATCCACCATACGTCTCGGTACTAAAAATCGTATTCTTGACGCAACGTCTAAAGTTGGATATGGCATCTGAACTTGCTTATATTTGAGTCATGAACGATTGGACATTTATTTTCAAGACCATTATGCTCTGAATCATATCTGATGCAAGCATCGACCACATAGCTCATAAGACGACTAAAGTTGACGCCAAAACATTAAGATGTGGGGGAGCGATAAAAAAGTTTACACAGGATCTGTTGCCCATTTGTGTTGTCTGACAGTGTTCGCCTTGCGTGAGGAGTCTAGGCTGTGTGATCGATGAATGCAAGGGATAGCCGATCTGTTATATCTAGGTATGCTTATAAGTACTTATGATTCGAGAATAACCTCTTAAATATTTTCTTTATTATTTGTATAGCAGTGAATGTTTACTGTTAGTTTACGCACCTCGGGAGTTAAATATTCTATTTATAACATG
This sequence comes from Hydriomena furcata, assembly GCA_912999785.1. NCBI lineage: Eukaryota > Metazoa > Arthropoda > Insecta > Lepidoptera > Geometridae > Hydriomena > Hydriomena furcata. The sequence continues at coordinate 10,721,178 of OU538822.1, read as the reverse complement.
ACATATAACAATTAAATTGGAGTTTATGTTGCAGTAAAAAATGAACGCGCGGTATTAAACTGCCGATTGGCGAAATTGAAACATTTATTGACAGTCAATTATGCACGTCAGCACCATTTTACTTGTACATACCATGCTGAAATTTATAAACATTTTAATGAAAATTGTATTTCTATATTTAAATCATCGGTATCATCATTGTATGACGTCTGAAAATAGTCATCCAGGCTACAAAAGAAAAAACTAGATATCTGAGAAATATCGTTCTTTGTTAATATAATTATGTACGAAGATCATCAATATTACCTAATAGCTTCTAGATTTAGGATATCGATTTTAGACGACTTTATCGTAAAACACATAAAAATCCGTAGTCTTTAAACTCTGTATGAAATTTCATCAAAATCGGCCCAACCAGCGGTTTGACTATGATAACGCCACAGACAGACAGATAGGCAGATAGACAGAGTTACTTTCGCATTTATAGTATTAGTATAGAAGTATAGTCTAGTAAGTAATAGTATAGTCATATCATGATTAGTTTTTCAACCTAAAAAAACATTGAAGTACATGGAATATCAGGAAATAGAGATCATTCCCCATACAACACCGAAAAACCCTTGAAAACAAACCACTACCGCGAAATCGGTGTACAATGTACCTACATCGGCCGAATTCCTTTTTGTGAAAAATACAATAAAAAAAATTCATGTCACTCGAATATTTCGAACAAAAAGCGGCATAAAAATTGTAAAGCTCGCAAATTATTGAAATTGTTCGACAATAGCTGCCATATTGACAAAGTTCCACAAAGTTTCACGTTAATTTGAACGCCAGGAAGACATCAAAATATTTGGGTTGACTTTGAAAGTTCTCAAACACACGCGGACTTTTCCCTCATTCCGTCGCGTTCAACAATTCATAATTTTACATAATCATATTATTTAGCCTGCAATTATTTTATTCGTACAACTCGGAATTTGAAAAAAAAAGAAAATCTGTAACTCTCAATTACCTATGGTAGATATCCTCTTAGATCTCCAGGCGCTTCGATTATGGAAACTGTCGAAACGGGTTAGTCAGAGGCACGTCTAAACTTTACAAAAGTCAATTTTTCAGTAATTAGCATACCATACGTGACAGGTTGCAAGCCCATCATCGCATGAGAGTTGGGATCTAAAAGAAAAACAAAGCTAATTTATTATCATCGAAATTACTATCAACTTACTCATAAATAAATATAATTATTAATCTGAATCTCAGAAACGGCGGTTTTGGAAGCGATACATCAATCTAGCTAGGTTTTATTTTTAGAAAACGTCGTTTTTGTTTTGGGCTTAACGTAAGCACCACAACCGGGTCTTTGACCCTATTTGCTACTTCTTATACGGGCACGACGTAAAGCCTCAAGCTGAAGCTTGTTATCTATAAAGATAACCTTCAAGTCACAAACAAACATATCTCATCTCGCTACACCAACTCGAATCAATCCGTCAATACATGTATGTTAAAGCAAAAAAATAATTTGCATTCCCAACGAATCTCTTTCATAGGCTCATTTGGCAGCCCTGCAAATGTAGATCGTAACTTCCAACAATCATGGTTTTGTCACAGCTAAGGACCGTCAGCTGGTACAATCCTTGATTTCATAAGCGAACGGTGATAACTTCAGACGGCCGTCACGTAAGTAATATTTATTACAATATCTCAAAACAACAAGCTGACGGACGCATATGATACTAAACTATTCGTAATCAGATTTATCCACTTACTAGCTGTCCCCGGCTTCGCACGGGTGTACTAATGATTTTTTAAATTGTTATTCTGTTATTCAGGACGAATACATATCCAACAACACCATAATCATGAAAATCGGTCCAGTCGTTTAGAGGTTTTTAGATTAATTTGAGATTTTACTTCTTTTTTTATTGTATACATAATTTTTAATGTGGTATCAATAAAGAGTTTTCTTTTTGCCTATATGTTTATGAAAGCTTTGATAGGCCTAGTGGAAGATATCTCGACCTTCATTCCGAAGACCGCGGCTTTGAACATTGCTGTGCAAAATTATTATTATTATTATTTTTCTTATACTTCCCCTTCTCTTATTATTCCCCCTTAAATATCTTACGGATCTGAGCGCTAGGTGATCTGAGAAAATGTCTACCGTACTTGAGGATAATAGTCGTGATTCGTAAGCTTATGCATTTAAATCAGATCTCAGATGTGTAAGAATTTGTAAACGATATGTTTTTATATTCTTGGTTCAAACTTTACCTGGCTCACAAAATGATGCTGCTGTTCCTTATAGTCTGTGACAATATGACTATATGTTATGTATACTGGTAGGTATGGTAATATACGTATAGTATGTACGTAGGTATCGTCTGTTCAAACCAGAACAAAGTGAATGACAATGATAAATCGGTCAAGTTCAAGTTGGGATAATAAAATCAGGGTTCGCTACCAAAACTAAAATTTTATTTCCTTCGGTAACTATTTGTGTGATACTGAGAAATGAAACTCCTGCTTGGGTATTTAGAGTTAAAATTTATTAAATAACGAACTCGTAACTTCGTGCACGTAGATTCAGGAAATCGATTATTGACGACTCTATCGTAAAACATTGAAGTTCTGGAAAATTCAAAGAAAATTTACCCAAACTATCTCGATATGAAATTTTATTATAATTGGCCCATCGGTTTGGCTTTGGTAACGTCCCAGACGGACAGACAGACAGAGTTACTTTCGCATTTATAATATTAGTATAGATAGATCTAAATAAAAAACACGATTCACTATAGTAAGAAACTTATACTTATACGTATAATTTTTGCGGGATCTAAAAAAATACTTATAATATTAAAATACGGCATCCTATAATAATAGAGCAGTGACTTTATAATGGCGCATTTGCATAAGAAGACATGTCGTGGAACAAATGCGCCATACGAGTTTTGTTTTTAGGGTTCCGTACCCAAAGGGTAAAAACGGGACCCTATTACTAAGACTTCGCTGTCCGTTTGTCTATACATTTGTCCGTCTGTCCGTCTATCTGGCAGTATCTCATGAACTAGCTAGACAGTTGAAATTTTCATAGATTATGTTATTCTGTTGCAGCTATAACAACAAATACTAAGAACAGAATAAAACAATTATTTTGGTGGGGCTCCCATACAACAAACGTGTTTTTTTGCCGGTTTTTATAGATAATGGTACGGAACCCTTCGAGCGCGAGTCCGACTCGCACTTGGACGGTTATTTTTTACCTATGGAACTCTAAATAGCAGCTGTTCTAAAATCTTGAAACGTTATAGACATTTCCGCAAAAACAAGATATTGTATCAAAACAAATCTGTTTCGAAAACTGAAAGAAAGAGCTTCGAAGGGTTTGTATTTTTTCGGTTACAATGGGATTTTTTGTAATAAATTGGTCCTTCAGATCATTAAAATTCAGCAAAGATATCTTGAAGCTTGTTATAGAACAATTTTCGTTATGTTTGTACACAATCAGTCATAAATCTCTAAAGGCGAAGGTTTAATAAGCATTTCAATTACTAATAAGTATAAGTATTCATAAAAAGCGCATTTAAATGACAATTGTTTCAAATAGAAAATTATTTGATACACACCAAGCTTTAGTATGTATCAAGGGTCGAAAGTCGAGTGTTCGAATCCCTAGCGACTAACCCTCGTATTCAAGAACGACACCATGAGAACACGCACAGTGGAGGAAATCTTTTTTCATAAACATCACTGTGTTGAGCGGCACTATGGCGCACGCTACCGTGTGCCTTTAGAGCTCAACTTTGGCTAGAGGCACACGACAATGTGCCTCTAGTCACACTATGCAGTGTCGCACAACACATAAAGTGATGTTTATGAAAAAAAGATTTCGTCCACTGTGGGTTCGTGTTCTCATAGTGTCGTTCTTGAATACGAGGGTAAGGATTCGAACACTCGACTTTCGGAGTTAAAGTCAAGGTCACCTCCCACTTGGGCAACAAAGCATACAACTGATTTACGTGAGTAATTTGCCTGTTTTTAACCGATGAAAAAAGAAGAGGTTATCTATTCGACATGTATATTGTATATATATTTTTTTCTTTTTTAGGGTTCCGTACCCAAAGGCAAAAAACGGTACCCTATTACTAAGCCTTTGCTGTCCGTCTGTCTGTCACAGGGCTGTATCTCGTGAACCGTGATAGCTAGACTGTTCACAGATTATGTATTTCTGTTGCTGCTATAACAACAAATACTAAAAACAGAATAAAATAAATATTGAAGTGGGGCTCCCATACAACAAACGTATTTTTTTGTCGTTTTTAATAGATGATGGTACGGAACCCTTCGTGCGAGAGTTTTTTTTCTTAGTATTTAGAGAATATTTCCAAGTTGGTCCATTTATATTATGATCATGTAGGACTTCATAAACTAAACAATCTAATATTTTCCCTTGATTTTTCGATTGGTTGGTTTTCTTTTTAGTTTTTTAAATGTAATTATGAAAGTGAATCTATTCAGTGTTAAAAATAATATATACAAGTACCTAATTCAAAACATAGAGTCGTTTATATGTACTTTAAGCGCCGTTTTCAAACCGCTAGTTAGGCATTTTATTACCAGCATCCCCCTTATTATCCTCCGGGTAGGTTACCGCAACACTGTTTCGGAAACAAAAGCCATCATTACATTGTTCCTGTTTAATTACTTGTTAGTGTTTGTTGTCATATGACCGCACTTTTCATAGAAAGGCAATTAGCTACTTTAAGTCTAGGATGTCTGTCTGTCTGTCTGTCTGAAACTTACTTTAAGAAACTTACCGAAATAATAAATAAATATAATAATAAATATCGGCGGACTTTACACACAGCGCCATCTAGCCCCAAACTAAGCAAAGCTTTGTACTATGGGAACTAGATAACTGATAGAATACTTATATACTTTTTTCTGTAAATACATACTTATTATACATATTAAAACCCAGAAACAGAAATAGTGCGTGCGTGCGAATAGTGCGAAGAAATAGTGCGTTATATACCCGTTTGAAATATTATTACATCACTACATAGTATAAAGCAAAGTCGCTTTCCGCTTCCCGCGTATGTATGTTTGCTTATATCTTTAAAACTACACAACTGATTTTGATGCGGTTTTTTTTAATAAATAGAGTGATTCAAGAGGAAGGTTAATATGTATAATACATGCATAATATATTAGAGAAACACTGATAATTTTAGAGGTTTCTAATGTGATGTCGTAAATAAACACATTTTTTGCGCTTACATTGCAAATGCTGGCTGAACCCCACGAGATATATCAAAATAATGTATTAGTATTGTACACCTTAAAAACGTCTACAAAAAAGTACGCGATGGTATTAGAAATGTCTTACGCACAGCGAAGCGGGTAAGGGTCAGCTAGTAAAAAATAAAATTTATTTTTTTTAAAGAACCCACGACAGTTAATATATAATAGAAAAAAAATAAAATAATTAAAAAACCCCTGGCTTAAATAATTATGTGACGAGAGATAATTAACGTAAAAAACTGTCATATAAGTTGTTTAGATCTCTCACAGAGTCGTACATAATGAACAACAGAGTATTCGTTTTCGTAGCACTTACCTACGTAACTATTTGGTTCTCGAAGATGTAGATGTGGCAATAACATAGGTATTCAACTCTCTGTGAACTTAATAAGAAACGCAAGAAAATCCGTCCGGATGGGAGGTTCGACAATAAGAGTACAGCCTAATATGTTGTGAGAAAGTGTTTGCTTTGGATGAGGAGTCTATAGACTGTGTGGTCGATGGTTACGGCATTTTTTGAAAGAAACTACCAAATACTGAGTTTAAAAGTATACATTGCATCAGATCTAGTCACGAAACTGTCGCCATCTCGGCACTGTATAGAAAGATTGTTACTTATATTTTTGTTTTTAAAACTTATAAGACCGACTTCAAATTATGATAACCGTAAAAGCTTTTAAAGCTTTTCTATCCATTATACAGCGGAACTGAGATCATTTAATGCTGATGAATGCATTATGCAATCTCTTAAGTTAACTTGCCTTTTCAGCGTTAGAGTAAAAACTCTATATATAGATGTTTGGTATTTTGTATGGGCTGAGACTACCCGAATAAGACGAAAAAAGTGATAAAACTTAATTATCTTGAAAACCATCAAACTTAAAAATAAACTGTCTATAATTGACTTAGCTAGTATGATTATCTAAAGAGTTATATAAAAATGAACTGTTTAGCTATTCATAGTTTTGATTATAAACGAAACTAGTGTTTTTAAAGAGCCAACTTTGGAAAATAAATCTATAGAGGAAAGTTTCAGCAATCGTGTTTCTGTCTATAATTTATCTAGATTATATACATATTATATCCTTAAGTTATCTTTGTTATAAAAAACAAAACTGTAAGTTAAGTCGTTATTGAGAAAAAACGATTCTGCATTCATCAAAAACATTTATTATTCGTCTTAAGGAGCTCCCAGTCGACGATTGCTCTTTTTCGAAACGAAAAAAGAAATACTTCTGAACAAGCCACATCTCCTATTTTTATAAGTATATTACTTCAGGTTCCTACCTAGATTTCTATTAAGCTGAAAACATAATAGCAGGAACTTTTCACGATAAAGATATTATTTCAAAATGATACGTTTTAGAATTTATGATCGAAATATTTTATATACCTACTATTAAAATAAACTTGTGATTTATTGTTAAAGATAGGTAATATGTAGATCTAGATTTCTATTAGAATAGATTTTTGATAAGTAATTATACATAATTTATATCATTAATTTATTCGAAAAGCTAAGGCGGACCACGCTCCGACGTGTGTTTGTCGTCATTGCAGCGGTCGGTAGGATTATTTATCGAAGTGATTGAAGATGGGTACATCTTTATTCACATATACTATACATTATAAAATAGGAGATGTGGCTTGTTCACAAGTATTTATTTTTTCGTTTCGACCAAAAACAATCGTCGACTGGGAGCGCCTTAAGTGGCTGCTCTGCAAGGTACGCGGTACCGCATTAAGCCGGGTACTTACTAGCGAGCCGTGAGTGCACCAAAACAGGTACAGTAACAAGTGTACGAGTAACGCATGACACGGTTTTCGCTCTTGCCTCAACGAGTCTCGTCGCTCGAACACCACGTATGGCTTTTGGTATTCAAATACAAATTCAAAAATCATTTACTTCAAATAACAAGGATCATTTTGAAACGTCTTAGGAGCTAGGTGAAGCTACGCATGTTTCTCGCGACCAAGCCTAGAAGAATCAAGCAACAAACACGGCTTGGGGTCCACGTCGAATCCTTCTCTTTTTAGTTTTCGAAATGTAATTATACTGGTTAAACACATTCAGCAAGTATGATAGCTAACAGTCTGCGAACTGTTTGAACAGTATGGTCACGCCCTTGCCTCGGTAACACCACAGTTTCATAAAACGCGTCCCAAAACCGATCAGAAATAACCCCGTTTTATTAAGGGTTATGTTTGCTCTTCAAAAACGACTAAATAGCAATTTACTTTTTATTTTTATTGGGCTCGTAAATTCAACGTTTGGTCGAAGTAGGTATAAATTGAAAATTAAATTTTATCTCAGGGATTATCGCTCTTACAGTGTTTTCATAACCTTTATACCCTTCGTACTACAAGTGTATAATTTCGTTAAGTTTTGGATTTTCTAAAATACGTCGAACAAAAATATTTAATAACTTTTATATATTTAGTGAAGTCTATGTTTGCATTCCTCTTAAGATATGACCAGACATTGCGCGGCATTCGAGCGCGGCATTCGCAGGACACAAGTCACATACAATCGCTGGCAAACGAACAATAACACTTATTGCGCGCGGCAGGTAGATCGCGGCAGTCGCGTGCGGCTTTCGTCCAAACATAACACGGCGGCCGCGCTCGATTGCCGCGCTATGTCTGGTCACACCTTCTGACTACCCCCACTAGACATATTCAAATGATCTATGCGCCTGGAGATCTAAGACCGTGCCGTACTTGGGAATTACAGTCGTGATCCTATTTTATTTTTCAATTTAAAGTTTATGTAAGTTACCTTTTTAAAGGATACTTCTTTCATTAGATTTATTTCGTCTGAGATGTAAGAAGTTTGATTACTGAGAGGTAGGGCTGAGGATAAAAGATTATCATCTTTTCATTTCATTATTTTGGTATGAAACCATATAAATTACTATCTGGTGTCAGTATAACAGAGGCCCGTCCAAACATTATATTTGGCATATGCCCATATTTTGCAGTAGTTAGCATTCCGACAGGTTGCAAGACTATCGCCGCTTACAAGAACACTATCTGGTTTCCTCACGATGTTTTCCTTTATCGTTTTAAGCGTTTTTTTGATGTGCATACAAATTTTTAGAACAGAAAAATTCATTGATGCACGACAATTCGAACCCACGACCTTCAGATTGAAAGTCGAGGTACCTCCCACTCAGCCAACACTTTCATTTGATTACTATAAAATACAATAACAAACCAAGATATGCTTGTGCTATCGGAACGAGAGAAAAAATACATATAAATATTTTTAAATACATTATAACACCCAGATACAGAACAAACATGTTTATAAATCTATCAATGTGGTACCCAAAGTACGAGCTTTGTTTAGTTTGGGGCTAGATGGCTGTGTGACATGTCAACCATGTATTTACTTTGTTCATCACATAAATGTTTATCCTGGTAATCGAACCCATAACCTTCGCCGTAGATAGCAGAGCTACACGACTGAGCTATTAGGCCAGTACTGGGAAATTTTATGGCCGGTTTAATAAATTACGCTGCTTCTTACAAAACCGTAACTGAACGCAATTCAACGAGATGTTTAAGGTGATAAGTGACATTTTTGTCATTTTGTATGGACTGAGTCTACCCGGATAAGACGGAAAAAGTGATAAAACTGCATTATTTTGAAAACCATCAAATTAAAAAAAAAATTGTCTTTAATTTAGGCTGTATGATTATCTAACGAATTATATAAAAATGAACTATTTAGCTATTCATAGTTTTGATTAAAAACGAAACTAGTGTTTTTGAAGAGCCAACTTTGGAAAATAAATCTATCGAGAAAAGTTTCACCAATCGTGTTTCTGTCTATAATTTATCTAGATTAAATCCTCAAGTTATCTTTGTCATAAAAAACAAAACTGTATATTTTGCAGTTATTGAGAAAAAACGATTCTGCATTCATCAAAAACATTTATTACTCGTCTTAAGATAAGCATATATCTTCAAGAAAGGAATGAAAATGTACGAACTTTGAATCTCCGACAAATTGTGTTTTATGCGTAATGCAAAATAATGTTAAAAGTACTTGAAACTTTTCTACGATTTACTCGTTCAAATGTCAAAACTGACACTTTTTCAATACAATACAATAGTGTCATAACTATAGATTATGACACGAGTCTTTATCACGTAATTTACTTTCCCGACGTATAGATAAAGACCCGTGTCAAAATCTATAGTTATGTCTACTAATCACGATAGTTTGAAAAACAATAGTGTCAGTGACATTACGACGATACGATGGCGATACGATAGTGATTTGCGAGTACCTCGAAACGCATTCCGAAGGTTGAGAGTTCGAAACAAACTTAATTGGAAGTTAGAAAAACCAGTTTCTATTCATATCTAATCTTTTCTTTGCGAAAAATTATGTGTGCATTTCTTGTGGATGAGGTCGACTAAGTTGAGAGAACGGTATAGATACTGGACAAGCCAACTCCTTATAAAAATATAATATCTCAGACTACTAGACTAGGTACTTGACCTGTAGTCAACTCAGGCCAAAGTAAGCTTCTTAGCCACGGAGCTAGTCTAAAATAGATATAAAAAGATTTTACTACGTTTAGTTAACTAGTAACGTGATTTGTTACAAAACCATTGTTTAGTATTACAATAGAATGAAATGGGTCTAACTGACCCCTAGAAACAGAGTTCAATGGGCACTTGACAGCTTCTACCCTTATCCAGTATTCGAAAGAGGATATCTACTGCAACTGAATAAATCATTGTTGCCAAGAGACAGTTTCTGAGACAACAGAGTTCAGCGGCGCTTTTTACCAGTCAAAGTCAAAATGTATTTATTTCAATAAAATCACAAGGATCACTTTGAAACGTCTAAGGAGCTAGGTGGTGCTACGCCTGTTCCGAAGAATCAGGCAACAAACACGGCTTGGGTCCTATAGATAGCTAGAAAATTATTTATTGCACAATATAAGAACATGTACATAGGCGAACTTAATGCTTGTTAGCATTTTCTTCCAGCTAACCTTAGTTGTAATTTGCCTATCATATTTTTCAAGCCGATGCCGTGCCGATCGAACAAGGTGAAGGCTTAACCGACTACAGCGAAGCATCAACTGCGCCTACTATATATAAAAGCTATATTAAAAATAAAAATAAATAGGATCACGACTGTAATCCCCAAGTACGGTAGATATTCTATCAGATCTCCAGACGCTTATAGCCTTTGAAGATGTCTAGTGGGGGTAGTCAGAGACACGTCCAAACATTATATTTGACAACATTCCCACATTTTGCCTACTTCATCTACATTCCTCATTCTATAACAGATACCAAACTTCAATAGTTTATAATGACGCTTAGGTGAAATTATTGACGTTTTGTATGGGCTGAGTCTACCCGGATAAGACGGAAAAAGTGATAAAACTGCATTATTTTGAAGCCATCAAACTTAAAAAAAAAATGTCTTTTAGTTAGGTATGATTATCTAACGAATTATATAAAAATGAACAATTTAGCCATTCATAGTTTTGATTAAAAACGAAACTAGTGTTTTTGAAGAGCCAACTTTGGAAAATAAATCTATCGAGAAAAGTTTCACCAATCGTGTTTCTGTCTTTAATTTATCTAGATTAAATCCTTAGGTTATCTTTATCATAAAAAAACAAAACTGTATGTTTTGCGGTTATTGAGAAAAAACGATTCTGCATTCATCAAAAACATTTATTACTCGTCTTAATGTACAAATCTTGGAAACTGTGATATTATTATTTTATTGGTTCTGCATTTCTGCTGGAACACGAAGTATTTGCATTTCAATTCGTGCCGCTTAGTAGCGAGATTGTGGGAGAAAAATCGTCCATTACAACCGTTCATGAATTTATGAATAGAGTGGTTGGATCTGAAATGGCGCTAACGCGTTCCCATTACCGCATTACGATATAACCATGATAAATTCTATTATCGGTTGGATAACACGAATAACACTAATATTATGAGTATAAATGTGAATGTTAGTATGTTACTTACAAGTATGAGTAAGTAAAGTATGACTGTAAGCTTATTCCGTAAAAATTCAGTGAAAAAATAGAAAAACAAATACAGAAAATACAGTTGTGCTATCCAAAGACCATTGCAAATAGTTTAGAGATAGCTCAACTCATATATTTTCTAATCAATACAAACAAGCCCATACCAACAGAACAACGAGAAGAAAAAACTAATCTAGATCATCATTCGGAATGATCTTCAATTATACTGGTGGCATTGCCAGTATTAAAAACAAACGACTAAAAACATTAACATTTATAAAAAAAAACACTAAGAATGAATTTATAACTCAATAAAAAAACTCTTGTTTGAAATCTGATGTGATTTTCCCCACAAAATCACTATAAAGGTCTATGTACCTCCTTACAACATTTAAAAAGAAGTAAAGTAATTCAGTACCTAAAGTTTTTCAAAGGCTTCGAAAAACCTGATAAAATTTTCATTCATAAATTAATGATTTAATTACAACACAATTTCATGCTCTCGTGTAATCTCGACGGTCGCCGCGGGCCCTAAAATATCAACTAAACCCAAAAGAAAATTACTCATTTTCTATGTTATAAGCCTGGTAACAAAGTAGGCTTAAACGCTAGCTTGGTTCTAATATAACGTATTAGGTTAAACAAATTCCTTTAAAATAGTTTTTAGGGTTCCGTACCCAAGGGGTAAAAGCTTGTTTGTCTGTCACCAGGCTGTCTCATTACCCGTGATAGCATGACAGTTGAAATTTTCACAGATGATGTATTTCTGTTGCCGCTATAACTACAAATAATACAAACAGATTAAAATAAATATTTAAACGGGGCTCCCATACAACGAACGTGATTTTTGGCCGTTTTTAGGGTTCTATGCCGTTTTTAGGGTAAAAACGGAACCCTATTACTAAGACTTCGCTGTCCGTCTGTCTGTCACAGGGCTGTATCTCATGAACCGCGATAGCTAGGCAGTTAAAATTTTCACAGATGATGTATTTCTGTTGCCGCTATAACTACAAATACTATAAACTGAATAAAATAAATATTTAAGCGGGGTTACATACAACAAACAACCCCATACAACAAAAGTGTTTTTTTGGCTGTTTATTATAAATAATGGTATGGAACTCTTCGTGCGCGAGTCCGACTCGCACTTGGCCGGTTTTTTATTTATCAGGAATGTTATGATGGAAATCAAAGAATGTTGTGCTGGAAGTTGGCATCGGGTTTTTATCTACACATTTGCAATCGCGAATTCTTCGCGTTCTAATAAACACTCAAACATAGCGCAAATGGTGAATAGCGAGCACATTGAAACACTGATTGAAACTTCAATAATAATAAAGCTTTTATTTTCCTCGCACAATATAAAATTAACTTAAATAGGTATCTATGCATAGGATACAAATGATATGTAAGGACCGCTTTCAGCGGTAAAAGTCTCCTCCAGCTCTTTCCATTTTTCCCGATCTCTAGCGTCTCTGCTCCATGTTTTGCCTGCTACTTTCACGATGTCATCATCCCATCGCATAGCAGGCCTTCCTCTTCTTCGTCTTTTACGTATTGGGTCCCAATTCATAATTGTTTTAGACCACCTCTCATTTTGTAATCTTTGGATGTGCCCGGCCCATTTCCATTTTAGTGATAATACTTTCTGGGCAACGTCTTTTGCTTTGGTTTTTCTTTTTATTTCTATATTTTTTATTTTATTTCTTAGTTTGAGGCCTACGAAACTTCTTTTCTATGCCTCTTTGGCAAACCAGTAGCCGTTGTAGACTTTGTTCAGTAAGAGACCATGTCTGGCATGAATATGTGACTAAACTTCAATAAATGGAATTTAAATTGATTTCGTCAGATGACTAGCCTGATGAAATATAAATACTAGCTGACCGACTGACGTTGTCCTATTCAAATATTAATAATCCTATTAAAAAAACACTTATATTACGTATTCACAAACTTTACTATTTTTCGGGCGACTTTTCCATTTTGACAAGTTTTTATTTACTGTTTGTTAGGGTTTGTTAAGGAATCTTGTAACTCAATTTTGAAGCAGTAATCCCCAAGCGATTGAGCATACATTTTGCATACGTACTTCGGTGACAATGCAATAATATGGTGACGATAATATATTTAGAACTAAATTCAAACTATTATTATTCAACAAATGCTATTATAATATTAACGATTTTATGACAGATAAATTTTGACATTACCATATTTCTATTGAGCCTGTTACTATTATTACTTTTTATTTTTTTGACATTAATTATAATATAATATTGTCTTTATCTTACTTTAACATTTGCATGCTAATTTTAGTAGAACATAATTGAATCTAAAATATTATTTATTATCATTTGTGTAACCTACATTGTGTTCAAGCAAATAAATGATCTTTATCTTTATCTTTACAGCGAGTTGATCTGATGATGGAGTCAGGAGCTGTTCAACAGACACTCACAACGGAACTCCTTTGTAAATACTTCGATTGAGTAAAAACTTTGCATACTTGTCAAGTTTCGATGACAATGTTATATGATGTGACAGGTGATAGCGCGCTGGTGCTCGATAGTTTAAATGATTTTACAAAAGCTTACCATTGAAAAATATTTTTCTACAGAAAACTTATTTTATAACTATACATTTTGATAATGATAATGACGAACACGAAAAAAAACGAAATCGGTCGAGCTATTTCTGAGTTTTTGTTAGACAAACAAAGTCAATTGATTGTAATATAGATTATGAGACTCGTAAGATAAGATTACCTTTAATTTATTTTCACAACAACTCAATCAGATTTACTTGAAGCATTCCTTAATGTTTCGATGACAAAGAGTTGTTTTGTCAAACATGTTATATGACACGCCTATGTCACTGAAGCCATGTTGAATAATTGACATTTGAGGACTCAATACCGAATCCCTACCCTTCTAAATTAGTGCTAACCCGCGTGACGTTCTCGCATGGGCCAACCCGACCATTTTCAGGACGTGATACAAAATGGGAAGTTATTCTCTGGGGCAACATGTCAGTGCCTTATCTCTGCTCTACTAAAGTGGTTGAAATAAAAAGCTTTTGCTCTGAATCACGAGTGTATACATAGCGTATGTACGAAGTCGTGCTTGTACATAAACATTGCTCGTTTGCTTTGCGTCTTTGGTTCTTTGTCAACCTGTCAATGTCTATATTGATATAATAATTCCAGTAAACATTTAGGATATAACTATTGTGGTTCTATATATTTACGGACATCTTTCTTAATAACTCTAACTCCTAACCCGCGCGTCGCGTACTTATGTTTGTTAATATTTGTCAATGTTTTGGATTTTTGGAGAAAAAATGGTGTGGTAATAGAATTAAAGTTTATCTAGTGGAGAATCCTGTCGTGCACGAATAAGTTGTCTTTTTATTGTGGACTATATATATTTGGGTGATCCTGACTATACAGACATGTATGCAGGGGCGGATTTGCAGTCCTAGCCGCTCTAGGCCCCGGGTCATGTGCCGCTCCTTTCTTAGCACTCATCATATAGACTAGATACTTAATTAATGAATTTATTTTATTGCCCACTTTTAACTGGCGAAAAAAAATAAAAACTGGCCAAGTGCGTGCCACGCGCAATGTAGGGTTTCGTAGTTTACACAGCTATCAACGTTACATCGGTAACTTTCTACAATACTTGGACTAATAAGTTTACTTCTAGTTTACGAGTAATCGTCGAACAACTTAGAAAATACATTTTCTTAGTTTGTCGATGATTACTCGCAAATTTGTAAATCCTACATAGCCGTGATAATTTTCCTTTTAAATTCGTATGTGAAAAAATTCACGGTAGTAGTACACCGTGAATTTTTTCACACCTCCAAAACTAATCGTGGTATAAAACTGGTAGGGGGGAGGGGGGTATACACTAGACTCTAACAAAATTTTGCACTTTAAAGCTTAATATTTCACAAACGGATCCTTTAATCGAAAAGTTGTTTTCACAAACCCATAATGTTTTTAAAGACCTATCTAACGAGACCCCACACCTTAGGGTACGCGAGAAAAAAAATAACATACCCATTCCCCACTTTAGGTGTAGGGGAGATACCCTAAATAAAATTGTTTTTCTAGATTTTATTCTACGACTTTGTTAAAATTACTAATATGTATGCAAAATAATAGCTTTCTAGCACTGATAGTCTCTGAGCTAAGCTGCGGATGGACGGACGGACGGACGGACATGGCGAAACTATAAGGGTTTCTTGTATTGTGACATAACTGTAAAAGTTAGATATACATATATGGTATCGCAGATTTTTTTGTAGATATTTATGTCCGATATATATGGTTTTTTTTTGTATTTTTTTCCCACATTGGGTTACATTATCGAAGTTTTCATACGGATCCCTAACGTTTTTAAATATTTTTTCAAATTAGTCTAAAACATTTTTTATTTAGGTACTCCTTCACCTAAAGTGGGGATGTTATTTTTTTTCTCGCGTACCCCCTGCTGTGGGGTATCGTTGGATAGATCATTATAAAGAATGGAGGGTTTGTTTAAACAACTTTTTGATTAAGACATCCGTTTGTGAAATATTAAGTTTTAAAGTGTACATTTTTGTTAGAGTCCCCCCTAGAAGCTAAACTATTGGGTTTGGGGGCGTGAAAAAATTTACGGTAGTAGTACAAATACTCAAGTTAAAAGCAAAACTAAGTGGCTAAGTGGGCTTTACAAGTTTACAAGTAATCATCGACCAACTTAGAAAATTAAAATTTATGCAAATATCAAGTAATGTTAGAAATTTTGCAGAAATATCATCGACAATTATATATATAACGCCGTTAGGTGTGTAAATTACGAAACCCTACATTGCACGTGGTCCGACACGCACTTGGCCGGTTAATCATGTTAAAATATGCAATAGTAACGCCGCGCCGTGTACTAACTAGGCCACATTATTCAGAGAGTGATTTAGAAGAATTATAATCATAAAGTACGCGAGGCTTCAATATATTAAGATACTTTGTATTTGAATTATTTCTTGTTAATCTTGTTATCATCATTGATTTTTTTTGGCACGATTTGCTGCCCCTAATATTTGGCCGCCCTAGGCCCGGGCCTACTGGGCCTTAGGGCAAATCCGCCACTGCATGTATGTAAGTTCAGGTCCAGGCTTGCACCAATAGAGTTTTCGTTTTCCGTACTGAAAAATGATTAGGTACATTAGAATAATAAATGATTATGAATATAAAGCAAGATATCAAAAAATTGAGTCTGATAAAAGAGTAAAACCTAAAAGCTATTTCAATAGCTTCCCTCTGAGGTTTCACCTAAATCCTTATCAATGACAGCCGGAAAGGATTTTTTCCTTGTAAACCAAGTACCAAATAATACTGGTATGCTAGTGAAAACTCAAAATCGTTAGCGATCCCATTTAAATTGATTAAACGAATCCAATGAAAAAATATTCACACGCGTTTGTAAAAAAAAAACAGTAAATTCTGATTCGCATATTGCCCGTTTAGCATATCCGGGTGATTGCGCGGAATTCGGAAGTGAATCAAAATGACGAGTCAGGGGTGGCATCAAATTTTCAAATAAAAATCTCACTACTGTAATCCCAAGTACCTATCTAAGGTAGACAGTCGACATCCTCTCAGATCGTCATTCGCTCAGATCCATGAATTTGTCTAAGAGGGTAGTTAGAGGCACCTCCAAACATTACATTTGGCAGCCCACGTTTCGTGGTTTGAATTTCATACGTGAATCCTGCATGCCCATCGCCGCTATAAGAATACCTACTAATTGATTTTCTTTGAGGTTTTCTGTCGCCATATTGAATGCGGTAATTGAATGAGGTACCTCCAACGTGACTAACGATATTAATTCTGTAGCAAGACCGTAGCAGACATGAAATTGTAAAATCTTAACCCTAGCTTCCGTCCGCACTAATCCAGGTCGCAAACTATGTTCCAACTTAAGCTGTTAAGCGTAATTGAAACACAAACATCCTTACACACTTACAAACTTTCAAATGTATCATATTATAGTTTAACCGAAACCGCTGTACTGCTTCTGAGGTATCGTGTGTGGCGAGGTTGAGGTGGAGAGAGAAGGGGGGGGAGTAAAGCAGGTTGCTACGCACACAGAGATAGGCTCATGCTCTTTCTTTTCCTAGAAAATTTGGAGGGTGTACGCCTTTTGGTGTGCACTAAGAATGGAATTCTCGAAATTAAATCCCCAATAGCGTACAGCGGTTGAAATCTGTTTGAAAATGTAGAATTCGCGAGGATTTCTACTACATAGTGTATAAATAATTAAATTATGTCGATAAGAAATAATAAAAAGTTTATAAAATCCGCAAAATTAATCAACTTCTGTAGATGACTGTACGAACCAGATACAGCCAGTTCGAACCAGTTACAACTGTACAGTTTCCGCATAAGAATAATGCGCGCATTAATGTAGAAAAACATCCTGAGGAAACGGCACATTCAAGAAACCAAACATTCTATGGCACGTCAATGAATGGAACCCCAGTGGATTGTATGTACCCAAAACTATTTTATTCCAGTGAAAGTGTTTTGCAAAAAACTAGTCAAAGACATCCAAAGGGAAACATTCTAGCAGTAACCATCTGTAACCTTGACATAAAATGGCTTCATCAAAGGCTCAGTACCTTCGAGAAGTCACAAAACGGAGACGGCGCCGTGGGTAAGTTACTAAGTAGATAATGTCAATTCACTGAACATGATGTTTTTCGAGGACGGCTTGGATAAATAAACACTTAAAACCACTAGCCCATAACAGGTTGGTTTTGTTGACAGTTTGATACAAAATGTCCAGTTGCAAAATGTTGCGTGGGTTCAATAACTTAAATAATTATTCTTAGATTACGATCTCTAAGGCAAGGAAATGGTAGATAGAAGATAGAAAATACTTTATTGCACACCATAAAAAAAAAACAAATATATAATAAATGAAAATTTATAATGTGACTAACATGCATGACACAATGAAACAACAAAAATAAAATAACTACATATACCTATTTATGAAAAAAGAAAAAGAAAATAAAACTACTGGTCATCACTCCCCAAGCCCTATGGTCATTGGTCATCACCCCCGGACAATCGTGGAGGATGGAAAATCGTGTTTTTTTCCAATGAAACTACTTTTTGTTGATTTTAAGGCAGATAATAATAGAAATATGATGAGAAATATATCTTAAATTTACGTCACTAACAAATGGTTTATTCAATCATCATGGTTTCCTAACAATACATCCTCAAAGTTAGTAGGGCGATCTCCCCCGGAATTACCCTAAACTAGCTTCCGCCTGCGGCTTCATTCACGTGGTACCTGGATAAAAAGTAGCCTATGCAATACCAGTGCATAGACTATGTTATATTCCATTTTTCATCCAAATCCGTTTGGTTTGAGCTGATTGAGCCCCAAACATGCTCACTTTCTGAGAGAATCGCTTAGTTTGCCCAATCTGTTATTTAAATGATCTAAGTTCCGGTTGGATACTTAACTTCACAGTGGGACTAGTGCCTAGAATAACAGCAATTTGTCGTCTAGACTCATCTTAAAGCCCAGTTTATGTTATTTTCTGTGAAAAGGATTATTTTGGACATTCAGATTGATATCGGGATTCGTACAAAGCTGCTATTGTCCGAAAGTAAGACACTAAGGGCTAAAGCCCACGGGGTCCCACGGCGCGTAAAAGGGTGGGCCGCGCGGGATGACGCTCCGCCTGTGTGCGTCCGGCGCGTCGCGTACAGAGCGTTCCGAGCACTGGCCACCACGGATGCATCGTTCCCACGGCGCGTCCATCCGCCTTTGCGCGGTCTGGCGCGTGAAAACGTGGGCCGTGGGACCCCGGCATAAGAATAACGGTCAGTTTGTACATTGAGAACACGGAAGTTGGGTGTCTTAAAACTAGCTACCTTTCCCGGCTTCACACGGGTACACTAATTTAGGCAATGGACAATTTTTGAATACCTTTAAACTACATTATTGCATTTTAAATATAAATACGGCTAATTACCACGTAATTTTTTAGGGTTCCGTACCCAAAGGGTAAAAACGGGACCCTATTACTAAGACTTTGCGGTCCGTCTGTCTGTCACAGGGCTGTATCTCATAAACCGTGATAGCTAGACAGTTGAAATTTTCAGAGGTGTGCGAGTCGCGGAAGTGCAAGTCGGCCTCGCGCACGAAGGGTTCAGTACCATTATCAATGAAAAACGTCAAAAAAACACGTTTGTTGTATGGGACTACTTAAATATTTATTTTATTCTGTTTTTAGTATATTCGTTGTTATAGCGGCAACAGAAATACATCATCTGTGAAAATTTCAACAGTCTAGCTATCACGGTTCATGAGATGTTCATGACAGACAGACGGACAGCAAAGTCTTAGTAATAGAGTCCCGTTTTTACCCTTTGGGTACGGAACTCTAAAAATGAACATCCATTATTTGCATAGGGTAGCTCTCTTGTAGTCGTCTCAGGAAGTGCTATATCTACATTAGATTACAGCTTCCACTTTAATATTTTGTCTAGGACCGACTGCGTGGATTTATGCCAAGGATTCATAAGAAACCGCGGCCGATATATAACGTCCATAATTTAGCAACAATAACTCGCTTGTAGTGAGCCAGTAGCGGACCACACTTAGATGATAATACTATTATAGTAAACCATAAAAAGACTATTTATAGTTACATTAAGAGTAACTGTGAAAATTATGTACCTAAGTACACCCAATTTTTGTTGGGGAAACGTGTTATGAAGACCTAAAACCATTAACTCATAGAATGTCTGAAAAACAAATTTTCTTCGTTTCGTATTATTACAACAATCCTTAGTTCTTAATACAAGGACAAAGCAATTTTTCTTTTACATATGCCGTCGGCAGAGAAAGCGGTACTTGTATTTTCAGCAGACGAAAGTAGACTAAATAAACTAGATAAAACTGGCTCTCTCAAGTTACCTTAGTACTCGTACGTAAAAGTAGGTCTTACGAACAACTCTTCTTAAGAAACCATTTTTCAGAAAATCCCCCGAGTACTCGGTAGTACATCCGATTGCAAATATGAGCGAATTTTTATACCGCAGTCCCGCTGTCGCTGCCGAGCTTAATTTTGTACTTATTTCTAGAGTAGTTTTGCATTTTTAGTGTTCCGTACCCAAAGGGTAAAAACGGAACCCTATTACTAAGACTTCGCTGTCCGTCTGACTGTCTGTCCGTCCGTCTGTCTGTCACAGGACTGTATCTCATGAACTGTGATAGCTTAGCTAGACAGTTGAAATTTTCACAGATTACGTATTTCTGTTGCTGCTCTAACAACAAATACTAAAAACAGAATAAAATAAATATTTAAGGGGAACTCCTATACAACAAACATGTTTTTTTTGGCGTTTTTATAGATAATGGCACGAAACCCTTCATGCGCGAGTCAACACGGACTTGGCCGGTTTTTATCTGTAGTGTTGAGACTTTTTTAAGCTGATGAAGTTTTTAATCGTGGTCTCGAAAAAATTATAGAAAATACTTTATTGCACACCACAAACAGAACAAAAAAAAAGCTAAACAAAAACCAGACAACCTTTGGATGGAGATTAAGGGGCTCCCAGTCGCTGATTGCTCTTTTTCGAAACGAAAAAAGAAATACTTCTGAACAAGCCACATCTCCTATTTTTATAAGTATATTACTTCAGGTTCCTACCTAGATTTCTATTAAGCTGAAAACATAATAGCAGAAACTTTTCACGATAAAGATATTTTTTCAAAATGATACGTTTCAGAATTTATGATCGAAATATTTTATATACCTACTATTAAAATAAACTTGTGATTTATTGTTAAAGATAGGTAATATGTAGATCTAGATTTCTATTATAAGGAGGAGATGGAGATGTGGCTTGTTAAGAAGTATTACTTTTTTCGTTCCGAAAAAGAGCAATCGTCGACTGGCAGCCCCTTAACAAAAGAAAATGACATGGGGTATAGATGATGCACTGCAACATTATACAAAACCTTTTTTTTCATATTATTTTATTGAAAGTAGCGCTTGTGATAGAAAGATGAATAGCAATAGGTTAGCGTGGTATGGGCATGTCATGAGAAAGTAAGAAGTGACAAGAAGAATGTTAGTAAAGTAGATGTAGAAGTAGAGGTTGGCCAAAAGAAAGATGGACGGCCTGCGTAAAAGATGACAAAGAAAAGAGTGATAATATGGCGGCTGGAAAGGGATATGGAAGAAAAATAGATTATGTTGTGCTAACCCTACATAATGTTGGGCACGAGCATGAAAATTATGATATTTAGGCAGCTTTAGATATAATCAATGTCTTTACTTAACAAAAATTGATGCATAATTGATGAATTGATTGTGACATGGGTTCTTTGAGTGTATTGTGCCGTACTACAAATACTTTGTATCATTTTCAAAACTTTCGTGAGTTGTACTACACATTATTATAACAACGGGAATTACTCACCTAAATGATAAATTGTCAGATTAATTATTGTCTGATCTAGAGAATCTTCTTCAGACTCAAAAAAAGACTTCTTCTTCAGAAACATTGTCGGTGTCCTCATTGTCAATTTATCATTTACGTGAGTAATTCCCGTTGTTGTAATAATGTGAACTTTGTATCATGTCAGTTACTGTTTCCTTTCTATCTTCGAACGAAACGACATTTTATATTTATTTTAATTGAAACTTTTTCTCAGATGCTGAGCAGAATCACCCCGTTGGGATAACATACATGTTCCTGGCCAACTTAAATCATAATGGCCCTCCAGGGCAACTCATCGGCCCTCATTTATCACAATTCTAATTGGATTCGGTGTCGAGTAGCCTCTAAATCAAGATCAAATACCACGGATCAAACATTTTGATAACAAAATTGAGACCAAGCCGTATGAATTCCGTACTGAGCCGTTGAACCGCGCCAGGACTGAACCCAATTTTCTCGCCTCGACTATTAGTCAAATCCTGGCTTTTATTGTAACTGTATTCATAGGCACGCAAGCCCCGTACGTATCCAGACGTATCCAGAACTTGCGGTCGGGGGTTGAGGTCCTAACGTTGTTATTTTTATACGATTGTTTTGCTGCTAGCCTCAGTAATTATCCCGCCTTTACCGCCGTGGAATGCGAACAACAAAAAAAACTTATTTTATTGTTATTCGCTAAGGAGTTCCTCGTAAGAACCCATAGCTGTAGAAATGTTTATAAAGCTATATTGGGACGTCCAACCTGACACGTATAGTATGCTAACTACTGCAAATGTGTGCATGTACCAAATGTTTAAGTGTGACTCTGTCTAAGACGCTCACCATCTAGAAGGATCTACACGGCTGGAGATCTGAGCGGATGTCCACTGTATTTGGGAATTACAAAATAGACTTGCAAATTTTGTTCCAAACATACAAACTAAAAAGTTGAAATATGAAGTTTTGGGGTATTCCTAGCATCGACCCTGACTTCGGTTGGCTACGACCTCCCCGTAGGCTTAGTATAGGCGGATCCCTTTGTCAATAGTAATGTATTGCTTTAAAGGGGCAATGTTATTACATGCCTCCCAAATATCAGTTGCCTGCAGTGTTTTATCAAACAATATGGTATAATTAGTGTGTATTGGATAATTGGCTGAAAGGCTTCGGCTGCAGGAAAACGGTATCTTTATGTCGTATTTACACGTAATTTGTGATACATAATTCCGGGTTCATATTTATAAGGCGTTTATTCGCTTTTATTGGTCAGTACCTGGACGAGCCGTGTTGGCCGAGTGGGAGATACCTCGACTTTCAATTTGAAGGTCATGGATTTGAATCCCGAATCCCGACGTGCATCAATGGATTTTTCTGTTCGTAAAATTATAGGCGCATCACAAATACATGCTCTAAACGGTGAAGTAAAACATCGTGAGAATGGCGGCGATGGGCTTGCAACTTGTCACGTATGGAATGCTAACTACTGCAAAATGTGGGCATGTACCAAATATAATATTTGGACGTGCCTCTGGCTGACGGAAACGGCTCCAACGATTTTTATGAAATATAGTATGCAGAGGGTTTCGGGGACGATAAATCGATCTAGCTAGGTTTTTTACCGAGCAAAGCACGGGTATCCAGGTACTTATTATTATTTGCGACGGACTCGCTAGCGATGCTCTCTTAGCAGAGTCAGAAACTTGTGCTATGGGTCTGTTGTTAGTTGAATGTTGAATGGTGTTATTATGCAGAAATTAACATAAAATATATTTGAATAGGACAGAACAAAGTCCGTTGAACACTAATAAAGTGGAGTTTCAGAGGCAAGCGGGAAAACTTAGTATTCTGTCAAGATAATTAGCTTTTCACATAAACATGGCTACCGTTTACGTGTGCTGTAAATAAACGTTTAAAATTAGAACGTCCTTGTTTAAATTCAATTAAATATTGGTGGACATCACACACGCCACACGCCATCTAGCTCCAAAGTACTATGGAAACTAGATAACTGTAATAATACTTAAGCACTTTTTTTTGTAAATACATTAATTTTGATACGCTATAACACCCAAAAACAGACATCTATGTACATCACACAAATAATTGTTCTGAAAGGGAATCGAACCCACAACCTACAGTGTAGAAGGCAGAGCTACTAGCAACTAAGCTGTGATGCCAGTCACAGCATGTTTAGGTGGCATATGTCTGCATAAAATGATATAAACGTATCATACAAAATAGACAGACAGACGGATGGACAGACAGACGGACAGCGATGTATTAGCAATTGGGTCCCGTATTTACCTTTTGGGTACAGAACCCTAAAAAAGAGAATTCTGGGTAGTTTGAACACAACACAATTTGAAAATGTAATCATTCTCTACGCAGGTAAGTAACAAAGGACCAAACCAAAAAAAAAACCATCTAAAATGAGCTTAAATCAGGTCAATGCCTCGTATTTTCGCCATTAAAATTACAGATGAAAGAAGTTTTTCTATTTGTGTTGTAATCTTTTTGGTCTCTCGTGATTTTTATAACCTTTGAAATTTACGTTGTCTTTGATCTTGAAGGTAACGAATTTATTCGTTATATTTACACACCAAAGCAATTGAAAACAAGCATACAAACTTTGTTTCTTTCATAATATGTATATATTTTAATTTTATTCACGGTGGAGACTTTTGCAAACTTTTGCCTTTCGCAAACTTTGATTTAGTGAAGACATGATTTAAATATTTACATTACCTAAAATAATTATGAAAAAATAATAGTATAAATTGAATAGTTATTTTTTAGATTTTTGTGAGTAATCCAAGTTTGAGAGTTTGTTTGTAAGTTTGTGTCTCAATCAGGCCTAAATGTCAAAACGGATTAAGATGAAATTTGCTGTAGATATAGATATAATTCCCGATGAAACTTAGACTACTTTAAAATACGAAAAACATCCCAAAATGATAAAAAACGCATATGGGATTATTTTGGTATAGATGTGATGTGCAAAAAATCTGACATCCGTGTTGTCATCAGTCGTCATAGCAACGTGCGTTACTCTATGCGATTATAGAAATTAGGACAGGACAACGTCTGTCGCGGGTCTGCTAGTGTTTATATAAAATCTCTGTCATGTGTGCTAACTACATATATGCTATAATGCTAACTACTGAAAATAGTGTATTCATGTACAAAATTCAATGTCTAGACTTGCCTCTGACTACTTCTTTTCTTCTAATTTGCTCTAACTTTTCTAATTTTGAAGAAACTGAGCGCTTTATTATTATCATTACAGTTTTTAACAAGTCTAATTTTATACTAATTGGGCAATGCACAAATGCACATAGACGTTTGCAGTGTGAGCAGTTTCATCTTGAGGTAACATCTGCCTGATGTAAGCAGCTTTTGAAAGAGGCCACAGTGTCAGCGATTAGCAAATAAGAACACTCAAATTCAAATGCAAGTTCAAAAATCAATTATTTCAATAAAATTACAAGGATCACGAAACGTTGAAACGTCTTAGGAACTAGGTGAAGCTACGCCGATTCCACGTGACCAAGCCTTGTAGAATCAGGCAACAAACACGGCTTGGGGCCTACCTTTTTTTTTTAATGATCTTTTCCTTATTGCTATGTGGTGCCAATCGAACAAAGTGAAGGCTCAAACAAGAATAATAAATAAAATACTACTCAATTACACTAATGTACACTTAGTGTTTTGGGGGTTCCTCAGTTGGCAGAAATAAAAATATCAAAATTAAAATTAAAATAAATAATTACGACTGTAATCCCAAAGTACGGTAGACATCATCTTGTCAGATCTCCAGGCTCTTAGATCCTTGAAGATGTCTAGAGGGGGTAGTCAGAGGCACTTCCAAACATTATATTTGGCTTATGTTATTATGATGGGTTTGCAACCTGTCACGTATGGAATGCTAACTTCTGCAAAATCTGAGCATGTACCAAATGTAATGTTTTGACGTGCCTCTGACTATCCCCTTTAGACATCTTCGAAGATCTGAACACCTGGATATTTAAGAGAATGTCTACCGTGCTGCTATTACAGTCGTGATTCTTTTTCATTTTTATTGGTGTATATCTGTAGTCTAAAAGTTTTATCTTCAATAACATACGTTTGCAACAGTTTTATGGCCACAAAAAACACATACTGCAGCGATTTATGCCTCGCTTTGTACCTGCAGGCGGAACTAACTGGCACCCTTTATTCAAAAATGAGAATAATTTGCACAAAACTTTATTATGCTTTTAGTTCCTATGTTAGCAGCATCGAGAATAAGGTTTTTGTTGAAAAATATTTTTTAATGACAAGCTTTTGTAGAATCATTTAAACCATCGAGCACCAGCGCGCTATCACCTGTCACATTATACACATTACACATTGTCTTCGGAACTTGACAATTATGCAAAGTTTTTACTCAATCAAAGTATTTACTAAGGAGTTCCATTGTGAATGTCTGTTGAACATCTCCTGAGTCCATCATCAGATTAGCTCGCTGTCATTATTGCATTGTCACCAAAGTTACACAAGTATGCGAAATTTCAGCTCAATCGGGATTACTGCTTCAAAATTTAGTTGCAAGATTCCACCATAACAAACATAGTTACATACATTCATTGCAAGTTAAATAAAAGCTTGTAAAAATATTGGCACATCGACCGCATATCATATTATTAGACGCCAAAATAAAATGTCACTCTAATTGGTCAGTCCAATGTCACATCCCAGCGGGATGTTACATTGAACTGACCAATCAGATCTGACCGGGGCGCGTCGTGAATCGCGTTCAATGTTTTATAATATCAGCAGTAGGTATAAGCCTAATGTGTTGTGAGAAAGTGTTCGCCTTGTATGAGGAGTCTATTGGCTGTGTGGTTGTTGTATTGGTCATAATCAAGTGCACAAAACGTAAATATGTCAAAACAACTCAAACTAAAGCTAGTTTTTTAGGGTTCCGTACCCAAAGGGTAAAAACGGGACCCTATTACTAAGACTTCGCTGTCCGTCTATCTGTCCGTCTGTCCGTCTGTCTGTCACAGGGCTGTATCTCATGAACCGTGATAGCTAGACAGATGATGTATTCCTGTTGCCGCTATAACAACAAATACTTACTAAAAACAGAATAAAATAAATATTTATGCGGCTCCATACAACGATCAAACGTGTTTTTTTTATTTTTATTAGATACTACATATTCGATATACTCACTAGCGATTCAATGACGTCCGAAACGAGTGCTCACCCTCCATTTATTCACTCTATTTCTTTATGGCAATTACAATTATTGAAAATAAAAGTATAAACACTTCTACAAAATAAATGTATATTGCTACAAGCTTTTACCCAAGACTTCGTCCGCGTATAGGAAATATATATTTTTAGCAACTTTATCGTAAAATACTGAAGTTCCTGAAAATCATTAGAATATTTTGGGGAGAAAGTAGCCTACGTTCATCACAAAAATAAACTATCTCTACGAATATGGATTTTATCACAATCGGCTCAGCGGCTTTGCCGTGATTACGTCACAGACTGTCAGACAGAGTTACTTTCGCATTTATAATAATAATAAATAATAATAATAATAAATATTGGCGGACTTTACACACAGCGCCATCTAGTCCCAAACTAAGCAAAGCTTGTATTATGGGAACCAGATAACTGATAGAATACTTATATATACTTTTTTTTTTTTAATAATCTTCTAATATATAAAATTCTCGTGTCACAGTGTTCGAAACGGCGAAACTGATTTCTATGAAATATTTTGTATGTATTTTGGTAGGTATGAGAATTAGTAGTAGGGTATTTTTTATACCCCTAAGTGATAAGGGTGGCTTAAAGTTCAGGAAATGACAGGACAACATCTGTTGGTATAGCTAGTATTAGTATACATTGCATCCATGTCGGTAATTAATGTTTACTCTTCCATAAACAAAACAGTTTTCTCGTGTGCTAGATTGTTTACAAACTGTACGCTGTAGGTATTAAACTACACTATTCTTCTACAAAAAGGTTTGCACGGTGTTTTATCCTTTTTCTGAAATAAAAGGCCTTTTATCTCTTATTCTTCTTTTATTTTTAAATCTTTTCTAGGTGATTTATACAGCGTCAGGTGAACCTCTCTACTTACTTACGACGCCGTAAGTTGGACTTGGTTTAGGTGAAGTAGGCTTGCCCAACACCTATGTCATCCAATCTATACTTACAATCGTGTAACACGCAAGCGAAGCCGTGGTCGAAAGCAAGTACTATCTATACTAATATTATAAATGCGAAAGTGTCTGTCTCTCTGTCTGTCTGTGACGTTATCAACCCAAGCCACAGTGCTGATTGTGATTAAATTTCATAAGGAGATAGTTCAAAGTCTTGGCATATAAAAAGGCTACTTTTTTCCCGATTTTCTTTTGGTTTTCACGAATTTCAATGTTTTACTATAAAGTCGTTTAAAATCGATTTCCCAAATCTACGCAGACGAAGTCGCGGGTAAAAGCTAGTTTATAAACTTACCACCTGGGTGTTGTTTTAAGATGTTCTGTACGATACTTGGTAGTAGGTACTCGTACTTGCTATTAGCCATTATTCTAAGGGTGAGTTTCCACCTAAGCCGACCTGTGCGAAGCTGTACGGAGCGGACCAATGATAGCGCTCAAATATTCGAGTTTGAAAATGACGAGCGCTGTGATTGGTCCGTTTCGCACAGCTCTGCGTAGGTGAAAACTCACCATAGAACAGGTGAGCCTGATCCTGGTGTTTGATGCGTTTTGACAAGCCGTAAATCATCGTATTGGGTTGTAATGCTATGCAAAAGCAATCTCGGTTTATTCTAAAAACAGGTTGTAGGGTTGGCTCATCCGCCTGATAATATAATTAAATATTGCCCACTGTAATAACGCCAACGTCAAAAACTGATGATAAGGGTACATTACGCTAGGACGCCCTAAGGGTATAGATCTTATTCAAGTCGGACTATCCCTCCTATGATGACGCGCACCCAATTTCGAGGAAACGTCTCCTAATCAAAATTCTACTCAATGAAATCATAAATAAAATAATTGGCTTACATTTCCAAGTATGGTAAACATCCACGTGGATTTTTAGGGGCTCAGAGACATCTAAAAATTATGTTTGGCACATGTTCATTTGCAATATATGCAATGCAGTACTAGCTTCCATCTGCGGTTTCGTTTGCTTGGTACCTGAATATGCTAATCCTACTAATATTATAAATGCGAAAGTTTGTGAGTGAGTGAGTGAGTAGGGTGTGAGAGTGTGTGTGTGTGTGTGTGTGTGTGTGTTTGTTACTCTTTCACGCAAAACTACTGAACGGATTAAAATAAAACTTTACAGTAATATAGCTTATACATCAGAATAACACATAAGCTACTTTTTATCCAGGCGAGCAGGTAGTAAGCGAAAGTTTGTGAGTTTGTATTTATATTTGTGCCCTAAGCAAACCTAAACGACAAAACGGATTAAGATAAAATTTGCTATAGTAGGTATGTAAATAAAAAATCAGGGGAAACTTGTAATTCAAAAAACAACTCATAAATGATAAAAAAAATGCAAAAAAGGATGATTTTGGTATAGATGGCGTTGGTGTGCAACAAGTCTAAAATCACACTAAAAACAAAATCAGACTTAAAACATTAAGTCGTCATAGCAACGCAGTTTTGACTAATGAATAATACGCATTCTACCAAAATTTGTAATAATTTATATGTTCTAAGTCGGGGCCACACGTACCAGAAAGCGTAGTGTAGTAGGTATTGTCTTCTAAATGACAGGAAGATCTAAGAAAGGTTTCTAGGAGCCGTTGGTGCATGAAATTCATGGAGAAGACCTAAGTTTGGCAGTCAACGTTCAAAATGATGATTATAATATTCATATTCATATTCATTTATTTATTAATGAATATAAATGCTAATATGATATGATATATAATAATATATGATATAATATTTAAAATATAATAAATAATATATAATTATAATATGATTGGTGCACCCACGATCTTGTGATTAAAACGCACAAAAACTTGTATCTCGACTAAGGCTTCAGCACCATAACAAGAAAAGTTCCTATTAGCCTGTTTCTGTGCCGACAATTTGTCAAACCACGCATGAAATTTCGTCAAAGTTATGTCCCAAGTTTTGGTATAGCCTTTGTAAGTCAGCTCGAATAGAACCTTATCGCTTTGTGTTGGCTGTATGAAGAGCGATGTTTGCTTATGACCTCCTAATTTACACTTTGATGGTGTTTGGACTTTTGTCGCTGGCTGTACCTACTTTCAAAGAGGCGTAATGCCAACTTGGTATACAAATAAAACAAGAAATAAATACACGAGTAACATGTACTGAAAAGTTTTTTGTGCCTCTTACTATGTATCTTTGTAAGTAATCTTTTATGTAAATATTTAGTTAACAAACATTATATCTTACTGTTATATTCTTTGACTGGGCTTGGAGGTCAATTGGTAGTAACTCTAGTTTATACAATATATCTACGCTGTGAGTTCGATTCTCAATAACAAAAAATTATGAACAACATTGATGTTTTTCTTGACTCTTAGTGTTATAATGATAAGATAAAAAAGATACATAAACGAGTATATACCTAAATAGGATTACAACTGTAATCCCAGATGTAATCTCGCTCAGATACTTGAAGATATCTAATAGGGTTAATCAGAGGCACGTCCAACCATTACATTTGGCACATAACCACATATTTCGCATTAGTTAAAATTCCACCCAATGTGACAGGTTGCGATTAAGTACCTAACAAATTTAAAAACATTCACACTTTCAGTATGACTACAAAATAGTTATCCAGGAACGTATTGTCATCGAATACCTAAAAACAATGGTATTATGGAATAACTGTAATTTTACAATTTTAAATAAGATATTCTAAAACAGCTTTTTGAATGTTTCAGTATCAACATTCTGTATCTTAACTATGTACGAGTATTTACAAAAAAAAAAGTATGTCAGTAATTCTATCAGTAATCTGTAATCACATGTCTACCAATATTTATTTATATTCTAAAACTAAGTACTATTTGAATGTTTCAGTACCGACATTCGCTATACATGTATAATAGTTCCCGGTGAAGTTACAGGAGCATAAGGCTAAAAACTTGTATGCGTCAAGACGTCAGACGCAAGGCATTGTATCCTAGGGCACTTTCTGGGTGTTAGTAACCTTCGAGATAATATAAAGAAAATAAATATATATTTATAAAAACCGGCCAAGTGCGAGTCGGACTCGCGCACGAAGGGTTCCGTACCACTATCTTTAAGAAACGGCAAAAAACATGTTTGGTGTATGGGACCCCCTTAAATATTTATTTTATTCTGTTTTTAGTATTTGATGTTATAGCGACAACAGAAATACATAATCTGTGAAAATTTCAACTGTCTAGCTATCACGGTTCATGATATACAGCCCTGTGACAGACAGACGGACAGACGGATAGATGGACAGCGAAGTCTTTGTAATAGGGTCCCGTTTTTACCCTTCTGGGTACGGAACCCTAAAAATGAATTCCTATATTCCTTGATCACGGCATCACGCGTGAACTGCTGGACCGATTTTGCTAATTCTTTTTTTGTTGTAATCGTTAGAGTCAGGAGAAAGTTCTTATAAAAAAAAATAATTTGACAGGAGAACGTCTGTCGGGACAGCTAGTCTTATATATAAAATTCTCGTGTCACAGTGTTTGTAACCAAACTCCACTAGGGCCGATTTTTATGAAATTTTTGATGTATATTCAGTAGGTCTGAGAATAGGTCGTTGGGTATTTTTATACCCCTAAGTGATATTGGGAAAAACAGAAAGTGCTTATATATGGGATTATTGAAATTTGTTAGGACAGCGTCTCGACAGACGCTGCAGCTACAGCTAGTATGATATAAATATTGGTATCCATATAAGCAAAGCTTTTATGGATACTAGATAACTGATAGAATATACTTTTTTTTAGTAAATACTAACATTATAACACCTAGACACAGAACAAACATCTATATTCATCACACAAATATTTTTCTTGAGTGGGGATCGAACCCACAACCTACATCGTACAAAGCAGAATTATGGTGGATTTATATTACAACGGGCCGTGTCCGGGCCGGGCCGGGTCCTACCTACGCTTCCAATACAATACCTACGCAGAAGCGTAGGTATAGGTGCATAAACTGTGCATAGTTACTATGAAAAGTGTACAGATTAGGTATTCTCTAACATTAGGTTATTGCATTCAACATCATAACATGATAATCATGTTTTTACAAAATAGCCCTGCTGGTCTAATATATTCGTAAATCTACCCTTACTAAGAACTGAGCTGTGAGGCCAGTCTAGATAGTGTTTTGTTTTAGGCTTAGATGTCCTCGGCCTTCTAGCGGTATTAAAAAAAAGTTAAGTGCCTAATAGCTGGATGACCAAGAAAATACAAAGGTAACAAGCTTAGGGTATTATTTATAACTCGAAGCGGACGAGAGCCCACATTATGTTATTGTTTGGCCGCAAATTGCAAATCCCTCCGCCTTTTGTGCCTCTGTTCTGTTCTTGTACAGGGTGTAAATGGCTATATTAAAAGCTGAAAGTTCGTCGGCCTATTCGTAGGTACAGTTTGGTATAATAATTGTGACTCATTTCGAAATTTCAACTGTCTAGCTATTACGGTAAGGAACCTTAAAAATGAGGCACACAAGGTTCCGTACCAAAAGCGTAAAAACGGGACCCTATTATTAAGACTTCGCTACGTTCGTCTGTTTGTTTTTCAGTCACAAGACTGTATCTTATGAACCGTAATAGTTAGACAGTTGAAAATTTCACATATGATGTATTTCTGTTGCTGCTATAACAACATTACAAAAACAGAATAAAATAAATATTAAGGGGCTCCCATATATATTTTGATTTTTTCCCGTTTTTTACCCTTCGTGCCTGACTTGACTGACTTTCGTCTGACTCGAACTTGGCCGGTTTTATTGTTTCTGAAACAGCTTCATTCGTTACTATGTTACGAGTATAAATGTGAAAGTTTGTGAGGATGTTTGAATGACACATAGTCATTAAATGGAACTTGGAACTGCTACAATTCAAGTCCTGAAATACCATGTGTTATATATACCATGTACCACTAAATAAATATCTATATGAGCCGATCGGTTTTTTTGTAGGTAGTCCTTCCACACCCTGTATATTTCAGGAATTGTTTCCGGGGATTACTTATTGAATATTTTCGTAAATGAAACTTGCGGTCGCGGATGGGTTTTATTTCTTTTCGCTAAATAAAGGAAATAAACAACGAGGCAGATATATTTCTCTAGTGTAAAGCTCTCCACCGACTATGACTGACGGACAATACAGACATGTCGTAATATGGATACTAGTAACTCACTCTAGTTGGTACCATAAAACAGCCAGAATAGATTAAAACGTTGTAGGGCAAGAGCGCTGGTTGTGGGCGGCACTTTAACAACTTTTTAATTTTGAAATTAAAAAGTTGTTAAAGCCTCACAGCTCAGTCGGTAGTAACTCTGCCTTCTGCGCTGTAGGTTGTGGGTTCGATCCCCACTCAGGGCAAATATTTGTGTGATGAACATAGATGTTTGTTCTGTGTCTGGGTGTTACTATACATAGTAAATATAGTAACACCCAGACACAGAACAAACAACAATTATTATACATATAAAGTATGTATTTACAAAAAAAAAGTATATAAGTATTCTATCAGTTATCTGGTTTCCATAGTACAAGCTTTGCTTAGTTTGGGGCTAGATGGCGCTGTGTGTAAAGTCCGCCAACATTTATTTATTTATTTAAATAAACTGTTAATATTGAAAAATAAAAACGATGATTTTTAAACAACAGAGAAGAGTATTTATCTATCTCTTAGGTTAAGCAAAGGTTTTGTGACAGGTGATATTTATTTATTAATCTTATATATAATAAATTATAGTTTTAAAAAAACACGCTTTTATTGCTAATCGAACTAAAAACTAGAAAATAATTTTCGATGACAGAGTTTAATATAACTGTAGTAGAAGAAGAAACAATCAATCATAATGAATCACCTCAAAACAAAATTATAATAAAATTTAAGTTATTAACACAATAATTCAATTCAGAGTAAAAAGCGTGGGGTGCATTTTACTGCAGTTCATAACTATCCTCTCATAGATAGTTGCCAATAAAATGATTGTAATATTTAAAAATATCAAGCACCCCACGCTTTTTACTCTGAATTGACTGATTGAATACTCTGAATGCTTGGTGTTCACTTGTACACCACATGAAGTATTTGTTTAAGTCAAGTCACATTTTTAGATAGCACGGCAAGTACGACAATTTCAAACAAAATTTTTTTAAAATATCGATTCCAAAATCACTTTCAAGTAATTGATTTCGTTCAATGGCAAGGGCGGTGAAAGTAATGACGTAGCTAGATAGTAATTAGCCAGACTAGGTATATTAAATTGGCAAGTTAATATTAAGTAGGCTTTGCTAGTAGAATTTCAGTAGGTGTTGCGAGTAGAATTTCAGTAGGCGCTGCAACAGGATCTACAAAAGAATTTATCCTGGCGGTCCTATTAAGGATAATGGGAAACTAATATCAAATTATTGCATTGTCATCGATCTTTGACAGGTGCGCAAAGTTTGAATTAAATCTGATCGTTCAAAGTAGGACAAAATGATTTATGATGAATGATTTATGTTATTACGTAATTAGCTAACCTTTACGTAATAACTTAAGACAGAAGGACCCTTAAAGTAGGGACTGAATAAATTAACCGACTTGGTATTACATGGATCTCACAACTTTTTACGGTAGAAGAACTGAGTTGCGTTGCGAGACTTGGCTTTTTTTACAAGTTATGTTTTTGATGGCATTTAAATTGTCAATATAAGACAAAACATAACAGTATTCAAAATGATATTTTTTTTGGGTTCCACAGTAACAACTTAAGAGGCTGCCAGTCGCTGATTGCTCTTTTTCGAAACGAAAAAAGAAATACTTCTGAACAAGACACATCTCCTATTTTTATAAGTATATTACTTCAGGTTCCTACCTAGATTTCTATTAAGCTGAAAACATAATAGCAGAAACTTTTCACGATAAAAATATTATTTCAAAATGATACGTTTTAGAATTTATGATCGAAATATTTTATATACCTACTATTAAAATCAACTTGTGATTTATTGTTAAAGATAGGTAATATGTAGATCTAGATTTCTATTAGGATAGATTTTTGATAAGTAATTATACATAATTTATATCATTAATTTATTCGAAAAGCTAAGGCGGACCACGCGCGGACGTGTGTTTGTCATCATTGCAGCGGTCGGTAGGATTATTTATCGAAGTGATTAAAGATGGGTACATCTTTATTCACATATACTATACATTATAAAATAGGAGATGTGGCTTGTTCACAAGTATTTCTTTTTTCGTTTCGAACAAAAATAATCGTCGACTGGCAGCGTCTTAATAATCTAAAATGGTTTTAAAAATCTTGTCAAATAGCCTATTGTATTTGTAATAATAATATAGCGTTCAGTTGAAACGACTTTACAAAACCGGTCTAAGTTCATAAAAAGAGCTAAAATAAACCAGAATTAAATGGGCTGAATAATTTCAGAGTCCAAGCCTTTTCACAGTCAACTGACCTTTTTTATTAGCAGTGTCAACAGTTTTAACAACGGTCGGTTTTAATAGCTACCTGCAATTTTTACAGAATTGCTGTTTCAACTGGCGTCAGATCAATAATTTTATAGCTCTATCCATTTATTTTATACCAAACTAAAATTAACATTCACTTATAGATAAAAAAAATAAGTAGGGTTACGACTGTAATCCCCTAGTACGCTAGACTCTCAGATCTCCAGGCGCTTAGATCCTTTTAAGATGTCTCGTGGGGGTAGTCAGAGGCACGTTGAAACATTATATTTGGCACATGACCACATTTTGCAGTAGTTATAGTTATTCCATACGTGTTAGGTTGCAAGCCCATCGCCGCTTATAAGAATAATAACGTTTTCCTCTACTGTTTTGAGCAATTATTTAGTTGCGCATATACATTTTTCGAAATTCGAAATAAAACTAACAGTTAACTAGACTATGGAATGCTAACTACTGCAAAATGTGGGCATGTGCCAAATATAATGTTTGGACGTGCCTCTGACTACCCCCTCTTGACATCTTCAAAGGATCTAAATCTAAATCTATTGCAATGAAAATAATGACAGAGTTAAGAGAGTAAAAGTTACACTGAGCTTAAATTATTTAAGTTAGTGTAGTGAACAAAGACAAGTCTATAGAGAAATCAAACAAGAATTATAGTCCTTTAAACGTGTGAAAATTTACCTAAAGCTAGCACGAGCTGAATCTTAAAGTAAAATTTATATTCGATTCCCCAGCAACGGAGAACCATCTGCGTCCATATTCGCTAAGAAACCACGCCATAAAAGCAAACTAGCCACTTAAGGCGCGTAAAAAATGAAATAGGATCACAAATTTAATCCCCAAGTATCTAAATACGGTGGACATCTCAGATCTCCAGGCGCTCAAAACATCAAAGATGTCTAACGGGAGTAGTCACAAAAGATAAGTAGACTAAGCGAGAAATTGTCTTAAACATAATAACATTAAATTCGAGCAGCAACTGCGGTGAATTTGAGAATTCAACAGTTGTGATTTTCTAGTGTTCGTCCACACTACCGAGCCTAGTGCGGTTGCGCATCGACTACATAGCCCAGAGTCGATGGGTGGCGGCGACGGGCGCGTTGTGTCAAATATATGAAACACGCCTTTGCGTCCACTATGCAATGATGACGCGTTTTTTATGTTTCTCGCAGTTTTCTCGCAGTGTGAACACACTCCTAGAATATAGCTGAGGTGGCTTCTTGCTGAATAAAACGGCTACTGTCTCCTGTGACTGGAGTAGGTATTAGGTTCCAAAGATGTTTGCACGATTCAGATGAAAGCAGAATGCAGTTCTTTGTTCGCACTCTGGCGCTAGACAGGGTCTTTACGCGTGGGTTTACGTCTCTAGAGGTGGAAATACTCACAGAAAATTAAGTTGGTGAAGTACATGTCTGATTAGAATTGGAATGAAATATCTTCGTTAAAACGGTGAATTGTCTAGAGATTTGGAATTATGCTAGATGAATTAACTCATCGAAAAAATCTTTGGCAATAAATGTAAATGTTCATGAAATTCATCAATAACCTTACAACAAGACACGTAATATCGTCGGTGGCGTTCGTTTTGTGGTATATATATATTTTATGAGTCAAATTTCAAATAATTTATTCTCTATTTAGACTTAAGTATAAGCTTTTGTAAGGAAATAGTGAGGCTGTAACCATCAGCTAAGAAGCCCTTTTAAAAATAGTAAATACATGGTAACTGATTTAACAGAAAACAGATGATAACTTAAGAAAATCATTATGATCTACTATTTTGGGTTTTTGCTGGAGTGATCTAAAAGAAGTACGAATATAACACGGGTTTGTGAGGCCTGAGCACGAATCACTCTCGGATCGTCATCGTATCATAAAAACGTCAAATTTGACAATTATTCAATACTACGAGTATAAGTGTTTAGTTTGACGCTTAGACGATACTATAGTGCTCCGACCACTGTAAACGGCGTGAACTAAATCGCAGTCTTACCACTAGTCTGAGATAAAAACTAAGTTGCAATGCAGTTTTACGTAAAAGCCAGTTCAATGCAGAGGCAAGTAAGCTCTTACGGTTAAGCAAGACATAGTGTTTGTCACTGGCGATTTTATTGGCCAACAACTAGAGTTGAATCAATTACAAGTTTAGAACTTACCACGTGTCAACCAGACCCGATAAAGAATATAAACAGATCATGCGAACCTGGATTTCTTACGTCTCATGGACGTTTTCCGCTATGCCCTAGCTCTATTTTAGCTTTATCAAAAGGTGGTCAAGCCAAATTCACAAGCTATTTATTTCAATAAAATTATACAAGGATCACTTTGAAACGTTTTTGGAGCTAGGTGAAGCTACGTCTGTTCCTCGCGACTATGCCTAGAATCACTACATAGTATAAAGCAAAGTCGCTTTCCGCTTCCCGCGTCTGTATGTATGTATGTATGTATGTTTGCTTATATCTTTAAAACTACACAACGGATTTTGATGCGGTTTTTTTTAATAGATAGAGTGATTCAGGAGGAAGGTTTATATGTATAATAACATGCTACCCGTGCGAAGCCGGGGCGGGTCGCTAGTAAGGTATAAGTCATTTACCACAAAGGACATACTTATCATACATACCGACATTTTGCAGTAGTCAATAATTCCATAGGTTGGGTTACAGCCCTATCGCATCTAATAAGACTACAACATTTGAGTAGTACATGACGTGTTCACATATTTTTTTCGGAAAAATTAATCCATTGGTACCAAGCCAAGACACGTTCCACCAGGCCAACACGGCATTTTAAAACTAGAGTTTTAGAAAATATCTTTGTTATGTTGGTATTAAAGCTTGTAGTTATGATATAGATAGTCTTTATAAAGGGAATTTTCAGAAGAAAATAATATTTCACATAAAATATCAAACTGACTTCTGCAAATGAGGCATAAATTTAAATATTTAATTTTACTATATCAACAGGGATCGGGTACGGAGCTAATGGAGAGCATTTTTAATTATAATAATGAATTACCTTCGTGAATTACAGACTGTGTCCCCGATTAACGAGGATACGGCCTACAGGGACAACAACACACATCGAAAAACATTTTAAGACGAGTAATAAATGTTTTTGATGAATGCAGAATCGTTTTTTCTCAATAACCGCAAAACATACAGTTTTGTTTTTTATGACAAAGATAACTTAAGGATTTAATCTAGATAATTTAAAGACAAGAACACGATTTGTGAAAATTTTCTCGATAGATTTATTTTTCAAAGTTGGCTCTTCAAAAACACTAGTTTCGTTTTTAATCAAAACATGAATAGCTAAACAGTTCATTTTATATAATTCGTTATATAATCATACTAGCTACCTAAATTATAGACAAAATTTGATGGTTTTCAAGATAATGCAGTTTTATCAGTTTTTCCGTCCTATCCGGGTAGACTCAGCCCATACAAAACGCGCAATTGCGCATTGTAATAAAAATATTGTCAGTCTGAGGTGAGTGAAATTCAATGTTATTTTTTTTACAGTCATAAACGACTGACTGACTGATCTATCAACGTACAACCTAAACCACTGATCCGAAATTCCACCACAAAGGGGGTTGAAATCTGCTTAAAAATAACCTTACGTGAACGAAGTTGCGATTATTTCCACCAGTGTTTTATATTGTTACTAGCTGCTTGCCCCAGCTTCGCACGGGTACCTGGATAAAAATTAGCCTATGTGTTATTTTGATTTATAAGCTATAATACTGTAAAGTTTCATTTTAATTCGTTCAGTAGTTTTTGCGTGAAAGAG
Source organism: Hydriomena furcata (assembly GCA_912999785.1). NCBI lineage: Eukaryota > Metazoa > Arthropoda > Insecta > Lepidoptera > Geometridae > Hydriomena > Hydriomena furcata. Next base: position 10,681,844 of record OU538822.1, on the reverse strand, counting down.
CAACAAACACACAAAACCACTCACAAACCTTGGCATTTATAATATTAGTAGGAAGTAAGATGCGCGACTGAAAGTACGCATCTGACGTGCGTGTCCTAAGCCTATACTCTGCAAAACGATTACAACATTATCAGCGATAGTGCTCCGATATACCAAACTGCACTCATAGATATAGTCAACTGTCGTAGTATGATGTCAATAGTCAAAAATAATGTCATTCATGTGAAGTTTCTCCCAATATATCTTTTATCGTTTAAGAGTAGACCCTCTGATGAGGTACTAGATTCAAATGTTACTTTGTTATACAAAAAGAACATTCCACTTGAGACGCGATCTCGCGTGACTGCCTACGGATTTGAATGGAAACACAGAAACGCGCTCCATGGGATTTGTGAACATCCTCACTCCTAAAGTCGTTGAACTGAGAGGTCTCTGTCCGGTGATCCGTTGTTTTGGGCAATCTATTTTGGGATAGCATATTTTTGTATTATTATGTTTTACTACCTGTTTTTCCTTGTTTTGTTGAATGTGGCCGAGATAAGAGACATGTAAATCTTTTTAAATCTCTTAAATAGCCGGTGTCGCTTCTCACCGAACTTGGCGGACTGCCGCGTGCCTAGATTTGATACGTCCGTAGTCATGCGTAGAGGTACCGCTACGCTATTTGTAGAAGCTGCTACGCGGTTGCTACGTCCGTAGCGTTCGTTGTAGAAACCTTTATAAAATACTAGCTGACCCGTGCCCGCTTCGCTGGTCGATAGATAGTTTCACATCTGGTATTCCAATCTTCAAAATAAATTATAGCCTATATGTTGCCGAGGACTAAAAGCTATATAACAAAAGAATTTTCATTAAAATCCGTCCAGTAGTTTATGCGTGAAAGCCAGACAACAGACAGACAGACAGACAAAAATTTCAAAATATATTTTTTTGGTGTGTGTTACTTGTATGAAGACCCCTATGAGTATATTTTTTAGTTTTTATTCAATGTACAGAATTGAACTCTTCTACAGTTTTATTATATGTATAGATGTATAGATAATGTCATTTGAATTACTTCTACTAAAAATTCGTTTGAATTCCAATAACCAAAATTTGTTGTCGCTGAGGTTAAAAGTCCACATGACTGAATCATTACCATTTTACTAAATACTAGCATGTTTAATATGATCATCATGTAAACATACTTTCTGTGTGTAGATGTAGATTTGGTTAAACGAATAAATGTCTGTTATTTTATTTAAAACAAAGGTGTTACCTAATTCTTTAGTTTTTTAATATTTTTGCCACGTAGTTTCCTCCTACATAAAAACATCTATTACCAAAGGTGGAAATCTAAAAATATTCAAATGTATAAGGAAATCTCGAACAACAGCGGAAAATCAGATTTGTTTGTATGTTCGTTATGTCGTGCCAAGTATCCTTTATTATATTATTTTGAACAAAGGCACGTAGTTTATTCTCACGTGAAATGTGAGTTATGATCTGAATAGAATCGGAAATTCTCAGATTAGGCTATCAGAGGCGGCAAATTATCCATATGTCCAGACGTATGTGTTTGTAAGACTATATTCTACTAGTACTATGACCAAATTATGGAAGAAGTAAGTTGTAGTAAGAAGACGGAAGTTTTAATATACTCTGTGATAATTAAAAGCAAAACCGACTTCTACGAGATTTTGCGTTTTTTTTTTGTTGCGAGAATTTTGTTCTGTGCCTTCGAAATTCTTAAAAATATCTATAATAGAAGCTGACCCCGCGAACTTCGTATCGCTTTAGAATTAACAAATGTTGTCTTCCGTTCCCGTTCCCGTTCCCGTTCCCGTTACAATTCCCGTTCAATAGTTTTTGTAGCGCACACGAAGAAAGCAAAATTTTTAGCAATTTTTTACACCTTGCTTCAAACTATCGACATTCTTATAAAGAATTTATTACTTTTTCAAAATAAAAAATAGCCTATATTACTCAGGGATAATGTGGCTTGGTAATGGTGAAATAATTTTTGAAATCGGTTCAGTAGATTTTGAGTTTTTCCATTACAAACATACAAAAAAACAAAAAATCATAACTTTTCTCTTTATTATATTAGTATAGAAGTATAGATTAGTGTTAAGTTATAGTGCAGTGCCAGTTTTGAACAACAGTTAAAGTAACCATAAGGCCTAATACTCCTGCATAAAATTAGAACCTCAACGCACACAATTTCAGATTTCGGACATAACACCATGGAATTAAAGTTGAAATTGGCTTAAGAGCCGTGGCGCTTAGGACGGTTATGCGTTAAAAAGTAATAGGGTCCCGTTTTTATCCTTTGGGTACGAAACCCTGAAAAAGAATAATTATTTAAGGGGCTCCCAGTCGCTGATTGCTGCGGAGATGTGGCTTGTTCAGAAGTATTTCTTTTTTCGTTTCGAACAAAAACAATCGTCGACTGGGAGCGCCTTAAGTGGGGCTCCCATACAACAAACGGGTTTTTTACCGTTTTTATAGATAATGGTACGGAACCCTTCATACGCGAGTTCGACTCGCACTTAGCTGGTTTTTTTAGTATTTGTTGTTATAGCGGCAACAGAAATCCGTAATATGTGAAAATTTTAACTGTCTAGCTATCACGGTTCATGAGATACAGCCCTGTGACAGACAGACGGGCAGACGGACAGCAAAGTCTTAGTAATAGGCTCCCGTTTTTACCCTTTGGGTACGGAACCTTAAAAAACGAATAATCACAAAAATGCTGACTGTATAAAACGGAACGTATTAATTAAATAAGTAATATGAAAACAATATGCGAATGGAATTAATATTTAAAATATCATTTTATAAAAATATATTGTAATTTAATTGTAACACAAAATCATTATAATTTTTGTACCTTAAGCTGAAGAAAAAAATTAAAACTTCATTAGTAGAGTAAAATTACTATCTACAAAAATAAAAATGAAAGCCGTGTTGGCCGAGTGGGAGGTACTTCGAACATTATATTTGGCACATGCCCACATTTTGCAGTAGTTAGCATTCCATACGTGACAGGTAGCAAGCCCATCGCCGCTTATTAAAAATACTAACTGGTTTCCTCACGATGTTTTCCTTCACCGTTTTGAGCACGTGTTTATGCGCATATAAAATTTTCGAACAGAAAAATCCATTGATACACGCCGGGATTCGAACCCATGACCTTCAGATTCAAAGTTGAGGTATCTCACACTTGGCTAACACGATATAGTTAGTCATTTAACTGACTTCAAAAAAGAAGGAGGTTTCCTTATTTGCGGAAAAGAGGCTATATAAAAAACACACAGAAGCTAAGCTACTTTTTAACCGTCTTCAAAAAAAGAAGAAGGATTTCTTATTTGCGGAAAAGAGGCTGCATAAAAAACACATAGAAGCTTGTAATGAATGAACACACAGATATATTTTTCTCAGTTTTCCATTTCACTTCTCTTTCTTCTTTAGTGTACGTCCAACCTAAAGGTTTGTTTTCCAAACTCGGCGTATAATGCCGGGGTCCCACGGCCCGCGTTTTCTCGCGCCAGACCGCGCTAAGGCGGACGGACGCGCCGTGGGAACGATGCATCCGTGGTGGCCCGTGCTCGGAACGCTCTGTACGCGACGCACCGGACGCACACAGGCGGAGCGTCATCCGGCGCGGCCCGTCGTTTTACGCGCTGTGGGACCCCGGCTTAACCGAAACTGCTGAATAATTTTACGAAACTGCAAACGGTCGTCCCTTCGCGGTCCTCGCTTTAGCATTTGATGTTAGAAGCCTATTTTATTACGCCTCGAGTAGTAACAAAATATGTTTATAGGCCGGTACACACGTGCGTAAACGTAAAACTGTTGTGTAGACAAAATAAACGTTTTTGATCAGCATTTGAACCGTTCCGATAAATTATGAAACTTCATTGAAATAGGAAAGTTACGGTGAGTTTGTTTTGATATAATAATGATAAATGTTGGCGGACTTTACACACAGCGCCATCTAGCCCCAAATCAAAACTTGTACTATATGAACCAGATAACTGATAGAATCTACTATATAAAAGAAAGTCGGGTTTGTTACAACACTTATAACTCTCTACTATATAAAAGAAAGTCGGGTTTGTTACAACACTTATAACTCTCTACTATATAAAATAAAGTCGGGTTTGTTACAACACTTATATCTCTCTACTATATAAAAGAAAGTTGGGTTTGTTACAACACTTATAACTCGAGATCTGCTGGACCAATTTTCATGGTTTTTGATTCGTTGGATTTGTCTCTGCCCCGAATAGCAGAATACATCTTAAAAACAATGAAAACAGGACGAATACATAATTATGAAAGATGAATCATTTTCAATAAATGTTCATTGGTTTAGTACATGTCAAACATTTGTTGTCCATCCAGTCAAATACTGTAAGTAATAATTGACATTTATGCATGCGTTCAGAAATGTATTTTGTGTAAACTATTTAAAAAGGTTGAATCAACTATTGTCTGTATTTTTTCATTTTTTAACGGGAACGGGAACGGGAGTTAATTCTAAAGCGATACGAAGTTCGCCGGGTTAGCTTGTATTTATATATTTATTGTTTTTGTAAATACATACATACTTATTATAAATATGTTTATTACACAAATGTTTGCCCTGGGTGGGGATGGAACCCACAACCTACAGCGCAGAAGGCAGAGTTACTACCAGCTGAGCTGTGAGGCCAGTCAATATCAAGAGCTACTTGTAGATTATTTTTGATTAGAAACTATTGTGATGACATAGACATCATCATTTTCACATGTTGCGAAGATTCGGCTTATTTTTTACAAACAGCCGCATGCCTGACGTCAAACCTTATTGGGAATTGTAATGTACACATAACTATTAATTTTAACACAGGTCCAAATCACGTAATTCGCGGGCAGATTCGTGACTATGATTATCATAACATAGTATAACGTCGGGAAAATAAATTAAAGATAATACGTGATATAAAGACCCGTGTAAAAATAATTAATTATTCGCGTAGATTGTTCTTGTATAATGCAATTTTGGCTACATTCTACTTGTAAATAGATTGTTGTTTTTTAACAAAACCTACTAACTTTGTTTCTACTCTTTTGGTGAAAAGCTTTACAGAGACAAGTTATTGTGTCAATTTTTAAAAGTTTGTATTCTGCAGACAGACGAGACGCAAAGGATTACCTAAGTACTTTCCTGTTAAAGTACGAACCCCTAAAATGTATAAATTGTTCCTCTCAGCTGAATTATTCGTTTTACTTTCTTCCCGTATGCGCTGCTGTATTCAGATTGTGGGAACGCAGATACTCTGTGATTTATTGTCACTTTTTTCTTCGTATAAACAACAATGGCTGTCATTTGTTTGATAAATATCGGTGTGTAGTTCGCCGATCGCGGGCAGCATAACAATGGGAGGCGATGACCCGTGTCTTAAGCGAATTCGAAGCCCGAATTGTAATAGCTTTCGTGTGATAATGAAAAGCTTGGTCTGGCCTAAAGGCAATTGTTTCTATCTGTGGCTGTATAAATAAAAAAACAATTAATAACATCAAATAGGCAATCCACACTCACGGGGAAAACTCCCGAGTACCTATAACCGAGAAGCGTTAGTGTTCAAGTTCTCAAAAGTCTTGGCGAGACTTCTCGCGTGAATGTGGATGGGTTATTAACATTCACACACGAGTACATACTCGTAATTCGCCACAACACTTGAATTCGCTGAGTCGTTGTTTTAAGAAACTACGAGTAAAATCGTGCCACAACATACCAAGAACAAAATACTTTAAAATTAATCTACCATAATACAACGTTCAAAGGCATTTATTTCAATGAAATCACACAGATCACTTTGAAACGCCTTAGGAGCTAGGTGAAGCTACTCCTTTTCCTCGCTACAGAACCTAGAAGAATCAGGAAACAAACACGTCTTATGCATCATTTTTTTCAACGAGAGCTCCAGTGTGATGCCGATCGAACAAGGTGAAGGATCAAACAACCGAATAGGTACAAAAGCCAATAAACACCTCTTGCATTTCAAGATTTCTGAATGTAGTAGTACAATAGAAAAACTTTTTTGAACCTTGAAAGACCCTACAAAGATAAGAAAGGATTATGTTATTTTGGAGGGTGAAAAGAAACAAAGTTTTTTATGAAAAATCTTTATTTAAGGTTGTATTTCTTTGAAAGTTAGGTGGCCAGTTAGTATAAAGCGAAATGTGCGATGCGTCATCTAGAATTAATTACAATATTAAGACCTTATTTTCACTGAATAAAGTCAATTTAGAGGTGTCACTTGTGTTATAGTTATGAAGCTCATAGATATTACTCGAACCTAAAAGTCGTAAGACTAAGACATCTTTCAGCCATCCGAAAACCGCTTAATATGGTATGTAGTAGTACTCAGCGTAATGTTACTTCATTGTCCAATATTTGCAACAAACTTGATAGCAATTGCTTAAAGTCCGGACGTGCTTATGTCCCTATAGTCACCATACTGAATCACGCTCAATATATGTTACAAAGTTTAATTTCTGCAACAAAGATAATTTCTCAGTGACTATGTATCAAGAGTCATGTTTATCTAGTGAGAGGCGCTAGGGATTTCGGTTTGAAGGCTGTGTTTTGGAATCCCGGACAAGCACTGATAGATTTTTCAAATAAAAAAATGTATGTCCGCTTTAAAGTTCAGAGAGGTGAGAGAAAACATTGTCAATAAAACATTAAGTATTCTCATAAGCGGCGATGGGTATGCGACCTGTCACACATGGAATTATGTATATATGTATATACATAATTCCATTATGTATATACACTATAAAAAGTGGGGCAAGTGCTAAATATGGGTTAGTCCAGAAATCCCCATTGACTATCCCCCTTGGCAAATTATTTAGTTTGTAATGGGCATTTGTGTATATCTTTGACTACTGCCTTAGAAATCATCGATTATCCGAGTGTCTGGAGATCTGTGCTGAAATACAACAGTAGCTTAGCTATTTATAAAAATAAAAAATATCACGATCACGACTGTAATCCCCAAGTACAGTGGACATCCTCTTAAATCTCCAGGCGCTCAAATCTTTGAAAGGATTAGTTAGAGGCACGTCCAAATATTGCATTTGAAACAATGTTCACATGTTGCAGTAGTTAGCCTTCCACCGTGCCAGGTTGCAAATCCGTCACCGCTTACAAAAATACTATTTTCATTTAATTTATTTATTATTTAACCGACGAAAATCGCAGAATGTTATCAAGTCAACGCGTATACGAGTATAAATATTTTTTTTTACGCATATTTTTTACCTGGTCATCCTATTTCGATGTTTTTTTTTCTATTGTGTAGAGAATAGTCCCAAATTGGTCCCATTTTAATTATATTTATGTAGGACTGACAGTTATTTGAAAACTTATATCGTCCCTTGACTTTGCGATTGGTCGATACATTGTCTTTTAGTTTTTTAAACGTAATTATTTTTTATTTATGTATCAAGTACAAAGTGTTCGGAAGAATCCTTGAACTAAAGTAAAAGCTTACCCAAACAACTACCACCTGATTCTTGTCACGTAAAGTACGAACTACGAGACCTTCCGAAATCTAAGCACCTGCAGTAACTGGACCATACCATTATGCAATAGTTTGAAGTCATGCGACGGTCATAAACTACTTTTTTTTTCAAAATATCAAATTATTTTCTAACAATCAGGCAACCCCCGCTGCAATCCCACCCTTAGTTGGTTTTTGGAGATTCTTTTCTTTATACATGACATACTAAAAAGAAAAGGCACTACAATTCTCTAACTTTCAACATTGTCCCCTATTACATCCCCTGTTAGGGGGTTGTCTTGAAAATCCGTACGTACTTATTTATTTAGTTGTTTTGAAGAATATTAAATGCAATGTTCTAAGCTACTCTAAGTATTTTAAGAATTCTATGAATTATTTAGTCTTCTTTATAGCTACAAACTTTGCTTTGTTTGGGGTTATAAGGCTTTGTGTGAAATGCGGTATGTAATAAGATTATTTTAATTTCTACACAATATATAGAGACCTGCCACAGTTACCAGATACATTTTATAAAACTACTGCTTTCAACTTCTACCTATTCATTCATTCATTTTCTTCTCTTTTTCCTGCGCGTTTTTGATGCGCATATAAATTTTCGAACAAAAAAATGTATTGATTCACGCCAGAATTCGAATCCACGACCTTCAGATTAAAAGTCTAGGTACCTCTTACTCGGCCAACACGGCTTAACACTATAAACTCACAAATACTCGTATATCAAAACGTCGTGTAACAATCGTTTTAGATAACTTTCAAAGGTTTGAACTTATCATATAACCACAACCATGAAACGCATTGTCGCTCGATGTCTATAAAATCGGGGGTCAGAAAGGGTCTTGGGCTAAACGATATTCATGTACTCGTAGTTTTATTAGCCTACGTCCGCAAGTACCAACCGTCCGTACCGTCCGTAAGTAGTGGCTTCACAGAACCAGCCATAGCATTTGTATGTAAGCTTCACTTTATCTATAGGAGTCAAGCGTACTTCAACGAGCCACGACACGACAAGATTGTCAACATCATCTGTCACAGTGAATGATGAGATACGACTTTTTTATGAAGATGTTCTCAGTGACCCCCAGAGGCGCTTTCGTACAATCCTAATCCTAATAATATTATAAATGCAAAAGTTTGTGAGTTTGTTTGTATGTTTGTGCCTCAATCAGACCTAAACGGAAAAACAGATTAACATGAAATTTGCTGTAGATTTAGATATAATGCCCGAATAAAACATAGACTACTATAAAATACGAAAAACATCCTTAAAATGATAAAAAAACGCAAAAGATATGATTTTGGTATAGATGGCGCTGGTTTGCAAAAAAATGACCTAGCATTGTGTAGTCCAGTAGTCCTAGCATTGTGCGTTACCCTATGCGATTATTGAAATTTGGACAGGACAACGTCTGTCGCGGGTCTGCTAGTAAAATTATAAATGCGAAAGTCTGTGAGTTTGTATATTATATGTTTGTACCCTAACCAAACCTAAACGGAAACTGATTAAGATGAAATTTACTGTAGTATGTAAATAAAAAAAATCTGATTAACAGAATGGGGAACCTATTATTCGAAAAACAACCCCTAAATAATAAAGCCGGGGCAGAAAGCTAGTTCATTATATTTTGTAGAATGGTATAGAAAAATGAAGTATTGTGTCATAGACTGGTATTCGTATTTATAAAATGCTAGTGGTATGAACGTCAAGTTTTGTCCATTTTGTCGGAATTGTTTTTTTGCGTATGTAGAATATGTTTGTTGAGCCATGTTGGCCGAGTAGAAGGTACCTCGATTTTATTAGCATAAAAATTTAATTTTATTTTATGACAGCCTCACAGCTCAGTTGGTAGTAACTCTGCCTTCAGCGCTGTAGGTTGTGGGTTCGATTCCCACCCAGAGCAAATATTTGTGTGATGAACATAGATGTTTGCTCTGTGTCTGGGTGTTAGTATGTATTATATGTATGTATTTACAAAAAAAAAAGTATATAAGTATTCTATCAGTTATCTGGTTCCCATAGTACAAGCTTTGCTTAGTTTGGGGCTAGATGGCGATGTGTAAAATGTCCACCAATATTTATTTATTTATTTATTTATTTATTTAGAAGGTCGTGGTCTCGAATCCCGTTGGTGCATCAATGGGATTTTCTGTAAAAAAAATATGAAGGAAACCGTTCCGCGTAGAATCAGGGAATCGATTTTTGACGATTTTATCGTAAAAAAATGAAATTTCTGAAAATCAAAAGATTTTTTTTGGGAAAAAAGCAGCCTATGTCCGCCCTAAGGCTCCAAACTATCTCACTATGAAATTTCATCAACATCGGCTAAGCGGTTTTGCCGTGATAACGTCACAGACAGACAGACAGACAGACTGAGTTACTTTCTCATATATAATATTAGTATAGTTATCTGTATTTTTATAAACGGCAACTTGCAACGGGTTGCAACTTGTTGCGTATGCAATATCACAAACAAACAAACATACAAAAATGCAATTTTTTACTTTTGATAATATTAGTATAGAAATGTGCCAGTATGCTGCAATCTGAAAATTGCAATAATCACTTTATCTGAAAACAATTTAACTGTAAATATTCGTTTATTAGGTGTCAATTCTAAATTCACTTTATCTTTAGATAAAGTGAATTTTGAAATAAATCATCAGAATCATCGGATCTTGATTTATTGCTTGATCATTCTAGAAAACAGTGTTGGCCGAGTGGGAGGACCTTGACATTCCATCCGAAGATTGTGGGTTCGAATAACGTACGTGTACATGGTGCGTATACAAAACGGTGAAGGAAAAAATCGAGAGGAAACCAGTTCGTCGATGGGTTTACAACCTGTCACGTATGCTAACTACTGCAAAATGTGGGCATGTGCAGCAATGCAATGTTTGAACGTGCCTCTGACTTACCCCTTTAGACATCTTTAAATTTCTGAGCACCTGGAGATCTGAGAGAATGCCTACCGTACTTGGAATTGCAGTCTTGATCCTATTTAAATTTGATTTCTTCCTAGAAAACTCAGTATTGTTAATGTTATGTTTCACAAGCTAACCCGGCGAACTTCGAATCGCTTTAGAGTGTTAATTTCCCGTTCCCGTTCCCATTCACATTCCCGTTCTCGTCATAATAATGGATCCTATGTTCGTCTCCTGGTTTTAAGCTACCTCCCCACCAATTTTCAGCCAAATCGGTTCAGCCGTTCTCGAGTTATAAGTGTTGTAACAAACCCGACTTTCTTTTATATAGTAGAATAGATTACATAAAAACTAGAGGATCTACATCTGTTTTTAACTATATTTTTCACCGAAGCCGAGTTTATTTAAAAATATTTTTTCAATATAAAAATCATCAATATGCAGTTTGCCAACTCCTTTTGTTTAATGCGTCAATGTCAGGCGTGTGCCATTTCTATTCAGCTGAAACTGACTGACTGAAAACAACTTTCAAGCTTTGCTCAGTGCTCTTTTTAATCTTTTATTTTGTACTTTAAATCCGAGAATTTTTGAGTTTCTTAAGTGAAAGTAGTTGGCGCTAAAATCGCTTAAGCACGTAAGTACAAAAGTACGTACGTTTATAAGTGTGATAACTATGCGTTACATAATTAAATAATAAAAGTTCATTTGTTTATTTAGGCACTGGTCCAAACATATTAAATCGCTAGCCAACAATGGCCTAAAATATAAAATATAAAATGTGCCATCATTTTATATTCCGTTGTTACTACAAACTGACTTAAATATAGTGAAATACGATCGATCGATCCTTTTGTTAGTGTCTAAATAAACGTAACTTCAGAATGACAGTTCTAAAACTAATTATATTTCTGAATAAATTTACTTACGATTAATAAAATTACTACGTTTTTTACTATTAAACGATTTTTTTAATGTGATTTAGAAACGTCAACTTAAATTTAGTTTACGTGTAAATTGGTGTTGTCTATTATGACACTTAGATGTGTAAAATCACTACATAGTATAAAGCAAAGTCGCTTTCCGCTTCCCGCGTATGTATGTATGTTTGCTTATATCTTTAAAACTACACAACGGATTTTGATGCGGTTTTTTTAATAGATAGAGTGATTCAGGAGGAAGGTTTATATGTATAATAACATGCTACCCGTGCGAAGCCGGGGCGGGTCGCTAGTATATAATAATTAATCAAATCTCCAACTTATAAAACAGTCATTTTGAGGTCACGCTAATTTAGACTAAAGCGCGTGATCGACGGGCGAGTAAGACCGCGGTTTTAAATACCGACGAACCTGGCTCGCGGCTCGTTGGTGCTGATCGATTAGCAAGCAAAACAGTCGCAAACATGTCTTGTTCCGAGTCTGAAGCCTTGTGTTATCTCGCCATAGGATATTACGCAGTTATGAAAAAAAAAAGTTTTGCAATATCCACGAGTTTATTATATGCTGCAAGCCTATTTGCTTTGTTTTTATACTCGCTTGATTTAGTTTGCCATAAACAGGGACAGTCTCGAAAGGCATTTATAAATTGTATTATAAAATCGTGGCTGCAAGTACGTAGATCCATTATTGTGACACGGACTGAGCACGCACGTTGCGAAGTTTGTAGTAGGTAGGTAGGTACACAGCTCTTCTGGCGCACATCCGTCCTCTAGCGCTGTCGCCGAAAAGTGACGGCTCGGCTCGCCGGCCGTGATCGACACGCGGTTTTGCATGGCGAGCCGAGTAAAAAATATAGCACGACGACGAGCCGCGAGCCAGGCTCGGCGGTATTTAAAACCGTGGTTTTGCAATGATACACCGGCGAGCTTTACCGACGAGCCATAAAACCGCGGTCTTACTCGTCCGTCGATCAGGCCCTTAATGTAATAAGAATACGATCGATCGTATTTACGATCATTGGCCAGTTTGTCGAAATAACAGATGTAACGTCATAATTGCCGTAGTTATTTAGAGCTGCTATTTCTCGACTTACTAGCGATCCAATCTACATCCAAACTCGCACTAAGGCTATACTTGCGATACTTATCCTTCTACTTACCATACCGTGTCAATGGTTCAAGATCTATAACTTTTTAAGAACGTGACTTCGATGAAAATTGTTTTCTCTGGAATGGCGGTTGAACTAATCACCTACGCCCAATTATTGATGTTCGCTACTTATTGCTTTATCACGTATTTGGGATTAATAAAGTGGGGAAAAGTTTGCAAATAGGCAGCCTTTGTGAAAGAGTACCTGAAAAGAAGCGATTACATCGTACCTAACCTATTTCGGCCGCTAGACTCTATTAGGCCGTATTTCTGTTTGCGTTGGGTAAATTACAGAAATTACTTGGTTTCTAGTTATTTTCAAAAATGTTTTTTTTTTCTATTATGTCTATGATATCCTACCAATCCGGGGTCTACTGGGGAACTGAAAACGAAATTTCGTGACAATATTAGTTTCAAAATTACATCGTTTTGACTATAGTTTGAACGATGGGAACGATCGTAATTACTTTTGACAATCATCGATGTTCGTAATCTACTTACAGCAACATTCTTTAAGCTCGTTATATAAACAATTTCAAGAAAAAATACGTAGAGGTCAAGCTAAATATTATTTGTCATTAAGGTAGGTAAAAGGTAAAAACACAGAAAAAAAAGCGGCAGCGCCGGAAATGTCGGAAGCACGAGTAATTAAAATATAGGTCAAACGTACAAAATATACTTACACGGTTATTAAATAAATTCAAATTCAAATTCAAATTCAAATTCAAATTCAAATTCAAATTCAAATTCAAATTCAAATTCAAATTCAAATTCAAATTCAAATTCAAATTCAAATTCAAATTCAAATTCAAATTCAAATTCAAATTCAAATTCAAATTCAAATTCAAATTCAAATTCAAATTCAAATTCAAATTCAAATTCAAATTCAAATTCAAATTCAAATTCAAATTCAAATTCAAATTCAAATTCAAATTCAAATTCAAATTCAAATTCAAATTCAAATTCAAATTCAAATTCAAATTCAAATTCAAATTCAAATTCAAATTCAAATTCAAATTCAAATTCAAATTCAAATTCAAATTCAAATTCAAATTCAAATTCAAATTCAAATTCAAATTCAAATTCAAATTCAAATTCAAATTCAAATTCAAATTCAAATTCAAATTCAAATTCAAATTCAAATTCAAATTCAAATTCAAATTCAAATTCAAATTCAAATTCAAATTCAAATTCAAATTCAAATTCAAATTCAAATTCAAATTCAAATTCAAATTCAAATTCAAATTCAAATTCAAATTCAAATTCAAATTCAAATTCAAATTCAAATTCAAATTCAAATTCTCTTTATTACAGACAACTAGGTCTATAAAACCACTCGTAAAATAACTAAAATGTTGGTTTCTGCTGTGATGGCCATCAATAGGTACATTTGCATTCTTAACCTGTAACGTATCAAATACTGACTACAGAAAAATTTGGGCACATCATGCACATCTGGAGGTGCCTCTAACTACCCCTCTTAGACATCTTCAAGGATCTGAGCGCCTTGAGCAATTCGAGACGATGTTCACCATACTTGGAGAATACAGTCGTAATCCTATTTCACTTCATTTTTTCATTATGAAACAGATTACAGAATTTTTGCAACGTCCAGTTTTTATTTCCACTTCGTTCGTTGAAATTTTATATATAGTTCAAACTTAAATTTCTCTCTAAAAATCGATGTTAATTATTGAATAAAGTCAATTTTAAGAAGTTCGTTATAAAGTATTAACGCGGTTTTTTGCGATAGATTGTTATATGTTAGGAGTTTTGCTTTTATGACATTCAAATTATAAAATATTCCGATTGCTTAGAGATCTTCAAAGTCAGAGTCAAAAAGAATTTTTATAAAAGAATGATCACTTTGAAATGTCCTAAGATCTAAATAAAGCTGGTATATCAAAAGACCCCATATTCTTTGTTGTAATCTAGACTCTAACTTGACTCGAAACTTTTTCGAGGCCGAAAAGTGCCTCATGTTTGGTCTTAAATATAAATAAACTAGCAGTCCGCCCCGGCTCCGCACGGGGGTAACATATTATAACGATTTTATGGGTATTTTTTACCCAGGTTACATTATCGAAGTTTTAATAGGAATCCCTACATATTTTTTTCAAACAATAAAAATGGCCTATGTTACTCAGAGATAATGTAGCATTCTAAAAGTAAACGATTTTTTGAAATATATCCAGTAGTTTTTGGATTTATTCCATACAAATATACAAAACATCTTTCCTCATAATAATATTAGTACCTATAGATTATTACACTCATAATAACTTTTGAATGGTATGGAATTTGGGAATGGTATAATTAAAAAAGTAATTTACAGGTACTGATATAGCCTTGAAAATGAAGTGATTTTTTGGATAAGGATTAATACCCAGGTACGAATAATGTGGCCTAGTTTGTACAGGCGGCGTTACCATTGCATATTTTAACATGAAAAAGTAGTTATTGTGACATAACTGTAATAGTTGGACATAATTATGGTATTGCTGACTTATTTGTTAATATTGATGTAATCTTTAAAACTGCAGTTCATCACTTTGCTCTATTGTCAATAATTTCCGCAGCATACGCGATAAAAAGATTTTTTTGGATTTTTTATCACACGTTGGGTTACATTATCGAAGTTTTCATACGGATCCCTAATAGTTAGACATATGGTATTGTTGACTTATTTGTAGATATTGATGTCCTCTTTAAGACTGTAGTACATTATTTTGATCTATTGTCAATAATTTCCGCAGCATACGCGATATAAAGATTTTCTTGGATTTTTTTATTACACGTTGGGTTACATTATCGAAGTTTTCATACGGATCGCTAATAGTTAGACATATGGTATTGTTGACTTATTTGTAGATATTGATATCCTCTTTAAAACTGTAGCACATTATTTTGATCTATTGTCAATAATTTCCGCAGCATACGCGATATAAAGTTTTTTTTGGATTTTTTATCACACGTTGGGTTACATTATCGAAGTTTTCATACGGATCCCTAATAGTTAGACATATAGTATTGTTGATTTATTTGTAGATGTTGATGTCTTCTTTAAAACTGTAGTACATTACTTTGCTCTATTGTCAATAATTTCCGCAGCATACGCGATATAAAGATTTTTTATCACACGTTGGGTTACATTATCGAAGTTTTCATACGGATCCCTAATAGTTAGACATATGATATTGTTGACTTATTTGTAGATATTGATGTCCTCTTTAAAACTGTAGTACATTACTTTGCTCTATTGTCAATAATTTCCGCAGCATACGCGATATAAAGATATTTTTGGATTTTTTATCACACGTTGGGTTACATTATCGAAGTTTTCATACGGATCCCTAATAGTTAGACTTATAGTATTATATTTTTTTTGTAGATATTGATGTTTTCTATAAAACTATAGTTCATTACTTTGCTCTATTGTCAATAACTTTCGCAGCAAACGCGATATAAGACGTGCTATAAGACGTGCGTAACGTGTTAAAAAAAATATATTGAAACTCCCAAGTACGGTAGACATCCTCTCAGATCTACAGGCGTTTAGATCCTTTGAATATGTCGAGATGGGTTGGTCAAAGGCACGTCCAAACATTATAATTGGCACATGCCCACATTTTGCAGTGCATGCCCATCGCCGTTTATGGCTAACTGGTTTCCTCACGACGTTTTCTTCGCCGTTTTGAGCACGTGTTTTGATGCGCATATAATTTTTTCCAACAGAAAAATCTATTGATGCACGCCGGGATTCGAACCCACGACCTTCAAAATGAATGTCGAGTTACCTCCAACTCGGCAAACACGGCTTTTTCAGTAATACTTAGTAGACTACATTCACCAAGATTCAAGTCGCTGTTATTTTAAAATCTACAGAAAACAAGAAATGACTGCGAACATTGTTGGAATGTGGACGGAATTTGCAAGTATACTTAGCGCCAATGAGAGAAATAAAGCTCGTCTACATAATGTCTATTTTAGTTTCCCGTAGCAGTAAAGCAGCTGTTGCCGCATACGCTAATGTGCAGCGAACCTAATTTCGCAAGACATATTTAGATTGATAAGTTTTGTTTACACTGTCTCTTGCAGGTAAATATAAGTGCTCACTGGTTGTATATTTTGTTCATTCTTTTCCATAAGACAGGGAGCTCTCTCTTTGTTCATAGATTTTATAAAGGAACTTGATAATGAAAAACAATGAGTGGAAGGTTGGTAATATACCTATCCTTTACAGATACACTTGCAGCTACCCGTTGGTATGTAAACGTGGCGTCGTGATTGGTTATACTTTGTTGCAATCCTACTAATCCTACTATCTTACTTCCTACTATAATAATATTATAAATGCAAAAATTTGTGAGTGAATGAGTGTGTGTGTGTTTGTTTCTCTTACACGTAAAAACTACTGAACGGATTAAAATAAAACTTTACAGTAATCTAGCTTATACATCAGAATATCACAGGCTACTTTTTATCCAGGTGCCACCCATGCGAAGCCGAGGCAAGCAGCTAGTACTATTATAAATCTAAAAGTTTATGAGAAATAGGTAATCTTAATCTTTATTTTAATCTTAGGTGTATTGGATTTATGTGGTTTTTTTAAATGTTCATTAGTGATATTCAGGTGATGCTTGAAATTTTTATTTTTTTGTTTTGGCTCACATTATCTTGAAAACCATCAAACTTAAAAAGAAACTGTCTTTTATTTTTGTAGCTAGTATGATTATCTAACAAATTATGTAAAAATTAACTGTTTAGCTATTCATAGTTTAGAGTAAAAACTAAATTAATGTTTTGGAAGAGCGAACATTAGAAAATAAATCTATCGAGATAAATTTCACCAATCGTGTTTCGGTCTATAATTTATCTAGATTAAATCCTTATGTTATCTTTGTCATAAAAAACAAAACTGTATGTTTTGCGGTTATTGAGAAAAAACGATTCTGCATTCATCAAAAATTTTTATTACTAGTCACAAGTATTTTTATTATTTTCCTAATGTAAAATCACATATTTGTAAAAAGGAAAACCGTGTATTTATATCAAAATAGGTGATATAGTGAAAGCAACTTCCGTTATGATGATGACACCCGTTCTTCCGTTATGATATTATGATAATAACTACAAAAAAAATAAAATGGAACCATAACAGATACTTTACTTCTCCGAGCATTTACAAGGCTATTAACTGTAAGCCTAATCGCTTTGAAGCATATCAAAGCAAACGTAATAGCTGCATTTGCTCAAGCATAGGGTAGATTGCCAGTGTTAGTAGCTACTAATGGAGTTTCGGATCGTGCTTCGAAATCGAATTTCTATGGGTTTTCTGTCGTCCAACACTGTGTTTGACAGCATATACAGCAAAATGTTCGTAACATGGTTAGTTTGATCGATGTAACTACGTGTACGAAAGCTTCGTAAAGTAGTATAGTTTGTGGTTTAAGAGTACACTAAAAAGGATTTAAAATAATGATGCAACGAAGAGTTGCAGAAAAACTCTAAACGAAGAAACGAAGAAATAACGAGTAGTTTAAGAACAAAGTTTATTTTCAAAATATAATATGGAAGAGAGATGGTTCTATGAATAACAATGATATCAATGATAGCATATCTCTGTTAGCGTTATTTTTATGTTATGACAACGTTTTGTTATTGTTGTAATATTATTCTAAATAAAAAACTATCCTACTAATACTATAAATTCGAAAGTTTGTAAGGATGTTTAGACGTTTGTGCCTAAAGGACCAAACGGTTTTGGATGAAACTTGAAATATACATAGCTTATGTTCCGGAATAACATAATAGAATAATTTTTATTTAGGTACCAGTTTGTATAAAAACAATGTTAATAAATGCAAAAAATATTGATCAGTGTGAACACAGGCTGGTGCAAAAGCTTGCGGTGTGTATGTATGTGTGTATGTATTGGTATGTATCGAGAGCGGTTGCAGCTGGCCGATCGTTTTACGGTCATTCACTTCCAAAAGCCAATGCAAAATGTGCTTTTGTTACAGAACAGAACAAGGGCTGCACCACAAGCTCTAGAGTGATATCAATATAATATTAATCACGGTGCGAAAGTGATAACGCAATAAATCGTATAGCGTTGTCACTCTCGCATATTACTATAGGACCTTGTGGTTTCTGGTTATATGAAGTATGTTTATGTGTTTAATGTGAACTACACCTCACTAGGCTAATCGATATTCAACATGGTAGGAATGAACAAAGAATTTGTTAATTAGTAAACTTTTTCAATTAATATCAGTCAATGAATGCTAAATAAAGCAAGGAATGTGAGCGAAACGAGCGAATCTCTAAATTAACTTGATCAATTTGTATCAGTATGTATGTCTGTATGTTTGTCTGGGCATAATCTCGATCCGTTGATTTGATCTAGGTACAAAGTCAAAAGTCAAAGTCAAAAATCATTTATTTCAATAAAATCACAAGGATCACTTTGAAACGTCTTAGGAACTAGGTGAAGCTACGCCGATTCCACGCGACCAAGCCTAGAAGAATCAGGCAACAATCGTACACGAAATTTGGTAAGCGATCAAGTTGTATTATCAGTATTTGTTAATAAGTATATACGCTACGGTTTAGGATTTATAGTTCCAGCAGGTCTAGCTTATTAAGGTGATACAAAAAACTAAACATTTCACAAATGTTTAGTTTTTTGTATTGGCTGATTGATACCCGGATCCCGGATCCCGGATAAAAGGGAAAAAGTGATAAAACTGCATTATCTTGAAAACCATCAAACTTAAAACGAAACTCTGTAATTTACTTAGCTAGTATGATTATTATCTAACGAATTATATAAAAGTGAACTGTTTAGCTATTCACAGTATTGAATAAAAACGAAACTAGTGTTTTTTAAAGAGCCAACTTTGGAAAATAGATCTATCGAGAAAAGTTTCACCAATCGTGTTTCTGTCTATAATTTATATAGATTTATATCCTTATGTTATCTTTGTCATAAAAAACAAAACTGTATATTTTGCGGTTATTGAGAAAAAACCATTTCTGCATTAACTATAGATTTTGACACGGGTCTTTATCACGTAATTACCTTTAATTTACTTTCCCGACGTTTCGGCTATGTTACAATAACCATGGTCGCGGGCAGACTGGAGTACTCGGAGCTACCGTCGAGAAGCGGAGACAGTTGAAGAAACTACCCTCACTTGGTCTTTAGAAATAGAACATTTGGAGAGTGAGTTGGCACATGTTCAGGATGTTCTCAAATCCAACGGATATGTAAGAAGACGATGGCAGCCGAGACGCATGAATAGGATCAAGCCATTGGATGTCAGTCGGCAGTCCACCTTTTTGCCGTATTTGAAGGGGGTGACAGATAAAATTGGAAATGTGTTGAGGAGGTTTTCAATTAAGTCAGTGTTCACTCCTTTATCAAAAGTGGCTGGACAGTTACGGACTCCAAAGGATGTGGTACCTCTACAGATGCCTGGCGTTTATAAGATAGACTGTAGTTGTGGCCGTTCATACATTGGGCAAACGAAAAGAACTGTGGCCGAACGTGTCAAAGAACATATTGCAGCTGTCAAAAATCGCCAGGTATACAAGTCAGCGATCGCGGAGCATTTAGTGGATTCGGGTCCGTCTCTGGATTGAACTACATGATCCAAAAGTTTTGTCAAGTGAACGCCATTACTACAAGAGAATAGTCCGGGAAGCTATTGAAATTAAAAAGTACCCAAATTTTAATCGCGAAGACGGCTTTAGACTCTCTTCTTCATGGAATCCTGTGGTCACTATGTGTGGGTGTCGCGATAGACCATCTCAGTGCGTGGATACAGTCAGTGTGGTGTGTCGTAATGTGAACATGGACATTTCTATTTCTAAAGACCAAGTGAGGGTAGTTTCTTCAACTGTCTCCGCTTCTCGACGGTAGCTCCGAGTACTCCAGTCTGCCCGCGACCATGGTTATTGTAACATAGCCGAAACGTCGGGAAAGTAAATTAAAGGTAATTACGTGATAAAGACCCGTGTCAAAATCTATAGTTATGTCTACTAATCACGATAGTTTGAAAAATAACATTTCTGCATTCATCAATAAAAAAATTACTCGTCTTAAGATTGGTTATATATAGCTCAACGTTATCGCTCGCCCCTCAAATTCATAATTGACTTTATTCAGTAGACATAAAGGATCTTTTTGTAATAAATTTAGGATGAAATATCTCCTACAGTTTGTATTCGGCTTCTTGGCGTAATAACAATGTTGTCTTTATTGTCTATCATTTGTAAGTTTACACGCTATATTTCCGGCTATAACTAGAATAATTTTATTTGTAACCTCGACTCTACCTTGACTCAAACTCTTTCGAGCCTCCCCAAACTTACCCTCGAAAAGTACCTCATGTTTGGTATCATATATTGATATTTTGGAGGTTCCTCGATTAAGTCATTACGTCATCAGTCCGAGGAGACTTTCATCATACAAACCGTCACACGCATGCGTCGTTCTGAAACTGTCGAGGAATGTTAAGGTACATCTCGAGGTACCTTGAGTTGACAGTTCAAACTCGAGGTAATTTTATTAACTAAAACTACTAAAAACGGTTCCGAGGTAGATGGCGATGTGAGAAATGTCTACCAATATTATTAATTATTATTATTTGAGATTGTTGGTACCTACTGAGAGAAATTGCCACATAAATGATTCCAAACACGTATTACACACATTTTGTAATGGTTTTTTGTATGAAAACAATTTGATATTGTAAATATTTGGGTTTTTCGAAAAGTTGACAGAAATACGATTACATTTTTCTACATTTTGCGTTGCGTAAATTTTTCAAATAATCAATAACCGTTTCCTGTTCGAATAATTTGAATAATCACATTCAAAACTTGCTTCAAAAGGGAAACATCAAAGTGTAACTTTCCTCAGCTTAAAAACTAAAAATTTTACCTCAAAACTTAGAAGCTCTGTTCCGCAGTTTCGGAAAGTTAAAAAGCTTGACGTTTCGTAAAATTTATTGCTTCAAACTATTGACGTGATATCTTGGTTCACAATTTTCGACATCAGAAGCAAGATAAGAGGTAATTTATGAAGACTTTAGACGTAACATACGTCTTTTAAAGGCTTTTATTTAACTTGCAATGTATGTGACTATGTTTGTTAAGGTGGAATCTTGCAACTCAATTTTGAAGCAGTTTTCTTCAACCGATTGAGTTGAAATTTAGCATACTTATGTAACTTTGGTGACAATGCAATAATATAGTGACAGCGAGCTGATCTGATGATGCGAGTCAGGAGCTGTTCAACGGAACTCCTTAGTAAATAGTCTGATTGAGATAAAATTTTGCATACCTAACAATCTCTAATGATAATATAAAATTATGTTACTAGCAAGCTGGTCTGATGATGGAGTCAGGAGCTGTTCAACGGAACTTCTCGGTAAATAGTCGGATTGAGGTAAACCTTTGCGTACTTATCAATCTCCAATAACAATATAAAATTATGGTATTAGCGAGCTGGTCTGATGATGGAGCTCCAATGTAGCCATAGGAACAGGGAGCTCCTATGGCTACTACACAACATAACCACGTCGTGTTTGGGCTCGTTGGATTTGTCTTGACGAGTACTAGAGCCCTAGAATTTATAAAAGCTTGATTTTAAAAATATATTTAAAAAAAAACTAAGAAACGTGGTAATTAGCCGTATTTGTAGTTAAAATGAATAACAACCACGATAGTTTTAAAACTTCTCATGCTACTTTCTTTTAGAGATAAAAGATTTAATCCTCAAAAATGTGTTGCTTGTATTCGCCTAATTTTCTCTGCTACGGTTGAAGTACCTAAATGTTTTCTATCTCTCCTTTTTCAATTCTGTGTATTTTTCACAGAATTTTAGAGTGAAGGAAGTTTCGTAAATATATTTTTTTAGATATTCTTATGTGCTGCATGAATTAGTGTTCATCGTAGGATGTTATATAAACCTGACCTTCTCGTAACTCGAATTTACTTGAGTCATATTAGACATAATATAGACGAATAAATAACACTTAATATACCTACACTATGTTTCACTAGATTCGGCCGAGATTCGAACCCACAACGACCCATTCCCATTCGACCAACGAGGCTATTTTGGCAATGAAATTTTATATATAATGTAGATATTTACACAGTCAAAATAAGATATTCAATGTTGTTTGAATGTTTCTCGTAAATAAATAAATTTATTCGACAAACCACATCAAGTGTGGAAACCATAATAAAAGTCGTTACGCTTATAAAAAGCCACATTAGCCAACTTTTTACGGAAACTTTCCTCGTAACATTACTTATTTACACTTCTCTGGAAAATACACAATACATTGCGCAGATGGGCCTATATTCTAAAGTTGGGGACATACTGTATGAGCAATGGGTACTTAGGCTGAGTGACATTACCAATATTATGTTCTTTTTCTTCTTCTTACTCTTATCCTACTTTATGTTGGGTCGGACAACATGTTAAAAAAAACCGGCCAAGTGCGAGTCGGCCTCAGGCACGAAGGGTTCCGTACCATTATCTATAAAAACGGCAAAGAACACGTTTGTTGTATGGGAGCCTTATCTAAATATTTTTTTTTGTTTTTAGTATTTCATGTTATAGCGGCAACAGAAATTCATCATCTGTGAAAATTTAAACTGTCAAGCTATCACGGTTCATGAGACACAGTCCTGTGGGACATACAGACAGACGGACAGCGAAGTCTTAGTAATAGGGTCCCGTTTTTACCCTTTGGGTACGTAACCCTAAAAAACGTGTTAAAAAGATTTAGCTTGAGGTGTTTTACAACCGGTCAATATTATGTTGTGACTTATAAAGTTTGAAAGACATTTTACTCGTATATACCATTAGATATCTACCATTAAATGTATGGGCGCTTCCGTGCTTCTTTTCCGGCTTTAAAAAGCCGTTATGCTATGACCGAGACCTTTAGACAACTTAAAAACCCCGTCACCATACGAACTTACTTTAACCTACCACTGTTGTTGAACCCAGGAAGAATTTGTAGAAATAATATTCTGTCTAGAAATTATAGTTTTTGATGTAAACGGGCCACAAAACCAGTCACCAAAAAAACGAAAGCCAGTAAAAAGTAGGGGGGTACGCAAAATCATTCGGACGATAAAACTCAGTATACAAACAACCTAATCCGGGCACTCGCAACATTCGAGTTAATGGATTTTTTCTACCTCCGCGGCCCGCGGGTTTGGTATAAAATTAGAAAAACCGTTTTTTGGGAAAGGGTTCCGTTCAGATTTGATTACCTTCACGGTTACTAAATCGGAAGATAAGAGTGCTGGGCAGACTCAAACAATTTAGTAAATATTTAATTTAGTGGCTGGTACCAGGTCAGATTGCACGCAGTTGTGTAACCACGGGCTGTACCATAAGCTCTAAAGTAATATCAAAACAATACTACTCACGGTGTGATACGAACTCGAATAGCGTTGTCATTTCGCAAAGCGAGTAATATTGTTTTCATATAACTTTAGGAGCTTGTGGTATGGACCCAGGTTTATAAGATAGCTACGTGATAAAATTTTGTAATTTTTCAATACTGTACTACTTTTTCATAGCGCTTGTCTGAAATTGCGTAGTGGCTCAAACCAATAAACATAGCGCTTAATTTAATTCTTGTTGGAGTTGTAAAAAATAATTACGTTTTAAAAACTAAATAGAAAACCGACGAAAATATTTCGACTTCAATTGCTCAAAAAAAGTCAAGAGACAATATTAGTTTCTTATGTTTTACTAGCAACCCGCCCCGGCTTCGCACGGGTTTAATACATATAAACCTTCCTCCTGAATCACTCTATCTATTAAAAAAAACCGCATCAAAATCCGTTGTGTAGTTTTAAAGATATAAGCAAACATACATACAGACGCGGGAAGCGGAAAGCGACTTTGCTTTATACTATGTAGTGATGAAGGATTATGAAGTCTTCGTAACTTTAGCTATTAACAAGTTACTTTGAACTATTTACTACAAATCTAATTTCTCTAATCTAATTTGACGCACAAAAAATCTACACAATACAAAAAAAACATTATAATCGGATCACCAGGAAAAAGATATGCGAGCCCATACATAAAAAAGCAACAAAAAAATAATAATTATATCCTCGAAAAAATATATACGCGTTGAATTAAAAACTTATGGTTGATATAGAGAAAGTTATTTACTTTGTAGAAAACGGTTTTTATACTTCACAACGAGACGTTCGTTTCATTATATAGGGCTTAGGGTAATATTTAGTCACAGATTCGAAAATCTTTACCGAATATTTAGTAGTAAAATGATCTGGAACTTAATATTTTACAAAAAACTCGACAAAATTATTTTGCGGGTGCACTAAAAAGGCTTTGGAGTTTTAACGATCGAAATAACATCATAAAATTCGGAATGGGTTGCTCCTGACTCCATTTAATGAAGCGAATGCCGTTGCGAAGTATAAAAAACCAGCCAAGTGATAGTCGGACTCGCGCACGAAGAATTCCGTACCATTATCTATAAAACGGCAAAAAAACACGTTTGTTGAATGGGAGCCCCCATTCAATATTTATTTTATTCTGTAATTAATACTTTTTGTTAAGTATAGCGGCAACAGAAATACATCATCTGTAAAAATTTCAACTATCTAGCTCATGAAATACAGCCCTATGACAGACGGACGGACAGCGGAGTCTTAGTAATAGGGTTCCGTTTTTACCCTCTAGGTACGGAACCCTAAAAAAATACCGTTTTCTACTAAATAACTTTCTACATTTCAACGTTATGTATCTAACTATATAACTTACTTCTTGATTTTCAACCGACGAAAAGAGGATGTTCTCATTTCAACGCGTATATACTTTTATAGTTGTTTTTTAAGTATGACCCCGCATAAACTGCAGATTAAAGTAGCCAACAAACAGAACAAGAAACAGATTTGATATCAACCAACAATAACAACAACTAAACTAAACTTCATTTAAATCTGTCTACTACTTACCAGATTCTAGTATAATTGAAATCACAAATATACTCACATCATGTTTATTTCGAAAAATATCATACTATTCTCCTTAACAATAATTCGTCTTTCACCATACTGTTTTCCTCATCCCGCCAACTCACAACCTTTTTAAAATTCGTACTCTTATTTAATAAGGAGTTTTTATTCTACCCCATACAAGGAGGCTGCGCAATAAGACAGGCTAATTATTAAAAACCGAAAGGAATAATATGGTAGCTGACATATCTAGCTTTCTCAGCCGAGTGTCTAATGTGCAAGTTGCTCACGAGTTCCATACGCACTTTTTCAACACACTTTCGAGGAAAAAACAAATGCATAAATCGTTTTACCACGCAGCAACAAATGCAATACAAACAAAATGGCGTGAAGCTTTTTTTTTTATGCACTCGCCAAATGTAAGGTTATTGATTACATAAAAGCCATAAACAGCCAACTTGAAAATTTTAATTTTAGTGATAAAGTGCAAATATTTTATAACAAATTATTGTGAATTAAAAATAATTTGGTAATAATAAATGTTTTTTTCGATTAATTTATTTACATACATTTATTTATCCTAAAAATGTAAATGGATTTTCAGCGGCATAAAACCTCTTTATTGAAAATGCTCTGTTAACTCGCATATTATAATTTGCAGTTAGGTACTAACTTAATTTAGTAGGGATAATTCTATGCCCTAAGAACGATGTAATAAGGCTCACTTTATGAGCAAATGTGTTGAAAAGTTACTATTCTTAAAATGATATTTTTCGGTTTGCAATAAATGGTGTCGTTTAGAAACTGCCAAACTTGAAAGGTTTCAATTCCATGCATAGAATATCACGCCACGTCCAAATAACTGAAATTAAGTTTCTATGTATCCGTACTGTGAATACAGTTTTTCTACTCGTATTTTTTGCCGATTTTTGGTTAGATTTATCGAAAATAGCTAGGAATAAAATGGTCTTTTGTCGAAAAATATTTTTAAATGACAAGCTTTTGTAAAATCATTCAAACCACCGAGCACTAGTGTTATCCTGTCACATCATATAACATTGTCATCGGAACTTGACAAGAAAGTTTTTACTCAACCGAAGTATTTACTTAGGAGTTCCATTGTGAGCGACTGTTGAACAGCTCCTGACTCCATCATCAGATCAGCTCGCTGTCACTATATTATTGCATTGTCACCAAAGTTACATAAGTATGCAAAATTTCAGCTCAATCGGTTGGGGATAACTGCTTGAAAATTAATTTGCAAGGTTCCACCTGAACAAACATACATACATACATACATACATACATACATACATACATACATACATATATTGGTAGGCATTTCACACAGCGCCGTCTAGCCCCTTACTGTGTTCAAAGCTTGTACAATGGGAACTAGGTAACAGATAATATAATACTTTTTTTTTCTAAATACCGACACAAGATACATACACAACCCAGACACAAAACAAACATCTATGTTCATCACGCAAATATTTATCCTAGCTGGGGATCGAACCATCAGCCTGCAATGTAATAGGCAGAACTACTAACTAAGCTGTGAGGCCAGTCGGTAAGTTTATTTATTTCTTTATTTAAACACTATCAAACAGTTAAGACGATACATTGGCGGCTACTAAAGCAATTCTAATAAATTTCACTTTTTACAACCGACCACACTTTAGGGACATAGACCCGGCTGTGGTGCCTACCCCGGTTTTGGTCATTTTAAATTTTGCCAGTCAATAACTAAGCATAGCAAACAAACTTGTTTAAAGTCTATAGTTAATACAATTCTTTGTCTATGGTTCGTTTTGATTAGTGACAGTTGTGCGTTATACCTCTTGATTTGATTGACTACAACTAAATATTTCCCGCTATATGAATAATTAATAAATACATATCGCCTGTTACAAGATCTCATCTGTACCTAAAATATAGATAAATACTCTATTCTATGTTCAATAAATAGTTGTTTTTAAAAAAAAATCTTCAAATGTTGTTACAAATGGCCACAACCAGCGCTCTCACCCTACTTACAGTACCGCAGAGCAAGCAAATCTAAAATAAACTACGCCATAATACATTCAGCATCGGTTTATTGGCAAAGAAACAAACAAGATAAAACACTGCGATTTCAACACGTCGAATAAAGTTAAAATATTTTGTACTAATAGTGGAAGCACGTTTGGACTTCGTTATTACTTCGATTGTTTTTTTAGGTAAAAAGATATCCTATGTTTCAACCCAATTGTGTATCTAATCAATTGTGTATCTTTGTGTATCTAATAGTCGACCCGTGACAGACGTACTGTCAAATTTCAATTATCGCATAGAAAAAAGGAATTTCTTAATAGGTTCAACCTCTTTGGTAGAATGCGTTGACAACTACAAGTTTTTGAAATATTAGATTTGCACACCAGCGCCGTCTATACCAAAATCATCCTTTTCGCATTTTTTATCATTTAGGGGTTGTTTTTCGGATTATAAGTTCCCCTATCTGATTTTTATCTACATAATAATGCAAATTTCATCTTAATCAGCTTGGTCGTTTAGGCCTGATTAGGGCCCAAACGTATAAGTCTTTTCGCAAACTTTCGTACACATAATAATTTAGGATATTAGGATAGGAAAAGCTGTGAAAAAGCTTGAAAAATGATCTGTCAAACACAGTTTGTCAGTTTAGCTGAACTAAAGTTAAACTTTTTTCCGAGATCAGAGTTTTTGTATTTATTTGAAATTGATGAATTAGATGTAGAAATAGATACTAATACATGATGATATCTCCTTATTTGTTTGCTCATCTATACTTTTATACTAATATTAAAAATGCAAAAGTAACTGTCTGTGACGTTATCACGACCAAACCGCTGGACCGATTGTGATGAAATTTCGTATAGAGATAGTTTGAAGTTTTGAAACAGACATAGGCTACTTTTATCCCATTTTATTTAATGATTTTCAGAAATTTCAGTGTTTTAAGATAAAATCGTCAAAATCGACTTCTACACGAACAAGTCGCGGGTAAATAATATATCTTCTATTTAAAAAAACAACAGGTATTTTCTCAGATTTGAGATCGTAAACAAAATAATGAAACTCACTTTGCCTAGTTAAATAAACTTCGCGTCTACAGCTATGTAAACTCATAAACATAATAATACTCGTATTTGTAAAGTTGTCAACTATTTTACGACATAATGGCAAGTGATAATATAAAACTATTTAATAAAACGGTCGAAACAGGACGGTCTCATGAAACTTTCAGGAGGAATAATGAGAGGGCTCGGGCTAATACAATTCTAGACGTGTTGTCCGGAATACTTGTTGTTGGGACTCGGCATACTCCGATGTTGGGAAGAACCATCGACCACACAGCTCAATAGACACCTGATGCAAGGCGAACGCTGCCTGACAAGACATTAGGCTAATACTAATAAGTAAATATTGGTAGGTATTATCACACAGCGACATTTCGCCCCAAACTAAGCAAAGCTAGGCAAACTAAAAAAATAATAATATAACTGCTGATGTAAGACATCTGAAGTAGTACCGACCATGAACTGTCACTTTGAACCGGCCAATCAGAATGCATTTTTCGGGACCCACATACATCAACGAATAATGCTTTAAATAATAACAGGCTAAGTGCGTGTCGGTGCACGCGTTTACATAATTTACACAGCTAACAACGTTATAGAAATAATTTTCAGTGATATTTGTTAAAAAAAATTGTTATTTCTTGATATTTCACCTAAATTTTTATTTTTTATGACTACTTGTAAACTTGTAAAGCCTACTTAGTATCACGACGGATTTACTTTTAAATTTACTATAAGTACTACTACCGTGATTTTTTTCACATTTCCAAAAGCAACAGTTTAGCTGGTAGGGGGGGGGGGGGGGATACTTGTCTCTGACAAAATTTAGCACTTTAAAGTTTAATATTTTAGAAACTTTAATATTATAAGGGATCCTTAGTCTAAAGTTATTACAAACCCATGGTATTTTTAAAAGACTTGTAGGTCACGCCGACAAAGTGGTAGAATAAAATCTTGAATGATAATTTTTTTTGAGGATCAACTTCTTGAATTGTATTGTATTTAACCTTAAATTAAATGTATTAGTAGTTCGCTGTCCGTCTGTCACAAGGCTGTATCGCATGAACCGTGATAGCTAGACAGTTAAAATTCACAGATTATGTATTTCTGTAGCCGCTATAACAACAAATACAACAGAATGTGGGGGCTTCCATACAACAAATATGATTTGTTAGCCGTTTTGTATAGATAATGGTGCGGAACAATTCGTACGCGAGTTCGACTCGCACTTGGCCGGTTTTTTTATTGTTTTACGTACATGGTTAGTACTGTTGATTGTTATTCTTATTCTTGTTTGAGCCTTCACCTTGTTCGATCGGCAACACACTGGATTCACATAGCAATAAGGAAGGGATCATTGAAATAAATTATAGGCCCTAAGCCTTGTTTGTTGCCTGATTCTTCTAGGCTTGGTCGCGAGGAATAGGCATAGGCATAGCTTCACCTAGCTCCTAAAACGTTTCAAAGTGATCCTTGCAATTTTATTATATATAGGCTCTAAACGATGTGCACATTGACTTCTACATGGGTTTCAAATTGATTGGCGGTTGGCGTA
The DNA here is from genome assembly GCA_912999785.1 of Hydriomena furcata. NCBI lineage: Eukaryota > Metazoa > Arthropoda > Insecta > Lepidoptera > Geometridae > Hydriomena > Hydriomena furcata. The sequence continues at coordinate 10,651,591 of OU538822.1, read as the reverse complement.
TGGTACGATTAATCAAAATTTTGTTGGATAGTGGACTAACCGCATTTAGATTTGGTTCGTGTTAAAATTGAAATGTATGCTGCATTCTGAAAACCAATAACTAGAATGGAAACTATGATTAATGGGTTCATCGAAGATTAATCAAACTAGTGAAATTAGTCCCTTGTTGCTTTCTAATCGGGATTTTAAAACAACTTCAGTTAATAATTAAATATTGGCGGACTTTACACACAGCGCCATTTAGCCCCAAACTAAGCAAAGCTTACAAATAGAATACTTATGATAAACTATTTTTTTGTAAATTTAAACATGTTTAGCTACGATACTTCTTACTGAGAACAGTACAAAAAAAAAAGAAGAAAATACTTTATATCTACAAAATTGTTTCCATAACTAGCAAGTTTTTACGACAAATCTAATATTTATTTTTTTACAAGCTTTTGCAACTATATATTGCAACTTATTTTTGAAGCAGTTATCCCAATGCTATTGAGCGGAAATTTCGCATACTTATGTAACTTCGGTGAAAATGCAATAATAATGGTGATAGTGAGCTGATCTGATGATGGAGTCGGGAGCTGTTCAACAGACACTCACAACGGAACTCCTTAGTAAATACTTCGATTTAATAAATACTTTGCATACTTGTCAAGTTCCAATGACAATGTTATATTAAATGACAGGTGATAGCACGCTGGTGCTCTATGGTTTTGATTTTACAAAAGCTTGCCATTTAAAATATATTTTTCAACAGAAAACTTATTTTAAATTCAATCTTCCGTGTAGGCCTGTATTATACTCGTAATTGCTCAACCCACATTATTAGGAAGTTGAATGGTGTACCCAGTGAACCAATTTAGACTGCTACATGCACAATGTTACAGTCAAACTGTTTAATCCGGCATTCTAAAGAACTTCTAGATATTAGATCTGTTACGCGGCTATGTGCCATATAAATACAATTTCGTCAAAAGTAAACACCTAGTCGTACATATCAAAAACAACATTTTCGAAAAAAACCTTAGCTTATCGCTTACCTACTCGCACTGCAATTTAGGTAAGCAATTTTTTTAAAGACTTCGTGAGCGTTTATCACTTCTGCGTTGTATGACACATTTATTTTTTATGTGTGTATATATGTGTCATTGTTCTGTTTCAAATAGGTTTGTGTTGGTATGTGTTGTGTTATCGAGAACCGGCACCGCGAGCTAACAAAAATGCCTAGGGCATTTTATAGAATACCTGAACAACACACATTGCCAGTAGCACATACAAAGCATACCGCATACCAGTAAATACACATCAAATACCTTTACAGCTCACGTTTACTGCCCCGTGGGCTAAAACCCTAGTTTCCAGAAATACTTGCAGTTTAATTTTGGTTATTTCTAACATAACGCGACCTTAATGTGCCACTTATTGCCACATTAACTATAACTGCCCCCTCAGCACGAACCTCTATCGTATCGTCGATACCAAATGTCAAAATTGACACATATTACCATACACTAAGTGTCAGTTTTCACATTTGGTATCGACATTGGCGATAATAGGATCACGACTGTAATCCCCAAGTACGGTAGACATCCTCTCAGATCTTCAGACGCTTAGATCCTATGACGATGTCTAGTGGGGTTAGTCAGAGGCACGTCCAAACATTATATTTGGCAGATGCCCACATTTTGCAGTAGCTAGCATTCCATACGTGACAGGTTGCAAGCCCATCGCCGCCTATAAGAACACTAACTGGTTTCCTCACGATATTTTCCTTCACCGTTGTACCTAAGCACGTGTTTTTGATGCGCATATAAATTTTCGAACAGAAAAATCCATTGATGCACGCCGGTATTCGAACCCACGACCTTCAGATTGAAAGTCGAGGTACATCCCACACGGCCAACACGGCTTTTAGTAAAATAATAATATAAATAAAAGTGATTCGTGCTAGTCCCCCAGATCTGTGCTCAACGTAGACTGCTAATTTTATCATATAAAACTGAAAGCTAAAGTGTTATTACGAGTAACACGGGCCAAAAAGCGATTTAAAAAAATGCCAAACACGAATATTTTGTGTACCTGTTTTCTTTTTTCAACAAACGAAAAAGGAAGTTCTCAGTTCGACGCGTATAATGTTTTTTCTTGTTTTCGTTCGTTTCGTGATCCGATTTTTATTTTTTTTGATTTAATTATAATTAACAATTATATAATTGTAAGGCTTATAGTTCTTTTCATCAAACTTAAAAGAAGATTATCGTCTCTTGATTGGTCGACACAATTTTGTCGGGTTTCGATTTAGTTCTTAAAACGTAATTATAAATCATACAACTGATATTGTGAAATTGTCAATGTGAATACGAAATGTGTAACTCGTTATTTTGCCAGACAAGTGCAATAATTTTGCGGATATAAATTGAACTCGTATTACTTATTATTCCCATATTCGTAATTATTTGTTGAATTCAATTTGAATCACTGGTAAATGAAATAAATATTAACAGTGGCCATCATTGTTTGGTCAAAATTACATTAATTGTATAAAATCCTGCTTACAAATGAGGTTTATGAATAAAACAAATATTTATTTAAGACGAGTAATAAATGTTTGAGATGAATGCAGAATCGTTTTTTCTCAATAACCGCAAAACATACAGTTTTGTTTTATATGACAAAGATAACTTAAGGATTTTATCTAGATAAATTATAGACAGAAACACGATTGGTAAAACTTTTCTTGATTATACTTATTTTCCAAATTTGGCTCTTCCAAAACACTAATAGCTAAACGGTTTATTTTTATATAGGTAATTTGTTAGATAATCATACGCTACATAAATGAGAGACAGATTCTTTGTAAGTTTGATGGTTTTCAAGATAATGCGGTTTTATCACTTTTTCTGTCTATCCATGTAGACGAAGAACATACAAAAAAAAATTCAAGCATATAAGTTACCGACTTATTTCGATAACTCTTACATTATAAAGCATGAACCTAATAAAATATTACGTTTTATAAACTCAACAAAAACCGAATTCAAATTGAAGGGATTTTGTTCAACAAATAAATATAAAAATAACACCCAACAGTTACGTTCATACTCGTAGTTCTGACCCTACTTGTAGTTTCCAACACCGAGACCCGAAACAAATATTTACAGATCATGCAAGCATTCGTCCCTTCGCGGGAAGTGAACCCTCTCTCGGGCATTCACCCACCAAGCCTCCTAGATCGTCGAACCATCATCTTTACCACCTAAAGCCGCATTTGTACCAGGGCTGTTCCAGTGACTAATCGCCCAACATGTCGGGCGATACGTCCGACACAATGTTCCGCGCCACGTCGCATGAATTCTACCTATAAGCATTTCATAAGTTATTGCTTGAGAGGAAATTGGTAATGAAAATCTGTTGCTGGCTTGTAGACTACTACCTTTGCTGTCGCCTGTGATGTCGGGTGATGTCCTGTGCGACCACGTCGCCCAACACGTATAGAATATGTTGTGGCGACATAGTCGCTGGACAAATGTCCCTAGTGCAATCGTGAGATATAGAGATATTTTAAAATCAAATCAAATCAAAATAGCGTTTATTCATTGAAATCACTTGGATCATTTAGAATCGTCAAATTTAGTTAAGTTTAATTTAGTTTAAGTTTGTACATTGTTTGTTATTATTATTTTTTTAAGTATTTGTACTTATTTTTAATACAAAATGAATCTTAATTATTATTGATACAGCGAGTTGGAGCAGTCCCAGGCTTTTTTGTCGTCTAAATAATCAGATATTTTATAGTAAGCCTTTTTACATAGTTTACGTTTAATTAAGTTTTTAAATTTGCTAATAGATAGCTTTTGCATGTCATTTGGGATTTTGTTATAGAAACGTACACATTGCCCTTGAAATGATTTCTTAGTTTTAGTGAGCCTAGTCGTGGGAACAGCGAGTTTATCCTTATTTCTAGTATTTGCATCATGATTATCGCTATTTTTCTTAAACAAACTAATATTTTTACGAACATACATTAGATTTTCATAAATGTACTGGCTAGGTATAGATAGAAGATATAGAAAGCAATTCATTAAACTAGTAGCAGGTTTTTGTTTTGTTTTTAAAACGAGGTTATACTGGATCGTGTCGAACTCAGTGGAGTTTCAAAAGCACAAATTGGTGCTAATCCCTCAGGTCTGCATGAAAGAGAGCCGAACAGAGATAAAACTGGGCTCGTTTTAATCGGGGATTAAATTAAAACCCACGTTTTACAAAATCTACGTGACCTCAACTTGTTTGAGATAAAAGTCTATTCATCCCAAATTCGCTTCCCTACACCTGACTGACTAAAAATAAGGTTTACTAAAATAACAACGCCGTTACAATAACGGCCGTAAAAGAGCGGTACGATCGTTTGTACTCACAGGTTCTCGCTGGGTCATCCTGCAATATTAAGTGAGTTTAAGCTATAGCGGCTATAACTAAACAGCTTCATTAGAAAATTCTGGCTTCATCAAACAAACTCAACCACTCAACATTTGCATAGAAACTCATTTTCGCTTACACAATTTGACCCAAGGCTTTGAATCCGTGATTGATGCGCGGAATGAGCCTCAATCAATAGAGCCTTGATTATGACATCACCGTTTCAATCATCCTCTTATGCATACTAGAGATGGGCCATGCTTGTTACTTCGCGTACCAGGTATAATAAGTACCACCTCTTATAAGAAAACATAGGTATAATTGAAAGTTTTAAAGTACCTACTTGGGAATTGAAGAGGTGAATTAATTTGATTCTTTGATTTAAAAAAAGAAAGTTTGTTGCAAAAAATAAAAAACCTTTTGTTGCTCCACGAAAAGCACATTATGAAAAAAATATATATTATAATAACAGGTAGCATAATTAGTGCCATGTCGGGGCAAATAGGGCTGTCTGTATTCAGGATTCTATATATAGGATTCATTTAACTACGTGAATATAAGTACCTAAGGACCCAAATACAAGCGCACGCTTATCGCATACACGTAGCGCTCTGTATCAATCGTACAAAAACACGCACACACATTACAAATACAAGTACTGCTTAACCGCCTTCGTGAGATTGAGCAATTATACCCGTACCTAGTATCCGTACTTGGAAGTTCAAACTCGGTATAAAACCTGGTCGCGTAATAGCGCACCACTACTGCATACAATATTGGCAAGGTAAGAAGTTATGTTGGCATCTGCATTATATATTTCATGATAAAGAAACCAATCTAACGGGGCGATCAACGTAATGTGATTTACGTGAACGGCGAGTGGACAACCGCGGACACCACCGTTTTTAATCGACCTCAAAAAGGTGGAGGTTCTCGAGGCATTTGTTTTTTAATGTTAGGTACCTCAGAACTTATCATTTATTAACCGACTTGAAAAATAAGTGTTGGTTGGGAGAATTTACTTTTATCTCCCGTTAAGTCCCATTTAAATTTTAAAAAATAATATTAACCTCTAAGTTTGAAAAAAATAGGGATGGAATTTCGTATTGGACTTATAATATATGAGAAATATAATAATAAATAGAGTAACAAATATGAAGTCGATTTTGTTTTTATTTTTTGAAAAGTAACTAAAAAAACCGGCCAAGTGCGAGTCGGACTCGCACACGATGCATTCCGTACCATTACCATCTATAAAAACGGCAAAAAAAATCACGTTTGTTGTATGGGAGCCCCACTAAAAAAATTATTTTATTCTGTTTTTTGTTGTTAAAGCGGCAACAGAAATACATAATCTGTGAAAATTTCAACTGTCTAGCTATCACGGTTCGACGGTTCACGGACAAACGGACAGACAGATGGACAGCGGAGTCTTAGTAATAAGGTCCCGTTTTTATCCTTTGGGTACGGAACCCTAAAAAAAAAAGACAAAAGGATTTTTGCAAAAGGAACATGGGACTTGCCATTATTATTAGTCCGTGTGGCAGCCATCCAAATAGTTTTTTACTTATGACTGATCGATCGAATGAGAATATTTATGTAAACACTCATATTATTATTGCTCAAACCGTCTGTAATACTTAAGCAAGAGATTAAGATATAATTTTCATGTACCAACACATACCTACAACTTAAAAGTTACTCATTCCGATTTCTGTGTGTAACACTCCCCCCCTTTAAACAACACCTATAGCCTACCCTAGCCTATATACTAGCCTACCCTACATAGCTTACATACTACACACCCACCCGACTTCATCATCCTACAAAATTTTTGAAATTTAAATATAATAATTTTAATTAATTTATATTATAAGAAGCTAATAGAAACCTATATTAATACCTAGTCATCCTGAAATCTTACCTAGAACTAATCCTAAAAGTTGTTATGATCTGTTTTAATTATTTAAATTGGCCAAGTGATCGTCTAGTTTCTATTGATTAGGACCGTACATTGTGATATAGGTAATAACTCTGATTCTTTTAAGATATTATGATTAAACTGTCTACCTACTTATCTACTATTAGATTCTATAACATTTTATTATACAATTAAGGAAAGTCTAGAGAATTTGCTGATATTGAGAGTAAGAAGTAACGGGGAATAAAATATATATAATAAATTGGCTAGGCTTATCTGTCATCTAAAATGTGGAAAACTCAGCGCAGATCCTCTCCCCTCCAGTCCGAGAAGGATAGTGGAGATCATTCCATAGACCTTATCTCCTCCTCTGAGTAGAAGGCTTAATTGTCATTTGAGTGGGAATGATATTACAGAGTCATAAAGTTCAGTCTGTCAATTCTGTCTAGCAAAATATAAGAGGACTTAATCTTTTAGCAACCTGAGTCAGTCCGTCTATCAGTCAAGCCTTCAAACAAAAGGTTACTTTCGGATGCTGAAGAATCGATCAGATCGGTTCTAAAACATCCTATTTAGGTCAGATAAATACTTATACATAATATAAATCATAATATTTAGAACCTTCTTGTCCATTATGAAATAAATGTCTAATAAACAACTCTCCGTTGTTAGAATTATAATTGATATAATTTGTGATCCAGTTAATCTCCACAAACACCAGCTCAGGTCAACTCAATCAAAAGACACATTGTATGTCTCATAAGTTAAAATTCACATTGCTCGAACTTAAACTTCAATTGTCGGGTCCACAATGATCGGACTCCCCATTACAGGTCTCATGTTGAAACAGAATCTCAAATTATCTCTCTTCAACACAGAATGTAATTATTAACTAAGGTAAGGCTAGACAAGTCCTTCATAACAGACACAACTAGTTGATTTTAAACTTATAGAATAATGAACTCCAAATAACTCACGACCTTTTCTCACCCCAGATCCTGAACCAAGCAGAATCACAATGTAGTTGTCACCGTTAGGTACCTATCAATTGTGTGTAGAGAGAAACCTTCCAGTCATAAAAACCATTTAAACTGGTGCTTTAAATCAATTATTGAATTACTCTCAAACATCACAATAACTTTTATCTAAACTAATTCACAAACTTTAAACACTAGAACGACTTCTCCATGGCCCTAAGCACACCCATCAATCCTACCCTCAAATCAAGCAGCCAAGATCAAAAACCCAAGAAATTATTCCCAACAAGTCCCAACTCGTTCCTCGTCCTCCTCCCGACCCCAGTGAGCCTCCATGTTTTTTTTCTCTTCGCGCCCTAAAAATGATCACCAATCAGAGCTCAGTGAATGAATGTAAAAACTCGAATTATTGCCATATACGTCACACGAATATAACTAATGATTCACATTCTCGATCGATGAACTATTCTTATGTCATTGTCAAACCTGACAGATGATGTAATAGTTGACATTTTAATTTATTTGTCATAATTGACAAGCTTTGAGCTATGATAAACAATTCTCGTACCTCAAATTTACTATCGATTGATAAATCAGACTAATGATTAATAATTTAGATTTAAAACACTATATTTATTTTCGCGAATACTTTGAACGAAGCCTGACTCGTTACAGCCAACCCCCAAAATTTACGCAGATAGAATATCGTAGTAAATTTTTCACTAAGTAGAAAGTAGTTCTTCGCAAAAATAAATTATACATATAGATTAGATACTTATAAAACATTTTGTACATAAACAAAATGAATCCTTTATAGATATTCGTTTAAATATATATTTATAAAGTATTATATATATAAAAGAAAAGAATATACATAATTTTATATATATATATATACACTACCACACACATTTCCTAAAATAAATTAACACAGTTATAATGTAACCATAACATAAAACGTACCATTATAATTACATTATCAGTAGTAGTTCCGTTACCTCCTTTTTTTGTTGTTTATTTTTAGTTGTACAATCTTCTAATTTGATTGTATTTGATTTCGATAACTATTATGTATGTATGTAAGTGGGTTTACCTTCATGTAAGTGTTTTTAAACCGAGATGTAAATAGTTATAATTTTGTACCGGTAACTAAGTTTTTGATGAACCAATCAATAAACAGATATCCATCTAGCCAGTCCGATCAACATCACGTAAGACAACTTGGTTGTGAGGCAAGTCAATTCTGCAATACTCTGTAGCACATACAGCTTTGGATATCAATCTTCCATTTCCTCAGGAGTAATCTACAGAGGTCTACAGATGAGGATCTTTCCCAAGGGTTAGACACATAGCTCTCCATGCTTGAAACATCCCACAAAGCACTAATCTCAAAATCACAAGTTAATCACACCCGGAGTATGTATAGTGTGCTTTAGAACGAGCCTAGCAGTATAGTAAGAACTTTCATGAGAACAGCGATAGCCGATGAATATTTATCCTAACACCAATTCTCCTTCATAATAGTTCTTTGTAAGTGTATCGTTTATCGAAAATCAACTAAGATCAAATCGTCTCAATTTAGAATATTTGTTGAATCATCTGGCCCATCATTCCATTAACCTCTACCACATATATTTCACTACCTCCAATCTAGCATTCATCTTCCTTGCACTTCAAAATTAAAACCCATTCTTCACTCACAGAACATTATTCATACCCCCCACAATCATTGTTGTTAACGCCACCAGACAATTCACCAACTATATGTGAATTTGAGAGCACGAAGATTTCATGTATAGAAATGATTGAATTAATTTGACATTAAACTCAATTGAGTTTCTTTTGTTTGATTTTGTTACCTTTTTAAAACCACCTTTGTTACCTTTAAAAACCATTACCTTTTTCAAGAACTTTAGTTCAGTTCAAGTAGAAATACATTTTTCAGTATAATTACCAACCATGTCAGATTACCATATGTAAATTAAAAGCATTTATAATTTTTTTTTTTTTATATTTTATTATTTAGATAAAGTAATAAAGAAAACTTCATACCCAGTCAAATATTTTATCTTCAATGTTTAACTATTGTCAAAGAAACAAGAAGCAAGCAACGATCAAAGATTGCTTTGCGAATACAGGCTCTTCAAGCTTGAGTAGTTACTCAAAGTTAGATTTTCTGCGCCACTTTGAATGATTGAATAGTCATAACCTTTGTATTTTTAATTTTCACATACAATATTATTTTACACCCTGTATAAAAACTTTTATCCCAAATTCCCATAATAATATTATTTTACATCCCTGTATAATTTTTTTATCCCAAATTCCCATAATAATATCATTTTACACCCTGTATAAAACTTTTATCCCAAATTCCCATAATAATATTATTTTACATCCTGTATAATAACTTTTATCCCGAATACCCATAATAATAATATTATTCTGCACCCTGTATATAACTTTTATCCGGAGTATCCATTATAATTATGTTTAATGTGATGTCAAGTTATTTAATTAAGCTACACTAACCACCCCACACTAACATTTGGTTGTTCAATTAAGAATTAATTAAGTAGTTAAATTACCTCAATGGAAGAATACTTATATATATTTTATACAAACAGACCGTAACTAAAACTCAGAACTATAAGCAAATCTCAAAATCAATCTAACAATTACTGCTTTACTTAAATCATTGATTAACTAATCCAAACTTAGTTGCATATCTTAAACCGATTAAATCCTACCAACCAAAACATTAAACTTAAATAATAGACCAAGATTATTAATTAATTGATTATAAAATTCATTAAATATTAATTTAATTTACCTGAAATAATAGTTTGTAAAATCTTCAATATGTATTCCCTTTCAACTTCTCACATTAATGTATCTAATAATTTTCAACAACGTTGCTAAATTCAAAAATTAACTTGTTCCCGGAGGAACATGAGATAAAATATTTTTGTATTTTAACTGTTATGCATTTAATATCCTATCCGTTGCTAATTTTAAAAGTTGTTTTGTTTTAGAGAAACGTTGCGATAAAATAAATATGTATTTAAAACACTATATATTAATTTTCCTAAGATATTTACCTTAGTTATTGAAAATGCCTAAAATTAATTGTTTATATAAGAACCTATATATTCACATAGTGTACCTAACAATAATATTATATTTAAAACCCATTATTTAAACCAACTTTAATAAATTTGAAAATTTACTTTGCTCCCGGAGCGATGATATCAAATTATTCATTTATTTTTACCATTATGACTCAAGAAACCTAACCGTTCCTAATTATAAAAATTATTTTGTTCACAAGAAACTATAGAATAATTGAGTTAGGTATTTTAACTGCCAAACATAAGTTTTTTTTACTAACATAATTTTCCTAGGTAACAAAAGGTTATAAAATTAATTGTCTAAATAAATACCTAATGTGTGTAGAGCGTACCTAACTATTCTAAAATACCTGGACTAATTAGATTGGTATCTATTTCTTCTACTGTCCTATTAATTGTGAAATTAACCCCATTAATGAGAAAAATTTAAAACCTTGGAAATACTAAATGTGACTAACTTCTCAGAGTAGGTAGGTACTTTTCTACAGGTTGTTTTACCATGAATTTTACTGATGTATATCAAGTAAGTACCTAGGTAATCATCACATCGTTTCAAGAACAAAATGTGTTCAGGAAAAATAATTTTGATATAAATAATTTATTTATCCTATGAACTCCCAATCATTTTTATAGATGCTATAGGTTATTTTCCTAATGATCGTAAGTAACTAGTTTTGTAATACATATAATAATAAATGATTATAGTCTAACACTCACCAAAGCGCTGTATATAAACACAAACCAAGTTCTCTTCCTGATGAAGGTCTTTTCCTGAACTCTTCTTCTACCCAAAACCGCCATTGAACAATCACTGATAGATTTCCTACCTCTAATTTAATCTCAAACACTAACACTTAGAAAGGCCTATTTCAAGACGTAAATCTCTATTTTATATACAAGTCGTCGCGAACCGGTGTCTCAGTTTTTCGCCGGTAATAACGAAACTCACATAACCTCACTTCCTTTTTCTACCTACCTCCGTCACACTCCCGTTTCACTGTCCATTCCCTCAACGCCTGATACCAATGCATTCCCAGTAGGTACTTGTTACCACGCTATTAACGTATATCTTGTGTGTCCTAAATGAAACTCACTATCAACCAATTTTAAACACATCTACATAGCTACTATCTACCTAGATCAAAGTCGCGATCCCAACTACGTAATTTATTTCATTTTAAAATAATTATTACCTATCTACCTTATACCTACCCACTTACTAGCTTGCAATGCCACACATAACCTCAGCTAAGTGGTCAATGAACTCGTATACCTACCTATCTATTTATGTAAATATTTAATTTAGGATATTCCCATCAATAATAATCAATAAATAGATAAACTTGATTGGCAGATGTAATTTCAATTAATAAGACGCCCTCTATTGGCAGGTAGCGTTACTACGTATTATTGTAAAATCTAATAGATACGACTAATTTATTTTAACACATCTAGCGGCGAATAGCAATACCTACTACTTAATTTCATTACGCTCAATAATGATTACGTTTCCTGTCACTAGATGGTATTACTTGTTTGTAAATAGGTTATTTATATTATTACGAATTTAATTATAAATTTTTGTATGATTGACACTAATTATTAATCTTTAACTGCAATAATCCTTTTCTTTGTTTGAATAATAAGTGATTAATTAAATAGTTTTTAAAACCAACTTAAGCCCTCAGAATTTATAAACTAGTTTGATTATAAAACAAATATTGGATAGCTATAGATTTAATATATCAACCCCCCAACAACAAGACTTTTGAATATTCCTGAACTTAATTTTAAGTAATATCTTTTACTTAGAAACATATAAAAAAATATCTATTACTGTTTCTGAACGCAGTATCTCTGTCTCTCTCTAATTCAGTGCACCCATGTGTATTTCTATCCTTTGCTAGCTCTAAGCATTTTTATAAATAATTATTAAGCATAGAGACTAAACAATAAAGTTTTTAGAACGAAATGATTTGACAGTTCATGCCCCGTCAAGTATAGAAAACTGATTTATAACCAAAATTCAACTTCCAATTAAATATAAACTCATTTATTTGGTTTAATAAACTTAAATTAAAGTCTGAACTCTTGCAAGGAGTATAATTATTGAAGCGAATGTTCTAGTGCTGTAAAACCTATGAGTTCACACCTGATCTTTGTGTATAAGTGAATTATTTGCATAAATAAGTTTACCTATAAAAAGTTAATGTTTAAAATTTTAATCTATTCTCTTTACCACCGATAATCATAGTTAGAATTACTTCAATTAAATTAACCTTTCCATTGCATACAGTTTAATCAAATCCTATCCATTAACGGCAACAAATTGTGCGGTTTCCTCCGCACTTAAATAATTAAAGACATAACAACTTGTATCTAAAACTATTATTAAATATCCTAGTTTACGGATTAACCAAACTGTAACTAAAACTACTAAATATACTGGTCACGGCTAACAAATTGTAACACTCCCCCCTTTTAAAACACCTAATAGCTATAGCCTAACCTAGCCTACCCTATATAGCCTACATACTACACACCCACCCGACTTCATCATCCTACAAAATTTTTGAAATTTAAATATAATAATTTTAATTAATTTATATTATAAGAAGCTAATAGAAACCTATATTAATACCTAGTCATCCTGAAATCTTACCTAGAACTAATCCTAAAAGTTGTTATGATCTGTTTTAATTATTTAAATTGGCCAAGTGATCGTCTAGTTTCTATTGATTAGGACCGTACATTGTGATATAGGTAATAACTCTGATTCTTTTAAGATATTATGATTAAACTGTCTACCTACTTATCTACTATTAGATTCTATAACATTTTATTATACAATTAAGGAAAGTCTAGAGAATTTGCTGATATTGAGAGTAAGAAGTAACGGGGAATAAAATATATATAATAAATTGGCTAGGCTTATCTGTCATCTAAAATGTGGAAAACTCAGCGCAGATCCTCTCCCCTCCAGTCCGAGAAGGATAGTGGAGATCATTCCATAGACCTTATCTCCTCCTCTGAGTAGAAGGCTTAATTGTCATTTGAGTGGGAATGATATTACAGAGTCATAAAGTTCAGTCTGTCAATTCTGTCTAGCAAAATATAAGAGGACTTAATCTTTTAGCAACCTGAGTCAGTCCGTCTATCAGTCAAGCCTTCAAACAAAAGGTTACTTTCGGATGCTGAAGAATCGATCAGATCGGTTCTAAAACATCCTATTTAGGTCAGATAAATACTTATACATAATATAAATCATAATATTTAGAACCTTCTTGTCCATTATGAAATAAATGTCTAATAAACAACTCTCCGTTGTTAGAATTATAATTGATATAATTTGTGATCCAGTTAATCTCCACAAACACCAGCTCAGGTCAACTCAATCAAAAGACACATTGTATGTCTCATAAGTTAAAATTCACATTGCTCGAACTTAAACTTCAATTGTCGGGTCCACAATGATCGGACTCCCCATTACAGGTCTCATGTTGAAACAGAATCTCAAATTATCTCTCTTCAACACAGAATGTAATTATTAACTAAGGTAAGGCTAGACAAGTCCTTCATAACAGACACAACTAGTTGATTTTAAACTTATAGAATAATGAACTCCAAATAACTCACGACCTTTTCTCACCCCAGATCCTGAACCAAGCAGAATCACAATGTAGTTGTCACCGTTAGGTACCTATCAATTGTGTGTAGAGAGAAACCTTCCAGTCATAAAAACCATTTAAACTGGTGCTTTAAATCAATTATTGAATTACTCTCAAACATCACAATAACTTTTATCTAAACTAATTCACAAACTTTAAACACTAGAACGACTTCTCCATGGCCCTAAGCACACCCATCAATCCTACCCTCAAATCAAGCAGCCAAGATCAAAAACCCAAGAAATTATTCCCAACAAGTCCCAACTCGTTCCTCGTCCTCCTCCCGACCCCAGTGAGCCTCCATGTTTTTTTTCTCTTCGCGCCCTAAAAATGATCACCAATCAGAGCTCAGTGAATGAATGTAAAAACTCGAATTATTGCCATATACGTCACACGAATATAACTAATGATTCACATTCTCGATCGATGAACTATTCTTATGTCATTGTCAAACCTGACAGATGATGTAATAGTTGACATTTTAATTTATTTGTCATAATTGACAAGCTTTGAGCTATGATAAACAATTCTCGTACCTCAAATTTACTATCGATTGATAAATCAGACTAATGATTAATAATTTAGATTTAAAACACTATATTTATTTTCGCGAATACTTTGAACGAAGCCTGACTCGTTACATGTGCTTTAATATGATGTGTACGTGAAATCACGCCAAACATTGCACTACAGCTAGGTAAACTTGCGCCGAATATATTTACAAGCATAAAGGTCTTTTTTTGTTTATCCAACAGAGTACCTCATATGCCACGTCCAATAAGCTCACAGCGCAGCGGTGTACAAACTAAATATTTAATTAGATGTACAAAACCAGCTGTTGCCTGCGATTTCGTTTGAGGGACTGAAATTCTTATTATTATAATTATATTATGAAATCTGTAAGTTAAAAAAGCTGTGCCAAAAAGCATAGAGTCAAGAAATTAGGAAGAGAAAGCTATTACCATAAATATCATTCAACAGCTAAGAAACACGCGGTCCACCGCAACGGGTTCATAACTCCTGTTTTCTAATCTGAGGCTCTGAAGCGTTGATAGATTTTCAGAGATTTATGGCAAAAAAACTTAATTTACAAACAAAAAATATATTTCATGTTCTTGCTCATAATACACGGTATTTTCTTGTAAAGTTTTTTAAGATCAGTCCAACTGTTTAGTCGTGAAAACGCAACAAATTAATTTTACAAAAATAAACTATTCAACGTCCTTGCAAAACTGAACAACGTCCTGTGAAAACGCAACAAACAGACATAGTAACAGAGGTACCTTCGAATATATTATATTAATATTAATATAGTATGGCATGGATGGATTACGAATCAACTTTCGGTACGATGAATCTTTTGGCAAGTTATATAATAAAAACCGGCGAACCGTGCTGTTCTCTAAACATACTCAAAAGTAATATTAAAACAATATCACTCACGGTGCGTGAGTGACAACGCAATACGAACATATAGCGTTGTCACTTTCACACCGCGAGTAATATTGTTTTGATATTTTTGTAGGACCTTGTAGTACGGCGTCTGAAAGGATTTTTATAAAGCGATTTCTGTATGTGGCAATTCAAAATATAATTCGATTTATAATTAAAGCTTTATCTGACGGCGGTTTTGCTCTCTTGTTCTATGAAAAGTATGTTTAAAAAAAGTATGTTTAAATAAAAAAAGATAAATAAATAAATATTGGTGGACATCATCACACAGCGCCATCTAGCCTCAAATTAGTTTGAGCATGTACTACGGGAACTAGATAACTGATAGAATACTTATATACTTAGTCATCAAACTTGTCATATTTGGGTGGGCGAAGAAAAAATGTTTCTTGTTTATTTCTACTTTTTAAATTGTTTTTTTTTTTCCTTTATTTTTTTTTTTACCTACTTAGTACTAATTTTATTGTCTTCCCTTCCAACCATCTCATGTACATTATGTGTTTGTTGTTTGTTCTTGTCACGCTAAATAAATGATCTTCATTTCATTTCATTTCAAATGTTTTTATTTCATTTCACTTAGATTCGGTTGATACGTTAGCGTGTTCAAAATTTCTCTCTTCCTATCTCTAAGATCCAAATACGCAGGTCATAGGGCTTAAAAGTTTGAGCTCTTTGGGTACGAGACCTGGGTACGTGGGAAAGCGGGGGCCCTTCGCTTTTTCCAAATAATTTCAAGGCATCTGGTAGCAATGCGTTATTAGAGAGCTGGTTCCTATAATTTGCAGCAATAGGTTGGCGTAGTATGGGCATGTTATGAGAAGGGAAGAAAGTCATGTAAAGAGTGTTAGGAATGAATGTGGATGGATGTAGACGTTGAGGTAGGTCGAAGAAAAGATGGATGTACTGTGTAAGAGATAATATGGATAAGAAAGAAGTGAGTGATGAGATGACGGCTGATAGAGGGAAATGAAAGAAGTACACATGTCGTGAAGAGCCCGCTTAAGTGGGATAAGGGCAGAAAGATAATGATAATGATGCGTTTAAAAATGAAGTGAGATGTTATATTGAACAGGTTTTTGCTTTATTTACAATACGGCTATTATTTCTTATCCTTTCCTTGTTTACTTTTATGTTATGTTTAACCGTTTATTTTATGAATTTGATTGAGTAATAGTTGATTGGGAAATCAGTTGCATTGGAACCGAATTCAATATCAGAATTTAGAATCATAGTGTGTTCCTTATCTACTTGATTTTAGCATAAAAAATCTAAAAATGTAATATTTTATCAAGCTTGTGAGCCAGAAACCTTTACTTACCCTCAAAGCAATATTAAGTTTGTCACCATTCTCGTCATCTAACTTGCGAGTTTTAATTCCAAGAACCCTTTCCCTAGCACGTGTCTTGGGAGCCAATCGAGGGTATTCATGAGCCGTCAGCTGCTGACCCCCGTAGTGGGAACCAGCGAAAATATTCAAGCAGTAAGGAAAAAAAAGTATATAAATTGAAAGAAAGAAAGAAAGAAAGAAGAAAGAAAGAAAAAACATTTATTTGCTCCAAAAAGCACAACACAATTAATGAATAAAGAGAACAAAAAACAATGAACAGCAGATTGTGCCATGTGGGGGCAAATAGGTCCCCGTCTCAGCATTAAGCCGCACAGCACCGAACCTATGGAATAGGCGAAGCGCGGTGCGACGCTGGTTTTCAGTCGGGGCCTGGACGCGATGTGGCGACACAACAAGTCGATAAACTAAATAAGAAATAAGTCTTAATTCTAAAGAATTTACATACAATAGACTATACAATAAAATAAATAAATATCAAAGTAGTATGCGAGTGTGCATGGTAAATATAAATATTCATAATATGTATATATATAAAGGTAAACGAAAATAAATAAATATAATAAATATAAATAAATATATAATATAATATATAATAAATATATATAAATATTATATATAAATATATATAAAATATATAATATATAATAAATATATATAAATTAGGTTTTATCAGTTATCTTTCAAATAATAAAAGGAAATAACATCTAAAGGGCTTCACACACAGCAGCTATAATGTAAAGTTGTACATTATAGCACGATACATCTTTCCATAGAAATTGTCAGTGTGGTCAACACATGACAGCTATAATATATACATTTTTACATCTTCGTATATCTCTATTCGAAGAGGTAGTTAAAAAGTTCAAAAAGATATATTACATTACCTGTTGTGTGTGATATATTAAGATAATTTAAGCAATACATCCCGGGATGTAATGTACATTAATATACATTACTAGCAGTCCGCCCCGGCGTCGCATGGATGTAATAATGAAAATAATAGGGTGTAATAAAAATTATCCAATTGGCAATTTTTTTACACCTTGGGTTACATTATCGAAGTTTTCATACGGATCCCTAATAGTTAGACATATGGTATTATGGACTTTTTTGTAGATATTGATGATATCTATAAAACTGTAGTACATTACTTTGCTCTATTGTCAATAATTTCCGCAGCATAAGCGAAATAAGGATTTTTTTTTAATTTTAATTTTAAATACCTGCTTTACTTACCTTTTATCATGCAAAATAAAAGTACCTATCATAAATTCATAATACAAGTAGGACCAACTATGTCCCTCCCTATGAAGGGTCGGAAGATAGACCGCGCATATCAAAAGAATAGTGACCTAGATAAGTTTTGTTCACAACAGATCGCATTGTGCGATTCAGCGTCCCAAATCTAGCTAGGGCCTTATACAAAAGCCACGAAAAATTTACATTAAAAAGATGCTCATAACGAGGGAAAAATGTGCCGCCTGCTGCTATACCAACATTATGGATGCGGATGTTCCATGGACCTATCAAAAGAAGACAAGGCTTAGTGGAAATGTGACATTGAAAATTGTTTAAGTGGGTATCCTACCGCAGTATTGAATTAGACTATACTGTCAAAAAATACGTTTCAAAAACGCCCGTTGCAAGCTAAGCATTTTTAGGTAAGTACTTACATCGATTGTTGACTGAAGGCGAACTGTCGTTCGATTGTTGTTCCTCTGCAGCTGATAATACGTTGAATATAACAATGATCCTGCAAAGTGACAGTGCCAGTGCTCCGATATATTCAACTGCATTTTTAGAAATCGTCGTCTTAGTAGAATGTATGATCCATCTGTCAAAATATAGTCGGAAACGATGTTGATCGTTTTCAAGAGTAGACAACTGGCCACTGCCCTATCGCAAGTTAGCTTGCCGTTTAGCCTATTCTTCGTAGTAACCTCGTTTTGAAAATGAAAATGATAGTTCATTCATGGCATACAGCCCATTCAAAACGTTAAGGTCTCCAGTAGTTTAAATGCCCAAGAACCCACCCAAAAGCATATTGCGGTCCACCTGGGCCGGTCAAGCGCGGTCCGCAATTTAATGATTTTTATGTGGACCTTTCCTGTAAGAAAGGTCCCGAAAATTTACCTGCCCATAGAAACCACGTACAATCACATTATTGAACGTTTATTAGGCCATATGGAGAGTTATTGCAAAGGGCCCTATAACTTTTTTAAGGGTTCTTGTCCATGAGCCTTTTTTATCTACATTTTGAATTAAAAATCACCGTTGCTACATAAAAATAAACCTGCTAACCTCTCAAAGGATTCTCTGCGTCGGTCGTAGTTAGGTTTCAGAAACTACGAATACGTACCATTATTAAAAATATTTGCAGATGATGCGATATACACCGAAATTTAAAGAGATATTTCAATAACCGTGAAGGCTGAACCGCTTTGGGTGCAACAGATAGACTGGACCAAAGTCTTAAGCTGTTTTTATTAGTAAAATTATAATATGATCAAGATAATCTCAAAGTAAGGTAGATATTCTATCATATCTCCAGACATTAAGACTTTGAAGATACCTTTGATGGCGGCCACATACGTAGCGGTATACCTGAACGGTATACCGGAACTTAAGGCTTGTGCAAGTATACCTAACGTCCATAGTGACCACACACGATTCAAGTATGCCTGTGCGGTCTCAGTTCTGCGCCTGTGACAAACCGAAGAAGTCGTGTTGTGCACTAAGTATTTTGTGAAATATGCCACCGGTTCTATCTAAAGTGACACCCACAAATGATGACGTTTTGGCTATTGTTGGTTTGGTGCTAGCTATTAAGAAAAAAGAGAAGTGTAAGAAGAAACGTTCTGTATGGTGTAAAGAATGGTTACTGGCGCGCGTGCGACTGAAGCGTTCCGACACACACGCTCATGCATACATGCACAAACTTGTTTGCGCCGGTATACAGATCGTAGTTTTGATCTGCCTACCAGACTTGTGCAAGTCAGGAAACTTGTGCAAGTTTTGTCACACACACGCTTCGGTATACTTGAGACACTTTTAAAAAAATAATATCGTATTGAATAGTATCTAATTATATATCTACGTTTCGTGTTTCATTTCTTCTTCTTGCTATTCATTTCGTTTGCATAATTCATTCTATAAGTGTTTCTATTTAAGCGCTAAACATCAAAGCATCAAAAGAAATGGACAAAATTAGATAGCAGTTTCGTTGAAATAAATTAAATGATGCTACAGAACATTCGCAGAAATTCTGGATTAAAACATTAAGTACGTTAATGTTATACTCATCATTATAAACATCCAACAGTTACTATGGAAATCTACTAAAGCTATAATATATATGGTTAAAGTTATGATGTGACCAGACATAGCGCGGTATTTGAGCGCGGCAGCCGCACGCCGCTAGCCGCGCGTACATTTACCTATTATTTACTTGTGACATGATGACTCTTGACTTGTGTCATGCGATGCCGCGCTCAAATGCCACGCTATGTAACGCACGCTATAATAATAATTATAGAATTAAGAATATCGTGGTTTATTTCATATTAAATAGAAATACGGAAAATTGCCACGTTTGAACTTGTATCGTTTCAAGACAATTCAGATACTCAAGAGCATCTAAAATAATAATAATTGGTGAAACTGGTTTGCTAAAACTGCTTTGAAAAGCCTACGACGGACAGATAGACGGACGCAATAATTATATTTTAGGGTATCGTATTAACCTTCAGTTACGAAACCTAAAATGCTTTGAAAAAAATATGCACTACGTTTTGACCACATTTTGCAAAGTTAGTATCTAAATATATAAAACCCTTGCGTTACTGACTGGCTGACTGATTAGCTGATCTCTCAACGCACTACCTAGCCACTGATCTTAGTTCTACGGGATGTTCCCCTGCACTAAGAAAGCGATTCCCAAAATTCAACCCCAAGAGGGTGCAACGGGGGTTAAAGTCTTTTTGAAAATAACTTCAAGTGACCAAAAAAAAATTTTAAAAAAAATCACGGTTGTAATCCCCAGGTACGGTAGACCTCCTCTCAGATCTCCAGACGCTTAGATCATTTGAAGATGTCTAGTGGAGGTAGTCAGAGGCACGTCCAAACATTATACTTGGCACTTGCCCACATTTTGCAGTAGTTAGCATCCCATACGTGACAGATTGCAAGCCCATCGCCGCTTATAAGAATACTAGCTGCTTTCCTCACGATGTTTTCCTTCACCGTTTTGAGCACGTGTTTTTGATGCGCATATAATTTTTTCGAACATAAAAATCCATTGATGCACGCCGGGATTCGAACACACGACCTTCAGATTGAAAGTCGAGGTCCGTCCCACTCGGCCAACACGGCTATTCTATATAAAATACAGGGAATAACGGCATATCAAATGCCTGGTGCATTATAATAATTCTAATCAAACAGTGACAATGTTCTACCCATTCTTAGTCCCGCATCTGCATAAATTTAATTCTCCTTGCTTCATGTTATTCAAAACACGGACCGGGACATTGGCCTAATTAAATACAAACATTTCGCTTAATTTAAAAATTCAGCTTGATTTATCGTTCTTGTGTGCTTGCCGGTGACAGTGTGTTTATTATTCTGCCGTGTGTTTGAGTACCAAGGAGGTTTAAGGTGATAAGTGACATTTTTGACGTTTTGTATGGGCTGAGTCTACCCGTATAAGACGGAAAAAGTGATAAAACTGCATTATCTCGAAAACCATCAAATTTAAAAAGAAACTGTCTGTAATTTACTTAGCTAGTAAGATTATCTAACGAATTATATAATATTGAACTGTTTAGCTATTCATAGCTTTGATTAAAAACGAAACTAGTGTTTTTGAAGAGCCAACTTTGGAAAATAAATCTATCGAGAAAAGTTTCACCAATCGTGTTTATGTCTGTAATTTATCTAGATTATATATCCTTAAGTTATCTTTGTCGTGAAAAACAAAACTGTATGTTTTGCGGTTATTGAGAAAAAACGATTCTGCATTCTTCAAAAACATTTATTACACCTCTTAATTTAAAAATTCAGCTTGATTTATCGTTCTTGTGCGCTTGCCAGTGACAGTGTGTTTATTATTCTGCCGTGTGTTTGAGTACCAAGGAGGTTTAATGAGGTTTTGGACGTTGGCACTTTGTTCACGCCCCCTAAGGGTGTGTTTTCCCCAAAAAACCTCTCCGGCCATGCCGAGGTTTGTACATAAAAGGTGTCTTTGAGCTAGTTGCCCCAACCTAACTTTTCTTGGCCGTAGCACCTTATTATATACCGCAGCACTCTAAATTCCGAAAACGCTGACAAACGTTTTATAAACCAATGCTATGCTAGAATATTTTTCTAATTCTTATCAAAATTGATAGTATTTAATGTATCTACATTTACTTATTAACTTTCACAATTATAATATTACTAAGTTTGTCTAAACTTATAATTATTGTGAAAGTTTGTTGAGTTTGTTTGTATGTGCCTCAATCACGCCCAAACGACATTATGGATTTAGTTGAAACTTAGAAAATGCATAGCTCATGCCCTGGAATAGCATATAGGACACTTTTTATTCAGGTACCAGCCGTGCGAAGCCGGGGCAAGCAGCTACTAATATTATAAATTCGAAAGTTTGTGAGGTTGGATGTTTGTGCCAAACGACCAAACGAATTTGAATGAAACTTAGAATATACATAGGCGGAAATAGACACATTATGTCCCAGAATAACATTAAGGATATTTTTATCCTGGAACCTACTACACCAGCGAAGCCGCGGGTCACATATAAATCCGATCGAAAAAAAAAAAGAGTTTAGGAGGTAAAAGAGTTTAAGGTAGGTAGAGTGAGGTAGGATCACTTTAAAACGTCTTAGGAGCTAAGTGAATAGGCCTAGAAGAATCGGGCAACAAACACGGCTAGAGCCTATAATTTTTTCAAAAGAGCTCCAGTGTGGTGCCGATCGAACAAGATGAAGGATCAAACAAGAATAACAATTAAAAGTACTACGAAGATGGTAAGATTCGTAAAAATTTTGTTTTTCAATCTATAAAAATTATCTAATTAATTCTTATTTTTATATCACAAGAGAATACTAACGATATACTCTTAACTTTATTTCTGTCTAAATGTTACTGAAAGTGCTTCATAGAACAAGATAAAAAATTTGGATAGCATTTTCCTCTTGATTTATGAATGAAAACTAAACTTGAAATTCAGAAATGGTTCGCCGGTTCCGTGTCAAGAACAAAGCCAGCGTACTATTTTTGGCCTCATATATTATTTTAAATTTATTACTCACTCAGAACAAAAACCAATAGAGGGAGCTAGGGACGAGGGAGCGCGCATTCTGACAAACAAGTGACTTAATTTATGATAAACTAGCTGCAATCCGCGAGTTTGTTCGCATCGGCTTAAAACCTCATTGTCATAATTTTTCAATAAAATATCCCTATGTCCTTTTCTATTCAGTATAATTATGTACTCAATATTTCCTTGTTATGTTTCATCAAGATCGGTCCAGCCGTATTAATCATAAACACGTAGCATATAGACAGAAAGACAAAGTAACTTTCTAATTTATAATACTCGTATAACAAGCTGTAGGTAACCTGCGCGCGTTGCTACACCACCAACTCAGAAAACATCGTGGGCTCATGCGCAACAACTTTGCTAAAGATCATCACAAACATGATCAAATGCATAGTTTTCGATTCTATAAAGGACATACAGACAAACATTCATTTTTATAAATATGGACTAGCTGACTCAGCCTATTTCGTACGGCTTTAGAATTAACAAATGTTTTAGTTAAGAGGAGTAATAAATGTTTTTTAAGAATGCAGAATCGTTTTTGCTCAATAACCGCAAAACATATAGTTTTGTTTTTTATGACAAAGATAACTTAAGGATATTATCTAGATATATTACAGACAGAAACACGATTGGTGAAACTTTTCTCGATAGATTTATTTTCCAAAGTTGGCTCTTCAAAAACACTAGTTTCGTTTTTAATCAAAACTATGAATAGCTAAACAGTTTATTTTTATATAATTCGTTAGATAATCATACTAGCTAAATACATTACAGACAGTTTCTTTTTAAATATGATGGTTTTCAAGATAATGCAGTTTTATCACTTTTTCCGTCTTATCCGGGTAGATTTAGCCCATACAAAAAGTTAAAAATTTCAAGTATCGCCTTAATATTTATTCTGTTATTCGGGACGTAGACGTAGACGAATACAACTAATCCAAAAATCATGAAAATCTGTCGAACAGATCTCGGGTAATAAGTGTTGTACAAACCCGACTTTGTTTTACATAGTAGAAGAATATACATGAAGTGTGTATGTACATAAACAAACTGTTAAATTTTATTTTTATTTTTTTATTTTATTGACTTAATATACAGTGAACATAATTAAATGAATCCATAGACGAACTAGTGAAATTTGTGTTTCAAGAGCCAGTGGCTTTTCCCAGTAAGGCTATGATAAAATATAACGTCAAAAAAATTAAAAAAAAAATTAGTATGTTTTTTTTTTCAGTCTAAGTCATTTACTTCATTCACTCTCATAATCTTCATGAATACTTTTCGGTTTAGAGTACTCTAGACCTGGACAGCTACCAAAACTTTACCGATTTCGTCCAAGTAGGTACGTACTCCGAGAATTTCCTCTCCCGCCGGTCCCATTCAGTGTTTTAAATGAATAAATAAATAAATAAATATTGTCAAACTTTACACACAACGCCATCTAGCCCCAAACTAAGCAAAGCTTGTACTATGAGAACCAGATAACATTTTTTTGTTAATACATACTTATTATACATAGGAACACCCAGACGTAGAACAAACATATGTTCATCACACAAATGTTTGCCCTGGGTGGGGATCGAACCCACAACATACAGCGCAGAAGGCAGAGCTACCACCAACTGAACTGTGAAGCCAGACAAATAAATTCATTTTCACTGGATCGACTCACACCTTACCTTGTTCGTTGTCATAACAGCAAATTTGTACGAGAAAATAATTACTAAATGACGTAATTACTCGTGCGTCACAAAGGTAACCCAATTTGACATTTGACCTAGTACAATCAGGGTTTGTTTATCTGTCTTACATGTTTTCTTCTTCATTGGTGTCTACTTACAACTTAAGGTACGTACTTACTACTTGAGTAGTAGGTAATAATAATTATTATTCTTGTTTGAGTCTTCACCTTGTTCGATTGAGCTCTACAAAGCATTAAGGATCATTAAAAAAAAGGTAGACCCAAGCCGTGTTTGTTGCCTAATTCTTCTAGGTTTGGTCGCGTGGAATCGGCGTAGCTTCACCTAGTTCCTAAGACGTTTCAAAGTGATCCTTGTGATTTTATTGAAATAGGTAAATGATTTTTGAATTTGAATTTGAGGTGATGCTTGAAATTTTTGTTTTTTTGTATAGACTGAGTCTACCCGGATATGACGGAAAAAGTGATAAAACTGCATTATCTTGAAAACCATCAAACTTATAAAGAAACTGTCTTTTATTTATGTAGCTAGTATGATTATCTAACTAAATTTATAATAATGAGCTGTTTAGCTATTCATCGTTTTGAGTAGAAACGAAACTAGTGTTTTGGAAGAGCTTTGGAAAATAAATCTATCGAGAAAAGTTTTACCAATCGTGTTTCTGTCTATAATTTATCTATATTAAATCCTTAAGTTATCTTTGTGATAAAAAAAACTAAACTGTATGCTTTTCGGTTATTGAGAAAAAACGATTCATACTCATCTAAAAAATGAATTACTCGTCATATATAATACGAAAATTGCGTGGAAATTGCTCTTTGGAATAATATTATGTCGAAACCAAAAAAAAACACCTTGAATGTTTTTTTTGCCGTTTTCCGCAAACATACTTACTGTAAAGCATCATTAAATGGATAATGGAAAAACGTATACTAAATAAATAAATATTGATGGACATTTCATACATCGCCATCTAGCCCCAAACTAAGCAAAGCTTGTACTATGGGAACTAGATAACTGATGGATATTGACTGATGGACTTAGGATACTTTATAACACCCAGACACAGAACAAACATCTATGTTTATGTTTGACTTGCCTCACAGTTCTGTTAGTAGTAATTCTGCCTTCTGCGCTGTAGGTTGTGGGTTCGATCCTCACCCAGGAAAAATATTTGTGTGATGAACATAGATGTTTGTTCTGTGTCTGGATGTTACTAGGTATAATAAGTATGTATTTACAAAAAAGTATTGTTTATGTATTCTATCAGTTGTCTGGTTCCCATAGTACAAGCTTTGCTTCGTTTGAGGCTAGATGGCGCTGTGTGTAAACTCCGCCAATATTTATCACACAAATATTCGTACTGGGTGGGGATCGAACTCACAACCTACAGCGCAAAAGGCAGAGTTACTACCAACTGAGCTGTGAGACCATTAAATGGATAATACATAAAAAAATGAAAAGAAAATACTCACTGTGCAATAAGTTTATTATTTAAATCGATGAACGACATAAAAAATTATCTGTACACAGTTATTATCTACAGTTAAAATACCAACTAACATGATCATTTGGATAGGCATACAGTCAGTCATTTTGAAAATATCTCGACCAAACTTATCATAGGCACTACATTAGTAAACGACTAAGGTTGGTCGCTCACAACCAAATTGCTTCAAACTGAAGACAAACGACTTTTCTCATAAAGTCTTACTTAATGATGTAGATAGACTACCTAATTATTTGCTACCGAAAGGTATTCAATTGAAAATGGAAGAAAAACCTTTTGTTCTTAATATTTTTTTACAATTTAACAATATTATCTTAATAATTGAATTGAAAATTATATTCTTTTTAAAAACTATCAATATGACGTATTTGTATGACTTGACAACTTCCTAAATGTGTTTAGCACGCTAACACTAAGGATTTCTTGTACTAGCCGCTTTCAGTAGGGGATACAGCAATGGGGATTACTGGACAAAAAGCCCAGAAATGCCCCATAAACTCTATGAGTAATGCCCATTGATTATCCCCATCAATGGGGATTTCTGGACAAAAAGTCCAAAAATCCCCATTGATGGGGATAATCAATGGGCATTACTGGACTAACTCTTTTGAAAGGCAAGTTAAGAGGTCGCTCCCGGCTTTATAAAGTCATTAAGCTATGACAGAGGCCTTTGAGCGGCTTAAAAACTCACCCGAACTTATTTAATTTATGCCCATATAAACTAAATATCTTTATTTTACCAATTTATCAAAAAATACTGTAATAAAACCAGAACATTGATCCAAAAAGCATCTTGCAGTTTTGCTTTGACATTTTGTTGTGAGCGTCCATCCTTACTTGATCATTAAATGATAAGTTCACAAAATCCCAAAACAAGTAACTACATAAAAATAATTACAATTATTATGTTTGCTGTCATTTCATTTATAGCAGTAAATGGCTGAAGGCCAACTTATAATTATATACACAATAAGTTCTCATTGCCATAGGTAAGTTTCACAAAATTATGGCTACAAGTGCTACGAAAGCGTAGCCTTCGTCTACGTCGTAGCAAAAATATGGCATATAATGGCACAAAAATAAAAATAAATAATTATTAATAGGTATGTAAACTTAACGGTATTTACAATTGCATTCACAAAGTCCTTATATAAACCTAAATTTTGTATCAAGTCCTACTTAAATAGCTTATCGTTAGAACTATAACACCAAGTTTAACTAATTATAAATCATTTTCACAACATGTCAACTCTTGTTATAGTCATTTTCCAGACTTCTAGACACAAAAACCTAACGAGCTTAAACTATAAAACTTCACAGTAAGAGAAACACTGGAATTGCTGCTTTAATTACATTTTTTCGATGTAGGAGCCGACAATGTTGTGTGAAACGTGACCGCGAGAAGAATTGAAACATTGCCTGTGCCTACATCTACAATACAACAATATATTTTTACGAGAGTAATTTCCATGTTTCTCATAATGTGTGAATTACAACTCACTAAAGTTTTCATATATAACTTTATTTATAATTTCCACAATCATTACAACTAAAGAGCGTAACGTTAAAATTTAGTAAATATTTTGTAAAAATACTTTACAAAATTTAATTTTGGCTAAGTTTTATGATTTCAAATGAAAAGTACTTACAATTAAAGCTATTTCTAACCGACGCAACTAAGCAACTGCGACGCGAAAGCGCTATCAAAATGTTGTGAAGGCCTAATCTATTCGTAACGTCATAGACATCATTCAAAGAAATAATTAAGGATTTTTGAATATTGTTCTGCAGTTGCTTTAGTTAGGTCAGTTTGATTGGAGCTTCGATTTAAAAATATTTGTCTGTTTAGCTAGATTGAAAGTGGTTTCACCAATACGTTTAAAATATTACAGTTTTCATAAAAAATAAATAAACAACATGAAAAGTTTATACAACAGATTGCCTACACTATTCCACGCTGTTGCCACAATTTGCGTGACTGCAAGTATTCTTGCAAAACCAAACCGAAATCCATCAACATTTCACGAACAACAGCTCCTGTGTCTACAGTCGGAAAACCGCAAAACAATAGGAAAGTTTTCAATTATTATCACAGTTTCCGTTTAAAAGTAGGACATTACAAACTATAATACACTACACTAGAAACAGTAAGTTCTCGACGCGTCACACTCACTATCTTGCTGTCACCCGAAGTAGTACTGAGCGTTCGAATATCTATACAAACTCCTGCTGTTAGGGTCCGTTTCGCTTTGTATGTGAACGCGCGGAAGCGTTTTGACCGCAACGCCTCGGCCCAGTGTGCCATGTGGCATAGTACGCAGAGGCATCTCTATGGGGAATTCAGCTACCTGTCCGTACATGTTGGTAGTGACGTGGGGATAGGTGTTTGGCACGGGTCTGCCAACGTACCTATTGATTTTGGGACTGAGCGCGACGTTCGTGAATTGCATGTCCGGTTTAAATCCGGAGTCGGCGGATTCGACGGGTCCGGAGAGGCTGGTAATGTTGATATCGTTGTCTACCTCTGATATGCTGTCGTTGAATCCGTTGGGGATTTCCGTAGTTGCGGACACGTCGGGGCCTTTGGGTTGCTCGGAGCTCTGCCTGGTGTGCAGACATCGAACTATTGTTAGAATGATGCATAGTAGGAGGGTTATTGAAATACCACCGACGATGTACACGTACATGATGTCGAATGTATCTGTTGGTAAGAAAAATATTGTCAGTAATTATAATTTGAGGTACACAAAATATAGGCCTTAGTCTGGCTTATAAACAGGAAAGTATTATCAGTTATGGAAAATTGGTTTTTATGTGTTTTTTTTTAATTATGACCGCCGTCAGAAATATTATTGGTTAAAGATGTATTGGTATAGTTCGGATACAAAAGCCAATTATAGGTTATCAAAATATTTTTTTTTATTTTGATAACCTATAATTAAATAGATATAAATTATATAAATAAAAGCCGAAATAATAAAATTGAGTTTATTATTTCGGCTTTTATTCGATTACTTTGCTGATTCAATTTTATAAGTTTTTCTCTTTTGTCTAAGTAATACGAGTAAAAGTGTTTTTATTGTAGGTCTTGAAGAAAATTTAATCTGTGTTTGTTTGTGAATATAAAAAACGTAAAAACCTAAATTTTCACTCTTCTTTTACAATTATTATATAATTTTATCGAACTATTTTTAGGTTTATCTTTTGTAGAAAATAATAAAAAGAATATACGCAGGATGATCTGATTAGGATATTCGGAGAAATTACTCATTAGGAGTCGGTTTTTTTGAGTTTTCAAACCTAATTATCTATATATATATAGCTTATGACTTAGTTTTTATTTTTTATCTCTTTGTTTTATAAATGGAGAATAAATCGAAGCCAAGGTGAAAAATAAGCAGTGTGTGATAAAAAATAATAAAAATATATTTTGTATTAGTTTTATTTTATCAATCTATCTAAATATTTGCCGAACATGCTGTTTTAGTTTACGAGAAAACTATCTTCTCTAATTAATGACTTTGATTCCCGATAATTCAATAATCAATCAATCTTCTCCACGAATTTGTACCTACTCCGTTTCTACTCTATCCGTTTTATAGTATTCAATGTGGTTGTAGCAATATTACTTAAATCCAATCGAAACCAACCTCTTCAACTGGCATAATTGTTTGTAAGATAAGTAACAAGATTGGTCTCAGAGTAATAACAGAGTAGGCTATAGGTTCGGTTGTTTGTGGTGCATGAACCAAACTTTTTAATATAGTTTGCTTACTATGTATGACAAAATCTTAATTTAAAAATTAAAACAATATATAGTAATATCCATTGTACCTATACAAAAAACTGGCTTTGTGTGGTGTGCCAGACGAATCTTTATGACAATCAACTCAATGATACGAGTTGAAACAGAAAAGTTTATTTCGTTCCCTTATATATCAATATAAAATGTGTGCGCCACTCCATCGCCAGTTTCAGCGTGTGAAGGCAAATACACCATTTCTAGCGTACGTGTGAATGTTAACATTATGCTCGAGTTGTCGCTAGACAAACCCAGGGTACGACAACAAGGCAACGTGACATGACAAGGCCTTTTGTACGGCACAATACGTCCGCTCTGTTTCACGACCGCGTTAAAACTAAACTAGTTGAATAACAAATCGGACTGCATCGTTCGCATCTAGGCGGCAATTGAGAGGTCAATGACGTTGCTCCTTGTAAACCATGTTAGGGTATATTTTGTATGAGCATAGATGCGATGGAGTGGCGCGTCACTTCAGACTAATATCTCAATCTTCCTAACTACTCTGAGATTGTAAGCAATATTAGGATCTAAGGTAAATTACTTACCTTACGGATCCTTGAAATTACTAATTGTGTTACAAGAACCATAAATTCAAGTTGGGTACTTTCGAGTAGGAGTTATTGGGTGATATATTGGTGCGCGCAATAAACCATCGGATGTGTGAGATGGGTCATACCTAAACTATGCTAGTAAATACAGATAGGCTTATGAAAATTCATTGCAGGGTTAGTATAACGTTACGAGTTTTTGACGTCAAAAAACTCTGCTATTTTATTGTTGATAGATATTTATATTAGACCGGGCCGTGTCCGGGCCGGACCGGAGCCTTTAGTTAGTAAACGGGGCTGGACGGGACACAGATCAGGCACTGTTTAATATGAACTACTTCATACAATATGTATGTAACGTTTCAAATCCGTGTCCCGCCCGGCCACGTACATGGCACGCTCCGGGCACGGCCCGGTCTAATATGAATCTACCCTTATTCTACGTCATTATACGACAGTAATATCCTCATACCTGATAGTTTACCTATTGAAGTTTCTTATGTAAGATCGACTAATAAATTACAGAATATTTACATAAAAAACTAGTTAAGACATCCAAAGACCGAACAAACAGTCTATAGGTAGCTCTTGAAGTTTCTGATAAAATAATCTCGATATCGAGATAAAGACTTATCGAAACACGACACCGGTTACATGAGGCGGATTAAGACCGTTTGACTAGGCAGGTAGCTCAAGTCTTGATCCAAAAATGTGGCCCAACGAATTTTTCAATTTGTTAATTATACGACGTGCTTGAAACATGACGGAAACGATTTAGTATTCTTATAAGCTAGCGACCTGCCGCGAATTAGACGCTGGGTTACTGCAAAATGAAGTACGTGTCAAATTGAATACTCAAGGATCTGAGTGCTTGGAGATCTTAAACCATGCTTAGGAGTTATAGTTGTGATTCCATTTTTTTAAACGACAAAAAAATAGTAGGTTATCAATTAAATACGTATATTTTTTGTTATTGTTTTTTTATGTATGACCGCGCATATCTTCGTACCTGATGATCCGATTTCGATGATTAAAGTCCAAAATTGGTCCTATTTAACTTATATTCATACAAGACTAACAGTTCCTTCATAAACCTAAAAAAACAAATACCGTTCCTTGACTTTTCGATTGTTCGATAAATTTTCGTCGGTTTTCTTTTTAGATAATGTCAGTACTTTAAGGTTTACGGCTCTCAGAGATGATAAAACAAAGCTGTACCTTCATTAGCTAAATGTTGCCTCGGCGGAGTGGAAGACGGTTCGTCTCGACTGATGCTGGTAATGTTGAGTGTGGGTATCGAAGGTCGAGGCGGAACAGCTGCTACAGCTGGGGCCGGTGGTACCGCTGACTCCCCCCACCATCGGTCGTTGGAGTCATCTGAAAAGGAAACAGCTGTAAGTTTCTAAATAATAAATTCTAAATCTATACATATAATAAAACTGTAGAAGAGATCAATTCTGTACATAGAATAAAAACTAAAAAAAATAAACCTAGGGGTCTTCATACACGTAACACAAGCCAAAAAAAAACATTTTGAAATTTTTATCTGTATGTCTGTCTGTTGTCTGGCTTTCATGCAAAAATTACTGGACGGATTTTGATGTGACTTTTTTTGTTATATAGCTATTAGTCCTCGGCAACATATAGGCTATAATTTATTGTGAAGATTGGAATACCAGATGTGAAACTATCTGTCCCCCAGCGAAGCGGGCACGGGTCAGCTAGTCTTTTATATAAAACTAGCTGACCCGTGCTAGCTTCGCTTCGCCGATGGTATTAGAAATGTGTACAATACTGTAGTACATTATTTTGATATATCTCGTGGGGTTCAGCCAGCATTTGCAATGTAAGCGCAAAAAAATGTGTTTATTTACGACATCACATTAGAAACCTCTAAAATTATCAGTGTTTCTCTACTATATTATGCATGTATTATACATATAAACCATCCTCCTGAATCACTCTATCTATTAAAAGAAACCGCATCAAAATCCGTTGTGTCGTTTTAAAGATATAAGCAAACATACATACATACATATTACATACAGACGCGGGAAGCGGAAAGCGACTTTGCTTTTACTATGTAGTGATTCTCGTGTCACAATGTTCGTTCCCGTACTCCTCCGAAATGGCTTGACCGATTCTCATGAAATTTTGTGAACATATTGAGTAGGTCTGAGAATCGGCCAACATCTATTTTTCATACCCCTAAGTCATAAAGGTGGCATAAAAACTGAAAGTTCTTTTTTCTGTGGGGTTATTGAAATTTGACAGGACAACGTCTGTCGGGACAGCTAGTCTTATATATAAAATTCTCGTGTCAGTTTTTGTAACCAAACTCCTTCAAAACGGCTTGACCGATTTTTATGTTTTTTTTTGTGTATATTTGGTAAGTATGAGAATAGGTCGTAGGGTATTTTTTATAGCCTAAGCGATAAGGGTAGCATAAAGTTCGGCAAAACTGAAAGTGCTTTTTTCTGTAGGATTATTGAAAGACAGGACCACTTCTAGCTAGGTCTAAATATATAAAACTCTTGCGTTACTGACTGACTGAAAAATATTTATTTACAGTAAAAATCTATTTGGGGACATGAAAGAAAGAAAGAAAGAAAGAAAAAACATTTATTTGCTCCAAAAAGCACAACACAATTAATGAATAAAGAGAACAAAAAACAATGAACAGCAGATTGTGCCATGTGGGGGCAAATAGGTCCCCGTCTCAGCATTAAGCCGCACAGCACCGAACCTATGGAATAGGCGAAGCGCGGTGCGACGCTGGTTTTCAGTCGGGGCCTGGACGCGATGTGGCGACACAACAAGTCGATAAACTAAATAAGAAATAAGTCTTAATTCTAAAGAATTTACATACAATAGACTAAACAATAAAATAAATAAATATCAAAGTAGTATGCGAGTGTGCATGGTAAATATAAATATTCATAATATGTATATATAAAGGTAAACGAAAATAAATAAATATAATGAAAAACAAAAAAATAAATAAAATACACGTAATCCATCTTTAGCGATAGGTGTTCTGTGGTCTCGGTCTCGGTCTGTCCGTCTTGTCTGTGGTAAAAGTAACACATGTTTTTATTTATTTTTTACTGATTTATATTGTTTTGATAATTTTGATTGAGATTGATATTATATATTATAATTGAGATTGATTACATAATTTGAAAGGATGGGAGATGGATTGGATATGTGGAAATAGATTAAAAATTGGTACATGAAGGCGGGATGAGAAGGAGAGATCGACGCAAATGCTCGACGCGCATAAAACGAGGGTAAGTTGAGGTTATCTTTGGTAGTGAGGATGTGGCATGCATGTTAGTAGGTAGGAAGGTAAGTTATTTGGTTATGTTGACTCAGATTGCTCTCGCAGAAACTGGACCTTTAATGACCTTCTAAAAATACTGACTGTTTTCAGGGCGCGCACAGGCGGAGGCAGGTCATTCCAACACCGTGAAGCGGCGAATTTAAAGGAACCTCTGAACGCCATGGACTTGTGCTTCGGAGTAACAAACACGAAGGTACACGCTCTACTGGGGTACCTATTAGTGGCATGTGCCCATACAAATTTATCAAATAAATACCTTGGGTACTGCCTACCTATCACCCCAAAAAGGAGAACCGCAAGATGTAACCTTCTGCGTGCTGCCATTTTCAGAAGATTGGATGAGTTTAGGAAAGGTGTGATATGGGAGCGAGGAGGAACATGGAAACAGAAACGAGCACATGCGTTTTGGACACGCTGAATGAGTCGCTCAGTCCTACTAAGCAGGCACGGTCCATACACAACATCACAATAATTTAGCCGTGACAGGATCAGAGATTCACATAGACTTATTCTTACCGCCTCACTTAAGTATGGTCTGATCTTATAAAGTAACTTCAAACGGTAGAAACAGTTGCGCACACTCTCAGCGATGTGCTTTTCAAAATGCAAGTAGCTGTCCATAGTAAGCCCAAGGTTTTTAGCCTCATCCACACGCTCCACAGCCTCTCCATCAACCAAAATATGAATGGGGGCTAGCTCAAGTTCCTGCACTTTCTGTCTAGAGCCAATGATCATATACTTCGACTTTTTAGGGTTAATTACCAAGCAGTTATGTTTGGACCAGTTGCATATTTCACTCAAATCTGAATTAATCCTAGTGACCGCATCATTAAGGTTAGAAGGCAGGAATGAGAGGTACAGCTGCAAATCATCAGCATAAAGATGATACCTACAGTGAGCAATTGTATGAATGATGTCAGCACAATAGAGGACAAAAAGTATTGGTCCCAAAATAGAACCCTGGGGGACACCCCTAGGTACTGACTGAAGAGAAGATTTAGTTTTAGACCCATTTGGCATAGTTAGCTCCACAAACTGATGCCTGCGATTCAGGTAGCTGTGGAACCAACTAATAGTCCGAGAATCAAACCCATAGAAAGAAAGCTTGGAAAGAAGGAGATTAATGTTAATAGAGTCAAATGCACGTGAGTAGTCGAGTAGCACTAGGATGTTTACCATACCCTGATCCTGCGCACAAAGTAGATTGTCAACAACGTCGAGAAGAGCAGTTGTAGTACTGTGTCCCTTGCGGAACCCAGACTGAACTTGTGGAAGGATGCTGTTGTCTTCAAGATACTTTGTGAGCTGCAGGCTTACTGCCTTTTCAAGTACCTTAGATAAACAGGGTAGCAGGCTAATAGGTCTAAGATCTTGGCAGGAAGCAGGATTTAAAGTTTTCGGGATCGGTTTTACCATGGCTACCTTCCAGCTCTCAGGAAATATACCACTATTAATGGAAGAATTAATTATTGAGGTGATTGCCTCCAAAGATTCTGGTAGGGTCATAAGGACCATATCTAATGCGATTCCATCAACACCTTGTGCACCTGATTTGAGGCTGCGTATGATTGACAGCACTAAGTTTTCATTTACAGGGCTCAACGAGAAGGTCCCAGAATTGAATCTGTGGTGTTCATAGAAAGTGAGCTGTGAGATGGAGACATGATCTTCACCAGGGACATTTAGAAAGTGGAAGTTAATGAGATCTGGATTATTAAATTGCGGTGGAAGGTTTGAATTTTGTTTTTTATTAGGTAAAATAGTACTCTTTAAATTTTTCCAGAGTTTCTTAGAATTTTTAATGTTGTTATTAATATGCTGTGTAAAGTAGGCCTTTTTCTCACTTACAATGGCTGCAATCACCAGGTGTTTCATCTCTATATAACTAGTTTTAAGGGCTAATGTCTGATGAGATCTGTACCTATTATGATAATCATCACGAATTCTCATCATTGATCTAACAGTGTCTGTGATCCATGGATGGGGGGGCTCCTTGAACCGTGTAGTTTTTAGTGGTGCATGTAGGTCAAAAAGAGTCACCAATAGCTTAGTGAAATTGGCAACAAGCTCATTCACATCTGTTGTTGCCACAAAATACTCCCAGTGAACATTGTTAAGGTCGTTATTGAAAAGGTCCAGTATAATATTTTTAAAAGGTCTGTAAGTTATTAAGCGTGGGCAGGGCTTTTCCTTTTTTATGTCCAATTCCACCATGAGCATTGCATGATGTCCTAAGTCTGGGGAATATTTGACAGTCACATTCCTAACGCGGGCATCAGTGCATGCAATGTCAATTAGTGTTTGACTATGATCAGTAAAATGAGTTGGTTCAGAGATCACCTGTTTTAAGTTGAGGCTGTGTATAAACTCGTTTAACAGATTAGTTTTCCAAAAATTGGGTGTCATTAAGTCCATATTAAAATCTCCTACCAATATTAACCGATCATAGCCAGAAAAAGAGGAGACTGAATCGGTTAGCGCTTCAAGAAATTGATGGGGATCTTGTCGGGGTGGCCTGTATGCAGTCCCTATAATTATTTCCTGTCCATTCACTTTCACACGTATCCAAGATTGTTCAACAGACGGAGCGAGTGGGCAGGGGCAGGATCGAGCATAGATGCCCTTACGGAGGTAAAAACCTATTCCTCCTCCCCGCCCCTGTCTAATATTGATAGGTCTTGGAGTGTGTCGAAAATGGTAACCTGCCACCTTTGGTGCCTTTTCATCTTCATCCTTTCCCACCCAAGTCTCGTTAATCGCCATAATGTCTGGCTTCAGCTCCTCCATGGCCACAATAAATTCCTCATGCCCTGTGTTTAAAGAACCCGCGTTAAATAGTCCAACTTTCAAGTGTCTTGATTCAATCATTATAGAAATTATAATAATTCAAAGTTAGCCAGTAATTCCATCTCAAAATAATTGCTTGCATTAGATAAATTGATTTTTTGATAATAATTATAATATGATTTCTGTAAATGTATTGTGATTTGTTTATAATAATAATAATATATTGGATGATGAAAATTAAAATATGTTTGATGGTAGGGATAATAATATTTTGTGTATATAAGTGAATAGTATATGGTAAATAAATATTATGTATATAAGTGGTTTTAGGTGTGTGATTTTCATTACGATTAATGCAAATAAATAGATATAATTTTATGGAAGTGCATGAGTTATTAATGAGTTTAGAAAATATAATAAATAATCGACCAAAACTTATAAATATGTTTATAATACAAGTGTTATATGTATGATACTTATATAAGTGATAAACAGATACAATAATAAAGTATATACCATAATTGCAAAAAAGAAGTTTGATGTACTTTGACCCCACATAGCACAAAGTATAGGACATAGAACACATTGACAGAAATAGGGGACATAATAGAACAATTATTGACAAGTACTTAAAATTACAGGACAGTCAAACTGGGTTTGAACCAAAAACCCGCTGCAGGTCTAGCTCCGAACGGATCGGATATGGAGGCTTGCCATCAGCCTGACGCGCGTATATTCGGCCACGTTTGGTCCAGGAGAACCGCCATTGAAGCCTGCGGCACTCCTCGCGGACCAGATGGAACAGCTGCCGGTTGGCGCGCGTCAGACGTTCGTTGAGGAAGATGCGCGGAGCGACGGCAGCCGCGCACCCGGCGTCGGCGGCGGTCAGCGTGCGGCGCACGCGCGCTGCTTGCAGCAGTTGGTCGCGCAAATGTCGCCGTGCTAGACGCACTACCACGCGACGAGTGCGCGGCGCCTCACCCAAGGCCCCCGCCACCTGCGCCACGCCCACCCGCTCCGCGAACACCACGTCGCGCTCCTCCAGTGGGACACCCAGCTTGGCCGCCAGCACGGTGACGGCGTGCATCACGCTCTCTCCGCGCTCCTCGGGCAGATGGCCGATCTCCAAGTCTGACAGTAGAGCGTCCTGGTCCCTATCGTTTAGCTCCTGCTGGAGCCGCACGACGGTGGACTGAAGATCGGCGACCGCGGTTGTCTGCGGTACGGATTCGGCGGCTACGGCGCGTTGCTGCTCGACAGCGACGAGTCGCTCCTCCAGCCCGTCCATGCGCGTGGAGATGCCGGCGAGGGAAGCACGGAAATCCGACATTTCCAGCCGGATCTCCCTCAGTTCGGTGCATAGGTTCCGCACTTCCGATTTGAGGCCTCTCATCTCCGCTACGACCCCCGCCTGCATTTTATGGAACTCGTTCAACAGCTCTTCCTGGAACGGCCTCATATTCACCTGTAGCTCCATCTCGTTGAACTCCGCCGTGATGTTGTGGGCGGTGTCATCTAACACCATGGCCTCGTCATGACGCACCCTAGCCGGCGCCGCGATACGCCCCACTGGCCGCTCGTCGTGACTAGCGGGCCGCTCCTCGCTCCTAGATCTGACCGGCGCATCTTGCCGCATGATCTGCGACACGCGCACAGGGGTTGAGGGGTCCCTGCCTTTGGGGGTCATCATCTGACAGTCGCCGCAGCGCCAACCAACGGGAACCTCAACTCC
Organism: Hydriomena furcata; assembly: GCA_912999785.1. Classification (NCBI taxonomy): domain Eukaryota; kingdom Metazoa; phylum Arthropoda; class Insecta; order Lepidoptera; family Geometridae; genus Hydriomena; species Hydriomena furcata. The sequence goes on along the minus strand of OU538822.1, from coordinate 10,612,934 downwards.
AAGAGGAACTCTTACACATTCGTTGTGTGAATGCGAGTTGCATTTTGGGCAGACAACGCCACCTTTTAAAAATTTGCCGCAAGCTGCACATTTTTGAACCATGATCGATACTGGTAAACGATCAAGGCGGGGAAAGAATGCATGTTAACAACGGTACCCACACTAGATTAATCTGTATCGTGAGTAGTATAAAATAGCATACGATCTACAAATCGAAAGCCTCGGTTTCACATTTGTTTTATATTAACTTATATTAGACTCGGTTGTATATTAATATAATGACTGATATCAACGCATAGCTACGAGGATTTCGACTAGTTATGTTATGTATATTATGTCTTCGTCACGTGACTTGAAACCCTGTCACCATTGTCGAAGTACTTTATATTATGATGCAAACGGATTTGACAGTCGAAAATTCACAAACATCACCGCAGGAACGCGTGCATCGTCCGGGCTTTCGGGAAATCAGATTCAAATCAAATGAAAGCATATCACTACATAGTATAAAGCAAAGTCGCTTTCCGCTTCCCGCGTCTGTATGTAATATGTATGTATGTATGTTTGCTTATATCTTTAAAACTACACAATGGATTTTGATGCGGTTTTTTTTAATAGATAGAGTAATTTAGGAGGAAGGAAATAACATGCTACCCGTGCGAAGCCGGGGCGGGTCGCTAGTTTATTTATAAAAATGTGGGTACAGTTTTTATTAAATAATTACAATTCGTATATTTCACTACAACCAGTATGAAAATGGTTTTAGATGTAAAAAGAAATACGAATTTATCAAAAAAAAATCTATAACTTTTATAAAAAAGAGTTTTCAAAAAGACAACAAATATAATATTTTTCTACTTTTGTTTGTACGTAATAAAATGATAACTTTTAGTTTTTATTTTCACCAATTTTGAAAGTTATTTCACCTATTAAAAGCTACATTATCAGCAAGTAAAATTGGTCATATTTTTTCTTTATAAAAATTAGAGATCTTTACAAAAACTGTATCTATACAATCTATATAAATCTATATATTGTATCTTTACAATCTTTACCCAAGGTATTAAAACTTGCCTATAATCTACACTAGTTCACCGGTGCGAAGCCGGGGCAGACTGCTAGTCTTATATACCTGCTTTTCCCTGACGCGTTTGATATTGGAGAACACAGGCTGAGATTGATACCGGGTTCATGAAAAATGAAGTCTGTAAACAGCTATCTGCCGCTGAATATAAATTGCACGATCAATGGGAAGAATGGGCGATGTCTCTTATTGGATTTTAAAAAAATTGCGTGGTATTTTTGAAGGACAAAAAACGAACGTTTAAGCAAGTTGCTCACCAGAGAATTATGTGTATTTTGTTTCCATTTAATGCTCTAACTGAAAATATGTATAAAAGTATGAATGAAAGCACTGAAAAAGTTTTATAACCTTCGATCACTCATTAATGTAGAAACTATTATGACAATTATGCACAAACATAGTGTATTCAATCCGAAAGTCGTGGGTTCGAATCCCGGCGTGCATCAATGGATTTTTCTGTCGATAATTTATATGCGCATCAAAAACACGTGTTCAAAACGGTGAAGGAAAACATCGTGAGGTTAGTAGAGTAGAATCAGTTAGTATTCTTATAAGCGGCGATGTGCTTGCAACCTGTCACTTATGGAATGTTAACTACTGCAAAATGTGGGCATGTGCCAAATATAATGTTTGGACGTACCTCTGACCCCCACTAGACATCTTCGATGGATCTAAGCGTCTGGAAATCTGAGAGGATATCTATTGTACTTGGAGATTACAGTCGTGATCCTATTTATTTATTTGTTTACTTAATCAGTTCTCTCATTATTATGTCTATAAAGTTTTTTCTCTTTTAGCCTAGGTTTCAGACAAGGCTAGTTTAAACACTTATCATTCATCTCGTAGCCACCGCAAATCGTTTATAAGTCCCCCTAATGGAGTAAGAATATGAGCCGTCACGAAAACACAGATTACAAAACAGTTTCTTTGATGATAATCCCGAAGAGACCTTCCATCCCATAATCCGTTTTTACATTGACAAAGCAAAGAAGAGTACTGAAGTCGAGTACTGAAATTTGCTAAAAGACGGCAGCTTAATTTACTGGCCGCAATATTATATTGACTGATCGGATATTTCTACCTACACTTTTACGCAAATTATTTCTCACGTAATAAACAATTATTATTATAACAACTAAATAATAATAACTAAATAAAAATAGCTAAATAGTAATAACTAAATAATAATATTTTACAAACTATCATGATTAGTAGACAACTATAGATTTTAACGTCGGGATAATAAATTTAAGGTAATTACGTGATAAAAACCTATGTTAAAATCTATAACTAAATAATAACTAATTATTACAATAACATAAATCCCGAAGGCTTAAAAATAATGCTTTTTTTATTAAGAATTTGTGCTTAAATAATAGCATAAATGTGTTACAATATATATATGCTCACCCCGGCTTCGCACGGGTGGTACCTGGATAAAAAGTAGCCTATGTGTTATTCTGATGTATAAGCTATATTACTGTTAAGATAATTTTAATCCGTTTAGTAGTTTTTGCGTGAAAGACTGACAAAGACACACACACAAACACAAACTTTCGAACTTATTATATTAGTAGGATATATACATATTTGGAATGACCTATTTAGAAGCTATCATTTGATACCCATATTGTTATAATAGTAAAAAAAATGATATTTTTTTTGTGCAGGGGGGCAACCTATTAAAAAAATATGTAGCATGTAGCATTCCCACAATTGAGACGAATCCAACGACACCTCATATTATGTCATAATCCGTCGAGTCGTTTGGGCTGTGGAGCGTGCCAAAGAAACGGACTTACAAACATACATACATACGAGTACATTATGCTCGATAAACATTACCCTCTGCAGTTGGGTAAAAACCGCATTAACACGTGCTCGAAATGGTGAAAGGAAATATAAGTGACTTGTTAGTTTACATTCAAACAGCGATGGGCGGGCAATCCCTCGGGCAGATGTTGAGTCGGTTTTATTGTACATCAGATAAAAAATACAAACAGAAATAAATTTTCAATGAAAAATACTCCGGCCTATGATGATTCTTAGATAAATGATAGTAATAGTTATAATGCAAAAAAAAACTAACCTCTACGCGTTTTTTTAAAGTAAACGTATAATTGCAGACAGCGGCCGTAAAGTGAAGGTCGCAATTTTAGTAAGACCTGATTTTACCCAGACAAACAAATCCCCGAGATAGCGAGTCCAAATTAAGATAGGATTAAGCAAATTTCTTCGCTCGTCGCTCGTTACATTGAATAGATTAGATAGTACCTACACTTACTACGTATATTAATTTTAAACTTAGTTGTTTGTTATTTCTGTAGATAATTTATAATTTTAGATGTGCAGAATACATTTAAGAGTTAAAACAACTAAGAAAACTCAACAAAGCTTTCGGTATTTCTGTTTATTTCTCGTTCACATTTTAGTAGCATCACTAAAACTAGTCTTTTACTGGTCTAAGAAGTTCTCGACGGAATTCCTCGCACTCCCTAGTAAAGACATTCGATATTAAAGCGTATCATGGTGTCACTTGCCAAGACGCTCTTAACAAGTCGGGCATAATAACGTTTAGCACGATCAATGTTTTGTGTATGTATGACATCAATCAATCAACAAACGCAACACAGATGAAATTATAATTGATAATTGTAATGTATACGGAACATTAAAGATATGACAACATGTTCGATGGCGAATTGAGCCGATGTTGATGATACGAAGAACGAGGTTCTTTGACACTCGAAGCAAGGCCGCGACGCTAGACGGACGCGTTGTGATAGTTATATCATTCAAGATGTTTTATTTGATACCCAAGCAACCTGTACAGTAATAGTAATATCAATCTAATGTAAGTAAAAATAAAAAATATATAAATCTAATCTTATGTACCTAGGAAAAAATATAAACAGCACTGAGATAGCTAAGTGCTATTTATATTTTTACTCGGCAATTTTTGTAACATCTGTCATCTGTCTGCGACGTTATCAATCTTAGTACAGACAATAGCAAATTGATGACTAAATTCGGAATTCAAAAGTTTTTTGACGAGAGCTTATAAATATGAAAGACAGACAATTCTATAGTACTTTAACAACCGGTGAGAGTTATTAATTTATTGTATTACAAATCTAAAGTATTCGATACAGTGTGTAGTGACTACAGTGACTAAATAATAATAATAACTACGTCGTGTTACGCAATATATTTTTATAAACTATCGTGATGAACAGACAGTGAGGGTAGTTTCTTCAACTGCCTCCGCTTCTCGATGGTTGCTCCGTGTACTCCAGTCTACCTGCGACAATGACTATTGTAACATAGCCGAAACGTCGGGAAAATAAATTAAAGGTAATTACGTAATAAAGACCCGTGTATAAATCTATAGTTGTGTTACGCAATGCCATGGTGTCTAGCAGGCAAAAGCGTCTGAAGTGAACAGCCTTCGGCCAAAACTCTGCATCCATGAAGGTTGTAAGGTGAACCGTCGGCACTCGCCATAAAAGAGCTACTCACATCACACGAGAAACCAACCTTTCGACCCTTAGTGTAAACAAGGTCTTCTGCCTTATAAACTCTACGACATTATCAGGCTCACATAGTGATGAAAACGAGACATGTAAAACTGCGTCGAGTGAACCTCTGCACGCAAACAGATGGTTCCGCTAGTCTGTGCGGCAGTACCACACTGGTTACGGCAAGTGGGTTTTCTCTTCTTCCGTTCATCGAGTACACAACCCTCCTGGTCGCAGCATTATTTAGTCACAAAGAGTAGGTATATTTTTCCCTTCATATACTCGTAGACAAGTGTCCTGTGAAGGTTATATTTATCATCTATTTTTAGTATCGACTGTTTTCGTATCATTAAATTAGTATTTAACATCCACAGAAAACTCATAAGAATTGACGTAAATATAAATACCTATAAATTAACATTAGATTAAACTTCGTTAGTAGTAGTGCCGCCTTTTGCACAATAGATTGTGTATTCGATATCCACCCAGGACAAATATTAATTTGTGTGATGAATAGATGTTTGTTTTGTCTCTGGGTTTTATAATTTATAATGTCAAATTTTTAGTAGTGGATATCACTAAAGAGGTATTGATATCGTATCGAAAGCTTTATTTTATTAAGTTAAGTTTATACATATATATTATATTTTATTACCTACAAGTTTCCTTTGTGAAAACCAGTATCGTGTAAGGAAATATATTATGTATAAAGATGTTTTGTACTGTAACCGGTTACGAACCTCCGATTTCGTACGCGGTCGAAGAGACGAAGTACAAAAAAATATATACAAGTATTCTATTAGCTATAAGGTTTCCATGCTATAAGGTTTGCTCAATTTGGGGCTAGAGGACGCTGTATAAGATGTCCGTTAATATTTATTTATTTATAAAAATAGCATTGCTATTTTATGCGACTGTTTTTTCGCGTTGTTGCCCAGAGCAAAAATTAAATATTGGAAAATATTATTAATACTTGCCTCGTTTAAAATAAATTGGCCAGTGAATTCAATTTATTGTATACGAGCTGCCATGCGCGGCTTCGTCGCTTGGTTCCCAGATAAAAAGTAGCAAAATGCTATTCCAGAGCATGAACCATTTAAATTCCAAACCGGAGTAGTCGTTACGGCGCTATTAAGGCGAGTAATAAATGTTTTTGATGAATGCAGAATCGTTTTTTCTCAATAACCGCAAAACATACAGTTGTATTTTTCATGACAAAGATAACTTAAGGATGTTATAATCTAGATAAATTACAGACAGAAACACGATTGGTGAAACTTTTCTGTTTCACCAATCTAAATTTCTTTTTTTTGTGTTTTGACCAGATGGGACGTTGTTATTGTCAGTAAAGGATGTTTTCAAGAATTCATAAGCTATTTTAACAAGTGTGTTTAATTGCGAATTTATTTCGAATAGAATAGAATAGATTTTTTTTATTTCGACCACAAAATAAAAAAATAAATAGGATCACGACTGTAATCTCCAAGTACGGTAGACATCCTCTCAGATCCTTTGAAGTGGTCTAGTGAGGGTAGTCAGAGGCATGTCCAAACATTATATTTGGTACATGCCCACATTTTGCAGTAGTTAGCATTCCACACGTGACAGGTTGCAAGCCCATCGCCGCTCATAAGAATACTAACTGATGATGTTTTCCTTCACTGTTTTGAGCACGTGTTTTTATATAATGTTATTATATAAAAATCATAAAATTATTTAGTAGAAAAAATTTTTTTTAACAGAAAACTTATCCTAATAATATTATAAATGCGAAAGTTTGTGATAAGGCTGATATGTTGGTTCCCCAATCAATAATAAACGACAAAACAAATTAAGATGAAATTTGCTGTAGTATGTAGATAAAAAATCAGAATAAATAAGGGGGGAACTTATAATCCGAAAAAAATCCCTAAATGATACAAAAACGCAAAAAGTATGATTTTGGTATAGATGGCGCTGGCGCTGGTGTGCAACAAATCTGACATCACAAACTAAAAACATTTAGCCGTCATAGCAACGCAGTTTTGACTAATGAATGATACGCATTCTACCAAAATTCGTAATTTATTTTATCAGTACAATACAAGGTTTGTTGGGAAAAAATTGGAAGTTGTCTGAAATTGCTTTTTTCTATGCAATTATTGAAATTTAGGCAGGACAAAGTCTGTCACGGGTCGGCTAGTTTCTGATATGTTAATATTCGTTGAACTCAGGGTTATTCTTTTGCAGCCCTAGGCTGAAATGTATGAGGAAGTGTAACGTGTAAAGTGAGTTAAAAAGAGGTGATATGGTCGGAAGGTTGGAAACAATGCATGTTTTCCGCCTTCGGGGGAAATAGTGGTGTTAAATTCTTATGTTGGATAATCTAGGTTTCGCAAAAAATAGAATTATTGTGTAAGGTGTATGTCCGTTGGAATAAATGGCTAGGTTCCGTACCATAAAGTGTTTTTTTTTATTTTTAAGGTAGGCTGTGTAACAATGTATGACTTCCGCCTTTAGGGAAACGGAAAGGAATGCTGGATAATTTTGTGTTGTGCTAGTATTATGTGTATGTATAATATACCTGTTAGATACGCTTCCTTGCTGAAAACTTAGGCTTGTAGGTCTTTCTAGTACAGTTAGCTTCTTATCTTATCGTATACTAGCCGACCCGTGACAGATTCTGTCCTGCCCAAATTTCAATAGTCGCATAGAAAAAAACACTTTCAGGAACCTACAAATGTTTTCCCTATAAACCTTGTCCTGATAAAATTAATTACAAATTTTGGTAGAATGCGTATCATTCGGTAGTCAAATTGATGTCAGATTGTTTTGACATAATGAATTTATATTATTGTATTTACACTAAAGTAGGTATGCTAAATTTAAATTTAGCTCAATTTGTTGTGGGAAATTGTTTTAGAGTTTGCTGTTGCAATATTTGACTTGAACAAACATCGTTGCAAGTTAAATTAAAGCTTGTAACAAACAGAAACAAGAATAATTTCAAATATTTTATCTGTGGCATCGACATGATAAATGCTGAACTATGAGTTTACCGCAGTTAAAAGAGATACAAGGTATTTATTCGAGTTTTGTGTCGGTTTTATTTTAAAAACCTTTTATTTCCATGTCTGTGTCTTGGTCTGCGCACACTGGCAGACGGCGCGGTAGAGGATTTAAAATGTATCAATTGAATTTATAGTTATCCAATCGAAATAAGGTAGATATTTCAATGCTAGGTAATCTCGCAAAATTGCGCTGCGCTGCTCTCAGGGCCGATCTTTAAAATATTATTCCATACTAGCGATCCGCCCGGGCTTCGCACGGGTGCAATGCTGATAGGTACTAAATATACTACAGAATGTCTTTATATAAAACGTTTTTTTTCACAGCTTACATTAGATGATTTCTGTTTTTCTCAAACGTTCGCGACCGGCCGAACTGCGCGCTTGACGCCTAGCTGCTAGGCCGGTCGCGAACGTTCGAGAATGTTCGAGTTACACGTGTTATTGTGAGTCAACCATAAAAGATAGACATATGCTGTCGTGAGATATTTTTTATATAATTTTAAGGAGAACATTTCCCTCATACATCATTTCTGTGTAGCTTTAACCATTAAGGTTGCACACGCGACGGAAGCTTAAAAAATGGAGTAACTTCTCCCGTTTTCCCAACATTTCCTTTTACTGCTCTGCTCCTATTAATTGTAGATTGATGAAAAGTATACTATAACCAGCTCAGGAGTATGAAAAATAATTGTACCAAGTTTCGTTAAAATCCGTCGAGTAGTTTTTGTTTCTATAACGGTTATACAGACAGACAGACAGACAGACAGACAGACAGACAAAAAATTTACTGATTGCATTTTTGGCATCAGTATCGAACCCTAATCACCCCCTGATAGTTATTTTGGAAATATATTTCATGTACAGAATTGACCTCTCTACAGATTTATTATAAGTATAGATTTCGATTGGATAAGTATTATATTCAATTGATAAATTTTACATCCTCTACCGCGCCGTCCGCCAGTGTGCGCCGGCTATTAAGTTCGTGATTTTACTTATTTTTAAAATTAAATAAACCTTTTTTTTATATTGTTTGTCACTTTGTAAACATTGAACGTTACACATGTCCAGTTACAAAAAATATTATTACATCTTCTTAATGAACATAGATGTTTGTGCTGTGTCTGGGTCTTAATACGTATAATAAGTATGTATTAAAAAAAAAGGATTTAAGTTAGTAAATGGTGCTATGTCTAAAGTCTGCCAATATTTATTTATTATCTTAATAATATTATAAATGTGAAAGTTTGTGAGTTTGTATGTATGTTTGTTCCTCAATCAGGCCTAAACGACAAAACGGATTAAGTTGAAATTTGCTGTAGATGTAGATATAATGCCCGAATAATTAATAGACTACATTAAAATATGAAAAACATCCCCAAAACGATAAAAAAAAGCAAAAGTGATGATTTCTGTATAGATGGCGCTGGTGTGCAACAAATCATACATCACAGACTAAAAAAAAATCAGTCATTTCTATTCGATTATTGAAATTTGACAGGACGTCTGTCACGGGTCGGCTAGTTTATTTATATGGCAACTCAGCCCCTTGTCTGCAACTCGCAGAATATATTACGTGCTTCTCCATTGCACGAGCAAATAAACTTGCGTCAGCAGCAAGTAGTTATACTGTGTTGCGACACAATAAACACAGTGTTTGCATTATTTGCTCTACTAGCGGATTAGGTTCACTGTGACAATTCAATTTGCTAATTGTTTGCTCAAGAGAACATAGAACATGTCTTTCATTCTAACATGTTTTATGTGATACAAGTTGGGTTACATTATCGAAGTTTTCATACGGATCTCTAACGTTTGAAAATATTATATCGTCTATGTTCATCGGGGATAATGTAGAATTCTAGTGGTAAAATAATTTTTCAAATCGGTCCAGTAGTTTCGGAGCCTATTCAATGCAAATAAACAATCAAATTGTTTCTCTTTATAATATTAGTATAGACGTAAAAGAAGCGATTTTCACATTTGATTGAAGTTTCTTGTGTAATCTATATTGATAGTTACTTGGAAAAAGAAAAATAATGAAATAGAATCACGATTGTAATCGCTTAGATTTTTGAAGATTTCTAATGGGAGTACATACCCACATTTAGCGGTGGTCAGCATACGTGTCCATACGTGACAGGTTGCAAACCCGTCGCCACTAACTATAATAACTGGTTTCACGATGTTTACCTACACCGTTTAGAGTATATTTTTAGAATAGAAAAATCTATTGATCTACTTTCGGATTGAAAGACAAGGCAAAGACCCCATTCGACCAACACAGCTTTTTATCTCGCTTATGTAAATACTTCAGATCAGTACCCATCCGAGGCGCGTTTACGAACCACGACCGAATCCTATCCTCAGAATTGACTGCTTCCTTGAAACCTCACAGAAGACAAGAATACACCCCAATATAAATAACTCCTGGCCGTATCTATACAAGTTCAAACTTTGAACAACTTCTGCGAATTTTGCCCCATGTTAACAGTTCCGCTACAAAAACTTTCCGCGAAGCAAAGTTCACTACATTTTTTATTTAGTTGAACCCGGCTCAGGCCTATCACAGGATGTCTTAAAATATAGTGTCGAGCGGAAGTCCAAAAGTAGAGCACCCTTAGATCCGAATCACTTGTATACATAATATAAAACACAAAAACCTATGTATGTCCGTTATAGACTCTTAAACGGCTGGACCGATTATGATATTTTTTTGTTGAAATATTCCTTGAAGTCCGGGAAAGGTTTTTATGTAGAAAAAAAATCCATACGAGAAACATGAAGTTTCTGCGATTTTTGTAACCTTCGGCTTTACTTATGTTGGGGCAAGATGGCGCTGTGTGAAATGACCACCATTATCTGAATATTTATTTATATTTATTACTAGCGACCCGCCCGGGCTTCGCACGGGTGCAATGCTGATACTAAATATAGTACAGAATGTCTTTATATAAAACGTTTTTTTTTTCACAGCTTTTTTGTCTTTAGACAATTATTGATGATTTCTTTTTTTCTCGAACGTTCGCGACCGGCCGAACTGCGCGTTTGACGCCTAGCTGTTAGGCCGGTCGCGAACGTTCGAGAATGTTCGTTTTACGAAGCTACTCGCTAGGTGACTCGCTAGCCTCTAGGTACCAAGCAAGACGCCTGCCTGTGAGTTCGCGTTTTTAATTAGGGATGACTGAGAGTGTTATAAACGTAAGAGTAGACAAATATGATCAGAAAGCTTCGAACTGCTAAGCTATCGGGAGTTACACGTGTTATTGTGAGTCAACCATAAAAGATAGACATAATATGCTGTCGTGGGATATTTTTTATATAATTTTAAGAAGAACATTTCCGTCATACATGATTTCTGTGTAGCTTTAACCATTAAGGTTGCACACGCGACGGAAGCTCAAAAAATGGAGTAACTTCTCCCGTTTTCCCAACATTTTCCTTCACTGCTCTGCTCCTATTGATTGCAGCGTGATAAAAAGTATACTATAACCAGCTCAGGAGTATGAAAATTAATTGTACCAAGTTTCGTTAAAATCCGTCGAGTAGGTAGTTTTTGTTTCTATAACGGTTATACAGACAGACAGACAGACAGACAGACAGACAAAATGTTTACTGATTGCATTGTTGGCATCAGTATCGATCCCTAATCACCCCCTAATAGTTATTTTGGAAATATATTTCATGTACAGAATTGACCTCTCTACAGATTTATTATAAGTATAGATAACTTTTAGTTCTTAACATCCTATTTTTTACTAAATTGTTTAATTAAGTACCTAAGTATTAATAATCTAATTATCATTTAAATCAAAATACCATGTTAAGTTGACGTATTCACAGGTTTGTGTCTAACGAGAAATTCTGATTAGTAATAATTGATTGAGCGATGGATACCTTGTTGAAACCCAAATCAGCGCCTGAGCTCGGAATTTCACCATTTTGCTAAATGAAATTGAGCTGAACCATGCTTAATATAAGTTTCATTATCGATTGCTCATACTGGATTTATACTCCCTCTGTTTAGTAAAAGTTTAGTTCCATATAGATACCTACTATTTCTTTATACCGGAATGTTGTGTTGCGAGTAGGTAACTACCGCATTGTCGTGGTCTTCAATTTGTCACGTCTTTTGCACGCTCCTTTGTAAAGAGGCGGTTAAATTCTAAAATGCCAGCAACTAAAGTTTCTTCGCGGTTTTTGTGTTTGAATTACAGGTTTTTCTTGTGTGAGTTGTTGGTACGTTTTATTTTTACCTAGTTGAACCGCGGCTTCGTTGGGGTGTACTAATGAAGATGACATTTTTCATACTTACCCTAAGTTAAATTACTGCAATTTTTACGAAGATATGTATTTTTTTATTGGTTAATAAAATAATAATATTATGATCTCTATTATTACTCGCTGATAATGTAGCTTTTATAAGTAAATATTTTTTGAAATTGGTTCAGTAGCCTCTTAGCTTATCTATTACAAACAAATATACAAAAAACCGGACAAGTGCGAGACATACTCGCGCAAGAATGGTTCCGTACTATTTTCTATAAAAACAGCAAAAAATCACGTTTGTTTTATTGGAGCCCTACTTGAATATTTATTTTGTTCTGTTTTTAGTAACAGAAATACATCATCTGTAAAAAATATCACGGTTCATGAGATACAGCCTTGTGATAGACAAACAGACGGACAGCGAAGTCTTAGTAATAGGGTCCCGTTTTTATCCTTTGAGTACGGAACTCTGAAACACTAAATACATTATTTTTCTTCAGAATATTATTGTAGGAGTGTAGATAGATGTAGACAAAGCGACGGAAAGTCGTATCTTGAGAATAACAAAGGATAATAAAAGAAATTCCAACTCGGTGTTCCCAACAGTCATAATTATGCATAGTGTTGACTTCAAACTAGGATTCCCTATAACATGGACAAATACTTGCAAAAACAGTAGGTATAAGCAAAAAATATCAAAACAATATCATGGAGTTGATATTGTGAGCAGACGTTCAATTTCGTATCATTTTAAAGTGAGCTCGTTTCTTGTGACGGAGTTAGTTACAAAGTGAGACAAGGTAAGTTGTTGATAGCTAACTCAGGCTAGCTCAAGATTGCTTTACGTGAGCTAAGTTTTTATGTAGCATCTAACTGGAACTTGTTTCTTATGAGTTATAAATGAAATGAAATAAGTAAGTTATGATAGAATAGCAATACAAGAAGAAACGTGGTAATTAGCCGTATTTATAGTTAAAATATGTAAGCATGGGATCATAGCGCTAGTGGTCATGTACCTTTTAAAAGACCATACTTCAATTTATATTTTCACTTAAGGTGACTGTTAAATTTATGACAGCTCGCATTTTTTGTACTCGGTCGTATTCTGTGGCCGCACACTAAGAATAGTGCAAACGCACACATTGAAGCTACTTCACACTTCATTTACCAAGACTAAATAACTAGTCTTGATACTTGAAAATATTTGGTGCAATAGGTATGTCATATTTGTATAGGTAGGTATGTACTTAATAATTTTATAGGTTGCACTTAACAAAAAGAAAATAAATATAGAAAAAAATTATATATATTATAAGACAGGTTACAAATCGTAAAGTGCTACTACACAGTTACTAATATTTGACTGTGCAAAAAATATTTGTTAGGTACCTACTAATAAAATACATTATGACAAAACGGTAAGTATCGTTTTTTTACAAGCTCTTATTTAACTTGCAGTTTATGTACATATTTATGTATGTATGTTTGATAAGGTGGAATCTTGCAACTTAATTTTAAGCAGTTATCCCCAATCGATTGAGCTGAAATTTTGCATACATAATATGGTGACAGCGAGTTGATCTGATGATGGAGTCAGGAGCTGTTCAACGGAACCCTTCACAAAATAGTCGAATTGAGGCAAAACTTTGCATACCTATCAATCTCAATGACAATGTAAAATTATGGTACTAGCGAGCTGGTCTGATGATGGAGGTCGGATGTAGCCATCGGAACTCCTCAACTACACAACATAACCACGTCGCGTTTGGGCTCGTTATTTTTATCTTGACGAGAACTAGAGCAGAAGACATTACAAAAGCTTGATTTAAAAAATATATTTTTAATAAAAAAACTTATTGTCATCTAAAATCGATGACGGCACCGTCAACGTTTCGAGTACCACTCACAGAAAGTTTTGAAAGTGAAATACTGATAAAATATGTAGGTATGCTTTTGAATATTGTGTGCGAGCTATGATCTCGAAGATCCATAGACCGCGCGTAGCGAGGGTCAACAAGTTCTGGAATTAAACAGTTATCGTAAAACTTTACTAAATAACCCTCCATAATATTTTCTTTCCAGAAAAATCAAATATGAATTTGTAAAAAGAGATGACCAACTCTTTTTAAAAATTCATATTTTCCATTGTATTTGTACTAAATGACATCACAAACCTGCAATACTTTTTAAGACCTATCCAAAGACATGAGGAGTATGCGAGAAAAAAAAACATCTGAAAATATGTATTTATTTCTACCACATTGTCGGCGTGACTAATGTATATTCATGCCAAATTACAGCTTTCCAGTACTAAGAATATCTGAGCTAAGCTGCGGACGAATGGACGAAAATGGCAAAACTATAAGGGTTTTTTGTGAACTACGAAACACTAAAGAGCACTTTCAGTATTTAGAATTAAACAATTTTTCAGGACACTTTATTTTTTTTTAACTATTTAATTATTTGCATCATGTACTTAAACTTAAGTATATGCCATTAAAAACAACTTGTAAAAATAAAAATAAAAAGCCAATTCTCGCAACGCAACTCAGTTACTTTTTTTGTCTTTTTTTTGTTGGAACTATGCTCGTGTGTAGTAAACTTAACTTGTGAGATATTGTATAAGTAGCCTAAGATGACCAGAGATAATCTGTCGATGTCAGTCTCTCTTCCCTGTTCGCTTGTTACGGCTGGTCGTGTTCTATATCTCTACAATAAAGAATCCATATATATCACCCAGATCGTGTATATATATAATTTAACCAAAAACCCATCAGTTCTTCTATCGTAAAAAGTTGTGAGATTTCAATGTCTGTCTGTCTGTCTAAAAAATGGCCTGAACTGCTTCGAGAAAAGGATGGTACGACTGTGCCGCTTTTTTGCTTGACTTGGCGGGGGCACTACCGTGCCCCCAGATAAACCTTGCTTTGATAATAACAAATACCGACCTTTTTAGAAGGTTCAACATTTTTGGTTCAATGCGTATCGTATCATTCGTCAGTCATTCATCAGTCGTCAAAATTGATTAATGCTAGATTTGTTGCACACCAGCACTCGGAGTCTTTTTATAGTTTTGAGGATGTTTTTTAATTAAAAATAGCCTATTTATAAGGTAGAGGTATATTTACATCGACAGCAAATTTCAATTTCATCCGTTTAGTCGTTTAGGTCTGATTGAGGTACAAACATCCAAACATACTTAACATCCGCACAAACTTTTAGATTTATAATATTAAAGGTAGATAAATAATAATTATAAATTATATTCATAATCTGAAATTTATGTAATTTTTCTAAATCCAATTATAGATAAAGTATCATTTTTTTCCATCCATGTATAAAAAAACACGCTTGGTAATATAGGGTAGATTGGGTCTAAGCGATACAGGTAAGGATCATGGTACCTTAGAACTTTCATTTCAAAACAGAAATGTATCAAATCAACATTTATATTTATTTAATAGGACTAATTAGGGACACTTCAAAAACCACAGCAAAAGACGTTGTCCAGAAAGTATTATCACTAAAATGGAAATAGGCCGGGCACATACAAAGATTACAAAATGAGAGGTGATCTAAAACAATTATGAATTGGGACCCAATACATAAAAAACGAAGAAGAGGAAGGCCTGCTATGCGATGGGATGATGACATCGTGAAAGTAGCAGGCAAAACATGGAGCAGAGCCGCTAGAGATCGGGAAAAATGGATAGAGCTGGAGGAGGCTTTTACCGCTCCTTAAGGAAAGCGGTCCTTACACATAATTTTATATACCTATGCATAGATACATATTTAAGTTAATTTTATATTGTGCAAGGAAATAAAAGGAAATAAAAATAATTTATTATTTATTATTAATTAGGGACACAACCAGGTTCACATTTTCCTGAAATTTAATATTTTTATTAAAATAACAATCAAATACGAAACATCGGCTTATTTCGATTTTGCTCCGACGCGACGTATGCAAAAAGGTAAAACCGTATACTATTATCATATTGTTTCGAAACCAAACTCGATGAAACGCATCTTCTACAAAAAAAAACCATCCAACTCTTTCAACAAATCATGCATTGTACCTAACCTTCATCTGTGTGGCTTGCACTAAATTCTTCAAGGCAATATATTATACAAATGTTATCATTAGTTTTGCATGTCCAGTATTTTACCCCGGTATACCATTATGTAAGACCTCCTCTAAATTCGAAGAAAAATGTGACGTGGACGTGCTTCCTCGAGCGCGTCTGAGCGCTAACTGACGTGCCGACTTGAGGTGAATGTGAGTTTTGTATGGAAAAAATGTATGGAGAAGTTTTATTGCATTTTATATTGTTCATAAATGAAAAAGTAAATTATTTGAAAACAAGATAATGCCACGCGGTATAGAGAAATATAAAATCTACAATTTCGTATTATTTTCAAATAAAAATATGCTGTGGGTCTAAAGATATTGGTACCTAACCAGACCCCATTTTTCGACATTTTCAGCGGTTCTTGCGACGGTAAAAACGTATTTTTTTGAAAATGTTGTATAGAACTGGCCAGTTTTTATTATCTACTATTAAAGATGAATATATTATCAGTAATTTTGTATCATTATATCCTCACAACTGTGATTCCTGGTTTTTAAATCGGTACCTGAAAATCATTGAAATACGTGTGTGGGTGTGAGCCGGGCCTTAACTGACGCGGACCAAAAATATGAACAAGGAAAAGTATATTTCAGTATTTTTGATAGTATGATTGATTGTGTCAATAAGAAAGGCTTATTCAGATGTCAGCCTATTCCATCAGTCATCAGTCATGACTGACGGAAGATTGTTTATATTATTTATATTGATCTAAAAGTATATTGATCAATGGAGCGCGTATAAGAGTAGTTTTTTTGTTTTTAAACTGACAAAAAAGGTTTACTTTTTAGTTTTTAAAACGTGGAATATGGTAACCGCTTCCTAATTTACTAAAATTACACTCAGTGGTAAAAAAACAGTACATAAAAATGAAAAAAAAAAAACCATCCACTTACCAAGATCCTCGTGTTCTGGACCGGCGACATCGTGAGCAACTTCGTCCTCTTCAGGGGCACTCTCATACCTCTCTTTGAGTACTGTCCGTGGCACTGCAAAGAAAAATGCACCTTAGTACCCAGTTATAAAGTGTAATGTCCGCCAGCAGCGCCCTCAAGTGGCTCGTTACGATAGTTAATTTTAGATTTTAGGGTGCGTTTTAAAGTATTTTTATATTTGAAGAGCTTTAGGAACAAGTGATGGGGAACGTGACGTTTGTGGCTTTTACGTAATTTTTTTTATTGAAATCTTTGGGTTTCTTTAGTGAAGCCAGTAAAGTTATTGAGTTTTATCGATGTGGGTTGACAGTTCTTGCGAGAGTAGGGTTGCTGAGGTAATGACAAACGAAAATTGTTTTTTTATTTACAATACAGTATGTAACCTTTTAATAATACTTTATTTGCTCCACAAGGAAGTTTGTTTTTATCCTAAAATGCTATTGAGTTGCAAATGAACAATGATGGTATAGTATTTTTAGCGAGTGCTTCCTCTTTCAACCCGAGTTATTTCTACCCAATAGGTATTTATCTTGGCTCTACCCAAAACATTTAATTTCTATTTTTATTTCTACCTACACTTGTCGCTATTTTCTAATACCTACTCTTGTAGCAATTCTCATACCTACCTAATAATTTCATGAAAATCGGTCAAGCGAGAATGAGTGGTGAGTGGGTGAGTGTACATTGCTGTATTCGTCAAGTTCGTAGTAGATGACGAATGTTACTTCTGTAAGTGTATATTTTCTGTTAGGCAGAGGCTTAATAATTACAGGCTTAAATGGCTTGACAGTTTTGACACCTGTTTGGATCAAGTTGAGAGGCAATGTGGTTCTAGATACTCGGCCACCGCACCACAGGTCGGCATTACTCACGCTCCGAGGCTTCTCTAACCAATTAATTACGGAATTTGATCTGTTTTTTCCTTTGGCGACATCGAAGTGGGAAATCAGAAGTAAATTACGGACAGGAAAGAATTAAAACGTGTATTTTCGAGGGATGATCATTTTTAAGAAAGGTCTCAGAAAAAGATAATATTTAAAATATGTCTCAATATTGTCGTTATAGCTATAAAAAACCGGCCAAGTGCGAGTCGGACTAGCGCACGAAGGGTTCCGTGCCGTTATCTATAAAAAAACGCCAAAATAAACACGTTTGTTGTATGGGAACTCCACTGAAATATTTATTTTATTCTGTTTTTAGTATTTGTTGTTATAGCAGCAACAGAAATACATAATCTGTGAAAATTTCAACTATCTAGCACTGCCTGTGCAGACACAGCCCTGTGACAGACTGACGGACAGCAAAGTCTTAGTAATAGGGTCCCGTTTTTACCCTTTGGGTACGGAACCCTAAAAAACTAGGTCAAAACATTCAAAACCTTAGTTTTTGATACTTTTTACATTTTAACAAAAATCTATAGATAGATTCAAAAAGAAATTCGCGTTTTGTGGTTTTCTTCAAAATGGGTTCGCGGTTACGAGCCATATAGCCTAAGTTAAAAGGCATCGCATTTCATTGTATTTGATGAGGTATTTGAATTGTAGTACAAGTATTATGTCATCTGCGGTCATACTTATTTGTTGAAAAATAAAAATAATAATAATAAATATTGGCAGACATTATCACACAGCGCCATCTTGCCCCAAACTAAGCAAAGTTTGTACTATGAGAACTAGATAACTAATAGTATACTTACATACTTACATAAAAATTTAAGATTCAGACGAACACAGAAAACGAATTCGCATCTTAAGGTGTAGCTCTCTCTTTTTGGTAACGAAACCCTAAAATGCGAAACTTTATTGCTTTGATTTTGGGTACCTAATAATACACTTAAGTTACCGTATGACGTATTAAACCTTGTACAAAAATCACTGAACTTTAGCAAGTTTAATGATTTTTGTACAAGGTAATTTTACCATCCTGTCTAATAAACTTCCTGTCTTTTCCATAGAACCTATGGCAGTGGTTCAAAAGCATTTAGCATTAGTCACGGTCTAAGAGTCCTGTTGAATGCCGAATCGAAGTATTCAAATTATTTGGATTCAATTCCGCTATTCTGATGGACGTTGCAAACGATTGACTACGTTTTGAAATAAAATTATACTTCCCACATAAAAAAAAAGGTATTCCTACTCAATCACACTTTTTAAACATCTTATAGATAGATAGTTTCAAATTCATAGGGCTTTATTGCATCTTTTATAATGATTTAATCAGCGTCAGGTGTAACTTTCCGCTTTCAGGTGTTACTTCGATTGGTCGGTGTTACTACAGATGCTGCTGTGCCCGGGACATGGTCTAAGATATATTAATAATAATATATTTTTTTTATATTGGCGGACTTTACACACAACACTATCTAGCCCCAAACTAAGCAAAGCTTGTACTATGGGAATCAGATAACTGATAGAATACTTGAATGATACTTTTTTTTTTGTAAATACATACTTATTATACATAGTAACACCCAGACACAGAACAAACATCTATGTTCATCACACAAATGTTTGCCCTGGGTGGGGATCGAACCCACAACCTACAGCGTAGAAGGCAGAGTTACTACCAACTAAGCTGTACCAAACAATCACCTCAGCTTAGTCAGCTTTATCGATAGCAAAGACAAAGTTAATACGGAGCTGACAATGTTTTTCTTCACCGTTTTGAGCACGTGATAAAGCGCACATAGTACATTTTTCGAACAGAAAAACTTATTGGTGCACGACCAGGATTCTTTACGATGATAACTTTTTCAGTTGAATATTTTGTATGAAAGTAGTTGAGATAGTATAGGTACTATTTGTAACAATGGTTACAACTATTTCACAAAAGTTACCTATGTCTATTTTTATACACTTTTATACAAAAATAAAGCTGCAAAATCCGCGTAGAAGTCTAACCTGAAGATTCATTTATAATGTCCTGCTTTCAAAAGATTCACTGACACACGTAGATAAAAAAATGATCTTCGATTTATATCCAAAAATAAAGGGCAAAATAGCCCAAGGGAATAAAGCATCGTGAATATCGTAGGTATTACAAAAAAAATTCAACGTTATAATAAAAAAGACTTCTTGGCCATACCGATGAACGGGCACTATCTCAGCTAGTAAAATAAAAGTTCAGGAACCAGTAAATGTCGTCGTATATCATATTCTATCAGTAAAGGTGATTAATGTAACCTTATCCTTTCCTGCTGCATGAATACGTTTATAGGATTTGTGACTTTTATAAAACTCGATCCTTGCAAGAATCAAAATTTGTAACATAAAAAATAGCTTATCAAACATTAATTAGATGATCAAACATTAATTACATTTAAATATAAAGCCATACGTAACAGGATGCAAGTCCGTCAACGTTTATACGCGCACTAAGAACTACCGTACATTCTTAATTTTTTGATTCTAGGGTCTGTAACATTGATTTTTTACAAACATTTTGGACTGTTTTCGCACAACAGTAGTTATACCTAAACCTAGTTAAACCTAGTCATACTGAGTATAATACCATGATGAAGCTGAGTTCTTGTTAGTTTATACTTAGTCGGCATCCTATCAAGTCTCATGTGGTCTTCACCCAAAACTTCATAACGCTCACTCGAGGAGAAACTGTAAATTATTCATAAACTCCCAGGTTTATGTATGCATGACGAGTGCGCATCCAAACACTCACAATGCAGGGACGTGTCCAATGAAACAGAAAATCGCAATAATCGATTCCCTCAGAACTGAGAATAAAAGGTATTTGACGTAAAAATATCGTCGGTGGTTCTTGGGTTACAAAGATGGAAGCAGTTTGACTGTCCGTGGCTCGTCCCGCATTTTATATCACTCGGATTTATGGCGGACGCCAGTCAGACTGGGGTGAGCGGGAATGAGATCAAGAAAGAATGCCCGAATCGTCTCAAATAGCTACCTACACTTCAAATGTTGCAATATTATTATACTATGTTGTTGGATCATACAACGATAGATAAGAAAACTTTAAAAATGTTGTATCAGGGTTAACACAATTCAGTAATTTATTTTGTATCACATTTTACGGCTGGGCTTGCAATAATGACGTATATAATGCTAACTACTGCAAAATGTAGGCATGTGACAAATATAATGTTTGGACGTGCCTCTGACTACCCCCTCTAGACATCTTCAAAGGATCCAGGAGATCTGAGAAGACGTCTACCGTACTTTGGGTAGACATGATCTTATTATTTATTTATTTCTATTTTTTTACGGGTAAAAGAAGGAAAAATATCACGAATAAAACATTACGCAAACTTATTGGATATCGGAAAACTCTGATAATTTATATCAGAAATGTTTCCAAATGAAGCAACTCGATTGACGCCAATCAAAGATGACCTTGAGCTTAAGTCAAAACTCTTAAAACAATTTTGTCAAAAGCTAGAACTAATAATATTACTTCATACAAAAAAAAATAAGATCAACGCTGTACGGTAGACATTCTCTTTGAACTCCAGGTGCTCAGACCCTTAAATATTTCTAAAGTCAGAGATACTACGTCCTAGCATTATATTTGGGATATGTCCACATTTTGCAGTTCAAAGCCCGTCGCAGCTTATAAGAATAATAACTAGTTTCCTCACGATGTTTTCCTACGCCATTTTAAGCACGTGTTAATGCGCATAATATAAAGATAATTAATCAGTGGTGCTTATTATATTTAAAAAGTTGTTTATTGAAATATTTGATGCGCTCGATAGAATAGCCATTTTTTAGCAAACTCCGTGGTTACCTTCTGCTAGCTTCATGTGTGCATTGTCCTTTAGGATGTCAGTGGGTTAGGTGAGTAGATCTGACAGAACGCATGAATAGCTGTGCGTCGAACTGAGCCGCCACAAGCGCGCCGAAACTGAACTATTATGATGAAAGTTGTTAACAACAGGCTCCCGAACTATTATATAAATAAATGGCTGACAGCTATTTTGAGAAGTTTGGGATAAAGATATTCTTCCTCTAAGGGTATCAATATTAATTATAAAACTTCACTCCCGTTTTATATTAACGAGTTCAAATTGTTATTACACTCGTAGCTTTGACGCTATCAAGTCTTCGAGTTTGAATAAAATATTAAAGGATTATTGATTTTGATGGTTTAGAGAAGCCTGAGGCGAGGACTTGCTGAAAGAATTTATTAGATTTATGATTTACTAGTGGTTTTTCGTACAAACTTTGACGTCTCATTTAAATCCTTTAATTGGGTTGATTTCGGGATAAAGAGCTTATAAATCAATATAGGTGATATTTTACACAGCGCCATCTAGCTTCAAACTAAGCAAAGCTTATACAATGGGAACATTATAACTAATACCTACAATTAAAATACACCCTGAACAGCTATAAAAAGTTATTCAGTTTAAATTCAGGTCATAATAAAAAGAAGTTTGTTAAGATCGTAGCAAGTAGAACGCTCTCTGGGAAACAAAACCAGGCGTGATTTTATGTATGCATGTCATTCTCTCATAGCTATTCTCTTCTTCTCATAGCTTCTTCATAGTAATAGTATAAACCAGATTTTGTCTTATCAATTAGTAAATTAGCTATTTTATTTCTAACTCAATCACCTAGCAACGACTGAACCGATTTAGGCGAAACCTGATATAGACCGAGATCCAAAATAGCGTAGACTATTTTATTTTTGGTTTTTACGAACGTTTTTAGCAAAGACGAGGCTATTATCCCTTTCGCATCAAAGAAGAAGTTAAGGTTATATGTGAAATGTTTGGTTTTTTGTATGGGCCGAGTCTACCCGGTTAAGACGGAAATAGTGATAAAACTGCATTATCTTGAAAACTATCAAACTTAAAAAGAAACTGTCTATAATTTACTTAGCTAGTATGGTTATCTATCGAATTATATAAAAATGGACTGTTTAGCTATTCATCGTTTTGATTAAAAACAAAACTAGCGTTTTTGAAGAGCTAACTTTGGAAAATAAATCTATCGAGAAAAGTTTCACCAATCAAGTTTCTGTCTATAATTTATCTAAATTATGTCCTTAAGTTATCTTTGTCAAAAAAAAACTGTATGTTTTGCGGTTATTGAGAAAAAAACGATTCTGCATTCATAAAAAACATTTATTACTCGTCATAAGTGAAAAGACGAAATTTCATATGAATTTTATGTGAGTTTATTTGGTTCGTTGACCGTAGTCTTGGTGATAGGTTTTACGGATGCGTACCTCGGTTGCTCGCCAGACCGTGGTATAGAGATGCTGGTTGAGTTCGGACTCGGAAATATTTAGATGGATTTTATCTGTGACTTTGTCCGCGTATTCGATTCAGGGAATCGATTTTGACGACTTTATTGAAATAAATAAATAAAAAAAAGAAGCCTATTTCATCCCAAGACTTCAAGCTATCTCTACATGAAATAATAACGTCACAGACAGACAGACAAAGTTACTTTCGCATTTATAATATTAGTATAGAAGTATAGATTTAGTTAAAAGACCGACTGTATGAAAACGTAGTAAATGGTAGCGAGGAATATCATCATATGGCAGAGAAGAATGTTATGTATATGTGCATAGTGAATGAATGTAGAAGTAGAGGTAGGCTAAAAAAATTGATTGGAAGTAAGAAAAGAGTGTGTTGAAATTACAGCTGATGGATATAAGATATTTATGATATTTATTTCTCAACAAACGTACATAGATAAACAGAGGTATTTATTATATTATTTGATATTTTAAAGATATGAACAACAAAGGTACCCAAACTAAGTTAAACCTGTATGATGGCATACCTAAGTCCTCCGCCAGATAGTGGTTCAGATGAACTATGGAATAAGAATGCAATATATAATACGGATCTACTCAGGTCTTTGAAAACGTGGTAGTCAGAGGTACTTTTAAACATTATCTATATTCGGCACATACTAATATTTTCCATTTCATACATGACAGGTTGCAAGCTTCTAAAATGTTTACAATACTTAGATATAAAGTAGTAGTACGAAGCAAAAATGCACCTTTTTTATCTTACTGATTACTAATTAAGTCCTACCTTTGAAATATAAATAACAAGCTAACCCGGCGAACTTCGTATCGCTTTAGAATTAACTCCCGTTCCCGTTCCCGTTAAAAAGTATCCTATGTTCGTCTCCTGGTTCTAAGCTACCTCCCCACCAATTTTCAGTCAAATCGGTTCAGCCGTTCTTGAGTTATAAGTGTTGTAACAAATCCGACTTTCTTTTATCACTACATAGTATAAAGCAGAGTCGCTTTCCGCTTCCCGCGTCTGTATGTCTGTATGTATGTTTGCTTATATCTTTAAAACTACACAACGGATTTTGATGCGGTTTTTTTTAATAGATAGAGTGATTCAGGAGGAAGGTTTATATGTATAATAACATGCTACCCGTGCGAAGCCGGGGCGGGTCGCTAGTATATGTATAAATAGAAGATAAGATTATGTATCTATTCAATGTTTCCTGAGTGATATCTAAGTAAAATCCTACCTTTAAAATATAAATAATTATATACCTATTCAATGTTTCCTGAGTGGACACAGGGTAGGTTAATCGATACAATATTATTGTGTAATTCAAATGTTCACTGAACTATTCGTCATAGAGATGAAAGCGAGTACCTGAATATTTCGGCCAAAGGACAATTTGATAGACATTTATGTGCTTGGTCGGCCATAAAATTTTGCTAAAC
Organism: Hydriomena furcata; assembly: GCA_912999785.1. NCBI lineage: Eukaryota > Metazoa > Arthropoda > Insecta > Lepidoptera > Geometridae > Hydriomena > Hydriomena furcata. The sequence continues at coordinate 10,588,262 of OU538822.1, read as the reverse complement.
AAGTTTCTAATGTTGGTATATAGGGTGTATTGGTTTGCGGCGCCACTGAAAACCAGTGCTCCAGCAACATTGCTAATAATAAAAAATGCTGAGGGGCAGCTTTATTTCTATCATCTTATCCTATATGCTGTTATTGTCTGTATTTTGAGGTTGTTTTTTTTTTCTTTTATATTATGACAACTCCCTAATACTGAAGGCATAAGTATAAGTTGTTCAGCTTACGAGTACGATTTTTATTTATGCCCGAAATGCTAAAAAAAATGTTTTTTTAATATTCCTCTGGCTCCGGCAAAGTTAAAGGCCGCAAATTCAAAGTGATCAATGTATTAGGGGTTTTAGAAAATAATCAAGTTAAAAAATTTACCACTATCGTTATAGTTTTTCGGTGATAATTGGTTAAGATGCATAGTCTGAATCTGAGTTACGGTTTTCGGGAGCATTCTAAACACATCCTGTATTATACCTATTCGAGTTATTTCTAGCTTACTTGCTAACGTCTGAGTAGGTAGTGTTTTTGTGAGGGCCGTTTTATAGTCACTGTCCTGGGAACCTTTATTTACGGTCAGGACGCATGCCTCAGTGGAAAATTCCTTGTTTTACTACTGGGCAAGGTATTTATTTTCTGAAAACAAAAAGACTATAGATAACAGCAAAAAGTCAAGTTACAAGTACGGTCGGCGGATACGCGTACGTGAAGGTAGCTAGTGCGCTGTGTGACAGACGATTTTCGCTCTTATGCCGACACAAGCTTAGACACGCTTAGATCCGCCGAACGTTTGCGTCTTTTTAGGGTTCCGTACCCAAAGGTTAAAAACAGGACCCTATTACTAAGACTTCGCTGTCCGTCTGTCCGTCTGTCCGTCTGTCCGTCTGTCCGTCTGTCCGTCTGTCCGTCTGTCCGTCTGTCCGTCTGTCCGTCTGTCCGTCTGTCCGTCTGTCCGTCTGTCCGTCTGTCCGTCTGTCCGTCTGTCCGTCTGTCCGTCTGTCCGTCTGTCCGTCTGTCCGTCTGTCCGTCTGTCCGTCTGTCCGTCTGTCCGTCTGTCCGTCTGTCCGTCTGTCCGTCTGTCCGTCTGTCCGTCTGTCCGTCTGTCCGTCTGTCCGTCTGTCCGTCTGTCCGTCTGTCCGTCTGTCCGTCTGTCTGTCACAGGGCTGTATCTCATGAACCGTGATAGCTAGACAGTTGAAATTTTCACAGATGATGTATTTCTGTTGTCGCTATGACAACAAATACTAAAAATAGAAAAAATAAATATTTAAGTGGGGCTCCCATACAACAAACATGTTTATTTGCCGTTTTTTTTATAGATAATGGTACGGAACTCTTCATGCGGGACTCCGACTCGCACTTAGCCGGTTTTTAAATCCTAAGCACTCCAAAATAAAAATATCAAGAATAAAGCCAAGTTTTCTAAACAGAAAAGAATGACTTTAAAGTCTCGAAACTTCAGCATTTCCTTTCCCTTGGTAGATAATCTGAACTGCGAGTTTATGGAGCCCAAAGACGCAGTCGCAGACTTTTGCGAAACTTTGTGCAGTTTTGCTGCTCCTCCCTATTGTATTTCGGAAGTACTTTAAGTTTTATTTACAAGTTGTTCTGAATAAAGAACTATTTTGAATACTTGCAAAAGTATACTTTTATATCTAAGCGTGTGTCTACACTGCGAGCCTAGCGCGGTGACAGCGACGGACATGAAAAGTATCAAACACATGAAACGCGCCTTTGCGTCCATAGTGTAGTGATGGCGCGTTTCATTTGTTTGATACCTCGCGTGAGCAAAGCAAAGCTTAAGGTTACTCAATCGTTGAAGAAAATCAGCCGCTCTGGCTACTACTATAATAATCCTACTCCTACTCATATGTGATGATTCACGGCTTTCTGTTTTCTACGGCTGGTATCGATAGCCCATTAAGGCGCTCCCAGTCGACGATTGTTTTTGTTCGAAACGAAAAAATAAATACTTGTGAACAAGCCACATCTCCTATTTTTATAAGTATATGTTACATGTGTATGTTACACACCGGGACTGAACGGTAAAACCTTATAACATGGCCTATTTTACACAAATTTAGGCACCAACTCAACCTTTTGATACGGAACTCAATTCAAAGTACTTGAGTGAGTCCAATTATAAAATTTAACATTGTATGAAAAATCTAAATTATTTAAGACTAGGTACTCGTAGGTACATAAATAAAAGAGTCTATTCTGAACACATTGATTTTTAGGGTTCGGTACCCAAAGGGTAAAAACGGGACTATATTACTAAGACTTCGCTGTCCGTCTGTCCGTCTGTCTGTCACAGGGTTGTATCTCATAAACCGTGCTATCTAGACAGTTGAAATTTTCACAGATGATGTATTTCTTTTGCTGCTATAACAACAAATACTAAAAACAAAATAAAATAAATATTAAAGGGGGGCTCCCATACAACAAACGTGATTTTTTTGCCGTTTTTTATAGATAATGATACGGAACCCTTCGTGCGCAAGTCCGACTTGCACTTGGCCCGTTTTTAAGTTAAGTCCTTGGCTCAACTTGGCAAGGACTAGTCTCAGATAATGTAAAAGTTATGGATTAATAAACAACGTAAACTGGGTGTTCATTTTTATCATAGCTACATCACAACATAAAAAGTTAGGATACAATTTGAATGAAACAATATAAATAATCATGAAATAAAACTAATCGGGTATAAACAACATAAATCGAGATGGAACTAAACGCCATAACAAACCGAACGTTTCGTCTATAAATAAATATTTAAGAAAAACATCGCAGAAATGAATCATTGTAAAATAACGGACGGAAAAAAAACTTTTTGAATGATCGACGTCGAAACAAGTTTTTTAATGGAAAAAACGCTGAAACACCGGTTTGCTCCGTTTCCCTTATAATAAAAGTAGATTGTTTTGAAATCAAATTCAAATCTGTTGGCTTATTTACTCACAAATATCATTTAATATCTTGCGAAAGCAATATTATATTTTGAATGGAATGGAGATTTCGCAAATTAATTTGACAGGGGATTTTCATAAATATTAATCTGTAGATTTGAGTTTAGAGATAATTAAGTCGATTTACGTTGTGCTAAAACAAAAAATACAATGCTGTTTATTTTATATAATAGAATTACTCAAGCTTGATAAATATTATATAATAGAATAGAATAGAGCATTATATCTACATCTACAGAAAATTTCAAAATAATACCTTAAGTCGTTTAGGCCTGATTGATTTTTCAAAGATACAAACACACATACTTCGCATTTATAATATTATTAGGATATTTCCACTCTGTTTTTATTTGTTACGACCTTGACATCGCAAAAATCTTCTGAGAAATAAAGTCATAATAGTCACAATAGGACTATTAAGATGACTATTATGAATAATAAGTATTAGTATTATTAAAAATCGATATTGTGTACTAAGAAGCCAATAAAATAACTTCCCACTCTTACATAGCCCACGAACGTAAACACCTTGATTTTATTTATCATCACTTTTACGATGTCGTAAAGTATAACGATGCTTGAACTTAGTAAATAAACAAAAATTACGACTCTATTTCATAACCGGTGCAGGGAAATTTGAACTTTATTACCTCGGATTAGAGTGCAACAGATTTTCAAATCCGCGCGAAAGAAATAATAAGCCTGTTACTCACGAAAGATTAACCGCAATATAAACAACTTTGAGGTAGGTCGAGTAGTAAAGAGGATTTTTGTATCATGTTGCTGGCAGCTGTGATCTTTTAGAAAAAAAGAAAACGCTGTGAAGTCATTCCTTTTCATTTCACACACAGACTATGTGCAACCATGCAAGGTTCACATGCAAGCAACCTTTGCGAACAGAAGCCTACCGTGAGGCAGCTCTGACTTGCAAATTACGTACCGCACGTTCCAATTCAAAATGGCCAATTTTGAATTAAGAACGCAGGCAAATAGTCAGGCCCTGATTAGCCAGGTGAAATAGAATGGTCAGAATGATCAACACGTCAGCGGATCTTGGCTTTCGTGAAGTTAGTCATTTGGAAGCTTGACAGATAATTTTCGACCTTATGCAGTACCACAAAACAATTTTTGCGCTCCTACGGCTAATTTCACGTAAGCCACGATCAATCGACTGTACTGTACGTGACAGAATGCAAGTCCAACGTCGCTTATGAGAAAGCAATCTGGTTACCTCATGATGTTTTTATTACAAACCAATTTTTCTTTTTTTTAGTTTTTGTTACCGTTTCAAAAAATAAATAAAGTAATCGCATTTGTATACTAATCATATTTTGAGTTTCATGATTTATTTTGACAGCTACAAGTATAATCTACGAGAAAGATCCTTGAAAGATAAACAAAAAAATCGACCAAGTGCTAGTCGGACTCGCGCACGAAGGGTTTCGTACCCTTCTCGTTCCATTATCTATAAAAAAACGTCAAAAAAACACGTTTGTTGTATGCCCCACTTAAATATTTATTTTATTCTGTTTTTTATATTTGTTGTTATAGTAGCAACAGAAATACATTATCTGTGAAAATTTTAACTGTCTAGCTATCATGGTTCTTGAGATACAGCCCTGTAACAAATAGACGGACAACGAACTCTTAGTAATAGGGTCCCGTTTTTACCCTTTGGGTACGGAATCCTAAAAAGATTAATTAAGATTCATCGGTTACTATCAACTGTTGGTTAATATTTATGTATTTTTCACAAAGGCATTAGGCACTATGCCCTCTTTATTAAGATCACTGTGGTCCCTTTGGTTATAGCTATGTTGGCCGAGTGGGAGGTACTTTGACTTTCAATTGAAGGTCATATAGGATCGAATCCCGGCCGTGCGTTATGAATTATTCTGTCTGAGTGATCTTCGTCGCGAGTCTTTCAAGGTTAATAAGTTTTACAAGTACTTTACGGGCATTGTACGTGCACATAGGTGGCGATTCTGTTGTGTCCACGCTTTAAGTTGAATTTTTTTAAATAAGAACGCTCATTCATTTACGTTAAAGTCTTTTAATTACCGTAACTTCAAAATGGAAGTTCTTATGGAAGTTAATGGAAGAATATTTTAGGCATTTTTTTTTTCGTATATTTCGAATGCAAAAAAAAAATACCAAAGTCAAAATTTCACTATAGTCAACACTTTTTTACATGCTGACTAAATTTACGTAAAAAACCGTTAAATCACTTAAAACTAGCCTACGTTTTAGAACTGTCATCTTGAGGTAACACGAATTTAGTCTTTAACGTTAATGGAATAAGAGCGATCGTTTTTTAGGAATTTTTACTTTTAGTGTGGACACAACAGAATCGCTATCAATGCTCCAATCGACCGTTTGAGCCACTGCTACTCCATAGGTCCAATGCTATTGTATGCAGCATCAAATCGTCAAGTTGACGACCTTTTCAACGTTGACCAGTAAAGTTAGAAAGATATCTCTCGAGCTATAACTAATTGAATTGATAGTATAGAAATAAAGAAGAAAGAAAAACATTTATTTGCTCCAGAATAAGCATAACACATTAGTAAAGGAGAAAAATAACAATAGGTAACAATCAACAGCAGATTGTGCCATGTGGGGCAAATAGGTCCCCCCCTCATAATCTCAGTGTAGATACTTGAATTGCAAGGAACTAGTGGATCAAATACATAGTCTTCAATCTACTAGTACTAGGTAGGTATATAATTTAAATTTTTGTTGCTTTTTATACGTATGATTGCGCATATTTTTTTACCTGCTGGTCTGTTATAGATATTTTTTTCTATTGTGTTGATAATAGTCCAAAGTTGGTCCCATTTAAAATGTTTTTCCTTCATATAATTAAAAAAAAAACTAATATCGTCTCTTGTCTTTTGATTTTCACGCAGCACTGTATAGTAAACTCCTTTTTTCCTTGGTTCTTTTTGTTAAATTTTATTGTATTTTTTTATTCTTTTTCCTGAATGTTTCTTTTGTGTCTTCTGTCTGCGTTTGTGAAATATAAATAAATGTTTTTATTTTTGTAAAAGTTTAACTAACTACTTACCACACGTGTATACCACTTTGAGGTAGGTCTTGCTCCCAGGTCTGCAAGGCTTGCCGAACATGTTGCTGTCAGATGAGAGAACGCAGCGTCTCTTGCCATGGCACTCCCGCATCGCTGTCTCCGTAGCGTAGGGCTCCAAGCATGCTGTGAAACGAAGTTATATGAATAACACCTGTTCTAAATAGGGTTAGTACCACTTAGGGTGCGTTCATTCATGCGAAACTATGCGGAGCGGACCGTAAATTGACCAATCACGGTGCTCAAAATTTTTGGGTTAATTATTCCGAGCTCTGTGATTGGTCAAAGTAGCTCCTCCGGGGATCCTCTCACCCCAAACGCATATACCGTCTCTATTCCGTCGTGGGTAATGAGGTTTTCGCTAATTTAGACTTTAAAGTGAAACGAATAAAATCGTTTGTATCTTACTCAATTTTAGTAGGTCGAAACAAACGATTTGCCACCAATATCAGTTTAGACGATACACCGTGATTGAAACACAAACATTAATTTAAGTACAAACCATTCTATAAACATAATATTAGGATGGATTAATATTATAAATTTCCGCACGTATGTTTGCTTTTACAGATACAGAATATTCTGTGGATAGAAAACTAGGATTGTACACTTCTTCGTTTGCTGATAGAAAACTCTTTTAGGGTTAAGCATTAAACATGCCTTTTTACCTACATATTCTTTGTAATGTCATAATTGTTAATGTTTTCTGTGTTTAATAAAGTCTCCGTTATCATTTTGGAAGAGTATAAACCGTCTCCGGACTTATGTTGGTCGTTGCAGGGAGAGCATCTGCAGATGGGGCTACCGGGATTCATCTAAAACCCAATGCGACTAGGAGCTTTCATCCAGACTTACCCACTTTCTCAATTGTCCCTATGCCCTACCACCTGCACAAAGGCCGACCTCATTAACGCCACCGAGGATGGAGTGAAGGTGGCGAAATTCTACGCAAACATCATTTAAATCAATCTCTGTACCATTGAAGAGAAGAAGTATTAAAGTAAAGTAAATTAATTATGACCTTTGCTTGCTAGCTTTGTTACCACCAGATATATCATAAAAACCTAGAGCTTAGGTATATAAAGACGTATGTTCATTGTTCAAGTATGTAAAGACTAGAGATCAAAAAATATCACAATTTGTTTAAATACTCGTAAAACAAAAACTACCAACATGCAAAAACATGTTTACCTGCTTCTTAAGAGAATAGTTTCATTTCAAAGAAAATCGTTTTACTTTGAATAAATTATTTGAAACAGCCAGCTCATGCTTAAGCCACGAATAGCTGCGACCGTCATTTTATGAACGTCTTTGCAAATGAGTATGTGAAGCTTGCATTACAGGTTTGACGGAGAATAGAATAGAGGAGTTATTATGACGGCCGCCGCTACCTAAGGAAACCCTTCCTAAGAAAGTTTCCGGCAGCAACTCTCAAAGTAACCCATTTTATCCCAAACTCCTCCTAAGTGAGGGATAAGCGGTGGAAAAAAACCATTCGATGACGAAGCTCATTATACGTACTGCGTCTTGGCATTGAAACGCTTTTTTATCAGATTGGCAAGTCCGGGTTTTTGGGCTTAATGACGTAACTTGAGCTAGAGGAGATTGGAAAAGAGCTCGTTGAAGTGCAATCAACAAATGACAAACTTTGTATACGAGGAGAAGGAAAACTAAGGTTTCGTTCCCATTATTTTGCCCCTTCTGTACAAACTTCAGGGGCCGTACTACGATCTCTAAAGTAAGACTCAAGCAGTATTACTCGCGCTGCGAAAGTGACAACGCCATTGTGTATTTATGTTTTTCACAAATTTTGTAAATGCGAGAGTAGCTCTGCTGTATGTAAGTCTATTTGTCTGTGACGTTACCACGGCCAAACCGCTGGGCCTGGCTGGACTGACTATTGTGATGAAATTTCATATAGAGATAGTTTAAAGTCTTGGGATGAACATAGGCTACTTTTAAACCAAAAATATTTTGAATTTCAGGAATTTCAATATCTAAGTCAAAAATCGACTTCCTGATTCTATGCGTTCTAAGTCGCGGGTAAGCTAGTTAGATCATAAATGCGAAAGTAACTGTGTATGTCTGTCTGTGACGTTATCATGGCCAAATCCCTGGTCAGATTGACGAAATTTAATATAGATAACATTTATTTAAAGTCTTGAAATAAACTTATATAATTTATTTTCACAATTTTTATTTTTATTTTTCGATTCGAATTTCTATGTATTACGATAAAGTCGTTAAAAATCGAATTCCTGAATCTGCGCGGACAAAGTTGTGGATAAAAGCTAGTTTGTCATAAGTAAATAATGTATCTTAGTCACTTACTTTCCTCCTTCATCCCTCGCGGTTGGGGACACTGAATCGAGTCATATTCCGTCCTTCCATACTGAGCCGAGTAGATAGCCACTCTGGAGTGTGGGTTGCAGCTCAAGTGTAGCACGTCATTTTCACACCCCACTTTACTTCTAAACTCATCTGTTGAAAGATCGTACATTATTGCGTGTCATATAATTTACTGAGCAGTAGCGATACGCCCCAGCTTCCATGAGTGTACTAGTGAAGATTATAGGCTATATTTTCTAGGTCACAATATTGCAGTTTTTGTGGAGATCTCTATTTATTTTAACAAAAAAATATAGTTCATTGTTGTTATTGATAATGTAGTTTTTGATAGATAATATTTTTTTAAATTTGGCAATTAGTTTTTTAGTTAACAAAATTGTAGTAAAACAAACAAACATACAAAAAACATATTGTTTTTCTTTCTCATTACAATATTAGTGTTGATAATTATGCACTACAATCTATTAATTTTAAAAAGATTTTTTATTTTTTGCTAGTAGAAATATTCGCCCTAGTTAGTGCTGCGTCGAATCTTTTCTTGCTCATACAAAAACCTGATTTTAGCTGAGAGTCAGCTATTAGTTGAAGTGCATGAAGCTCTCACAGAAAAGTCAATGGATTTTTCTGATTAAAAAAATAATGAACGCATTAACACGTGCTTAAACGATAAAGGAAAACATCGTGGAAAAAGCACTTTGTATTCGTTTAAGCAGCGATGGGCTTGCAACTTGTTAACTACTACGAAATGTAAGCATAACGAATGTGGACCTTTCAAAACCTCAGGTGGAGACCAATAATAGATCTGAGTATATCTACTGTACTTGGAGACTACTTTACAGTCGTGATCATTTTTTTTTTTTTTTATAAAACGCAAAAAAAGTATTGTGAGTGCAGTATGATAGGCTTTAATACACATTAGAAGATTGCGCCCCTTCACGGCCCATATTCTCGGAAAATTAGCAACCCAGCACGTGCAAATTTCTGCCTTCACTCTATTGAATTAAAGTTGAAATTGGCTGGCGTTCTGCCACATTGTCGGTAATGCGCTTTACGCGTTCGCTACACGGTTATTTAATTTTGAAAAAAAAAAAACTGACGAAGTGAAAAACAACATTGAAAATCGCATTAAATTAATGAGATTTTAGGAATTTCCAGATATTTTGGGATTATATTCAACTAAAAGATTTATTGGTCATCTTCGTCATCTTTAAGGATCTGAGAGTCTGGAGATCTAAGAAGATGTCTACCGTACTTTGTAGTTACAGTCGTGATCCCATTTTTTTTGATTCTCCAGAATATTTTAAATTTGTATCTTTCATTTTGAGACATACCAAAATTTCTTAAACTAAAGTAATTCAATTCATTCTTTGGTAGAGAAATCGCCAAAAGCTCGACATAGCATGTTATTATTGCAGATCATCTTCAAACAAGTTTTGAACGTAGTCATGGAATAATAAAGACTAACAAAGAAAATCGTGTTATGATTTGGTTCAACAACCTTTCAGAATATCTTTAGAAGTAAAATCTTAAACACATCAAATTTAAAAGTAAATTTGTGTAAATTGAGGAGTTTTTTTATATATAACTAGCTGTCTACCCCGGCTTCGTACGATAATACTAATGAAGATTATAGGCAATTTTTTGATACTTTAGGTTATATTATTGCAATTTACGTGGAAAACTCTTTTTTTTTAATATTACTTCCTGATAATGAAGATTTTGATAAATGAAATAACTGTGTGTAAAAATCCGTCCAGTAGTTTTTAGGATTCCGTACCTAAAGGGTAAAAACGGGACCCTATTACTAAGACTTCGCTGTCCGTCTGTCCGTCCGTCTGTCCGTCTGTCTGTCACAGGGCTGTACCTCATGAACCGTGATAGCTAGACAGTTAATTTTTTTACAGATGATGTACTTCTGTTGTTGCTACAACAACAAATACAAAAAACAGAATAAAATAAATATTTATGTGGTTTCACCATACAACAAACGTGTTTTTTTGCTGTTTTTTATAGATAATGGTACGGAACCCTACGTGCGCGAGCCGACTCGCACTTGGCCGGTTATTTAGTTTATTCATTACATACAAGATTACAATTTTTACCTCCTTATAATATTATTGTATTGTAGATACATATTTACGAATATTCCACGTAAGAGGACCATTAAGATGATATGTGAAATGTTTGATTTTTTGTATGGGCTGAATCTACCCGAATAAGACGTAAAAAGTGATAAAACTGCGTTATCTTAAAAACCATTAAACTTAAAATAAACTGTCTATAATTTACTTAGCTAGTATGATTATCTAAGGATTATATAAAAATGAACTTTTTAGCTATTCAATCGTTTTGATTAAAAACGAGAGTAGTGTTTTAGAAGAGCCAACTTTGGAAAATAAATCAATCAAGAAAAGCTTCACCAATCATGTTTCTGTCTATAATTTATCTAGATTATATCCTTAGGTTATCTTTAAAATAAAAAAACAAAACTGTATGTTTTGCGGTTATTGAGAAAAAACGATTATGCATTCATCAAAAAGCATTTATTACTCGTCTTAAACACAAACGCAGACGTCAGTCAGTTCTATCAACCATGAATGACGAATGACTGATGGAATTATATCTACAAGTACATACTATTTGTCTACATAAGTCAATCAATCACCATTAAACGATAGGTTCGCCGTCAGTCAGTTAACCTATATCTGATTGAGTATGTACTGGGGCCGTACCACATGCCCAAAAGTAATATCAAAACAATATTACTTGGGAGGTACCTCGACTTTCAATCTGTAGGTCGTGGGTTCGAATACCGGCGTGCATCAATGGATTTTTCTATTCGAAAAATTTATATGCGCATCAAAAACACGTGCTCAAAACGAATCCAGTTAGTATTCTTATAAGCGGCGATGGGCTTGCAACCTGTCATGTATGGAATGCTGACTACTACAAAATGTGGGCATGTGCCAAATATAATTATATGGACGTGACTCTGACTACTAGACATCTTCAAAGGATCTAATCGTCTGGAGATCTGAGAGGATGTCTACCGTACTTGGGATAACAGTCATGATCCTATCCATCTATCTATCTATATTACTTAAAGAGCAAAAGTGACGACCCAATACGAACTCGCATAGCGTTGTCACTTTTGCACCGCGAATAATATTCTTTTGATATTATATAAGGACTTGTGGTATGGACCCTAGATCCCTTTACACTTATACATTTTTCTGTACTAATATTATAAAGAGGAAAGATTTGATTGTTTGTTTGCATCGAATAGGCTCCGAAACTACTGGACCGATTTGAAAAATAATTTCAACACTAGAATTTTACATTATCCCTGATGAACATAGATTATAGAATATTTTCTAAAATGTTAGGGATCCGTATCAAAACTTCGATAATGTAAACCAAGGTATAAAAAAATTACCTATAAAATCTTTATTATACCCGTGCGACGCCGGGGCGAACTGCTAGTATTGAATAATCGGCCTGTAAACCTGTAAGTGTAAACCTGAAATTCTTTTTCATTATTTTCTAACCATGATAATGTCAATACTGGTTGGAAAACGAGAAAATAAAAGGGGAAGGGAATGTATTTTCCGTATTTTACGTACGTTACGTAACCATTTGCCTAGAATGTTGACTAAAAAAGTGATTATATAGTTTTTAGAGTTCCGTGCCGAACGGGTAAAAAACAGGACCCTATTACTAAGACTCCTACGCGAATCCGACTTGTACTTGGACGGTTTTTTTATATTTATTATTAACAAAAAACATTACCTAAGGTCTTCATCATTTTCCTGCTCTTATCCTACTCATCTTTCACACAGTCTATCCATCTTTTCTTTGGCCTACCACTACTTCTACGTCCATCCCTGATGATTCTTATAAAATAATATTGATGATGATGTTTTTAGTATCGACGTTTGACTAGATGCAGCTGTGAGTCGACTCTACTTTAAAGGCTTGTAGAAGTGATTCACTATAACTTCTGAAGCAATGAGTAACATTGCAAACGTTGAACCGCTGCCAAACTGACAATATTTCATAACTTCATTTTGCCCAATAGCCATCTGTTCGAAATTTATTGTCAGCACCAATTTGCTGGCGGACTTGAGTATATTTGCAAGCCAAGAATTTCTAAAAAGCAGAGCAATTCTTGATAATACCTCGAGTTTTTTGGGTTCCATACTAAAAAGTAAAAAAAATATCCCTAACAAGATTTTTGCTTCTGTCTGCTTTTAAATAACTAGTATGAGATGCATGAATTTAGAATTTGGCACACGATTGGGTCGTCGTAACGCGTATATAATTCGATAGAGGAAAATAACCTCAATAAAAAAATATTTATAGCTGAAGTATACCTATACCTATCTAGGTACTAGTATAATAGGGGTTATTTTTTAATGTATATTTTTTTGTTAAAATGTATATTATGCATAAATAAGATTAAGAAAAAAGAAATCAAATTGAATTCCGAAGCAAATATTTTTAAATATGAAGGATTAGTATACACAGGAAGCCTGCAGAGTTTTTGTTGGTGAATGAATAAAATTAGATTTTAATTCCGGTACGGAACCCTAACTTTGCGAGCTTGAGTCACGCTTGACCAATTCATTTTATTCTTCGTTCACTTTAAATGGAAAAGTTCGGTACTAACTATCCGGGGAAGAAATTCTGATCAGGAATACGGAGATTTTTCTCATGATTTAGGAAAGCATTTTTGAAAACTGGGTGTGTGGAATTCAAAAGTTATATTTAAGTAAAGGAAAGAAGAGAGCAAAGTTGCTAGCGTTGACTCAACGATCTATATTCTAGAACATTGCAACGTAGAGACAAGTTTTTTTAACTTGTCACCAACAGGCATTTTGCTACGCCGTAGCTCTTAGCTACGAGTAGATCTGCTACGAACCATTGCTCTACGAGCGTAGCAAAAGATGTACGTTTTTGCTAGTGTAAACTCGTTACTCGCATGCTCGTTAACGTGCCTTTTGGCCACTGACAATCTATTTCCAACTCGCGGTAACTAGCTTGTACAAACGCGACTCATTAAAATTGTTACTAAAAGACCTAAACTGGTTCACGATATCATACTTGTACTGTCAGCTGCAGAAGTTGATGTATTTTAACAAAAAAATAAAAATTATAATTTTTAATTGCAACTTTTACCACTTTTGACGTTAACTGCACTTCTGCATTTGAACACACTATTAGATATTTTAAAGAATTTCGGAGTTACATAACAAAATTTCTCATTGGAATCGGTGGTTTTTTTGGGTTTCGTTCCCAAAGGGTAAAAACGGGATCCTATTACTATGACTTCGCTTTTCGTCTGTCTGTCTGTCCGTCTGTCCGTCTGTCTATCACAAGGCTGTATCTCATGAACCGTTATAGCTAGACAGTTGAAATTTTCACAGATTATTTATTTCTGTTGGCGCAATAACAACAAATACTAAAAGAACCGGCCAAGTGCGCGTCGGACTCACGCACAAAGGGTTCCGTACATTATCTATAAAAACGGCAAAAAAACACGTTTGTTGTATGGGAGCCCCACATAAATATTTATTTTATTCTGTTTTTAGTATTTGTTGTTATAGCGTCAACAGAAATACATAATCTGTGAAAATTTCAACTGTCTAGCTTTCACGGTTCATGAGATACATCGCTGTGACAGACAGACGGACAGACGGACAGACGGACAGCGAAGTCTTAGTAATAGGGTCCCGTTTTTACCCTTTGGGAACGGAACCCTAAAAAGAATAAAATAAATATTTAAGTTGGGCTCCCATACAAAAACCGTGATTTTTCTGCCGTTTTTATAGATAATGGTACGGAACCCTTCGTGCGCGAATCCGACTCGCATTTGACCGGTTTTTATTTTTTGTATGTGAAACTAATTATTTTTTATAATTTTAGCGTGAAAATGAACTTGTATGCCCTGAGATACGCCAAATTTGTTACCAGGCCTATCTTATGAAAGGTCTTTGAATGAAAAGCTTCCATCGCTTAATTAAAAACGCTCTGTTTCCAGCTCCAGTTATTTGATTTCTAATTTGATTCTGCATCACCTTGTACAAGTGAGGAACGTGAGCCATTATTGCCTTGATTGAACACCGAGCGAGTACTTTACTAATAACCTCTGCCTCAATGTAAATTGACTAGAAAAAATATAATCACGACTGTAATCCCCAAGTATCAGAAGAGAGTCAGAGAGTCAGAGTCCGAACATTATATTTAGCACATTACATGCCCACATTATGCAGTAGCTAGCATTCCATACGTGACATGTTGCAAGCCCATCGCCGCTTATAAGAACACCAACTGGTTTCCTCACGATGTTTTCCTTCACCGTTGTAAGCACGTGTTTTTGATGCAAAATCGACTCTATTAAACTGACTACAATGCAATATGGTGCTAGTGCGATTAATGCATCAAAATAATGTTTTTACACTCGGACGAAAATCACTTAAGTGGGATAAGAGCAGGAAGATTATGATGACATAATATATTACAGAGTATTGCTAGAATACACAAGAAACAGTTGAGCTATCTAAATACCGTAGTAAACAGTATATAGGTAGCTCAATACGGATCTAGATTACTACTAGTCAGAAGCGTCCTCAAGATGTTGGCGGCATTGCCACGCTGGATGGCAATGCCGCCAACATCTTAACAACGGATCGCCGTTGTGTCAAATACATATTTGTATTTTCGTAGCAAATGGTAATTGTATCTACGCATCATACTTAACGCTGGATGCTCAACCCAAGATACGAGAACAGCCCCAAATTGCAGAATAAAATAAAAAATAAGCACAACAGGATAAAAGGGGCAATGACATAAAACTCGCAAAATTCACGTAATATAAGCTAAGGGCCGAGCGTGCGGACGCAGAGCTCAAAATTTGGCCAATTTTCTTAATTTTACCTCATTACAAAGTTATAACTTACACGGACGGCACTTATAAGCGACTTCCACGAACCTCCTCGAGCCTGGGCATGGGTCGATACCAAACGCCTTTGGGCTCGTGTGGAATTTGCACTGTCTTTTCTTTTGACAAGCCTCCACCACTGTCTGTAACAACGAATACTGCAAAATTAGTTAGTACGCCTGCTCTGCTTTGATTAAAAAGTTTGATGAATGTTCCGGCCTGGAAGGTAAGGTAAGCTTTAATCGATTTTGATGAGATGTTCAAAGCCGTGTTGGCCGAGTGGGAGGTGCCTTCAATTGAGATCTGAAAGGTCGGTTCGAATCGCGATCAATAGTTTTTTCTTTTCGAAAAATTTACTTCTATTTAAAACAGCGAAGAAAAACATTTTAATACAGCCAGTAAATCCTAATCCTAATCACTACATAGTATAAAGCAAAGTCGCTTTCCGCTTCCCGCGTCTGTATGTAATATGTATGTATGTATGTATGTATGTTTGCTTATATCTTTAAAACTACACAACGGATTTTGATGCGGTTTTTTTTAATAGATAGAGTGATTCAGGAGGAAGGTTTATATGTATAATACATGCATAATATAGTAGAGAAACACTGATAATTTTAGAGGTTTCTAATGTGATGTCGTAAATAAACACATTTTTTTGCGCTTACATTGCAAATGCTGGCTGAACCCCACGAGATATATCAAAATAATGTACTACAGTATTGTACACCTTAAAAACGTCTAAAATTCGTCTACCTTAAATATTACAAAACGCAAAAGGGATGATTTGGGTAAAGATGGGGCTGGTGTGTAAAAAAAAACTGACATCAGGTTTGGCTACTTAAAATGTCTATATCATTTAAAAATTCGGATATCTGAAAGTCATGCTTTCTGCAACGTCTGTCGCGGGTCGGCTAGTTTTCTTAGCGGCGATGGGGTACAACCTGTCATGTATGAAATGCTAGCTACTGCAAAATGTGGGCATGTGCCAAATGTGACGTTTGGACGTGCCGACAACCAGTATATGTACTTACAGTATTCTGTGCAGTATCGTACAGGAAAAGAATGAAACACCATTCATGCGTCAATCTATGACTTGCCTTTTGTTAGAAAACAATATTTGGCAGTGTTCAGTTTCTGTATAGTGAAATTATTGCTATAGTCTAAAATAATGATTTTTTATATGTGAAGAGAAGAAAAGAAAGCAAAATTTCTTGTATAACAGTAACGCAAAGTATTTGATATCATGATACGAAAGAGCGAGGTCTCCTATCCTAACACAGGTATTTTCATACTTAAATGGAGGCCTCAAACAATGTTATATTTACTGTGTGTGATTAAGAAATAAATAAAGCATTATTATTATTATATGTCCACGATAAGGTTTATTTTTTAAAGCTAAATTTCATTTTTCTTTATTCTCTGAATCAAAAAATCTTAAACAGTTTGTTTGTATATTATTCATTCTTCATTTATCTATTGCTGTTTTTAGGATAATACGTGTTAACACTTTTCTAGGCAATTCACACATAGTGCTGACTGTAATTTGTCACGCGGTCGGGCAGTTGGCGTCTGTTAAGTATCGGCGAATTGGAACATTAACATAGATTACAACATTAAATCCACATTTGTAAATTATACAAAGCGCCATATCTGGTACAGCTGGTAGCTACAACTTACTTTAGTTTAAAACTTGATTAGGTAAACTTTAGGTAGGTACTCACACTGCGTGAACACAATTGAACTTCAAGTGGGCAGCTCTGCAGCTGCCTAGCCGTGTGCTAATTCGTACGAGTACCTACTCGCATGACTGAGCGCGCTTGGTGTGATTTCTCTGCTTTTACAGTAACATACGTTACATATGTCTATGTATACACAGGTGTCCCGAAAACATGTGTCAAGTTTAAGTCCAAATGTAAAAAACAGGGTTACCTCAACCTGATCAACCTGTGTATGAAAACAAATTATATAATTTTTAAGTCAGCTACTGCTAAACTTCATTTTTATAGGGCACGCTGTAGTTTAGGTAATATATAGAATTGAAACTGGATGTGTGCAAAAAGTTAGACATCTTGAGAAGAACCAATTTGTGATGCTAACTGTACCTACGTTTACTTAAGAAGCAACATAAAACTTTGAATCAGAACATCAAAAAAAAAGAAAGATTTTCGACAACATTTTTTGCATTAACTCAAAGATTTTCTTGAATCTTATTTACAGTGGTATTTGAAGCAATTTATTTCCGCTTACGAAACGTTTAATGAACACAAACATTTGATCAGAAGATGCTTTTTGGAAATACGAGGAAGATGGATATCTAGGGAAAAGGTTTCTTAGAAAAGTAAATTAATTTTCGCGAAAAACTTATTTTCATAGGTAAATGAGAGTTTGAGTAACGTTTTTTATCTTTTGGTCTTTGAGACCTATGTCAGGAAGGCTAGCACGAATCACTATCGTATCGTCATCCTATTCTCGAAACTACAAAACGGACATTTTTGACGAACGAACGGGATCCGAGCAAAAGGGTCATAGCAAAAACGACGAGTAAAGATTTTTATCTCATCATCAGCCTATAGTAATTCACTGCTGGATATATGTCTCTCCCAAGATGAGCCACTGAGACCTGTCTTTGGCTATTCTCATCCATCCCTTTCCGGCGACATTTCTAAGTTCATCGCTTTACCTGGCCGAAGGGCGTCCTACACTTCGCTTGCCTAAACGCGGTCTCCACTCCAGCACGCGCTTACTTCAACGGTTGTCGGTTCGTTGGCACACATGGCTGACCCACTGCCACTTCAGTTTGCTAATCCTTTAAGCTATGTCAACCACCTTTGTTCTCTATCGGATAGATTCAATTCTGATTCTATCCTTCAAGGTAACTCCGAGCATAGCTTTCTCCATAGATTCACCATGATTTTTATCTGAACCTACGCAATTATTCGAGTCGGAACCTCTAAGAGTGGAAAAGTATAATAAAAGGTTGTGTTAATTGATTTATTATATAAAAGCCTTTGTTATTATTTTACAATATTTATAATATTTTACAAAATACAGAATTTGGTGGTAGGTACCTTTAATTACAGCGTTGAAGCCAGACTAAGTTTCCCTCCACAGTAGACAAGAAATAAATATAAATAAATAAATAAATATTACGTGACAGACTTTGTCCTGTCCTGTGCAGTAAAAACTGATGTCAGAACCAGTGCCATCTATATCAAAATCATCCCTTTAGCATTTTTTTATAATTTTGGGAATGTTTTTCGGATTATAAACTACCCTATGTTTTATTCGAGCATTATATCTACATCTACAGCAAATTTCATCCTCATCTGTTCTGTCGTTTAGGCTTGATTGATTTTCAAACATAAAAACATCCTCACAAACTTTCGCATTTGTAATATAATATATTTATAATCTTAATAGATTAGGATTGCACAAAAAGATTTAGTTAAGTTCAGCAATGATGTGTCTAATAGTAGGTAATAATTATCTATTTTTTTGTACAAATTTGTTTTTTTTGTTACACAAATCGCTATAAGTTCTGTTTGATCGGGCTTTTATTGTCAATAAAACTCCTAAAAGTTTTTTTTATACAAAACAAAATAATAATTTTAAAGCTTAGTTCGAAGTTGCATGTAATAAAATGATAAAAATAGCTGCATAACATACTCGTAAATGTTCTAACACGAAAACAGTTTCTTAGCCAAATACAGCCAAAAAGATTCATAATACCTCAACGTACGATCCAAAACGACTCTCGAAGAATCCAAAACGACTCCCATTAAAGATAACCATTGAAAGAGATTAGGTGAGTTCACGACTGATCTATAGAGACAAACCAAAATAGGCTGAGCCAGCTATTCACTCTAAAAATAGTCCTACGCTATTCCATGTTTTTTGTTGTGGTATCGACGTCATAAAATGCCATACTGCGTAAACATATCATCTATTGTAGACAACAATGATCTAGTGTTGCTTTAGTGTTTTAAAATAAATGAGTATCTACCGATCCCTTAGAGCAACACGGGCTTCCTACGGAAGAGAGTAGCGATTCGCCGCGGTCCCCTCTGTCAAAGTACAAGCCCAAGTGGGCATACACACATTTTACAAAAACGTGTCAATGTGTGAGTCATCTGTACACGAATTATTAGTATATTGTTGGATTGTTTATGTGTTAACGTCATCATTACAGTCAGTTGGCAGTTTTGTTTTTGCATGTAAGTGTGCGGAACTGCACTTGTATGCACATTTCCCTCCGCAACAAACGCCAGAATTATTTTAATAGTAATCTATCGCTAAGACTACTCCCTTCCGTAGGAAGCCCGTGTTGCTCTAAGACCGATCCATAAGATATTAAAATAGTAGATAGCTAATAGTTACTATTCATACATTGTATATTGTATCAAAAATTAATGAATAACTGCTATTCGAAGAGTTATTGAACTTTCAGAAAGTTCAATAACTGTCAAATTGCGTTGCTTTCAAAAGGTAATGTGATTTTGACTTTCGCAATAAAACTGCAACTGAACCTGGTCCTGTCCTGTTTTCAACTGCATGATCCCTGTGCTTGCAAACAATAATAATTATACAATAGGTATGTTAATGCGTTCTGTTCTTGCATTTTTTCTATTGAATTGTCAAACAACAAAACACACCAACGTTTTTTTCATCCAGCTAGAGTGATATTGCATGCATATTGCGTACAAAAGCAGCATGATATTGCGTACAAAAGCGTCTATGTAAAAAATATACCTACTTATACCCTAGGTGTATTCATTTAAAACGCAATATTTGTGTTTTATTTTTGTATTTATATAAAGTGAACTCTGTGTTTTTATAAAGTTGTAGAATTAAAACTAGCATGGTTTTACTCATTTTAGTATTAATAATCTGTCGTTGATCGCGGTCGCGGCGATGCTCATGATCAGCAATACAAGAAAAAACGTGGTAATAAGCCATATTTATAGTTCAAATAAGAAATAAAGTTCTTTATACCTAATATTGGTAAAAGTCATCTCACCTGTAAAGCACTCGGCCACATACACGACGTGTCTCCAACAACTTCTACTGCCACCGGCTGGTACTCAGTTAGATCAGTTGCGCAGGACCCTTGCGATGCTGATGCTCCGTACTGCGCCACTTGAATGCTGATCGTGGTCCCTCGTGGACAAACAAGCGTCACCATTTCTTCGTCGCACGCAGCTTTCTGATGCGTCCGTAATGTGCCGAGAAGGAGTTCTGTTGACAAATAAAAAAAATGTTAACTGGTGAAGTTTTTTTCAGACATACTTTAACCCCGGCAGCCCCCGGTTGAATTTCTGGAATTCCTTTTTAGGGTTCCGTACCCAAAGGGTAAAAACCGGACCCTATTACTAAGACTTCGCTGTCACAAGGTGTCTGTGAAGGTGTGTATCTCATGAACCGTACAGTTGAAATTTTCACAGGCTATGTATTTCTGTTGCAGCTATAACGACAAATACTAAACAGAAGTGAGAGTGATTTTTTGCCGTATTTTATAGATAGTGGTACGAAACCCTTCGTGCGCGAGTCCGATAGGCACTTGGCCGGTTTTTTATGCTAAACTCCTTTGCAGCACAATAATATGAACCAAAGTTTAATCATGCGCGCTCTAACCTACGCACACGTTCCAATTCTTAAGTATCTAGGACCAGTGGTTTAGACTATGCGTTGATAGTCAGTCAGTCAGTCAGTACCGCAAGTTTTATATATTTAGATAAAGCTGGAGAAAATTCTCGAATTTAAGCTAGTGAATTATGAATATTCATGGCTACGCTACAGATTAATTTTTGCCGGAATTTTCTGCGAAATATCTCTTTCCTGTTCCTGTACAAACCATATATAGACATATATAATTGTAGATATCTCTCGATCTAAAGGTAGATACATACCTATACATAAAGGTAAGTTAATTAAGGCATGAATGCATACACAGACGCGGAATTGAAATGCGATTGTTGATGTCATGCAAGAACGAATAAGTAAGAATTTCAGTGACATTGCAAAGCGAGAAGAGAGGCTTTTAATGAAATTGCTGCGAAATAGTCACTTTACAAACTCTCGCATCTTATCCAACTGGTAATATAAATGCGAAAGTTTATGAGTATGTATGTAAGTTTACCGCAATTCACTAGGAGACATTTGTGTTGGCCGAGTGGGAGGTACCCCGACTTTCAATCTGAAGGTCGTGGGTTCGAATCGAGCCGTGCATCAATGGATTTGTCTGAAAAACTTATATGCGCATCAAAAACACGTGCTCATGTGTAATTACGTGATAAACACCCGTGTTAAATGTATAGTTATGTCTACTCATCACGATAGTTTGAAAATTAAATATGAAAATTAAATTGACTTGGACAACAGTTCTCAATATGCACTGATAAATATTGAAATGAAAACCGACTTTTCTTTTATTTTTCCGGATTCTATCCACTATCGTGATGAAATATTCGAGATGACTAAGGCATAATCATTCAAACCTATACACGTGCGCTGGAATCATTCCCACTGGAGCCGCGAAATGGATTACACGTGTGTTTACGTACTAGTACACTCGCTGATAGTAGTTTAAGGTTTCAAAAAACCAGCCAAGTGCGAGTTGGACTCGCGCTTTTATTTTTGCGCGTATTTATACTTCGTTATTTTCTAGAGGTATCCTAAGAAATGTATTCCCCTAGTACTTTAGGTTCTCGTCAAATCATTGATGATGTCTAAATGTGCTTAGATCATTGATGATGTCCAAAGAGGCAATTTTTTTCGTCAAAAACCAGCCAAGTGCGACTCGGAAAGCAAAAAAATCACGTTTGTTGTATGCCCCACTTGAATATTTATTTTTTTCTGTTTTTAGTATTTGTTGTTATAGCGGCAACAGAAACACATCGTCTGTGAAAATTTCAACTGTCTAACTATCACGGTTCATGAGATACAGCCTTGTGACAGACAGACAGACAGACAGCGGAGTCTTAGTAATAGAGTCCCGTTTTTACCCTCTGAGTTCGGAACCCTAAAAAAAACGAGTCATAATACGCAAGTTTTTAAAATACAATGGTCTCACAACAAGCTTGCAAAGTGTGATATGAATGTTTTTATTTATTGCAGTTTCTAATATTAGTAATTTTGATGCCTCTGATGAGCGCCTGGATACCTGAATGGATGTCTACCGTACTTAGGGATTACAGTCGTAATCCTCTCTAATTTTTGATTAACTGAGTACCTACATTTCGTTTGGAAACATCACTACATAGTATAAAGCAAAGTCGCTTTCCGCTTCCCGCGTATGTATGTATGTTTGCTTATATCTTTAAAACTACACAACGGATTTTGATGCGGTTTTTTTTAATAGATAGAGTGATTCAGGAGGAAGGTTTATATGTATAATAACATGCTACCCGTGCGAAGCCGGGGCGGGTCGCTAGTAATCTTATATGTTGAGTTCTGATCTAACAACTATTCATTTATTTCGAACTAGCGATCCGTTTGGTGTGCAAAAAATCTGACATCAGTTGTCATAGCAACGTGCATTACTATGCGATTATTACAATTTGGACAGGACAACGTCTGTCGCGGGTCAGCTAGTATATAATATCTAGTAAGGTACAATTATAAGAGCTATGAAACAGTACGTGTACCGTGGTTTGTCGTATTATCGTTTCATACAAATGTTTTCGTGCCGTGTCGTCATCATGATCAAACACGGTAACAATTCCAAAATATGCTAAGTCTGCGGCAATGAGCTTGCAAACTGACACGTATAGTATAGCACATAATATAGTATATGTATAATAAGTATGTATTTACAAAAAAAAGTATTCTATTATTATTAAAAGTATGTAAGTATTCCATCAGTTGACTGTCAAACATCCTGACTGTCAAACATATAGAAAAGAGTAACATCTTTGTGAACACTGCTAATCGTTTTTAATTAATATTCGCGTCAATAGTGAAGTGAAGTGACTGAATTTTTGCACACACAAAGTTTTGGACCTGAGAATTACCGTAAGGTTACTAGTTAGCACAAACAAATTCGATTTAATCGATATCCTATCAATTAAGTTTGGATAGTGAAATTATAAACCACCCGCAATTATCCAACCATCAGTTACTCGGCGCGAGAGCAATACGCGTAAGCGACACCCAATACACGGCGCTTAAGACCTTATTCTCACGAGCGCGAGTTAACTGCACGGGGACTTTTTTGGTGTGCTGTTGTGGTTGAACTTCTTGTGGTACTTTATTGCAGTGCGCCTCCACATTTTTAACTGCAATATAAATACTCCACATAATGACGTCTATACCAAAAGAGTGGGGTTGCTGTACCTCTCGCAATCAGGACGATAACTACATGATATGCACGAAATGTACAACGGCGTACCATTATGCCTGTATTTACCCTGGTAAAGTTAAGCGCAGAGGCGTTCCGGATACACCGAAAGATTGGACGTGTCCTCAATGCAGCGAGGCTGCTCCCAAGGCCACTAAAAATGATAACACTCCAATTCGACTAACTCAAAGCACTGCTACTGCCGCGCGCCCCACCAAGAGACCAGCACTATCATCTCCATCTGGCAAAGAGGACTCTCCAGTTACTCGTGATCAAGTGCGAGAAATCATGGAAGAGGTCTTACAGAAATATATGTTGGATTTTAAGAAACAGTTTGCCAAGGATCTCGATACAGTTAGGGAAGAATTAAAAAACGTCAAACAAGCCATGGAATTCGTGAATGACAAATTTGAAGACGTCATGAAGGCGCATAATGATGCTCAGGCTCAATTAAAAACTCTTCAAGAATGCGATACCCAAATGCAATATACGATCCAGAACCTGGACACTAGAGTGAACCAGCTAGAACAGAATGCTCGCTGCAAGAACATCGAGATTCAGTGCGTGCCTGAAAAGAAGTCTGAAAATTTAATAAGTATTACAAAGGAAATTGGAAAGACTATAGGTTACGACATCAAAGATGATAACATATTACGCATCACAAGAACGGCGAAATTAAATCCTGATAGCACACGACCACGTTCCATAGTGGTGGAGTTTAATACACCTTTTGTTCGGGATAGCTTTCTAGCCTCCACAATCAAGTTTAACAAAAGAAACCCGAATAACAAACTCAACAGCTCCCACCTGGGGCACACTGGTCAGAAGACTGCGGTTTTCATCGCGGAGCATTTATCGCCACAAAACAAAGCTTTGCATGCAGCTGCTAGACAAGCGGCCAAGGAAAAGGGATATAAGTTTGTCTGGGTTCGAAGTGGGCGTATTTTCATGAGGCAGAAAGAAGATACAGGGTATATTCTTGTGAGAGACATGAGTACTTTGGCCAATTTAAAGTAACACTCAATGATAACCTAATTATGTTATGGATGACTTATCGTTACAATGGATTCCATAAGTATTTACTACCAAAATGCTCGTGGCCTCAGAACCAAAACCCACATCTTCCTTCGAAACTTAGCACTTAACAATTACGATATCATTGTCATAACTGAATCCAATTTAAACGAAAGCGTATTAGACGCAGAACTATTTGATCATCGGTATGTTGTCTTCAGGAGAGACAGGTATTCTTCGGGCTTTCACAGTCAAATGGACTGCGGTGGAGTACTTATTGCTGTTTCCAAGAGATTATCTGCTAAACGTATGTCAAACTGGGAGAGCATGTGTGAGGATGTATGGGTTGTTGTCCATGATCCATTTTCAGGGGCTCGCAGCCAATTAGCCATTGGTGCTGTTTATCTCCCTCCTCCTGTTCGTAGAGTCATGCTCGAACATTACTTAGATCACTGCAACAAAGTTTTGGAAAATCACGAGGGCCACACTTGCATAATTGGAGATTTCAATTTAAGCAGTATCAATTGGAATTTAATCAACAGCGGTGATTTAAATTATCACACCTCATCATTGAATCAGACATTAATCGACTTTAGCTATGTCGCAAATCTTAAACAATGTAATTTAGTTCTCAACAATAATGATAGAATTCTTGACCTCGTGCTTGTAGATTTACCAAATTGCAATGTCTCAGCCTCAATAACTGCCCTATGTCCTATAGATATACAACACCCACCTTTAGAAATTGACATAACGGCAGACAATAATAGTTACCTTCCATCGAATCCAAAAAATCGCAAAGTAAATTACTTCAAAGGAGACTACGCTGCAATCAATAAAAGCCTTTCTGAAATTGATTGGAAATCGTACTTCACACAATGCAATGGTGTAAATAGTGCGTTAGATAAACTTTACAGTACTTTAAGAGACTTGATAGATAAGCATATACCCTTAATTAAACAAAATAATAATAAATACCCTCCTTGGTTCGATAAATCAATCATAAAGCTATTACGTGAAAAAAATAATGTACGACGCAGGTTTAAAATATACAAAAACCCTATGGATAATTTGGCGTATCTTAGACTAAGTGAGCGTAGTGAGAAACTAGCAACTGCTCGTTATAACAGTTACGTAAATGAAATTGAAAACAGAATCAGTAAGAATCCAAAATACTTTTGGTCTTTTATTAAATCTAAAAGAGCAACAACCAATACATATCCTGGTATTATGACTGACGGCTCGATTAATGAGTCAGATGGTTTAGAGATCTGTAATCTATTCGCAGGTTCATTTTCTAAAGTTTATGTTAGTAATGATCTTCCAGATCTTTCTTCTAATACAAGTACAACTCAATGTCCAACAACATCTTTTATAAGAGCTATAGATCATGGTAGTGCTTGTATGGCTAACTTGCATGTATCTATAGAAACAATATTAAAAAAAAAAAAATGTTTGGATTCAACTAAAGGAGCAGGCCCAGACGGAATTCCGCCTTTTTTCATAAAAAAATGCTCTGACAACTTGGCGATACCTCTCTTTTACATTTGAATTTTTGCGTACCGGATTTTTTCCGCAAATCTGGAAAACTGCTAAAGTCGTACCCATACACAAATCCGGCGAAAAAAACCTAGTTTCTAACTACAGACCAATTTCTATTCTTTCATCTATGGGAAAGATCTTTGAATCAATAGTTTGTCCTAACATCCAAATCCATTTTCAGCAAAACCTCACGGAGCACCAACACGGCTTTGTGAAAACTCGATCAACCGCTACGAACTTAGTTTCCTTTGTTGAGGGCCTCACAGAGACTGTAGACAAGAATCAAGAAGTAGATGTCATTTATACAGACTTTAGCAAGGCTTTTGACAAGGTCTCACACATATTACTTATTAGGAAACTTGCAGCATACGGCTTCGCTGGGAACATTATTAAGTGGATCGAGTCTTATTTGAGTAATAGGTTATTCTTTGTCGTCGTAAATGGCTATAGATCGGATCTATTTGGCATAGGTTCTGGAGTACCGCAAGGGTCTCACTTAGGGCCCATTCTATTCAATATATTTATAAATGACATTCCAAATTGCTTTGATTCTTCTTCACCCTTTTTATTTGCCGATGACCTAAAAATATCTCGTATTATAAAAACCGACAGTGATATTTATCTGCTGCAAAACGAATTGGACAGATTATTTGAATGGTGTTGTGCTAACAATATGTACATCAACACTGATAAATGTTTTTATATAAATTTTTCTAGGAAGCATAACGTGTTTAGATCAAATTACAACATTGGAGGCACTCCTATACGTGAGGTGGATGTCATCAGAGACTTAGGAGTAACATTAGATAAGAAATTAACTTTCGTTCCGCACATAGATGACGTCATCAAGAGAGCATCTAAAATTTTAGGATTTATTTTAAGGAATAGCAAAATTTTCAGAAAACCTCATACCAAAATTCTCTTGTACAACACCCTAGTCCGAAGCGTACTCGAATACTGTACCATTGTGTGGAGACCTCATTATGCAACCCATATTCTGAGAATCGAGAGGGTGCAAAAGCGTTTTTTGTGGCATCTCTCTTATGCAGCTAACATTGCTAAAGTCAAAACATCTTATAAAGAGAGACTCACGCATTTCAGAATATCTACTTTGGAAAAGCGCAGAACTCAACTAGACCTTACTTTTTTGTTTAAAATTTTGACTTATCAAATAGCATGTCCCCAACTTTTGCATCAGTTTAACTTCAGAGTCCCCCGCAGAAAACCCCGTTACCCTATCTCTTTGCTTGTCCCTCCACATCGCACCACTGTACTTGGTACAAACTCTCCAGTCCCCAGGTTATGCAGGTCCCTAAACGATAATTGCAAGAACATTGATATTTTTTCTACAAACTTAAGTAAGTTCCGCCGGCACTTGGCCGAGAACTTATCTAACTAAGTAATGTTTTAAAATTTAAAATTAAAGTAGGATTAGATAGGCATAGGCATGTTACTATTACATGCCTCTCTAGTTTTATTTCCTTCTTAGTTCATAATATATTATAATGTATAAACGCTATTATTATTTTTTCTCTTTCTGTAATTTGTTACTTCTTCATTAAGATATTAAAAGCATGCAGTGTTTACCTATAAGTGATTGTGCAATTAGCGTAAGACAGTACTATTGTACCTAATTTGTAAGGTTTTTCTTTTCATGTATCGTTGTAATAATTGTTGGTAGACCTTAATAAATAAAATAAAATAAAATCAGTTATCTGGTTTCCATGGTACAAAATTGGTTAGTTTGGGGCTAGATGGCGCTGTGCGTAAAGTCCGCCATTATTTATTTATTTGAGAATGTTTACTTGTGCCAAGTCTAATGTTTGGATCTCTGATTACCCTTGTAGATATCATTAAGAATCTATGTACCTGAAGATTCGAGATAATATCTACCTAAGCCTAACCTAATTCGAGATAAAATCTAAGTAGGTACTTGGGGATTACAGTCGTGATCCAATTGCATTTTTTTTTGCAGTCTGCCAAATCCTACCAATATTAAGTTTGTTTCAAGTCTTGGGCTACTTTTATTACAAAATTTGGATTGAATTTGAATTTAAATCTGGAATAAAAACCAAAACATTCGTGAGTTGTACTACACATTATTACACAACGGGAATTACTCACGTAAATTATAATTGTCAGTGCGAGACGAAAATGCAAACAGGATAGCGCGCGCGTTTAATGTTCCACTCACCCTGAAGAAGATTTTATAGATGAATCGAAACATTGTCGGTGTCCTCATTGACAATTTATCATTTGAGTAATTCCCGTTAAGTAATCCTAATAATATTACAAATGCGAAAGTTTGTGAGTTTGTATGTATGTTTGTTCCTCAATCAGGCCTAAACGACAAAACGGATTAAGTTAAAATTTGCTGTAGATGTAGATATAATGCCCGAATAAATAATAGACTACTTTAAAATATGAAAAACATCCCCAAAACGATAAAAACGCAAAAGGGATGATTTTTGTATAGATGGCGCTGGTGTGCAATAAATGTGACATCACAAACTAAAAACATTGAGTCTTTTTTATTCGATTATTGAAATTTGACAGGACAACGTCTGTCACGAGTCGGCTAGTAATGAATAAAAACCAATTTCAAATAAAAGTAGCTCTATCCCATTGTACAAGTAAGTGGTTTTAAAGTGACTCAGACTGGCCTCCTTATCCGGGTTCAAGGAAAACATTAGGGAAGCATTCATTTTAATCACCTTGTTTTTGTAAGAAATTTCAAAACATTTTGTTTGTTGTATTTTTTGGGATTTGGTTTCACAGTAATTACGAAAAAGTTGAGTATTATTTTACTATTTTTCTTATTAATATTAATGAGACTACTTATTTTCTTGTTTCAGCGCTTTCTTTTAAACATCCAGTTAGATTTTTATTCTTTTAAATACTTCGATTGAGTGAAAACTTTGCATGTTTGTCAAAGATGCCAATGTTATGGTACGTTTACACGCTTGCCAAGCCTTGGCAAGGATCGACAATCGCAAGCATGTAAAAAGGGCGTTTGGCTTGGCTTGCGTGGGCTTGTGCCTGCTTGCTTCCGATCCCGACTGGATTGTCGGTTTTTTTACGCAGATCAAAGGGCGTTTGCGGCAAGCGCTTGCGATGCATTTACATGTTGGTCCGCGTTTAGTAGCCATTGTGATCTCGCGGCGAGTACACGCTTGCTTGATTTTACAAAAAATAAATAAAAAATGAGTTGCTGGTCGAATGAGGAGAGTCAGGAGAGAGAGTCCGCCATGCTTGGATGTATATTGCAGACTGACGCATTCACAAGCGTATAAACGCCTTTCAAACGCCAAACGAGATTTGTGGAGGCTTGGGACTGTTTGCAGTTTGCCAAGGCTTGGCAAGCGTGTAAACGTACCATTATATGTTGTGACTTGTGACAGGTGATAGCACGCTGGAGCTCGATGGTTTAAATGATTTTACAAAAGCTTGTCATTGAAAAATATTTTTCAACAGAAAACTTATTACCATATCTGGCTACAATTTTGTTTTTAAATTTATATAAGTTGTTCCTTTTTTTAATAAAATCTGTAGCATACACACATTTTTATTCGTACCGTATGCAAATATAGAGAAATATCCTAACAAAATTACAAAAAAACGGCCAAGTGCGAGTCGGACTCGCACATGAAGGATTCCGTACTATTATCTATACAAAACGGCAAAAAAACACGTTTATTGTAGGTACGAGAGCCCCATTTAAATATTAATTTGTTTTTTAAACTAAAAGTAACGTAGTAACCGTTAAGTAGTAGCCGTTTTTACCCTTTGGGTACGGAAGCCTAAAAATGAACCCTCTCGCTTTGAAGCAAATATCTGGGGTACATTTTAATAATATCACTTACTAAAGCTTCTGTACCAAGGCACAAGCTAATTGTTATAAGTACCTAGGCGTATAACAAGATTACCACAATGAAGTGTTAATTATATTGTACCAAAGCTTTTCATAGGAAGCGACGATTTTAACATAATTGTCTAAAGATATCGAAATAATACGAGAAAGATCCTCACTGGCCGAGAGGGACGCACCTGGACTTTCATTTTAAGGTCGTGGGTTTGAATCCTAGCTGTGCATCAGTGGATTTTTCTAGTCAAAATTGTATATGTGGATATGAATAAGGGGATAGTCAAATGCATGTCTAAACAAGATTTTGTCAAATGGCCACCTTTAAACACACAGTATAAAAATACTGACTGGTTTTTTCACTATGTTTTCCTTCACCGTTTTCACCGCGTTAATGTGCGAAAAAATGCCTTTTAACTGGGATTCAATCCCATGTCCATGGCTTTCACGAAAAAATACCGTATGTAAAGGTAAGTAAGGTTGAAAATCACGTTCACCGTTATATGGAACCCGTTATTGGCGGTTACCGTATCTTAGAAATCCGAGCTCTAAGCGGCATTAGCCACATTACAGTTACGGGACATCGTAACAGAGTGATAACTAAGGGGAATGGGTTTTGGATTACACCTATTTCTCGTAATGGGGTTGATAAAATCTCGAAATCGAGTGTTGAGGGACCATCCACAGTTCCTTGATAGATTTGATACAGCGAGGGGAAAAGATTTCATGAAAATCATTTTTATAAAATCTAGGGCTTAGGAATATTGAAATAATAGCTTCCTCGGCTTCGCACGGGTGGTACCTGGATAAAAAGTTGCCTATGTGTTATTCTGATGTTTAAGCTATATTACTGTAAAGTTTCATTTTAAACCGTTCAGTAGTTTTTGCGTGAAAGAGTAACAAACTTTCGCATTTATAATATTAGTAGGAAGTAGCATAAGGATTAGAATAGATACAACGGAAAGGAAACCTGTATATTTCACCTTATGCCGTTGTACGCTCATTTCCGGGTCAGAACCGTCCAACGTCCTAGGTTGTGAGGCTCAGTGTCCCATCAGGGACGTGCTATCCGCTCGCACATATCATGGAAATTGGTATAGTGTATGATACAACTATACAAGTCATTCTATGTTTAAATTTAAATATGAATTCCAACTGGAGTCAATAACAACAACTGCTAAGACTTCGCTGTCCGTCTGTCTATCCGTCTGTCAGTCACAGTATTTCATGAACTGTGATAGCTGGACAGTTGAAATTTTAACAAATTATGTTGCCGCTATAACAATAAATACTAAACACAGAATAAAATCAATATTTAAATGGGGGCTCCCAAACAACAAACGTGTTTATACCATACCTACTTTAAAAAGCTTATTTTATTCACGCAAAACAGTGAATAAAAAGGCCTTTTATTCACTGTTTTGTTTTTATTCACTATTTTGGTGTTTGAATTTGGAACACAAAATATATCCGGTCTCTATTTCAATGCTTACACAAACTCCTTGCGCTGAGATTCGAAATTCAAAACTCTTTGGTGCAAATAAATTCTCGAGATTTGATTGGTCGATATTTGCGACAAGGAGTTTGGCATTAGATTAAATAAATATTCTCGTAGTCATGGTATAAAGTATAGTAGTATGCAACTCCTGAATAAAGTACGAATTTATATCGAGGGCCATGAATCACTCGCGTCGTTCAGGATTCTAACAGTTGAATCACTCGCTGCGCTCGTGATTCAATCATTAGAATCCTTGCTCATGTTGAAACTATATTTATTTAAACACCTATAATACTAGATTTACGCGTACGAGTCGCGAGACGAGGTGCGAGGCGAACCACGAGACGAGGTGCGAGGCGAACCACGAGACGAGAGTGAATAGACGCTCGTGTTCACTTGCTCGTGACTCATCTACGGCCCTCGCTTTAAATCCGTCCTTTATTCACTAGTTGCATAATATACTATTTTTTAGTTTTTTATAGATAATGGTACGGAACCCTTCGTGCGCGAGTCCGACTTACACTTAGCCGTATTTTTTTATTCTATTTATATAATGTTTGTTCAATTGGTTGTGATAAATGAATCATGAGGTCTAACTGGAGTCAATAACCACTACTGTAAAGTGCAAAATGTAATATTTGGACGTGCCGTTTTGACTACTCCCCTTTAGCGCCTAAAGATGTTCATGTTGTTTTGAGTTCACATACAAAATCCATACAATAAACTTTTCTGTCTCTGACGGGTCCACATGACATATTAGTGCATTTGTGTAGATCTAAAAATGCTATTTGGAATCCGATGACATTATATTTGAAGGCTTAGTTATATTGCAGTACGGATCAAAATAGAATAACCTTCTTATTTTCATTCAACTTTTTTATTTGGACAGTAAAGTCACGTACCGTGAATCAAACTATAGAAATACTCGTAGTCTGTCAAAATAAAACATTCGATGCGGAATGAGCAATCCAAAACAAACAAACAAACTTCGAAAACGACCGTTTTACTCGTATGACGGACATCGATGTATCTATCTATACTGCCGTCATTAGGAAGAAAGACGTTTCTACATAAAACAAAAAACGGAGAAAAAAAATATTTTGTAACTCGAAAATTAAAAAATTCGCTGTGTGAAAAATACTACAAAAATTAAGTACATTATTTTGCGATAGTTTGTATAATGGTTTGCCCTAAAAGAATATCATTGTTAAGTATAATAAATTTAACGTTTTATATTTAAAAATTAACATTTTCATTTTCTTTTTAGTAAAAAAAATACAAGAAAATATGTTTTACTGCAATAAAAAGACGTTTCTGGCTAGAACCGCCCTTTTTATTTAGTAAAAAAGTAAAATGTCTTTCTTTCTTAGTTGTTATATGTTATTAGATCCTACTCAACTAAATAAAATAGACGTTACTAGCCATTTACTGCTTTTCAAACTAGTAACGCCGACCTAATTAATCAATGAACTACGAAATTACCAGCAGATACGCCAATCATAAACTTATCTTTTACTAATCACAGTATTTTAATCTGTTTTTTATAATATATATCTATTAAAAAAAACCGGCCAAGTGCGAGTCGGACTCGCGCACGAAGGGTTCCGTACCATTGTCTATAACAAACGGCAAAAAAACACGTTTGTTGTATGGGAACCATACTTAAATATTTATTTTATTCTGTTTTTAGTATTTGTTGTTATAGCGGCAACAGAAATACATCATCAATAAAAATTTGAACTGTCTAGCAATCACGGTTAATGAGATACAGCCCTGTGATAGACAGTCGGACAGACAGACAGTGAAGTCTTAGTAATAGGGTCCCGTTTTTACCTTTTGGGCACGGAACCTTAAAAACAGCATAGAAAATCACAAATAAACATTAAAAGAACAACACAAGATTATATTTAAAAAAATCAGGAATACTAATCACTAACTTTTAAACAAATATGAAACCTTTTTAAGTAACACAGTAATACTTAACATTACAGCAATTAGAAAGTTAGTTCTTTTTATGGTTTCGTAGTCTACAAGAAACCTTTATAGTTTCGCCATGTCTGTCCGTCTGTCCGCAGCTTAGCTCAGAGACTATCAGTGTTAAAAAGCTGTAATTTGGCATGTATACATACATTTTTTTTTACACATGTATTGTATATACATATGAGTAATGCCAACAAAGTGGTAGAATAAAATCTTAAAAACATGTTTTTAGGGTACCATTACACCTAAAATGGGGATGTTTTATTTTCTCGCGTACCCCATGGTGTGGGATATCGTTGGATAGGTTTTTAAAAAGTATTGCAGGTTTGTAAAAACAACTTTTCGATTAGGGATCGGTTTGAGAAATATCAAGCTTTAAAGTGCCAATTTTTGTTTCCCCCCTAAAAGCTAAACTATTGGGTTTAGGGACGTGAAAAAAATTGCGGTAGTAGTACGTATACTGAAGTTAAAAGCAAAGGTATTACAGCTAAGTAGGCGTTACAAGTTTACGACTAATAGAGGTAATAGTCGACTAACTTATAAAATGGACTTGGAGAAGAATGAATAATAACGTAGTAGAAATAACATTGAAAATTATTTAAACAACGTTGTTAGCTTTGCAAACTACGACACCCTACATTGCGCGTGACCCGACACGCACTTGGCCCGTTTTTGGTTGTAATAATAATCACAGATACACAAGTTCTTTTACTTACGTCTGGAGTATTTTTAATAATACTACGATGAAAAGGCATATTTAACGCATAAACGTCTTTCCTTCTTATGATAAATCAGAAATGTCTTTTCTATCTATAATCAAGTAAAAACTTTGTAGACAAATAAGACGCTTCTACGTATATACGTTTTTTTAACGTAGTATATGTTAGAACAGCCTTTTTTATTTAGTATCCTTCAAGACTTATTGCAGTTAAGTCTCATTTATTAGTGAAAATAATAAGGTTCTAGTTATTTTAGGAAGATAATTCAAATACCAATAAATGCGTAATTTTTTTTTGATTCCGAATATGTATTTAACTCATTTTCGCAAAAAGTGTTAGATGCGTCCTTCTTTCTTATGGCGGCAGTATAGATAGGTATATAAAATTGTGAAGCTAGTATCGTAAGTATATTTAATTTTGAAAAAAAAAACGGCCAAGTGCTTGTCAGACTCGCGCACGAAGGGTTCTATACTATAATCTATAAAAAAACGTTAAAAAAAATCACGTTTGTATGAGAGCAAAACTTTAATTTTTACTCTTTAGAAAAAGACACTTCTATGTTTATGTACATTTAGGGTTCTGAATTCTGAACCCTTATAATTTAGCTATGTCCGTCTGATTTGTTTTATCCAAGCTTATTTCAAGTTTCACTAAATTGATTGGTTAATAGTTGATTGGTTGTATCTCACTCACTTGTTGGTCTCTTTTTCGCTTCTCGTTCTTTCTAAACGGGTAAGAATTCAAATAATAATTAGGATCTCAGAGGTTGCTTACACTAACGTTCATTTATGGGGGTGTGCATCGTGAAGCGGTGTCTGTCTGTCGTCGTAAATAATGTCAGAATTGTAGCGATGTACAGATCACCTTAATGTCTTTGTCTATACAGTATTGCAGTTTGTTTTCATATTACTCCTACTGCATAAAATTTAGGACAGGAGAAGATCCTACTAGTATTAAAAATGCAAAAGTTTGTTAGTATGTGTGTGTGTATTTGTTACTCTTTCACGCAAAAACTACTGAAAGGATTAAAATGAAACTTTACAGTAATATAGCTTAAACATCAAAATAACACAAAGGCTACTTTTTATCCACGTACCACCCGTGCGAAGCCGGGATGAGCTGCTTGTTATAAAATAAATTAATAATTATTAAATTTTAATTTTGAATTTTAATTTGAATTTGTTCATCACACAAATAGATTTGAACACGGGTGTTTATCACGTAATTACCTTTAATTTATTTTCCTGACGTTTCGACTATGTAACAATAGCCATGGTCGCGGGCAGGCTGTGAGGAGCAATGACCGCCAAATATTTTTCATAGCCAAGTATGTAAACTACAAAAAATATTGTTTGGCACCTGCCCAATTTTAGTTTGAATATGTACTTACAAACTTGCAGTCGTGTTATTCGAGGTACTCCTAACAAAGCCATACATACTGACTTCGGAACACTTCACCATGTGTGGTCCGACAAGCGCATAATCATTTTTAAGTGTTACGTATTTCTGCCTTGATTTTTTACTTAAACCACAGTTCTTTTAATAAAATTCTTCGCTCCTCATACGAGATAGAATCATATTGTCTTAAAAGAATCTTCAAAAAAATTATTTTCTAAATTAACCATTTTTTTCTAAATGAAATCAAATGTCAAAATAAATATATTTAAAAGAAGAAGCATACGTCCTTAATGATCCATGAAAAAATAACTGTAACCAGCCGGCACTTTCAACGTTAAAAAGATTCAGGAAGATGACTCATGAAGCGTTTGCTAGGAAAAAAAGACATCGAGCAAATCACGACAAAAAAACTAAAATGAATCTCAACTACAAGCCTAAAGAGACGGCATATAAATGAGTGGGTGTTAGCATGATTAAACTTTGATTCACATTATTGTGTTACTAAAGAGTTTAGCATACAAAATAAAGACTATAAAAAAACGGCAAAAAAAACATGTTTGTTGAGAGCCCCACTTAAATATTTATTTTATTCTGTTTTTAGTATTTTGTTGTTATAGCGGCAACAGAAATACATAATCTGTGAAAATGTCAACTGTCTAGCTATCACGGTACATGAGATACAGCCCTGTGAAAAACGTTTGGAATCCGAATGAAAACTTCGATAATGTAACCAAACGTGTGAAAAAAAAAAAATCCTTATATCGTGTACTCTGCGGAAATTATTGACAATAGAGCAAAGTGATGTACTACAGTTTTATAGAAAATATCAATATCTACAAAAAAGTTTGTAATTCCATATGTCTAACTATTAGGGATCCCTATTAAAACTTCGATAATGTAACCCAAGGTGTATAAAAAATACCCATAATGTCATTCATTATTACACCCGTGCGACGCCGGGGCGGATTGCTAGTAAGATTATGAAATGGTTTTCTCACGATATTTTTCTTCTGCGATTTTGATACTACTTACGTTTTATATCCATACTAAAACAATAATCTAAATATTAACACCTTAGGTATTCAAATTTTATATTCAAACTCAAGTAACTATGGCTATAAAGACTGTAATAAAACCCAGGTTTACCCAAAGTGCATTTGCGTTGTAAAAAACATCTGCGTTTTAAAACATTTATCTATAGATAATGATTATAAAAAACCGGCCAAGTGCGAGTCCAACTCGCGCACGAAGGGTTCCGTACTAAGATCCATAAAAAACGGCAAAAAAACACGTTTGTTGTATGGGAGCCCCACTACAATATTTATTTTATTCTGTTTTTAGTATTTGTTGTTATAGCGGCAACAGAAATACATAAAGTCATGAGATACAGCCCTGTGACAGACAGACAGACAGACGGACAGCGAAGTTATAGTAATAGGGTCCCGTTTTTACCCTTTGGGTACGGAACCCTAAAAAGTTAAGTTTGTTTGTGAGTTTGGATGTAAAAACTGCATTATCACTGAGTGTCATGGGCTTTATGAGTACTTTATTTTGATATTTTTAGGGCGATATTTTTGTAAATCAAGTTTAAACATGTTTCTGTCAAACCGTATGTCGTAGGTATAAAATATAATGCTTTACTAGAGTATGTATAAAAAAAAATATTTATATTTATAGGAACACGACTGTAATCCCCAGGTACGGTAGATATCCTCTCAGATCTCCAGACGCTTAGATCATTTAAAGATGTCTACTGGGGTAGTGAAAGGCATGTCCAAACATTACATTTGGCAAATGCCTACATGTTGCTACATGGTCCCCGACCAGGACAAATATTTGTGTAATAAACATAGATGTTTGTTCTGTGTCTGGGTGTTATTAATGTATAATAAGTATGTATTTACAAAAAAACAAAAGTTTATATAAGTACTAGCGACCCGCCCCGGCTTCGCACGGGTGCAAAGCTGATACCAAAATATATTACAGAATGTCTTTGTATACTCGTTAACAGCATTTAAAATTAAAAAAAAAAGTCGCGCTGATTTGAAATCTTAAAATTATCAGTGGTTCTCTAATATATTAAGCATGTTATTATACATATAAACCTTCCTCCTGAATCACTCTATCTATTAAAAAAAACCGCATCAAAATCCGTTGTGTAGTTTTAAAGATATAAGCAAACATACATACAGACGCGGGAAGCGGAAAGCGACTTTGCTTTATACTATGTAGTGATTCTATCAGTTATCTGGTTTCTATAATACATGCTTTGCTTCGTTTGAGCTAGATGGCGCTGTGTGTAAAGTCCGTGCAATATTTATTTATTTATATAAATATTATATAATTCCCTGCAATACCTACATCATTTCAAAATAGATTGTAAACATTATTTTACTGCCTGCGCTGTTTATGACCATACACTTTATACAGTGTTTTGAATGTTGGGTAAACGGGTTCAATGTTTGGTTTAGCGTAGGATTTTATTATTACTTTTGCCACTGAATTCAACATATTGTTGGGACGTGCCTCTGACTATCCCCTTTGACATATTCAAGAATCTCACTAAATTCCACATAATATTTGGACGTGCCTCTGACACTGAAAACACTGATCTAATTGTACCGACAAAGTAGGTTAATGTGTGGACGCGCCTCTCTCTACCCGCTTTAGACATCCTAAAGGTGCTTAAATCCTAGAAGTTATCTAGCGGGATAGTCAGAGTTACGTTTAAACATTACATGTTATGGCACATGAGCAACATACGAGTAGGATGTTTAGTTCATCACCGATATCAAGGTTAAAACAACAACACAAGTGATAGCAAAGATTTATTTCTAAAGTCATCACTAAATTGCAAAAACAGATTATGAATCTGTTTTTGCAATTTAGTAATGCAGGTAAAGCATAAATATGCACTATTTGAACAGTGCAATACAGTATATTAATTACTAGCACACCCGTGACAGACGTTGTCCTGTCAAATTTCAATAATTGATTGAAAGCAAAATCCCCATTTACAAAATGATCCGCCATTTATTGAATTCATTTGTTACAAAAAATGTGATAAATGAAGAACCGCTCCAGCGATTTTGTGCAAACTTCACATAAACCATCTACTAAATAGTCCAAACAAAGCCTAAACATTTGGTTTGGATAGATGAGCCAGTTTTTGAGTTATAAAATTACAACGAAAAGTGGCAGTGATTTTTATAATATAGATGAATGTCAATGTAAGGTGAGAAAAAAAATACCAGAACGATTCTCTGATTCCCTCACATACATACTGAAGAAGCAAATACCTATAAATATAATTAGTAGTAGTCGTATTCGGGAAAGCAAAATGAAGCATGCCAGATATAGCCAGGAGGACATTTAATAGGTGGTAATTCATTGCCAACCCAAATTTTAGTATCAGCCGCAGAACGTTTAGTCTTCACATTTTGATCTACAACGTTTAGAGTATCTTTGTTTTGCGAGTCTAAGTACGCATTAACGTCATAGTCAGGCACAAATTGTGTATTGCCACGAGGAGTTTCACGATCAAATACGGATCGTTTTCGTCTAAACTTTTCATCTGTGGCAGCTCCTCTCACTTTATCTTTTTTGTTGACGTTCATGTCCAAATCTTCTTCATTATCCATACCTTGAAGATCAAGGCAACCTATTTCTTTGTTAATAAATAATTGGCCATCAGGACACGTCGATACCAAATTAACGTCTCTAGTTTGTTTTCTATTATCTTCGTTCTCACCAATACGTTGCTTCCACAGGTCTTGATCTTGGATGTAACTGTCTAAGTTATATTGCAATGGTGTTTGATAAGTTCTACAGTCGATTAACACAATGACAGCACACACAAGCACTGTGTACAGCAACATTGTAGCACGTTCGGTGATGTCAAACCAAGAAGTGGCGACAATTCCGCCGAATCTACCTTTTATATTGTAATAAGAAGGAAAATGTATTAATAAACATTATAAACAACATGTTTACCACTTACGTTGGATAGATAGCTTTGCGGTCAGTATTTGTCACTTAATTAACCCTCGTATTGAGGAACGACACTGTGAGAACATGCACCCACAGTGGACGAAATCTATTTTCATAAACATCACTTTATGTGTTGTGCTGCATAGTGTGACTAGAGGCACACGGCAGTTGATAGTGTAGCTCAACAGATAAAGTGATGTTTATGAAAAAAGATTTCGTCTACTGTGGGTGCGTGTTCTCATAGTATCGTTCCTGATAACGGGGGTAAGAATATTAGCTACTAGCAGTCCGCCCCGGCGTAGCACGGGTGATTTTGGGATACATTATTATCATTTTAATAGGGATCCCTGATTTTTCTCTTAATTAATATAGCCTATGTTCATCAGGGATAATCTTGGATTCTTATGGTATTTTTTTTTACAAATCGGTCCATTAGTTTCGAAGCCTATTCAATGCAAACAAACAAATAATCAAATCTTTCCTCTTTATAATATTAGTATAGATAATATTGAATATACCGCGACTTCGTTCGCGTGAAATTATTTTCAAACAAATATCAATAACTGCACCAAATACATAAACAAAGATTTTAAGGGATTCCTAAATTCTTTTGGTAGCGACTGGCTTGCAACTTGTCACGTGTGGAATGCTAATTTCTGCAAAATATGGGCATGTTTCACATGTATCGTTTGGACGTGCCTCTGACTGCCCCCTTAGACATGTTCTAATATCTGAGCGCCTGGAGATCTGAGAGATTGTCTACTGTACTTGGGGATTACAGTTTGACACTTATTCATTACATAAAAAAG
The DNA here is from genome assembly GCA_912999785.1 of Hydriomena furcata. NCBI lineage: Eukaryota > Metazoa > Arthropoda > Insecta > Lepidoptera > Geometridae > Hydriomena > Hydriomena furcata. Next base: position 10,547,783 of record OU538822.1, on the reverse strand, counting down.
ATTGTACAAGGTGTCTCAAAAGTAAGTTCACATTTGCTTATCTTATTACGCGAAAGCAACTATTCTGAGGGGCGCGGGGGGTATGTCAGTCGGTAGTCTGGCTCTTGGGAATTTAGTCGCTATGGAGCGTTTCTCTGGTGCGGACCGTGCGTTGTGCGTACGTGAGTTTTACAAAAACGGTAATTCGGCGACTGTAGCGCGTAGAAAATTCTGCAGTATTCGACATATTCGTCACTTAAATGATGCGCCTAGCACTCGACTCATTGCAAAATGGGTTGAGAAGTTTGAAGAGACTGGGTCAACTCTGGAGAAACCAAAATCTGGGCGGCCAATAACATCAAGAACAGCCGAAAACGTGGACAGTGTTACTCAGTCTATTCGAGATGATCCAAACCTCTCGATTCGGAAGCGTGCTGTTGCTTTAAATGTGCACAGATCTTCATTATGCCGCATTTTACACAAAGATTTAAAGCTGCACCCGTACAAAATTCAGTTGGTGCAAGAACTGAAGCCTCAAGATGCTGGTCAGAGGCTTGACTTTGTAAATCAGATGATTGAGCGCTTTCCAACGTTCACCAACATCTTGTTTTCCGATGAAGCCCATTTTCACCTGAATGGGCATGTAAACAAGCAAAATTGTCGTTACTGGAGTGCAACCAATCCAAAACAAAAACATCAGAAACCGCTACATTCACCCAAAGTCACCGTATGGGCAGCGATGTCGGCGCGAGGAATTATCGGCCCTTACTTTTTTGAAGATAGAAGGGGACGCACGCTCACAGTGAATTCAGAGCGTTATGTGGAGATGTTAGACGAGTTTTTCGTGCCCCAACTGCAAAACTTTCCTGGTTACAACCAAAGAACATGGTTCCAGCAGGATGGAGCAACTTCACACACGTCCAACAGATCTCTGCCTCGAGTTCGAGAAATTTTTCCGAACAAATTAATCTCCAGGCGAGGTGACATAAATTGGCCTCCACGGAGTCCCGATTTAACACCTATGGATTTTTTTCCTGTGGGGTTATGTCAAATCAAAAGTTTACGCTAATAAACCGACTTCCCTGGCACAATTAAAAGAAAATATCCGTCATGAAATGGCAGCCATCACGGAAAATATGCAATCTGCTCCGAGCTGTCATAGGCAATTTTAGTGCCCGACTAAATGAATGCCGAGAGCGCAACGGCTTACATTTGGACGATGTTATTTTTAAAAAATAAATTCCCAAACAGTGTACTTCAATATATAATAAACATTTTTTCAATAAAGCTAAGACTTTTCTTTTAAAAAAAGATTTAAATGTGAACTTTCTTTTGAGACACCTTGTATTTTAGACTGCTCGCCCCGGCTTCGCACGGGTGATACTTGGAAAAAAAGTAGCCTATGTGTTGTTTTGATATATAAGCTATATTACTGTGAAGTTTCATTTTAATCCGTTCAGTAGTTTTTGCGTGAAAGAGTAACAAACACACCACCACTCACAAACTTTCGCATTTATAATATTAGTAGGATTTGGACGGAATCGCATCACACAATAATATCTTCCCATACACATACAACCTTTGACAGTCTTATTAATTGTTTGGATTTTCAGCCAGGACAAACATTTTTGTGATGAATATAGATGTTTGTTCTGTGGTTGGGTGCTATAAATATGTTTAAGTAGGTATATAGGTATATACATAATATCTAGTATATTTTTACAAACAAAGAACCTAGGTACTTAGGTATTCATATGAAATATCTGGTTTCCAAAGTAGGTAATTTAAATCGGTGTCAGTGACATCTTCAAAAATAAAATTAAACTTTATAAGTATGTAGGATGAGAGCGCAGGTTGTAACCATTTTATTTTTTTAATAAACGATTTATATTTCAGAAAAATCTAAGTGCTTTTTTCTATGGAATTATTAAAATTTGACAGGACAACGTCTGTCAGCTAGTAATAAATATTTATCGATCCTGGTGGTCGCGTAAGCTTGTGCATATCTATAGACACACCACAATGCATTTTGTACGTAGTCTTCACTTAACACACATCCAGTAAGTTACTGTTAACAACAGGTCATTAAGGGGATGTCATCTATTTATAGCCACAGTATAAGCTCGTATTTCATCGTCGACGAGCGGCGTAATAGGCCGCACGTGGCGGTCGGACTGATCGCGTTCCGTTTGCTTCGATTCATAAGCAGAAGCGATTATTCGCTGTGTTTATCCAGGAATATTGCGAATACTATGTCACCTACTGTTACATATTCCTCGCACTGATAGCTTCATGGACCTAACGTGGAAATATTTAGTAGAAACCGGTGAAAAGCAGCAATACATAGGAGTTCGATTATCAGCTGTATGCCCAATGCCCATACAACAAAAATATTTTAATTTTGCGTTTTTATAGATAATGGTACGGAACCCTTCGTGCGCGAGTCCGACTCGCACTTGGCCTGTTTTATTTCTGTTTGTAGACTTAGCTATCATCATAAATAAAAATTCCTTAGTCGATTTTCAATTTTAAAATGGTTACTTAGTTGGCAAGAAAAAAAAAGTGGTATCATAGGTAATAAGACATAATTTATTATTTATAGTGACACGTGTACCTATAGGAATGCAGTGATTCTACTAATATAATACTCGTAAATTTAGAAGCTTTTCAGGATGTTTGGGTGTTCCAATATTTGTGGTTCTCTAAACCGAATTTTATGAAACTTATTATACCTAGGTATATAATATAGCTCGTGGCTTGGTACACCATACAAACTATTTTTTTATTAAGTACCAAACGTGCAATACCGTGCCTAAATGGCTGATTCGGTAAAAGCTGTGCAAATGACAAATAAAAGAATTTTTTTTCGGCCGCAGTACCTTCTGCATTCACCATAGTCTGGCAACGAGGTAGGTCTCAGAGACCAATAGCATTAAATCCTAATAATGTTATAAATGTGAAAGTTTGTGAGTTTGTATGTATGTTTGTGCCTCAGTCAGACTTAAACGAAAAAAGGGCTTAAGTTGAAATTGGCTGTAGATGTAGATATAATGCCCGAATAAAATATAGACTACTTTATATAAAAACATCCCCAAAATGATAAAAAACGTAAAATGGAGGATTTTGGTAAAGATGGCGTTGGTGTGCAACAAATCTGATATGACAGACTAAAAAAAATCTGTCTTTTCTATTTGTTATTGAAATTTTACAGGACAATCTGTCTGTCACGGGTCGGCTAGTAAATAATGAAAATAAATGACAATATAGAGACGAACTATGTAGGTTTAACAATACAGGCAGAAAAAAGTATACCTAACAAAAAAAAAGAAAAACCAATAAAAGGTCCGCGTCACATTACCTCCGAAATTTTGAAACCAACGCCGAACCGTTTTATTCGACCGAACATAAAGTTCCGAATATACTTGCGTCGTCAGCATCTGCTAACATGCACTAGGGGAGCTGGTCTAATGAGAGCCGAACTCGATGAAGACGCGGTTACAAAACCATCAATCTTTGTCACTGTTAAACAACGTTCACGTTAGTCTAGTAGCTTGGCTACAGCTAGCAGAAGATAAGAATTATCTACTGGAAAATACTAGAAAACTCATGAACGTAGAGCAGATTATGTAGAGCAAGTAGATGGGTTTGCGCTAACTATAGCTTTGTGGATTTTATAGGGTTTAGTACCCAAAGGGTAAAAACGGGACCCCATTACTAAGACTTCGCTGTCCGTCTGTCTGTATGTCTGTCACAGGGCTGTATCTTATGCACCGTGATAGCTAGAGAGTTGAAATTTTCACAGATGATGTATATCTGTCGCCGCTATAACAACAAATACAGAATAACAAACAATAAAAACAGAAATAAAATAAATATTTAAGTGGGGCTCCCATACAACAAACGTGCACGGGTCTGTCTCGCACTTGGCCGGTTTTTTTTCTCATTTTAATCGGAAAGAGAGTACATTTTCGGTTTTTGTATGTGCAATCTATCCTGATATGACGGAAAATATAAAAAAAAACTTTTTTTTGTATGATATACCACGCATATCTTTTTACCTGATCTAATTACGATAATTTATTTTCTATAGATAATAGATTGGTTAGTCTTAGTTATCCTAAATTTCAAATTGATGAAGGTTTAATAATTTCTTCATAAAACTTTCGATTGGTCAAAACGTTTTATTTTATTTTGCAATTACATAACTAAATTCCCCGTTGAAGTATTTTGTTCTTAAAACGTAATTATTAAAATGCAAAATGCATATAATCTTAACCATTCAACCATACACTAGCTCAGCTACTTAACCAGTGTCAAGACAGCTTTACACTACGATGTGTTTTTGGACGCAGACGGAGGAAGAAATGTAGTACCGACTATTTATTGGATTAAATTCGGTTTGTGTTACCGAAGGATAAATTCGTATAAATTCATTGGCGACGCGCACTTTTCTTTTAGGAAAAATTCCGACTATCACGACATTTTCCTTTGACGAATTCTGTCGTTTTATTTCTAGTCGGACGCTTTTGAAATCCATCAAGAGTAAAGAAGGTAACTCGATCCATGGAAATTAAATTAATTCATTCTTCTGGATTATAAACAGAATTATAATTCAACGAAACACATTATAAAAGTCGGACTCGCGCACTAAGGGTTCCGTACCATTGTTTATAAAAAACGGCAAAAAACACGTTTGTTGTATGGGAGCCCCACATAAATATTTATTTTATTCTGTTTTTTGTAGCAACATCATCAGTGAAAATTTCAACTGTCTAGCTATCACGTTTCATGAGATACAGCCATGTGACAGACAGACGGACAGCGAAGTCTTAGTAATAGGGTCCCGTTTTTACCCTTTGGGTACGGAACCCTAATTCAAACTAGAATAAGTGCGAGCTATGACAACAAATTATGTTATGATAAGTTATCTGGTTAGCATGATCGTGTCAACAACGTATCGTACGTACTGACACTTTTTGTATAGTAAAAGTGTCCGTTTTAGCATTTGGACGATATTCAAATCAAAAAATCATTTATTTTAATAAAATCACAAGGATCACTTTGAAACGTCTTAGGAACTAGGTGAAGCTACGCCGATTTCACGCGACCAAGCCTAGAAGAATCAGGCAACAAACACGGCTTGGGGTCTACCTTTTTTTTAATGATCCTTTTCTTAATGCTATGTAGAGCTCCAGTGTGGTGCCAATTGAACAAGGTGAAGGCTCAAACAAGAATAATAATTAAAAGTACCTACTACTCAAGTACGTACAACGATAAATATGTTTTCGATACGATAGTGGTTCGTGTGCCACTGTACGGTAGTATTGTCATCTTTACTGTTACCTAGCAGTAGGTAAAATAGGTACCTTACTTTAGTAATTTATTTGTAAAGGTTTCCTTGTGAAAAAATATGCCGTCAATTTTATTTTGGGATCAGCTTTCCCTTGTCAGTCCCTAATTAATAAAGCCTATTACGGAAGCTGCGGACCGTACTTCGAATTTCGATATTACCAAAATATATTATCTTAAGATCAAATTGGGCTCGGACGACGGACGTTCAGGCCATTACATTGTTATTTGAGAATATTTAATAAGAGAAGTGGATTCGTGATTTTGTTTGTGTGAGCATCACACTAATACAAATCACTACATAGTATAAAGCAAAGTCGCTTTCCGCTTCCCGCGTATGTATGTATGTATGTATGTTTGCTTATATCTTTAAAACTACACAACGGATTTTGATGCGGTTTTTTTTTATAAATAGAGTGATTCAAGAGGAAGGTTTATATGTATAATACATGCATAATATAGTAGAGAAACACTGATAATTTTAGAGGTTTCTAATGTGATGTCGTAAATAAACACATTTTTTTGCGCTTACATTGCAAATGCTGGCTGAACCCCACGAGATATATCAAAATAATGTACTACAGTATTGTACACCTTGAAAACGTCTACAAAAAAGTCAACGATGGTATTAGAAATGTCTTACGCACAGCGAAGCGGGCACGGGTCAGCTAGTAATAATATAAATGCGAAAGTTCGTGAGTTTGTAAATATGTTTGTACCCTAATCAAACCTAAACGACCAAACTGATTGTGATGAAATTTGCTGTTGCTGTTGTATGTAAATAAAAAGTCACATAAATAGAAGAGGGACTTCATAACCCGAAAAACAACCCCTAAATAATAAAAAAATACAAAAGGGATGATTTTGCTATAGATGGCGCTGATGAGCAAATAACTAGACATCTCACACCGAAAACATTGAGTTGTCATAGCAACGCATTTTACCAAAAAGGTTGAACCCTACTAAGATCGATATTGGAAATTTATTTTGTCAAAAAAATCTGACTTCAATTTGACTACCAAATGATATGCATTATACCAAAAGTTGTTATAACAATGATTTTATCAGAAAAATCTGACATTAGTTTTGACTACTGAATGATACGCATTCTACCAAAATTCATAATTTATTTTATCAGGACAAGGTTAATAGGGAAACAATTTGATGTTTCCTGAAAGTGTTTTTTTCCTATGCGATTACAGAAATTTGGGTAGGAGCCGTGTTACCGAGTGGGAGCTACCTCGACTTTCAATCTAAAGGTCGTGGGTTCGAATCCCGGCGTGCATCAATAGATTTTTCTGTTCGAAAAATTTATATGCCCATCAAAAACACGTGCTCAAAACGGTGAAGGAAAACATCAGCTGATGATTTCAATGCAATTTGGTACATAGATTAACGAGTCTCACAGTATAGTATCTTCTCTCAGATCTCCTGAGCGTTGAGAAGGATATGACAGCATAGATTATCACTAGATACGGTGGATAGTGAGACACGATTGTATATAATAAAGTTTCGATAAGCGCCTCTTGCGGCCACTTCAAGAACTAATATATCATACAAAAAAATTTACCTCAACATCTAAGACCAGTGACAATGACAATCTATGCCGTAAGTTTCCACTATATAGAACACCTAGGAGATCACAGAGAATTTATATATTTTTTTATGTCCAAGAATTGTCCGTCATGTCCGTGTCAAATAAAATATGCTTGGATTAAACCTTACCCTCTACTCACTAATTCAAGTATTAAAACCGTCAAAGTTAATTTCATTATCCTTTGCAAGATTTATTATCATGACTAAGCTTTGGAGAAACTCCACCCAACTCATTGTGATCGCTTTTTGCGCTACATGTTACTCATTAGGTATGTATGAGCGTACAGTTATCATCAAAAGTACCAAAGACATTTATTCACAACTTTTTTTATTAAGTTTAACACTAGTACTATAGATTAACAATAGATTTATACTCAAAAAAATCAAAATCAAAATTAAAATATCTTTTATTCATTGAAATCACTTGGATCATTTAGAATCGTCAAATTTAGTTAAGTTTAACTTAATTAGTTTAATTTGTTCATTGTTTGTGTTTTTTTTTAAGTCTTTGTACTTATTTTTATTACATATCGAATCTTAATTATTATTGATAGAGCGAGTTGGAGCAGTCCCAGGCTTTTTTGTCGTCTAAATAATCAGATATTTTATAGTAAGCCTTTTTGCATAGTTTACGTTTAATTAAGTTTTTAAATTTGCTAATAGATAGCTTTTGCATGTAATTTGGGATTTTGTTATAGAAGCGTACACATTGCCCTTGAAATGATTTCTTAGTTTTAGTACTATTTTACGCCACTCTTGAAACTTGGAGTTTATAAGTCTTTATTATTTCATTTCATTGTAAAAATAGCATCAGTAGTCTTTATTAATATATATTGCAATTTTTTTGGCTCGGGTCCAGTTATTGAACTATACAGACAAACCTTGGTGGGTGGTAAACAAACTACTACTAAATAAATAAATAAATATTGGTGGACATTATCACACAGCGCCATCCAGCCCCAAACTAAGCAAAGCTTGTACTACGAGAACTAGATAACTGATAGAATACTTATACACTCAGAACAAACATCTATGTTCATCACACAAATATTTGTACTGGGTGGGAATCGGACCCACAACCTACAGCGCAGAACGCAGAGCTACTACCAACTGAGCTGTGAGAATTTTTTTAATCGGTTTTCTACGGTGTCTGTACCTACTTAATACTTATACTTACATCTCGACTGTCTACTACACTTAAGCGGTTTTATTTTTACCCTCCCCACTTGAACGGAACTCTTTGTGGGTATTTTTATCTCAAACAATGTTCGTTTGTACGGATGGTATTGCTTTACATTCAAACAGATTTTTCTTTGATGCATTCCATCTATTTTGATAGCTAGCTATTAAATTGAATTTTGTTTAGACAAGTAAAGCAGGCAAATGCAAATAAAATTTATGAAATTTAATTGGTTTCGGTATCAAGAATAGAAGCATTGGAAGATGCCTCGAGTTGGCTTTTAATTCTAATGTGAATATAATTCTGGTATAGAAATAGACTTTAAATTTTGATATTCATTATTATATGTAATTTAAGAAAAACGCCTTAAGGGGCTCCCAGTCGACGATTGTTTTTGTTCGAAACGAAAAAATAAATACTTGTGAACAAGCCACATCTCCTATTTTATAATGTATAGTATATGTGAATAAAGATGTACCCATCTTTAATCACTTCGATAAATAATCCTACCGACCGCTGCAATGACGACAAACAAACGTCGGCGCGTGGTCCGCCTTAGCTTTTCGAGTAAATTAATGATATAAATTATGTATAATTACTTATGAAGAATCTATTCTAATAGAAATCTAGATCTACATATTACCTATCTTTAACAATAAATTACAAGTTGATTTTAATAGTAGGTATATAAAATATTTCGATCATAAATTCTAAAACGTATCATTTTGAAATAATATCTTTATCGTGAAAAGTTTCTGCTATTATGTTTTCAGCTTAATAGAAATCTAGGTAGGGACCTGAAGTAATATACTTATAAAAATAGGAGATGTGGCTTGTTCAGAAGTATTTCTTTTTTCGTTTCGAAAAAGAGCAATCGTCGACTGGGAGCCCCTTAACGCGCTTTTTTATATCACAAAAAAATAGTTTTTGCACATTATATAAAACACGAAAAGCCAAATGTTCTCTTAATTTCTAATTCCCAAGGCATGTATTGTAAGCAAGAACAATAAGACATAATATTTCAAAACCACTAAAATATTCCAACATATTTTTTTTAATTTAGTTATAAAAACCTGAATTGTTTCGGAACGTCAACAATGCAAGATTGACGCGGTAAAAAGTAGTATTTGTATTAAAATTATAAACAACCACGATAGTTTTTTCTATGAACATAAATACTTATTTAAATTCAAGGGAACGAAACTATTCCACTTTTTAGTCTTACATCGTTAATTTCTAGAAAATAAACTCATATAAATAAACTTTATTCAGCAAAGCTTAAATTAAAAAGCTTTGCTGAATAATGCTTCGGCTGCGCAGTAGACGAGTCTGAGAGACAGACTGAGATGTGAGGTGTAGATTCGTTCCCTGCGGGTTAAACGTTTGCATATCTGTGGCCTGAGCACGAACCACTATCGTATCGACAACATATCGTCCAAATGCCAAAGTTTTTAGTATACTTAAAGTGTCAGTTTTGACATTTGAACGATACGTTGTCGATACTACAGTGGTTCATGCTAACCGGGGAGTTAGCATGATTTGGGTATTGTTGTACCAGAGTACGTTGTAGATTCTAATCACCATGACACAAGAGATCCTAATTTGGGTTCAGAACTATGAATGTGTGGGAGTTGATTTATTTTATTATCCCAGTATGGGATCAGGACAATTTTTTACGAATGCAATAAGATTTTTTATTATAATCGTATTTTAAACTTCAAAGAATATTATGAAAACGATATTTTTGATCAAACAATTAAGCGTCTTTGAAGTCTTCAAAGTAATTTAGATTCTTAGAAATCACTTTAATAACTTACGATTTAGTGTTTTGTATAATAGAGTGGGGTTTGTTGTTTTGTGTGATTTCATGATGAAGCATGATTATATATACCAACTAACACAAATATACATTTACTTTACAACAAATTTCTCTGGTGTTTAAAAAATTCAGATTACGGGTTTAAGGTACAATATACATAAAAATGTGTTAAATAATTATGTATTCGTTATTAAAAATATTAATATTTTTTTTCAACAATTTATTTTATTATGGTCTATACGTTATATACGTTTTGGATAGTTGTTTTTATATATTTTTTTTGTTTGAAAAACTATCTACACGATTCCATCTCATATTTTATGTTTCCAATGACAAAAAGTCTTCAACTAAACTCGTTCTCCAAGTCTTATATCAACTCAATGTCTTACGGACCCTAAAATCTGTCAAACAGACAGACAGTACGAGCATAAACGTCCACAGAATGCATGGTCCACATGCATCATTAAACGTTTTTACGACAAACATGGTCAATAGCAGAAACGACTGATTTAAGCGCTTTCTCGTAACATAAAGAATACAGCTGCAGACATATTTAGCGGTTAATAGCGTGTTTGACTTTTAATGGGTAGTTTTTTGTTTGTTGCGGCCCTATTAAACTTTTTTTAGTTAGAAAAATATTTTAGTTTGCTTTTAATATTTTTATTTTCATCATGGAACTGTTTCTAGAAATACTTTTTTTTATGTAATGTGATAATACTAGCTACTAAGTAAGTAAAAATTAAAATAAATATATATATGTTACTTCACGTGTGGTATGCTTGTATGGCTTGTGTCAAATGTAATTTTTGAACTCGCCTCTGACTAACCCCTTTAGACATATTCAAGGATCTGAGCGCCTAGAGATCTGAGAAGGTGTCTACCGTACTGATTACCTTAGTGATCTTATTACTACTTATCTTATTTATTTTGTAAGTAAATGACAAATATTTGTCATCCAGTCAAAAATATTACTACTTCTATAAAATCAGTTCTCTTCGAAAACCTTGTTAATCGTTTTGCAGTACCAGACCGTAAGTAAATTGATTTTGGAAATACATTTTTTTTCTCTTTATAATCAGTGGCCTGAGCACAAACCACTATCGTATCGACATCGTATCGTCCAAATGTCAAAACTGACGCTTTTTGTATAGTAAAAGTGTCAGTTTTGGTGACGATAGTGGTTTATGCTAACCCCCAAGTATAATAGATATTACAGAAATGGCCATCTTAAACTCAATGGGCCAATGGGGTCAATGGGGATAACTGGACTTTTTGTCCAGAAATTCCCATTGATGGGGACAGTCATAATACTGAGCTAGAAGTACCAAGTTTAAACTGAATACAAATTGCCGACTAACTGACACCTTACCATCTAAGTCCAGATTACTCAAAGGGAACGCTCCACTCGACTTAACATTATTCAACTGAATATATTGTATAGGCAAAGGTCTATCATAAATTTTCAACCTAATCTTACTTAATCCAACCGATGTTTCTGGTTTACCGTAAGCTTTCCTTCACAAGATTGCAACTTTATGCATAACTAGCGAAAACCTTCGCGACTTCGTTCCCGTGAAGTTATTTTAAAACAGACTCAAAACCCCGCTGCATCCCCTTAGGGCGTAGAACTTCGAAAACTCCTTTCTTATTGCAACAAATTCAAATTCAAAAATCATTTATTTCAATAAAATCACAAGGATCACTTTGAAGCGTCTTAGGAACTAGGTGAAGCTACGCCGATTCCAGGCGACCAAGCCTAGAAGAATCAGGCAACAAACACGGCTTGGGGTCTACCTTTTTTTTATGATCCTTTCCTTAATGCTATGTAGAGCTCCAGTGTGGTGCCAATCGAATAAGGTGAAGGCTCAACACTTACACTCTAAAATAAATACACCCTACAAATTTCAAGTTTCTAGGATCATTGGTTTAGGCTGTAAGTTTATAAATCAGTCAGTTCATCTGTCAGTAACACAAGAGTTATATTTATTTAGATAGGTTAGGTTAGGTTAGGTTAGTGTGTTATGTGTGAATATTGTTAAGATGTGGCCAATCAGTGACAATCCTATTGGTGGATTTATTCCTCGTTCATCTTCCTCACATAGCTTTGGTGGAAAGCAACCCGGCCGGCCTTAAGTCGAATTTGCACTAGGGGACATGTCGCAGAGACATATTGGCCGACAATTACGCTGTACGTCTCTACGACTTAGTGGGACAAAGTCGCTCGACATTTGTCTTGTTCACACTACCCAGTAGTGATTAGTATTTATAGTAGATTTTATTAGTATTTATTTTATTAGTGATTTTATTTTATCCTGACCGCCTCTCGTTGGACCACACTGCCATTTCGCGTCCTCTCTACATAAATGATGTCGGGCTACTGTCGAGGGACATGCAGCGAGCGTCGACACGCGACTTGTGTCGCGACCCGTAGATGTCGGACGATGTGAAATAAATCTCCATCCCCAGAATTAGCTTCTATCTTACACGAACTTACTTAAGAAAGCCAGTTACAGTACGGTGGATATGAATAGTTAACAGCTATTTTTTATATAATTCGTTAGATAAATCATACCAGCAAAGTAAATTATAGACAGTTTCTGTTTCATTTTTATCACTTTTTCAGTCTTATCCGGGTAAACTCAGCCCATAAAAAAACAAACATTTCACATATCACCTTAAAAGAACAACTAACTAATATAAAATGTATACTGATGAAACTTCACCCTCATCGCAACACCGTTTTAATGGCGCACAATGAAGCAACTCTAACGAACCAGTCGATCAGTGAGTTCCCTTAACTTAATTTAACCCGCAAACAATATCCATGTGCCCAAGTTTGGGCAAACATTTGGAGTGGAGTTGGCCACGTTAAGCATTCTTGATTAAGTTTTCCGCTATACTCGGAAGTTTTATGTTTGTCTAGTGTTAAATTCGTGACTTTGCCAGTGAGCATTCAAGTAAGCAATTATTTATGAGAACAAAGTTTAAGGGTATATGGTGGTTGTGATAGATCCTACGTGTTCGGGTGTGGTCTGTGGCAGCACAATAGAAACACGGGATAAGGTTCCACTCACTTCAGTTTTGTATTTACAAAGCACAGACAAGTCTTAGAGGAAAGCACACAGCAAGATAGTTCACAGTAGGAAGATGAAGAATGAGAATAGAATGAAGTAGGAAGGTAAGCACAGCAATAGGTTTTTGCGTAAGGTAATTAGCGAGAGAAAGCGACGTGCGTCTAGTGCGATAGCATGAGATCCACTGTCGGAAAATAGCGGCGGGCTCTCTCGTTCGGCCGCAGTTCGTTCGGTGCGCGCGCGCTTATCAATGTTCACAGAGCGGTCCGTGAGACCTTTAATCGATACGATTATTTACGCTGCGCACTCGACTGCCTTCCGACATTACAATTTGTGTAAATACGATATTTTATATTATTATTTATTTTAGCTAGTAAGTTATGTGTATACAATGCTATGTAAATAAATATATATGTAAGTTAATTTATATAATGTTTTTATATAATAAAATGTAAATATTGTTTCAAATGTAAATTTAGTTCTAGGATAGTTTTAAGATTACTAATGAGTTATTTTATGTTACAGGTAAGAGTAAGTAGGTACACCACAGGTAGATTGAGCCGTGGTGCAGTGTGCGTGGCCCGGACGGGGCACGGATTTGAAACGATACATACATTTTAAATTAAACATTGCCTGATCCGTGACCCGTCCGGGCCCGTCTGCTAACTAAAGGCTCCGGCCCGGCCCGGATACGACACGCCCCGGGCTACCCTAATACCGCCAAATGGTTTGTTTTTATAGTTTATTTTAGCACGTTTTGATACTGAAATTTATGTGCAATGGCAACAATATTCATGAATATTTCAAAAAGGTATTAAAAAAAAATAGAAATACGTTGTTTTCTTGTATTGCTGACATTTAATACAAGCAATACAAGAAAATAACGTGGTTATTAGCCGTATTTCTATATAAAATAATTAAAGGTGTGATCAGACATAGCGTGGCACTTGAGTGCGGCAGCCGCGCGCTGCTAGCCGCGCTATGATTGGACGACGGCCACGCGTACATTTACCTTTATGTTTAAATAGTCACGCGGCAGATTTGTGTCCTGCTTATGCCGCGCTATGTCTGGTCACACCTTAACAACCACGAAGAGTATTTATCTTTTTTTTTTATCCGACGTTTCGATTTGGAACTGTGTTACAATAACTGTGAGAAGGCTGGAATGTAGGAATTACCCTTCGATAATATAAGTTTTGTTGCAATCAGTTTCTACTTGAAACTGGAAACATCGGCTTTGAAAATAGCAAACTACAAAATTAAACTTTTACCACAAAAAGTGCGAACCACTCGAAAGCATCAGTCAAAAGGTTTTCTCCAATAAAATTATAAATCTGAACACTGAAAGCTGTCAAACCGACGCAACCAAAGAGAATAACGTGGTACATAGAAATTTATGTGCAATGGCAAAAAAATAAAAAACGTTGTTTTCTTGTATTGCTGACGTTTATTACAAGCATAAAATAAAATAACTCATTAGTAAACAGTGTGTTAAAACAAATACACCATGTTATGAAATACATTGTAAGTACCTACTTTGTAAACCCATCTATGTGAATAAATGTTTTTATTATTATTATTAGTAATCTTAAAACTATCCTAGAACTAAATTTACATTTTTTATCACGGTTCATGAGATAGAGCCTTATGACAGACAGAAAGACGAACATACAGACGGAGAGCGAAGTCTACTAAGACCTGGCATAGGGTCTTGTTTTTACCCTTTGGGTACGAAACCCTAAAAAGTAGTAGCCAGAACTATGTACCACGTTATTTTCTTTGGTCGCGTCGGTTTGACAGCTTTCAGTGTTCAGATTTAGAATTTTATTGGAGAAAACCTTTTGACTGATGCTTTCGAGTGGTTCGCACTTTGTATGGTAAAAGTTTAATTTTATTAAAAGTTTTAAAGATTATGCATTTATGTTGCTGCTATAACAACAAATACTAAAAACAGAATAGTATAAATATTTAAGTGATGCTCCCATACAACACACGTGATTTTTTGCCGTTTTTAGTAGATAATACGGAACCCTTCGTGCGCGAGTCCGACTTGTACTAGGCCGGTTTTTTGATATTGGGGTGGCTGAATAACTGCTCTTTCTTTCTTTCCTTTTTATCACAAAATAAAGGCACGTTATCGAATAGTAGGCACGGGACAAGTATCTCTGACTATATTCCTAAGACCTACCTATAAATTTGGGGGAATTTCATATCATGCATAGATTGCAGTCGTAAACCATTTATTTCACGTCGATGAAAACGTCGTTGATCGTGACATCTTTTTATTTTCACGTTTCTCGTACGTACTGGTAGTACGTACAGATAAAAAAGTTTGGAATAATATTTATAAAAAAAAACATGGATCACGACTTATCTCCAAGTACGTCAGACATCCTTTCAGACCACTCACCCTCGTATTCAAGAACGACACTATGAGAACACGCACCCACAGTGGACGAAATCTTTTTTCATAAACATCACTTTATGTGTTGAGCGGCTCTATGGCGCACGCTACCGTGTGCCTTTAGAGCTCAACTTTGGCTAGAGGCACACGACAATGTGCCTCTAGTCACACTATGCAGTGTCGCACAACACTTAAAGTGATTTTTATGAAAAAAGATTTCGTCCACTGTGGGTGCGTGTTCTCATAGTGTCGTTCTTGAATACGAGGGTTAGATCCTTGACTATGCCTCAAGGGAGTCAGAAGCACGTCCAAACATTATATTTAGCACATGCCCACATTTTGCGATCCGTAACATTCCATACGTTGCATGTCCATCGCCGCTCAAAAGAACACTAACAGGTTTACTCTACATTTACCATCTACATTTTCGACAAGAATAACTATTAAACCATTGAAAATTCTCAGTGAATATCTGTATTTAGCCGCAGCAGAATTACATGTGTGATATATCGTGAACTCCGTTTGGGCAATCAAGATTTATGATGTGAATAAAATATTTAAGAGAGTACGTTGCACTGTCTGCAGCGAAAACGTCTACGATATCTTAGAATTCACGTTTTGCAGTAAAAAATAACTCTTTATCTTTACAGCGTTTTTCATTTCTTGTATTACGACAAGATTTTTTGTCTACGCCATTTTATTATAAAGAGGCAAACGGATGGACAGCGAAGTCTTAGTAATAGGGTCCCGTTTTACTCTTTAAGTACCGAACCTTAAAAACTACTGGACCATTTTAACCTATCAAGAGCTCAGTACATTATAAGCAAGTTACGTAGGCTATATTTTATTAATTAAATAGAATTTGGTGAACATTATTTGAGTATTCTGAACATGTTTTCGTAAAAAAATGTGAATGTACAGATTTTATAAACAAGTACTTTATAAGAGTAACATGATACGAGTACACCAACATCATCATTCAATATCTCGACGGAAAAACATAATTTCAAATATATCAATCACATATTTCAGCAACGAAACTTTTATAGGTATAGAGGGTAGTTGTCGAAACGCTATCGATTTGAGTATCGCTTCTGAGAATGCGTTAGGCGCTCTTTACACGCTTAATCAATATCATGAGTTTACGTTTGAATGATATAAACTGATAGAATAATATCGACATTAGACACTCATTCTGATATGTCGCAAGATTTTACAGACAGAACACGTTTACAAGATAAATGAATACTCATAAAAGAAAACCTTGTTTTGCAATATTGAGTAAAAACGTAAAAATAAAGCGTTAGGTGAAATATTGGCTAAAAAGAAGATAGCCATATAAACCTGTTGGAATCTCTAAAGTCATGCATGATGGTTGCATGATACAACAATCAAATTATCCAGATATTTCGAAACCAACTTCATACAAATATCAGTCAACACATAACATAATAAACTGACGTTTGAAAACGCGTGTAATGTACGCCTAACATTATCGAACTGCAGCCGGACATCTCGTGCCAGAAGTGTGCTCCGAATCTGCTTGCAATAAAAGTTGAGCTTCGAATCGTCCTGAATTTAAAATTGCGGTTTATGCATTATACGAGTATTTCATGAAGTATGTCTTAAAGCGGTTTCCCACGATCCGCAATGTCGCGGACGGACGCAGACCAGCTCGCACCGACGCACCGTGGGAAAGGTCTCGTCCGTATCCGTCGCAAGTCGGTAACTTCAAAGGTGCGATGCGAGCTCGAGTGCATAGCTACGTTCTCTTTCATTTACATTTTTAAATGAAGATAAATCTAGATCTAAACAGACCGACACGCATAGTCACTGATCGTAGGAAGAGCTCTGTCTGCGGTGCGTTGCCGTCCGTGGTCATCGGAGTGCGTGATAGATCTGCAGAATTACGCAGCGTGGGAAGCCACCTTCAGACAAGCGTGTTGTCACCCGGTTAGCCTACTCAACGTAGCTTTTTAACTTGCGAACATTATGTAGTGGGAATTGTGTCATCTCCCCGGCGCCATCCAAATTAAATTACATTATTCATTTTCCGCTGCGTATCCGTCTCACGGGAAGTGGGGCGTTGGAGCCGCTAAATACTAAGTAGAAATGTTTCAAAAACTCCATAAATCAGGCCAAAGAACTTTAAACTCTATGCCAAAGTTCAGGAAGGCATGACGTATTACCAAATGAAAGTTGGCACGCTCTCAAGGCGTGCGGACATCCGCATTGTTGTTAGCATCACAGCGCATTAGGAGGCTTTTGAAGGTGTAGGGTTACCATTACTTGGCGAAATGCTCTATGACAGCGAAGAAAAAAATCTAGTTTTGTGAACGATATTGTTATCTGTGAAGTTTCTGAATAGAAAACGGGCATTTTCAACGTGTATTCGCTCACTATTGGTGCCAATCCGGTTTTTCAGATGGCCTAGATCTAACGTAGGTATTTATAACAGAATAAAACGTAAATTTACCAAAAAAAATCATAAACTAAATAAGTAGAACTTGGAATAACGCTTAACGTCTACAATATCGTCAGTATTTATTTCACGTCGCTATACCTACTTATTATACATAAATACGTACATCAATTTTTTTTACATATATTATACACAAAAACTACTTGTTATTTTAATGAGTAAAATAATACCTAAACGCCTAATTTCGACATATAATTTCTAACTTCTAAACGGCTTAGAATATTTTTTTATTTTAATTTGAGGAAAATGTATTTATATAAAATGAGAAGGAATTATTTTCAATGTTACAATTGATTAAAAACCACAATTTTTGTCCGTGCAGCTCTCACAACCACCACGGCAAAGAGCAAGCCAAATTCAACTTTAATACAACATTTATGTTAAAATTATAAATTCTCTGAGCTGCTAATTTTGCGGGAAGAATCGCTTAACTGACGGCGCTTAGAATCGCAAGGACATTTCGTTGGCGCCATAGTAATGTGTCCTGGCCCATAAAAATCACTGCACGTTCACAGTAAATTCAATGGCTGTAGCTGAGAAATAGGAACATGCATTTTCAGAGCCCCGAACTCGTGTTAAGACACCTAGCGGTAGCGACCTCTTTTACGCGACCTACAAAATCCGTGAACTGTGACGCCTTTAAATCGAGCGTCAGAACATGACTAGGTAGAAAGGATTCATAAACAAATAAGTATTTAGTTCATAATAACTCAGAAGGGTAAAAAAATCGAAAAATATACCATATATAATATATAAAAATATGGCTATTTCGTAAAAATCTATGATTTTCACAGCTATTTTTATATCAGTCGAATTTAGAGAATAGCAATTTCATAGCTACTATTATAGAATTGATGTACCTAATCTATTCTCATATGGCTATGAAAATCATAGATTTTAGAAAATATCGATTTCATAGTAACTATGTATCAATGTTTACAGCGGTCCGTGAGACCTTTAATCGATACGATTATTTACGCTGCGCACACGACTGCCTTCCGACATTACAATTTGTGTAAGTAAAAAATGTAAATTTAGTTCTAGGATAGTTTTAAGCTTACTAATGAGTTATTTTATGTTACAGGTAAGAGTAAGTAGGTACACCACAGGTAGATTGAGCCGTGGTGCAGTGTGCGTGGCCCGGACGGGGCACGGATTTGAAACGATACATACATTTTAAATTAAACATTGCCTGATCCGTGACCCGTCCGGGCTCGTCTGCTAACTAAAGGCTCCGACCCGGCCTGGATACGACACGCCAAATGGTTTGTTTACATAGTTTATTTTAGCACGTTTTGATACAGAAATTTACAGAAATAAATCTATATACCTAAACTGCTTTGAAATCCATAATCTCGCTATGAAAGCCACAATATGATAAAAATAGTTTTTTACAAAATAAGCCAGATTTGGATCGTAAATAGCCGTGTTGGCCGAGTGGGAGGTACCTCGACTTTCAATCTGAAGGTCATGGGTTCGAATCCCGGCGTGCATCAATGAATTTTTCTGTTCGAAAAATTTATATGCGCATCAAAAATACGTGCTTAAAACGGTGAAGGAAAACATCGTGAGAAACCAGTTAGTATTCTTATAAGCGGCGATCGGCTTGCAACCTGCTAACTACTGCAAAAAGTGGGCATGTGCCAAATATAATGTTTGGACGTGCCTCTGACTACCCCCACTAGACATCTTTAAAGGATCTAAGCGTCTGGAGATCTGAGAGGATGCCTACCGTACTTGGGGATTACAGTTGTGATCCTATTTTATTTGGATCTCAACCTTTAGAATTTTCCGTTTTTCATTATTTTGAACACCCTATATAATGCTCGTCTCGGTCACGTTCGTGCGACAACCTAGTGATTTTTTGGAATCAAAAAATGTTTTTCGAAAAAAATCTATTTATAATTACAGCTAATATCGAATACCGCAGAAATGAATAATGCCAAAAATTTACAAAAATCGGAATAATTTACATATATTTGCAAATTTTAAAATAAAATCACTCTTGATTTTCGTCGTGATTGAAACACGAACACACAATCACCAACTTTATTTAGTAGATTATTATTTACTTATATAATTTTAAAAATAATAATTGCCGCGGTCATTGTTTATAACCGTGAACTGTGTTGGCCGAGTGGGAGGTACCTTGACTTTAATTTAGAAGGTCGTGGGTTCGAATCCCGACGTGCATCAATGGATTTTCCGTTCGTAAAATATATATGCGCATCAAAACACGTGCTTTAAACGGTGAAGGAAAACATAGTGAAGAAACCAGTTAATATTCTTTTAAGCGGCGATGGGCTTGCAACCTTTCACGTATGTAATGCTAAATACTGCAAAATGTGGGCATGTGCCAAATCTAATGTTTCCCCTCTAGACATCTTCAAAGGCCTGGAGATCTGAGAGAATGTCTACCATACTTGGAGATTACAGTCGTGATCCTATTTTTTTTTATTGTTTTGGTGTCTTATCCTCCTGAGAAAACTAGAGCTTATAATAATTATTATACTCATTCATGAGTGTTAATGTATAAAGAAGTTGCCCAATCAAAAAAAAATAGTTGACAAACCGCTGTGATAAAAAATACAAATCAAACAGACGAGGGTTTATCTATCGATTTCCAAAAGGCGGATCTGGTATAAAACTTAAAATCTCTTCTCAAAATGTTCCCTCGTTACTGAAAATGGCACTGAATCCGGCGAGACGTGATTTCGATTAAACTTTCAAGAGCTTTTCGATTCGTCACACAGTGCTGAATCTAGGGAGTTGATACGGAGATTTGAAAAATATCAACCAGAATAGCCTTATCTTTATATGTATACCTACCATGGGAGAACGATACGCCTCAGTATAATAATTGCTTGTAAGTATTGCTATCTAAAATAAATTATATTTTATTGACAAAAACATATAACATCTAATACTAATATTACAGAATATTTACAAAATACATTAAAACCAGTTGAGCCATCTAAAGCCTCAGTTAGTTCCTCAAAATGTAATTGCATGTATCTTCACGCAGCATGCTACATACCGTATATGATACAAAATCAGGTTAGAGTATAATTTACATAAATAAATAATAGAAAAATAACAACGTTAAATACATAGTCTGAATAACATTAGAATAATAGTATATTTGATAAATCAGAAACTATGAGTACTAATGGCGTGTTCTTTTTCTACTTCGCCCCTAAAATTATGTTCAGGACCGTACTACAATCTCTAAAGTAAGACTAAAGTAGTATTACTGTAAGACCGAAAGTGACAACGCTATATGAACAAATATGGCGTCATTTTCGCACCGCAAGTAATACTGCTTTAGTTTTACTTTAGAGATTGTATTCCGTCTCCAGTTCTACTGAATTCGGTCCTGCGCGATTCATCCGGTAAGAAGATGAAACTATTAGTTAACTTGGCTTAAGCTCGCTTTTACAAAGAAGCAGGTTTCTATAATGAGGTCCGTATTAAAGCGGCAATCGCAAATGCAATGGCCAAATGACATATCTCTTATATTAAAATTCTCGTGTAACAGTGTTTGTAACCAAAATCCTCCGAAACGGCTTGACCGATTTTTATGTTTTTGATTGTGTTTATTTGATAGGTCTGAAAATAGGTCGTTCGTTCTTTATACCCCTAAGTGATAAGGTTGGCATAAAGTTCGGGAAAAACTACAAGTGTTTTTTTCTGTAGGATTATTGAAATTTGACACTACAACATCTGTCGGGACAGCTAGTACTTGTATAAATTGTCCAAGCGCATATTGAAAAACGTGCAGTGAAGGCTTCAATTTTAGTAAACTTCGTACAACTTAGTTGGGTAAACGTTTGGATTTAATTGTACAATGAGCTCTTGCTTGGTTTTCTTCTAAAATCCAGTTAATGTCACACTACTTTTATGTGTGTTGATAATATGAAAACAAAATCAGTAAGTTTATTTATATGCTTCATTGAACTTTGTCCTCATTCCTTGCTAGGTCGTCTCGATCAGTTTTTATCAATGGATTAGCTCGCTGTTGTTCTTAATACTACTGTAGTAATTAGAAGAATGGTTTTATAAGTTACTAGTGGAAACCCTCGCAACTTCGTTCATGTAAAGTTATTTCCAAACTCACTTCAACCTCCGATGCACTTTAAAGATTGAATTTTGGGAATTCCTTCCTTAGTGCAACTCTGCACTCTAAAAATAAACCTTCCAATTTTCAAGTTTCTAGAACCGGTGGTTTAGGCTGTGCGTTGATAGATCAGTCAGTCACATAAGAGTTTTATATATTTAGATGAACCGCACAACCTCTTGTAATATCATCATCATCTTCTTGCGCTTACCCCACTTAAGTGGGGTCGGAACAACATGTGTACTTCTTCCATTTCCCTCAATCAGCCGTCATCTCATCACTTAATCCTTTGTTATCCATGTCATCTTTCACACAGTCCATCCATCTTTTCTTTGGCCTAACTCTACGTCTACATCCATCCACATTCATTCCAATCATTCTTCTTGTTTCATGACTTTCTTCCCTCCTCATAACATGCCCATACTACGCTTATATATTTTTTACGGGGTATTTTGTAACACGTTGTATAAAAACTTCGAAAAACAGCCGAGTAAGTTTTATCTTTACCGACAACCAAAAACGGTAGAAACATTCAACAGACAGTAAGCAAATAAACATTGAAATGGGTTCAAGGAAAAGACACAAAGTAAAACGGCCTGTCGAATCCGACAGTCCCACACATAATCAGTCGTGGACAATGTTGTCCGCTCGACGCCATTGATACTATATTTACTTAGGTACGATATACCAATAGTGGACGTATATTAATAACATGGGATATTTTATAAATGTGCCAAATATAATGTTTGGAAGTAACCTACCCCTACCTAGACATCTTCAAAGGATCTAAGCGTCTGGAGATCTGATAGGAAGTCTACCGTACTTGGGGATTTAAGTCATGATCCTATTTATTTTGATATTTTATACTTCAACGCAAACGTCTCGCGAAAACCGATCATTCAAAAATAGCCAGGCACTTGCCGTTACTTTTTGACATTTTTGTTGTCCGCGGTATATTCTTTTGCCAAACAAACGATAATATCAATGCATTCATTTACTGCGAATTAGACATAATTTATTTCATTAAAATCACAATGATTACGTTAAAACGTTTTAGGAGCTAGGTGAACGCCTGTTCCTCGCGACCAAGTATAAAAGAATCAGGCAACAAACACGGCTTGCATTTTTGTCAATGATCCTTCCCTTATTGCTATGTGAATTCAGTGTGATACCGATCGAACAAGGTGAACTTTCCATAAGAATAATTATTAAAAGTACTAACCAAATACGTACAACAATAAAAAATGAACTAATGAGCTTCAGCACAAGTTCTAAATGCAATACACCATTATCCATTATACATAGGTAGGTAGCTACTATAAAGAGACAAAGTTAACTACTTTTCAAAACTACTGATATTCAATGTTTAGTTAGTTTAGATAATTGTGCAACTATGTAACCCTTTGTTAATAAAAATAAGTAGTTTTAGGACATTTATGATTATCATTTCACAGCAATGTTTTAAATCAGTCTTAGCAACAAAGTTGATGATTGATAATCACAAATTTTTAGGGTTCCGTATCAAAATGGTAAAACTCCACTGCCCGTTTGTCTGTCTGTCTGTCTCTCAAGGCTGTATCTCATGAACCGTGTTAGCTAGAGAGTTGAAATTTTCACAGATGATGTATTTCTGTTGCCGCTTTAACAACAAATGCTACAAATAGAATAAAATAAATATTTAAGTGGGGCTCCCATAACAAACGTGATTTTTTGCCGGTTTTTAAATTGCTGCGTCATATTGCTTGCCCCGAATTGGAAGGAGCGTAAACTTGGGGTCAGGCCACAAATGGCATTTATTCCTTCATTATAATTAACATTAATCCTTCAGGATTATGACCAGTCACGTATTTTTATCTTTGAGTAATAATAAGGCGGCTATATTAGTATTGTAAAGGAGGTGTACTATATGTAAGTAAATTCGAACCGATGGTTATTTGCATGTTTTTTTAAGTGGAAAATGACAGCATAGATTATTATCACCATCACAGACGCCTAATGGCATCATTTCTTCAAATTTATTGAGTCAAATCGTTGAGGTTGAACCAATTTACATGTTGATTAAATTTAGCTTGACTTTTCTAAATCGATTACGAAAATCGTAAATTTATTAAAAACTATTCTAAGTTTTAGAACTGTCACTTTGAGGTTACACTATTTTAAACTTTAACTTAAAAGAAATAAGATCGATAGTTTTTAGGAATTTTAACTTTAGCGTGGACACAACAGAATCGCCACCATTGTCAAACGATTTTTTGTATCTTAAATATTGTCTTATCATAACATGTCATTCTTCGACATTCGAGCAGCTAAGTTGCACGGCTATGTCGGTTTCACAAACTACTTTCTAATTTTTGTCACAGTCTAAACTTCAGCGTTTGATTGATTCAAAATTAAAAAAAATATTTTTTATTCCAAAAAAATACTAGGTGTCTTAAATCTTTCTAAATCTATCATAAATTATACCTACAGTATTTTCATAATAATTTTTATCAAGATCGGTCTAGCCGTTTTGTTGTAAAAGCTTAATAAACAGACAGATAGAGATAGAGTTACATTCGAATATATAACATTAAACCTAACGCAAATTTTCTTTAGTAAATACAAATCATGTATTGGTTATAGAACCTCGCTTTATATCAATGCTAATTTTTGTTACCATCAGGATGATGCGTCACCCATCGTATTACACGTTGAAATGCTATCCAAAAATTGCTTCCCAATTGGTACTATTTGACCTGAAACATAGCTAAGTAGTGATATTACTCTAATATACGTGTTTGTTTTTCTTTGTAGTTGCTATACCGGAAGTGACCGATGCAAAGTACCGATGTTTAACACGCCAAGTGAAATATATGATTTGAAAAAATATTAAGCAAACCAAAGGAAATAATTTACACTGTGATTTCCGACTGTGACTCGACTGCCGCGCTAGCAAATATATATGAAAGCTTTCACTTAACTTTGTGAAAGCGACCATTAATTTCGTAGTAACCTAAAAATCTCTAAATATATCTACACGATATATATGTCTGTGTGCGGATAAGATTGGAATATAGCAGAAAGAAGAATATTCAGATGAATGAATGAATGAATGAAAATGCTTTATTGTACACCATAAAACAAAATAATAAAGATATAAACTTAAACTAGAAGAAACACTGTACAATGGGCGGTCTTATCGCTCAAAAGCGATCTCTTCCAGACAACCTTAGGATGGAATGAATATAACGAAGAATGGAAGATTGGTCGAGGTGCACTACTAAAAAATATTTATTATAAATGTACTTAATCAAATAAATAATTATATAAGTAAAAACATCTGAATATAGAAATATTTATATTAAGTACATATATCCCTATATAAATATAGAATCTGTGATACATAATCCATAATATATATTTATAGTAAATTTAAATAAATACATACATAAATAACTAAATACTCATATAAAATATAATTATATATAAATATATAGATACATAAATAAATACAATATACATGCAACAAACTAATGAACGACGCTTGATAACTGTTCAGACAAATAAAATTGTTTGGTTCGATTTTTAAGTGTGGCTAGTGAGGGAGACTGCCTTACAGATAACGGTAACGCATTCCATAAACGAACTGCTTGGACGGAAAAGGAATCAGCATAAAACCCGGTTCTATGCACTGGGGTTTTTAGAAGGAGGTTTTTTGAGGATCGAAGAGTACGGGAATTTGAGGAATGAAGAAACTCAAATCGGTCCTTCAAATAACAAGGAGTGGAAGGATTACGAAGGATGTTGAAAAGAAGTGAAAGGATATGAGTATTCCGGCGAAGACGAATGGGAAGCCATTTCAGCTGAGCACGATATTCTGAAATGTGGTCATATTTTCGAAGCCCATAAATGAATCTGATAGCAACATTCTGAAGGCGTTCCAATTTATTAAGCTGTTCTTCCGATAAATCAAGAAAACATGAATCAGCATAGTCAAGGATAGGGAGAAGAAGAGATTGTGCAAGCGCAATTTTAGTAGCTATGGGAAGAAAGTTACGCAGCCTCCTAAGCGAATACGCAGAAGCAAATACCCCACGACTAATAGACTCAAGCTGTGGACCCCATGACATACTACTGTCCATGTGAACACCTAAGTTTTTTACAAATTGAGAGAAAGGCACAGTAACATTGTCAAAATTTATTTTAGAAAGTGTAGAATAATTTATTTTTATTAAAGTGCGAGAGCTTCCCAAAATAATGGCCTGCGTTTTGGTCGGATTCACTTTAAGTCCATAGGCTTTGCTCCAGTCGTTTATTCTAACTAGATTACTGTTAGTGGTAGCAATGGCATTAGGCAGATCCTCAAGAGAAGCCTGAGTATAGATTTGGAGATCGTCTGCATAAAGATGGTAGGGAGAAGTTAATTGATGTGAAATAGAATTAATAAAAAGGGCAAAGAGAAGAGGAGATAAAACGCCACCCTGTGGTACACCGGCTGTAGTGCAACACCAAGACGAGAATAACTCATCAAGGCGTATGCGCTGCCGGCGCCCATGCAAATAGCTGCGAAACCAATCAATCACCGATGGAGATATGTTTATTGAGCGAAGCAAACCAAGAAGGATTTCAAAGTCCACTGTGTTGAACGCATTACTGAAATCCAGTAGTGTCAACACAGTCAGATGTCCGTTTTCCATACCCCATCGTATATCATCGGTAATTTTAACAAGTGCTGTTACCGTACTGTGACCGGGTCGGAAACCGGACTGGAAAGGATTTAGCAGGCTGTTTGTGACTAAGAAGGAGCTAAGCTGATTGTGAACAAGACGCTCAAGGACTTTGGATAGGAATGGGAGGATGGATATGGGACGATAATCGGTAAAGGAAGTTGGCTTAGATTTTTTGGGAAGGGGGATTATATGGGCTTCTTTCCATATAGTAGGAACTGAACAGGAACTGACGGAAAAGTTCAGGAGGTGACAGATAATTGGAAGGACTTCATCGATTATAGGAATTAACATATTCCGACCAATATTGTCACCACCTATGGCATTAGAGGTAATTGATAGAATGCTCTTTTTAACATCACATGCAGTGAATTGACTAAAAACGAAAGGAGAAAAATCAGGAGTTGGCAGAGAAGAGAGATAGTTCAAAGTGTTATCTTTATCATCCAAACAAATGTTGGATGAGGACGAAAAGTGCTGATTAAGGGAGTCAATATTGAGATCTGTTGAAATTGTATCGTGACGGGTCTTGCCAACTCCCAGAGATCTAAGAAATTTCCAGACCTTTGCTGGATCTTCATTTGAAACTGAAGCATGGATATGGCGACGTTGTGCATCCCTACACATCCTATTGCAGCGATTCCGAGCAGTAAAATATTTGCTTCTGTTGTCGTCAGTAGCGTTTAGTTTGTATTTGACTTTGGAAGAGGCTTTTTTACGCATTAATAATTTTATATCATCAGTGAGCCATGGTGCAGGTAGATGTTTAATTTTGATTGCACGAATAGGTGCATGCACATCAAAAAGTTGAGTTATAATATTATTAAATGCGCAGATTTTCAAATTTATTTCATCAGAGTTGGTTACAGAAGTCCATTCTATACTCCCAGCATCATCTCTTAGTGCTTCTACGTTCATAGCACTAAAATTACGCTGCAGAAGAATTTTGGGCTTTGGCTTCGGGGGGCGAATTTTGTAAGAAAGAAAAACAAGATCATGATAGGAGAAGGCAGCGGCCGAACATTGACCGTGATTGGCAACGTGTTAAAGAGACGAAACCAAAATAAGGTCAAGAAGAGAAGGAATACAATTAGGAAAGTGGTGAGTAGTACCAAGTGGGAGAATATGCATGTTACTAGATTTAATAATGGACTCAAACCTAGAGGATCGATAGTCACGTTTTATAAGGCATGTGTTGAAATCTCCCATCAAGATAGTATGATCATATGAAGGCAAAAGATCTTCTAGTAGTTTCTCAAAGGAGGTGAAAAAGTTAACACGCAAAGAAGGACTATAGTAGACTCCGAGAAGAATTTTAGTGTGAGAAAGTGACACTTCTATGAAGAGGTGTTCACCTGCGTTAGATGGAGGTGGTTGTGTAGACATGCTTACAATAGAAAATGAAAAATGAGAGCGTAGGTAAATTGCTACACCACCACAGCCCATACCAGTCCGGTCATTACGGATCAAGATAAATCCAGGAAGGGAATATGAAGTTGAAGAGAGACAAGGTTTGAGAAAAGATTCGGAGACTAATATAGCATGAAGATTTTGAACATCAAATGAAGCCAATAAGTCAGGAAAGTGAGCCGGAATACTCTGCGCGTTGATATGAACAACATTAAAGTTGGTGCGACCATCAGAGAAATGGCTCGTTAAAGTATCAGAAAGTGAGGGTAGGCTTGTAAAACTGTCATCATCACTGCCACACGAGTTGAGTGAGGAAATTGAGACGAAATCATCAATATCACTGGTATCGTTCAATATTTGCAACATAATACCTATATAATTAGATAACTATAATAATTAATATTATAAATAAAAATAAAAAAATAAATAAATACTTAAATAGAAAATAGTTATGTATAAAGAATGTTGTTGGCCGCTTCAGGCCTATAAGCTCCTTCTCATACAGTACTCCACCCGCCAGTTGTATTTCTGGGTACCTACATATTTTTATCAAAGAACTAAATTAAATAAACTCATCTACACATTGCAAAGGTGACGTTAGAAAGTTGGCCAAGTGCTTGTATCCATGCCATGAAAAAAAAAGAAAAAAAATAAAAATAAAAAGGAGTAGACAATAGACATAGAATTGACGTTGACAGTGACAGATATAACATGGTGGAAGTGCAAGCAAGCAGATTGTAATAGTGCGGGTAAAAAAACAAAAAACAGAAAGTTAAAATAAACTCAACAAAATAAATTCCACATAGTGAATACCGACGAACGACATCTGTGAACCACTATCTGAAGTTATTTTTTAGATGCGCCTGTGCCGGCCCGCCTGGCCGATGGTGCTCTTGATTCCTTAGCAGGAATCGTCGCCGGCGCTGGCTTTCGGGTGTCTGGCGGCATCAATTTATTTAACTCGCTGACACTGACGATGCGATGACGCACGCCGCCGGGCCCGATCATATGGATATGACCGTCTCTCGTCCAACAGTTTTTAATGCCTAGTCGCTCCCTTGCAGCCATAAAAGTGACATGCCGTGGCCTAGTCAAAAACTCTGAGATCGTGATGTTGCTTCTTTTGAGGTTGGTTTTTGCAAACCAAACCTTATCACGCGTAGCAACATCACAGATCTTGACCAAGATTGGCCGAGGTCTATCACCATTCGACGATCTTCCCATGCGATGACACCGACTTACATGCGCACTAGTGAAGTCAGCTAGCTTCAATTTGGTGCTGATGGTCTCTGTGACAACCGCGACAGTGTTCTCCTTGCTGTCCTCGGAGACTCCATGAAGAAGCAGGATCTTGCGCCTACTGCGCATCTCTTGTTGGTCGGCGTCACGAGCCAAGAGTTCGACTTGCTGCTGCAGGGCCCTGAGTGCCGCAAGTGTAAAGCTCTTGAAGGCGGCATAGTCGACTGCAATGGTCTCCACTGTAGTAGGTGTCGAAGACTTCAGCAGGTCACTCTCGAAGCGTGTCATCCGGTCGTGAAGTGATTTAATAACTTCAGTCAAAGTTGTGTCCGCCATGTTGAGGTTAAATGCAGTGATGTAGTTACCAGAAAATGAATTGGAGTGGTAGATACGGAGATGGTGATTAATGGCAGGTGAAGTAGGGAGTTTATTGATTAATTTTATACATTAACTATCCAGTAAATAGCACTAGGGTATTTAATATAAATTAATAAATCGGAGATAACTTTTTCAGTTGTTTATCTCACCTACCCTCCAACAGAGATGATGAACGACAAAGATGAAAATGTTTTAGACAATCAAAAAACAAGAGACGACTTGTTTTTTTAAGTTTTATGTAGGAACTTTTAGTCTTGATACATCAAATTAAAACTTATATTATTCTTTTTTTCTTATATCTTTTGTAACAATTTAAATGGGAACTTGGGATTATTCTCTACACAATAGAAAATCATCAAAATCGAATAACCGGTAAAACGATAGGCGCATAAATCAATCAATATTGTACTTATCTCTTATTTGGCCTACCTTTTGCCTTATATCCATCAAAAGTCTCGTCATGTGACATTCTTCCATCCACATAATATACCCATACCCATATCATTTACCTCGTTCCCCATTCAAACAATCAAAACCAACAATACCCACCGACAACAATGTTTCTAAGTGGTGGCGCTTCTGTTGTATCCACGCTAAACCTAAAATTCCTAAAAACGATTGCTCATATTCCTCTACCTAAAAATCTAAATTAACGTAACATCAAAGAGACAGTTCTAAAAATTAGCATAGTTTTGAAAAATAACTTGATTTAAAACCGTCAAGCTAAATTTATTCGACATGTAAATTGATGTTGACTAAGGTGACACTTGGATTTGTCAAATATGCGAAATAAAATAGAGAAATGGCTAAAATATCCTAAGTTTTAGGATTGTCATTTTTATGTTACACTAATTTAGACTTTAACGTAAAAGAATAAGAGCCATCGTTTTTGGGAATTTTAACTTTTAGAAGAGATCGAGACCATCGAAACAGAATCGCTACATGAATGTTATTTTAACTAAATAATCCATTCCAATTAATCATAAAACTGTTTTAGACTTACGTTATCAAAATAGTTATGTTATTAGTGGATTGTTCAAGCCTGTTGAAGTTAATACAATTTTCTATATATTTGATTTAGTAATAATATGGGAGTTGAAAATTTTCAATTGATTTATGTGTGTGTGAACTTAGCAGATCATTGTCCAGCAGATCACAAAAAAATGGGAGTTCTATTCGCATGCAGCATAGTTCTATAGTTCCTGATACTTTTTGGAAATAGTTCTGGCCTATTTCCGGAGATTTTTTTTTTTCAAAATGATCTGCTAACTTCCGGTACTGGCAGATCATTTTGTAGCAAATCAAAAAAAAATTGTATTTTCTTAAGCCCATAGCTTAGTTCTAGAGTTCCTGATACTTTTCAGGAATAGTTCTATACGATTCGAGTCTAAAAATCACGTTTGAGTGCCAGCACATCATCATGGCCTAAAATATATAAAGTCTAAAAAAACATTTTTTACCACTTTAAAATATGTCTAAAGGCCATAACTTTTTTGTTTCTATTAGATACATAACAGAACTTCAACCTAACACTCATCTTGGAACCAGAACTCTTAAAAAAGTATCAGCAGAGCATCATGTCCTAAAACATTAATACCGAATGAATAAAAATATACCAAAATCGAGTTTTTTTTTTTTTATCATTTCAAAACATGTGTGAAGGCCAGAACTCCTTGGTTTCTGTTAAATACATAACATAACTCTGACCTAACCCTCAATTTGGAACCAGAACTCTTGTAAAAGTATCAGCAGAGCATCATGTCCTAAAACATGTATACCAAAAAAAAAACAAATTAAAATATCATATCGAAAAATATTTTTTTTATCTTTTCAAACCATGTGTGAAGGCCAGAACTCCTTGGTTACTGTTAGATACATAACAGAACTAGAACCTGACACACAATTTGGAACCAGAACTCTTATAAAAGTATCAGCAGATCACCATATTCTAAAACATGTTAACAAAAAAATTCAAATTCAAATATAATATCGAAAAATATTTTTTTTATCATTTCAAAACATGTGTGAAGCCCAGAACTCCTTGGTTTCTGTTAGATACATAACAGAACTAGAACCTAACACACAATTTGGAACCAGAACTCTTATAAAAGTATCAGTAGATCACCATATTCTAAAACGTGTTAACAAAAAAATTCAAATTCAAATATAATATCGAAAAATATTTTTTTTATCATTTCAAAACATGTGTGAAGCCCAGAACTCCTTGGTTTCTGTTAGATACATAACAGAACTAGAACCTAACATACAATTTGGAACCAGAACTCTTATAAAAGTATCAGCAGATCACCATATTCTAAAACATGTTAACAAAAAAATTCAAATTCAAATATAATATCGAAAAATATTTTTTTTTATCATTTCAAAACATGTGTGAAGGCCAGAACTCCTTGGTTTCTGTTAGATACATAACATAACTAGAACCTGAAACACAATTTATAACCAGAACTCTTATATAAGTATCAGCAGATCACCATATTCTAAAACATGTTAACAAAAAAATTCAAATTAAAATATAATATCGAAAAATATTTTTTTTATCATTTCAAAACATGTGTGAAGCCCAGAACTCCTTGGTTTCTGTTAGATACATAACAGAACTAGAACCTAACACACAATTTGGAACCAGAACTCTTATAAAAGTATCAGCAGATCACCATATTCTAAAACATGTTAACAAAAAAATTCAAATAAAATATAATATCGAAAAATATTTTTTTTATCATTTCAAAACATGTGTGAAGGCCAGAACTCCTTGGTTTCTGTTAGATACATAACAGAACTAGAACCTAACACACAATTTGGAACCAGAACTCTTATAAAAGTATCAGCAGATCACCATATTCTAAAACATGTTAACAAAAAAATTCAAATTCAAATATAATATCGAAAAATATTTTTTTTATCATTTCAAAACATGTGTGAAGCCCAGAACTCCTTGGTTTCTGTTAGATACATAACAGAACTCCAACCTGTCATTCAATTTGGAACCAGAACTCTTATAAAAGTATCAGCAGAGCATCATGTCCTAAAACATGTATAACGAAATAATTCAAAGAAAATAAAAAAATCGAAAAATATTTTTTTTATCATTTCTAAACATGTGTGAAGGCCGGAACTCCTTGGTTTCTGTTAGATACATAACAGAACTCCAACCTGTCATTCAATTTGGAACCAGAACTCTTATAAAAGTATCAGCAGATCACCATATTCTAAAACATGTTAACAAAAAAATTCAAATTAAAATATAATATCGAAAAATATTTTTTTTATCATTTCAAAACTGTGTGAAGGCCAGAACTCCTTGGTTTCTGTTAGATACATAACAGAACTAAAACCTAACACACAATTTGGAACCAAAACTCTTATAAAAGTATCAGCAGAGCATCATGTCCTAAAATATGTATAACGAAATAATTCAAAGAAAATAAAAAATTCGAAAAATATTTTTTTTATCATTTCAAAATATGTGTGAAGGCCGGAACTCCTTGGTTTCTGTTAGATACATAACAGAACTCCAACCTGTCATTCAATTTGGAACCAAAACTCTTATAAAAGTATCAGCAGATCACCATATTCTAAAACATGTTAACAAAAAAATTCAAATTAAAATATAATATCGAAAAATATTTTTTTTATCATTTCAAAACATGTGTGAAGCCCAGAACTCCTTGGTTTCTGTTAGATACATAACAGAACTAGAACCTAACACACAATTTGGAACCAGAACTCTTATAAAAGTATCAGCAGATCACCATATTCTAAAATATGTATAACGAAATAATTCAAAGAAAATAAAAAAATCGAAAAATATTTTTTTTATCATTTCAAAACATGTGTGAAGGCCAGAACTCCTTGGTTTCTGTTAGATACATAACAGAACTAGAACCTAACACACAATTTGGAACCAGAACTCTTATAAAAGTATCAGCAGATCACCATATTCTAAAACATGTTAACAAAAAAATTCAAATTAAAATATAATATCGAAAAATATTTTTTTTATCATTTCAAAACATGTGTGAAGCCCAGAACTCCTTGGTTTCTGTTAGATACATAACAGAACTAGAACCTGACACACAATTTGGAACCAGAACTCTTATAAAAGTATCAGCAGAGCATCATGTTCTAAAACATGTTAACAAAAAAATTCAAATTCAAATATAATATCGAAAAATATTTTTTTTATCATTTCAAAACATGTGTGAAGCCCAGAACTCCTTGGTTTCTGTTAGATACATAACAGAACTAGAACCTAACACACAATTTGGAACCAGAACTCTTATAAAAGTATCAGCAGATCACCATATTCTAAAACATGTTAACAAAAAAATTCAAATTAAAATATAATATCGAAAAATATTTTTTTTTATCATTTCAAAACATGTGTGAAGCCCAGAACTCCTTGGTTTCTGTTAGATACATAACATAACTAGAACCTAACACACAATTTGGAACCAGAACTCTTATAAAAGTATCAGCAGATCACCATATTCTAAAACATGTTAACAAAAAAATTCAAATTCAAATATAATATCGAAAAATATTTTTTTTATCATTTCAAAACATGTGTGAAGCCCAGAACTCCTTGGTTTCTGTTAGATACATAACAGAACTAGAACCTGACACACAATTTGGAACCAGAACTCTTATAAAAGTATCAGCAGAGCATCATGTCCTAAAACATGTATAACGAAATAATTCAAAGAAAATAAAAAAATCGAAAATTATTTTTTTTATCATTTCTAAACATGTGTGAAGGCCGGAACTCCTTGGTTTCTGTTAGATACATAACAGAACTCCAACCTGTCATTCAATTTGGAACCAGAACTCTTATAAAAGTATCAGCAGATCACCATATTCTAAAACATGTTAACAAAAAAATTCAAATTAAAATATAATATCGAAAAATATTTTTTTTATCATTTCAAAACTGTGTGAAGGCCAGAACTCCTTGGTTTCTGTTAGATACATAACAGAACTAAAACCTAACACACAATTTGGAACCAAAACTCTTATAAAAGTATCAGCAGAGCATCATGTCCTAAAATATGTATAACGAAATAATTCAAAGAAAATAAAAAATTCGAAAAATATTTTTTTTATCATTTCAAAATATGTGTGAAGGCCGGAACTCCTTGGTTTCTGTTAGATACATAACAGAACTCCAACCTGTCATTCAATTTGGAACCAAAACTCTTATAAAAGTATCAGCAGATCACCATATTCTAAAACATGTTAACAAAAAAATTCAAATTAAAATATAATATCGAAAAATATTTTTTTTATCATTTCAAAACATGTGTGAAGCCCAGAACTCCTTGGTTTCTGTTAGATACATAACAGAACTAGAACCTAACACACAATTTGGAACCAGAACTCTTAGAAAAGTATCAGCAGATCACCATATTCTAAAATATGTATAACGAAATAATTCAAAGAAAATAAAAAAATCGAAAAATATTTTTTTTATCATTTCAAAACATGTGTGAAGGCCAGAACTCCTTGGTTTCTGTTAGATACATAACAGAACTAGAACCTAACACACAATTTGGAACCAGAACTCTTATAAAAGTATCAGCAGATCACCATATTCTAAAACATGTTAACAAAAAAATTCAAATTAAAATATAATATCGAAAAATATTTTTTTTATCATTTCAAAACATGTGTGAAGCCCAGAACTCCTTGGTTTCTGTTAGATACATAACAGAACTAGAACCTGACACACAATTTGGAACCAGAACTCTTATAAAAGTATCAGCAGAGCATCATGTTCTAAAACATGTTAACAAAAAAATTCAAATTCAAATATAATATCGAAAAATATTTTTTTTATCATTTCAAAACATGTGTGAAGCCCAGAACTCCTTGGTTTCTGTTAGATACATAACAGAACTAGAACCTAACACACAATTTGGAACCAGAACTCTTATAAAAGTATCAGCAGATCACCATATTCTAAAACATGTTAACAAAAAAATTCAAATTAAAATATAATATCGAAAAATATTTTTTTTTATCATTTCAAAACATGTGTGAAGCCCAGAACTCCTTGGTTTCTGTTAGATACATAACAGAACTAGAACCTGACACACAATTTGGAACCAGAACTCTTATAAAAGTATCAGCAGAGCATCATGTCCTAAAACATGTATAACGAAATAATTCAAAGAAAATAAAAAAATCGAAAAATATTTTTTTTATCATTTCTAAACATGTGTGAAGGCCGGAACTCCTTGGTTTCTGTTAGATACATAATAGAACTCCAACCTGTCATTCAATTTGGAACCAGAACTCTTATTAAAGTATCAGCAGATCACCATATTCTAAAACATGTTAACAAAAAAATTCAAATTAAAATATAATACCGAAGAATATTTTTTTTATCATTTCAAAACATGTGTGAAGCCCAGAACTCCTTGGTTTCTGTTAGATACATAACAGAACTAGAACCTGACTCACAATTTGGAACCAGAACTCTTATAAAAGTATCAGCAGATCACCATATTCTAAAACATGTTAACAAAAAAATTCAAATTAAAATATAATATCGAAAAATATTTTTTTTATCATTTCAAAACATGTGTGAAGCCCAGAACTCCTTGGTTTCTGTTAGATACATAACAGAACTAGAACCTGACACACAATTTGGAACCAGAACTCTTAGAAAAGTATCAGCAGATCACCATATTCTAAAAAATGTTAACAAAAAAATTCAAATTCAAATATAATATCGAAAAATATTTTTTTTATCATTTCAAAACATGTGTGAAGCCCAGAACTCCTTGGTTTCTGTTAGATACATAACAGAACTAGAACCTAACACACAATTTGGAACCAGAACTCTTATAAAAGTATCAGCAGATCACCATATTCTAAAACATGTTAACAAAAAAATTCAAATTCAAATATAATATCGAAAAATATTTTTTTTATCATTTCAAAACATGTGTGAAGCCCAGAACTCCTTGGTTTCTGTTAGATACATAACAGAACTAGAACCTAACACACAATTTGGAACCAGAACTCTTATAAAAGTATCAGCAGAGCATCATGTCCTAAAACATGTATAACGAAATAATTCAAAGAAAATAAAAAAATCAAAAAAATATTTTTTTTATCATTTCTAAACATGTGTGAAGGCCGGAACTCCTTGGTTTCTGTTAGATACATAATAGAACTCCTACCTGACACACAATTTGGAACCAGAACTCTTATTAAAGTATCAGCAGATCACCATATTCTAAAACATGTTAACAAAAAAATTCAAATTAAAATATAATACCGAAGAATATTTTTTTTATCATTTCAAAACATGTGTGAAGCCCAGAACTCCTTGGTTTCTGTTAGATACATAACAGAACTAGAACCTGACTCACAATTTGGAACCAGAACTCTTATAAAAGTATCAGCAGATCACCATATTCTAAAACATGTTAACAAAAAAATTCAAATTAAAATATAATATCGAAAAATATTTTTTTTATCATTTCAAAACATGTGTGAAGCCCAGAACTCCTTGGTTTCTGTTAGATACATAACAGAACTAGAACCTGACACACAATTTGGAACCAGAACTCTTAGAAAAGTATCAGCAGATCACCATATTCTAAAACATGTTAACAAAAAAATTCAAATTCAAATATAATATCGAAAAATATTTTTTTTATCATTTCAAAACATGTGTGAAGCCCAGAACTCCTTGGTTTCTGTTAGATACATAACAGAACTAGAACCTAACACACAATTTGGAACCAGAACTCTTAGAAAAGTATCAGCAGATCACCATATTCTAAAACATGTTAAGAAAAAAATTCAAATTAAAATATAATATCGAAAAATATTTTTTTTATCATTTCAAAACATGTGTGAAGGCCAGAACTCCTTGGTTTCTGTTAGATACATAACAGAACTAGAACCTAACACACAATTTGGAACCAGAACTCTTAGAAAAGTATCAGCAGATCACCATATTCTAAAACATGTTAACAAAAAAATTCAAATTCAAATATAATATCGAAAAATATTTTTTTTATCATTTCAAAACATGTGTGA
This sequence comes from Hydriomena furcata, assembly GCA_912999785.1. Lineage (NCBI taxonomy): Eukaryota > Metazoa > Arthropoda > Insecta > Lepidoptera > Geometridae > Hydriomena > Hydriomena furcata. The sequence continues at coordinate 10,509,974 of OU538822.1, read as the reverse complement.
AGCCCAGAACTCCTTGGTTTCTGTTAGATACATAACAGAACTAGAACCTAACACACAATTTGGAACCAGAACTCTTAGAAAAGTATCAGCAGATCACCATATTCTAAAACATGTTAACAAAAAAATTCAAATTCAAATATAATATCGAAAAATATTTTTTTTATCATTTCAAAACATGTGTGAAGCCCAGAACTCCTTGGTTTCTGTTAGATACATAACATAACTAGAACCTAACACACAATTTGGAACCAGAACTCTTATAAAAGTATCAGCAGATCACCATATTCTAAAACATGTTAACAAAAAAATTCAAATTCAAATATAATATCGAAAAATATTTTTTTTATCATTTCAAAACATGTGTGAAGCCCAGAACTCCTTGGTTTCTGTTAGATACATAACAGAACTAGAACCTGACTCACAATTTGGAACCAGAACTCTTATAAAAGTATCAGCAGATCACCATATTCTAAAACATGTTAACAAAAAAATTCAAATTAAAATATAATATCGAAAAATATTTTTTTTATCATTTCAAAACATGTGTGAAGCCCAGAACTCCTTGGTTTCTGTTAGATACATAACAGAACTAGAACCTGACACACAATTTGGAACCAGAACTCTTAGAAAAGTATCAGCAGATCACCATATTCTAAAACATGTTAACAAAAAAATTCAAATTCAAATATAATATCGAAAAATATTTTTTTTATCATTTCAAAACATGTGTGAAGCCCAGAACTCCTTGGTTTCTGTTAGATACATAACAGAACTAGAACCTAACACACAATTTGGAACCAGAACTCTTAGAAAAGTATCAGCAGATCACCATATTCTAAAACATGTTAAGAAAAAAATTCAAATTAAAATATAATATCGAAAAATATTTTTTTTATCATTTCAAAACATGTGTGAAGGCCAGAACTCCTTGGTTTCTGTTAGATACATAACAGAACTAGAACCTAACACACAATTTGGAACCAGAACTCTTAGAAAAGTATCAGCAGATCACCATATTCTAAAACATGTTAACAAAAAAATTCAAATTCAAATATAATATCGAAAAATATTTTTTTTATCATTTCAAAACATGTGTGAAGCCCAGAACTCCTTGGTTTCTGTTAGATACATAACAGAACTAGAACCTAACATACAATTTGGAACCAGAACTCTTATAAAAGTATCAGCAGAGCATCATGTCCTAAAACATGTATAACGAAATAATTCAAAGAAAATAAAAAAATCGAAAAATATTTTTTTTATCATTTCAAAACATGTGTGAAGACCGGAACTCCTTGGTTTCTGTTAGATACATAACAGAACTCCAACCTGTCATTCAATTTGGAACCAAAACTCTTATAAAAGTATCAGCAGATCACCATATTCTAAAACATGTTAACAAAAAAATTCAAATTAAAATATAATATCGAAAAATATTTTTTTTATCATTTCAAAACATGTGTGAAGCCCAGAACTCCTTGGTTTCTGTTAGATACATAACAGAACTAGAACCTGACACACAATTTGGAACCAGAACTCTTAGAAAAGTATCAGCAGATCACCATATTCTAAAAAATGTTAACAAAAAAATTCAAATTCAAATATAATATCGAAAAATATTTTTTTTATCATTTCAAAACATGTGTGAAGCCCAGAACTCCTTGGTTTCTGTTAGATACATAACATAACTAGAACCTAACACACAATTTGGAACCAGAACTCTTATAAAAGTATCAGCAGATCACCATATTCTAAAACATGTTAACAAAAAAATTCAAATTCAAATATAATATCGAAAAATATTTTTTTTATCATTTCAAAACATGTGTGAAGCCCAGAACTCCTTGGTTTCTGTTAGATACATAACAGAACTAGAACCTAACACACAATTTGGAACCAGAACTCTTAGAAAAGTATCAGCAGATCACCATATTCTAAAACATGTTAAGAAAAAAATTCAAATTAAAATATAATATCGAAAAATATTTTTTTTATCATTTCAAAACATGTGTGAAGGCCAGAACTCCTTGGTTTCTGTTAGATACATAACAGAACTAGAACCTAACACACAATTTGGAACCAGAACTCTTAGAAAAGTATCAGCAGATCACCATATTCTAAAACATGTTAACAAAAAAATTCAAATTCAAATATAATATCGAAAAATATTTTTTTTATCATTTCAAAACATGTGTGAAGCCCAGAACTCCTTGGTTTCTGTTAGATACATTACAGAACTAGAACCTGACATACAATTTGGAACCAGAACTCTTATAAAAGTATCAGCAGAGCATCATGTCCTAAAACATGTATAACGAAATAATTCAAAGAAAATAAAAAAATCGAAAAATATTTTTTTTATCATTTCAAAACATGTGTGAAGACCGGAACTCCTTGGTTTCTGTTAGATACATAACAGAACTCCAACCTGTCATTCAATTTGGAACCAAAACTCTTATAAAAGTATCAGCAGATCACCATATTCTAAAACATGTTAACAAAAAAATTCAAATTAAAATATAATATCGAAAAATATTTTTTTTATCATTTCAAAACTGTGTGAAGGCCAGAACTCCTTGGTTTCTGTTAGATACATAACAGAACTAAAACCTAACACACAATTTGGAACCAAAACTCTTATAAAAGTATCAGCAGAGCATCATGTCCTAAAATATGTATAACGAAATAATTCAAAGAAAATAAAAAATTCGAAAAATATTTTTTTTATCATTTCAAAATATGTGTGAAGGCCAGAACTCCTTGGTTTCTGTTAGATACATAACAGAACTAGAACCTAACATACAATTTGGAACCAGAACTCTTATAAAAGTATCAGCAGATCACCATATTCTAAAACATGTTAACAAAAAAATTCAAATTAAAATATAATATCGAAAAATATTTTTTTTATCATTTCAAAACATGTGTGAAGCCCAGAACTCCTTGGTTTCTGTTAGATACATAACAGAACTAGAACCAAACACACAATTTGGAACCAGAACTCTTATAAAAGTATCAGCAGATCACCATATTCTAAAACATGTTAACAAAAAAATTCAAATTAAAATATAATATCGAAAAATATTTTTTTTATCATTTCAAAACATGTGTGAAGCCCAGAACTCCTTCTAACCTAACCTAACCTAACCTAACACACAATTTGGAACCAGAACTCTTATAAAAGTATCAGCAGATCACCATATTCTAAAACATGTTAACAAAAAAATTCAAATTAAAATATAATATCGAAAAATATTTTTTTTATCATTTCAAAACATGTGTGAAGCCCAGAACTCCTTGGTTTCTGTTTCTGATACTTTTATAAGAGTTCTGGTTTCAAATTGAATGACAGGTTGGAGTTCTGTTATGTATCTAACAGAAACCAAGGAGTTCCGGCCTTCACACATGTTTAGGAATGATAAAAAAAATATTTTTCGATTTTTTTATTTTCTTTGAATTATTTCGTTATACATGTTTTAGGACATGATGCTCTGCTGATACTTTTATAAGAGTTCTGGTTCCAAATTGTGTGTCAGGTTCTAGTTCTGTTATGTATCTAACAGAAACCAAGGAGTTCTGGCCTTCACACATGTTTTGAAATGATAAAAAAAATATTTTTCGATATTATATTTTAATTTGAATTTTTTTGTTAACATGTTTTAGAATATGGTGATCTGCTGATACTTTTATAAGAGTTCTGGTTCCAAATTGTGTGTCAGGTTCTAGTTCTGTTATGTATCTAACAGAAACCAAGGAGTTCTGGGCTTCACACATGTTTTGAAATGATAAAAAAAATATTTTTCGGTATTATATTTTAATTTAAATTTTTTTGTTAACATGTTTTAGAATATGGTGATCTGCTGATACTTTTATAAGAGTTCTGGTTCCAAATTGTGTGTCAGGTTCTAGTTCTGTTATGTATCTAACAGAAACCAAGGAGTTCTGGGCTTCACACATGTTTAGAAATGATAAAAAAAATATTTTTCGATATTATATTTTAATTTTAATTTTTTTGTTAACATGTTTTAGAATATGGTGATCTGCTGATACTTTAATAAGAGTTCTGGTTCCAAATTGTGTGTCAGGTTGGAGTTCTATTATGTATCTAACAGAAACCAAGGAGTTCCGGCCTTCACACATGTTTAGAAATGATAAAAAAAATATTTTTCGATTTTTTTATTTTCTTTTAATTATTTCGTTATACATGTTTTAGGACATGATGCTCTGCTGATACTTTTATAAGAGTTCTGGTTCCAAATTGTGTGTCAGGTTCTAGTTCTGTTATGTATCTAACAGAAACCAAGGAGTTCTGGTCTTCACACATGTTTTGAAATGATAAAAAAAATATTTTTCGATATTATATTTTAATTTGAATTTTTTTGTTAACACGTTTTAGAATATGGTGATCTACTGATACTTTTATAAGAGTTCTGGTTCCAAATTGTGTGTTAGGTTCTAGTTCTGTTATGTATCTAACAGAAACCAAGGAGTTCTGGGCTTCACACATGTTTTGAAATGATAAAAAAAATGTTTTTCGATATTATATTTGAATTTGAATTTTTTTGTTAACATGTTTTAGAATATGGTGATCTACTGATACTTTAATAAGAGTTCTGGTTCCAAATTGTGTGTCAGGTTGGAGTTCTATTATGTATCTAACAGAAACCAAGGAGTTCCGGCCTTCACACATGTTTAGAAATGATAAAAAAAATATTTTTCGATTTTTTTATTTTCTTTGAATTATTTCGTTATACATGTTTTAGGACATGATGCTCTGCTGATACTTTTATAAGAGTTCTGGTTCCAAATTGTGTGTCAGGTTCTAGTTCTGTTATGTATCTAACAGAAACCAAGGAGTTCTGGGCTTCACACATGTTTTGAAATGATAAAAAAAATATTTTTCGATATTATATTTTAATTTGAATTTTTTTGTTAACATGTTTTAGAATATGGTGATCTACTGATACTTTTATAAGAGTTCTGGTTCCAAATTGTATGTCAGGTTCTAGTTCTGTTATGTATCTAACAGAAACCAAGGAGTTCTGGGCTTCACACATGTTTTGAAATGATAAAAAAAATATTTTTCGATATTATATTTTAATTTGAATTTTTTTGTTAACATGTTTTAGAATATGGTGATCTGCTGATACTTTTATAAGAGTTCTGGTTCCAAATTGTGTGTTAGGTTCTAGTTCTGTTATGTATCTAACAGAAACCAAAGAGTTCTGGGCTTCACACATGTTTTGAAATGATAAAAAAAATGTTTTTCGATATTATATTTGAATTTGAATTTTTTTGTTAACATGTTTTAGAACATGATGCTCTGCTGATACTTTTATAAGAGTTCTGGTTCCAAATTGTGTGTTAGGTTCTAGTTCTGTTATGTATCTAAAAGAAACCAAGGAGTTCTGGGCTTCACACATGTTTTGAAATGATAAAAAAATATTTTTCGATATTATATTTTAATTTGAATTTTTTTGTTAACATGTTTTAGAATATGGTGATCTGCTGATACTTTTATAAGAGTTCTGGTTCCAAATTGTGTGTTAGGTTCTAGTTCTGTTATGTATCTAACAGAAACCAAGGAGTTCTGGCCTTCACACAGTTTAGAAATGATAAAAAAAATATTTTTCGAATTTTTTATTTTCTTTGAATTATTTCGTTATACATGTTTTAGGACATGATGCTCTGCTGATACTTTTATAAGAGTTCTGGTTCCAAATTGTGTGTCAGGTTCTAGTTCTGTTATGTATCTAACAGAAACCAAGGAGTTCTGGGCTTCACACATGTTTTGAAATGATAAAAAAAATATTTTTCGATATTATATTTTAATTTGAATTTTTTTGTTAACATGTTTTAGAATATGGTGATCTGCTGATACTTTTCTAAGAGTTCTGGTTCCAAATTGTGTGTTAGGTTCTAGTTCTGTTATGTATCTAACAGAAACCAAGGAGTTCTGGGCTTCACACATGTTTTGAAATGATAAAAAAAATATTCTTCGGTATTATATTTTAATTTGAATTTTTTTGTTAACATGTTTTAGAATATGGTGATCTGCTGATACTTTTATAAGAGTTCTGGTTCCAAATTGAATGACAGGTTGGAGTTCTTTTATGTATCTAACAGAAACCAAGGAGTTCCGGCCTTCACACATGTTTAGAAATGATAAAAAAAATATTTTTCGAATTTTTTATTTTCTTTGAATTATTTCGTTATACATGTTTTAGGACATGATGCTCTGCTGATACTTTTATAAGAGTTCTGGTTCCAAATTGTGTGTTAGGTTCTAGTTCTGTTATGTATCTAACAGAAACCAAGGAGTTCTGGCCTTCACACATGGTTTGAAAAGATAAAAAAAATATTTTTCGATATTATATTTTAATTTGTTTTTTTTTTGGTATACATGTTTTAGGACATGATGCTCTGCTGATACTTTTACAAGAGTTCTGGTTCCAAATTGAGGGTTAGGTCAGAGTTATGTTATGTATTTAACAGAAACCAAGGAGTTCTGGCCTTCACACATGTTTCGAAATGATAAAAAAAAAAAAACTCGATTTTGGTATATTTTTATTCATTCGGTATTAATGTTTTAGGACATGATGCTCTGCTGATACTTTTTTAAGAGTTCTGGTTCCAAGATGAGTGTTAGGTTGAAGTTCTGTTATGTATCTAATAGAAACAAAAAAGTTATGGCCTTTAGAGATATTTTAAAGTGGTAAAAAATGTTTTTTTAGACTTTATATATTTTAGGCCATGATGATGTGCTGGCACTCAAACGTGATTTTTAGACTCGAATCGTATAGAACTATTCCTGAGAAGTATCAGGAACTCTAGAACTAAGCTATGGGCTTAAGAAAATACAATTTTTTTTTGATTTGCTACAAAATGATCTGCCAGTACCGGAAGTTAGCAGATCATTTTGAAAAAAAAAAATCTCCGGAAATAGGCCAGAAATATTTCCAAAAAGTATCAGGAACTATAGAACTATGCTGCATGCGAATAGAACTCCCATTTTTTTGTGATCTGCTGGACAATGATCTGCTAAGTTCACGGACATTTGATTTATTGGCTCTTAAGAATTAATCAATTTTAAATAATTAGCGTGGATAAACTCTTGAAAGGGTAATTTTAGATTCCAGATTGTCTACACTAATATAAAGAGGTAAAATATGAGTGTTTGTATTTTTGTTTGTACCGGATAAACTGAGAAAAGATTGGTTTAATTTGAAAAATTCTCATCACCTTTCAAAAGCTACTTTATTCGCAAATAATATAGACTATAATTTGATAAAAAAATTATTAGAGATCTCTAAGAAAATTGCAATACCACTTAAGGTATCAAAAAGTTGTCTATAAACTACATTAGTATACCCGTGCGAAGCCGGGGGGAACTGCTAATCTATAATTACTAATATTAAAAATGCAAAATAAATTATGTCTGTCTACAATTCATGTTTTACGATTAAGTTTTCAAAAACCGTTTTTCTGAATCTAGGCGAAAGAAGTCACCAGCTAGTAAATAAATAAATAAATATTAGCGTAGACATTTCACACAGCGTCATCTAAGTTCTAAGTATAATATACTAGCTGACCCGTGCCCGCTTCGCTGTGCGTAAGACATTTCTAATACCATCGTGGACTTTTTTGTAGACGTTTTTAAGGTGTACAATACTGTAGTACATTATTTTGATTATCTCGTGGGGTTCAGCCAGCATTTGCAATGTAAGCGCAAAAAAATGTGTTTATTTACGACATCACATTAGAAACCTCTAAAATTATCAGTGTTTCTCTACAATATTATGCATGTATTATACATATAAACCTTCCTCTTGAATCACTCTATTTATTAAAAAAAACCGCATCAAAATCCGTTGTGTAGTTTTAAAGATATAAGCAAACATACATACGCGGGAAGCGGAAAGCGACTTTGCTTTATACTATGTAGTGATTACTGACATTGTCGCAAGGAGCAAACTTAAAGTAACCGGGTAATATTTGTTTAGTTTTGGCAACTTTGACACGTGTCAATAAATGTAATCGGTCTTAAGGCAACAGTGAACAAAGCTCTCATTGTTGATTTAGGTATAAACACCATGAATGGTTCATACCTAACATGGTTCATACCTTAGGTATGGATGACAAAAGTATATTAATAACTTTTCACACGAGATTAGTAGGTGAAAGCCGTGTTGGCCGAATGTAAGGTACCCCGATATTCAATCAGAAGGTCGTGGGTTTGAATACCGGCCATCTTTGCATTTTTCTTCAAAACCTTTCCTCAAAACCGGCGAAGGAAAACATAGTGAGAAAACCAGTATTCTTATAAGCGGCGACGGGCTTGCAATCTGTCACGTGTGGGATGTAATATTAGGCATAGGTATGTATGTATTCTATCAGTTATCTGGTTCCCATAGTACAAGCTTTACTTAGTTTGACGTTAGATGGCACTGTGTGTTATGTTCATCTTTAATTATTTTTCGCATAGGGATCTGTGCACGTTGTAATAGCCGAGCGTACACGCATAGAAAATACGAAAAAACTATAACGACGCACATCCAATTTTTTTAACAAAAAGATGTTTCCTCGTTTACAAATAAAAATAAAAAAATAAATAGGATCACGACTGTAATCCCCAAGTACGGTAGACATCCTCTCAGATCTCCAGACGCTTAGATCCTTTAAAGATGTCTAATGGGAGTAGTCAGAGGCTCGTCCAAACATTATATTTGGCACATGCCCACATTTTGCAGTAGTCAGCATTCCATACGTGACAAGTTGCAAGCCCATCGCCGCTTATAAGAATACTAACTGGTTTCCTCACGATGTTTTCCTTCACCGTTTTAAGCACGTGTTTTTGATGCGCATATAAATTTTTCTAACAGAAAAATCCATTGATGCACGTCGAGATTCGAACCCACGACCTTCAGATTGAAAGTCGAGGTACCTCCCACTCGACCAACACGGCTTTTTATTCTCATTTCTTTACTGCAAATTAATCCTTTATCGCCTTCATTAATTATATTAGCATGACAACAAAAGGATCGGCCTCGTGAATAACCGCCTATATTACAGTAATCACCATGTTTTCTTATGACTACATAAAAGTTCTGTAATAACGCCATCTTTTCTATGAGCGAACACTTGGGAAGTTTGGGCGAGGATGGTATTAATTAGATTGTTATAATATGGATTGAATTGCTGTGTTTTCTGGAACCTGATCATATGTTAATAGCATAGTTACGAGCTAATTTATTTTCTTTCATTTGCTTTACCCCATTTCAATTCCATAAATAAAGTGTTGTAACAGATAAGGTCAAAGACCCGGTTGTGGAGCCTTCCCCGGTTTTGGTCATTTTAAATTTTGGCAGTCGCTAACTATACAGCAAACAAACTTATTTAAAGACATTTTTGTGGTGCGTTGTACCTCTAGATTGTTTTGCACACAACCAATGATTTCTCGTTTTTGTCTATTTGAATATGTATAATTAATAAATAAATATTGCCTGTTACAAAACCTTTCCTTAACCTAAGAGATAGATAAATACTCTGTTCTATGTTGTTTAAAAATCATTTTTTCAATATAAACTATTTATTTAAAAATAAAAATGTTGTTAAAATGGTTAAAACAACCAGCGCTTTCATCCTAGTACAGTTTTGGTAAAATGTACATACATACCTTTATACATACATACATAAGAAAAGCCTGTTACCCAGAGGTATAGGCAGAGACGAGACAAAGACACGGCTTTCCACTTGCTACGATCCTAACATACCTCATTTGCTTCATTCACTCTCATCACATTCCTCATGCATACTCGTCGGTCTAGAGTACTCACGACCTAGCTTCGTTTATGCAAAAACACATAACCACCGCATTATAATCTTTCCTCATTTTTAGGGTTCCGTACCCATAGGGTAAAAACGGGACCCTATTACTAAGACTTTGCTGTCCGTCTGTCCGTCTGTCTGTCACAAGGCTGTATCTCATGAACCGTGATAGCTAGACAGTTGAAATTTTCACAGATTATGTATTTCTATTGACGCTATAACAACAAATACTAAAAACAGAATTTTAGTGGGGCTCTTATACGTGTTTTTTTGCAGTTTTTTATAGATAATTGGTACGGAACGCTTGGTGCGCGGGTCCGACTCGCACTTAGCCGGTTTTATTGAAGATGGTTCGAAAATAATACTCCCCATTGTCTTATTTTCAATCATCGCGTTTTAGTATTTGCAGCAGCAGAAAAGTGTCCCAAAAGCAAAATTCTTACTCAATAATTCATATCAACCGTCGTACTTCTATAATCCAAATACCTATTTGTCGAGACCTACTCGCGCGTGACGTGAAAGCAAACATGGCTTCGAAACAAAGACGTATCCCGCTGAAGCTGCGTTCGAACGGCAAGTTTTACGTACCTATATATATTTTATATCCCAATTTGTCATTTTTACAAGCTAAACATTTTTGAAATGAAATCCATCTTTAAAATCAAATCAATATTTATTATTTTATATTGATGGCTTGCAACCTGTCACGTATAAAATGCTTACTACTGCAAAATGTGACCCTACTGATTACCCTTTTCAGTGGGGCTATTTTGTAAAAACATGATTATCATGTTATGATATTCATACCGATATTTATTGGTACTGAAAGCCATAATACCTTCGCTTTTTATGCTGTATACCTACGCAGAAACGTAGGTATAGGTGCATAATCAGTGAATAGTTACTATGAAAAGTGTACAGATTAGGTATTCTCTAACATTAGGTATTGCATTCAACACATGATAATCATGTTTTTACAAAATAGCTCTGCTGGTAAAGGCATTTAAGGATCTGAGAGAATGTCTACCGTACTTGGGGATTACAGTCGTGATGATTTTCTTCTGTTGATAGGTATTTAGTGAAATCTTTGCTAGAGCAACTATGAAACTCGTAGCTCAAAGTGAGTTATACTTGCGCCGTTTAAAAGAGCCATGAGAATGAGATTGTCAGCAAATGTACAGTGCGATCGGATCTTGGCTTACATGAAGTGAGCTTTTTGCCTGCGCGGCAGACAATTTTCGACCTTATGTCACATAACCATTTATGTAGTTACACTGCTAACTTCACGTGAACAACGACTGCACTGCACGTGTTCGTCCACACTGCCGAGCCTAGCGCGGTGGCAACGATAGGCGCGATTTAGCAAACATATGAAACGCGCCGTTGCGGCCATAGTGCAGTGATGCTCTGTATCTCTCATTACTCATTAGAGGAACATAAATCCAATTTTGAAGGAGGGCGTTTACATCGTCAACATTCGCGAAACAGTTTTCATAGCTCATTAGTGTTTTTGTTTCAAATAAAGAAATTTAGAATTATGAGTCATGGCGCGTTTCATAATGTTTGAACATCGCGCCTGTCGCCTGCGGCTCGAAGTGTAGACACACGCTACAGAGCGAAGGCAGCAAAACTACTTGGTGTACAATAATCTTGAGTAATGTGGCGCTACTAGCACTTGATGTTCTTAGAAAATAACCAGCAACTTGTAATAAGCTTCCATACTAAGCTTTCTTTACTGAAAAGTTTTAATAAAGTGTATCTCATCTGTCATCGCCTTTATTATACTTTCTCATTTATATAAATAAACTAGCCGACCCGTGACAGACGTTGTTCTGTCAAATTTCAATAACCGAATAGAAAAGACTGATTTTTATAAATATGACATATCAGTTTTGTTGCACAACAGCGCCATCTATACCAAAATCATCCCTTTTACGTTATTTTATCATTTTGGGAATGTTGTTCATATTTTAAAGTAGTCTATGTTTTATTCTGGCATTATATCTACATTTACAGCAAATTTCAACTTATCCGTTTTGTCGTTTTGGCCTGATTGAGGCACAAACATACATACAAACTCACAAACTTTCACATTTATAATATTATTAGGATAAATATTGGTGGAAATTTTACACAGCATCATCTAGCCCTAAACTAAGCATAGCTTGTACTATGGGAACCAGATAACTTTTTTTTGTAGATACATATTTATTATTCATACACCCAGTCACAGAAAAAAACATCTATGTTCATCACACAAATGTTTATCCTGGGTGGGAGTTAAATCCATAACCTACAGCGCAGAAGGCATAGTTACTACCAACAGAGCTGCGAGGATAGTCATATTGTGATTGTATACTCTATGAGATATATTGGTCTTATAGCGCATACCTAACCTCATCAGTCATCACCTTTATACTACATATCTCATTTATAATATTAGTGTGGATGTTATGTCTAATAGCGCAACCCACGTCTTTGTTCGAGGATAAAAAGTTTTTTTTATCGGTTCAGGCCTTAATAAGTAACAAACTTTCACCTGTACCTATATAACATAGTTTTACTTGTTTCATCCGTCCAAGTTTCAAAACTATGTAAGTACCTAATACAGTTCCATATATTTATAGGTTTTAATGTTTTTTGTTGTACCTAGTCCTCGTATTTTGTTCATTATTTATATTTTGATATAATATTGTATAATGGACCTTAACAAATCTAAAAAAAATGTTGCCTAGAAGAGATCGCTTTTTGTCTACTTAAAACCTCTCATTGTACTGTTTTGTTGTAGTTCAAGCTTCTATCATTGTTTTCAGCATCAAATCAGTTTCTTTTTTCGCTATTCGGAATTAGAATTTTTGAATTTGTTCCAAACTCTCAGAATATGCACTAAATTGCATAACACTTGATGCATTTAAGTGTTAAGGGGCTGTATGTCGACGATTGCTCTTTTTCGAAACGAAAAAAGAAATACTTCTGAACAAGCCACATCTCCTATTTTTATAAGTATATTACTTCAGGTTCCTACCTAGATTTATATTAAGCTGAAAACATAATAGCAGAAACTTTTCACGATAAAGATATTATTTCAAAATGATACGTTTTAGAATTTATGATCGAAATATTTTGATACCTACTATTAAGATCAGCTTGTGATTTATTGTTAAAGATAGGTAACATGTAGATCTAGATTTCTATTAGAATAGATTTTTGATAAGTAATTATACATAATTTATATCATTAATTTATTCGAAAAGCAAAGGCGGACCACGCGCCGACGTGTGTTTGTCGTCATACCAGCGGTCGGTAGGATTATTTATCGAAGTGATTAAAGATGGGTACATCTTTATTCACATATACTATACATTATAAAATAGGAGATGTGGCTTGTTCAGAAGTATTTCTTTTTTCGTTTCGAACAAAAACAATCGTCGACATGGAGCGCCTTAAGTCCCAATGTGTCTTTAGCTTTACCGACAACTATACCTTTTAATCCGGAACACAGCAATGCTGTTATAACTACTCTAAACTACTCACTTTACATGAAGCTCCACTTTTCTTAGTTATAGTTCGGCCGTTCAGAGAATGCGTTCCTGACACCTATCAGTTAGTCACGTTATAGTGACTATAATGTTGTAATAATGTTGTTTTGATGCTCATCAATTGTTAAAGCGGTAAACAACCAGCAATAATATTTTTATCGTAACTGCAACGCCATTACAAAGTTACGTCGTCATACAATCGCGACGTGTCAGGAACGCATTCTCAGAACGGCCGAACTATAGTTATCGCATTACCAATTAATTCTCGGTGAAGATTTATTAAACCGTTCATGTCTAAGATATTCAAATCAAACTCACCAAGATTATCAGCACGGTACAGCGGGAATGTAGCAACATACAGTAGAACTAACAGGCCTGTTCTCCTCTCCATCTTTCCTCATTGAGCCCTGTCAGTTCCACACGTAAGGTTCTCTCAGTTGCGTGGACATCTTTGGATCTTGTCGAAGCATCAGAGGCTGGTTGATCTGTAACAAGAAAAACAAGTTTTTTTTTACTGTGACTCCTAATCGGCATAACGGATCAGTATTGCTATCCACCGAGGCTATGTCATTCTTTTTGCGTTTTTTTATCATTTAGGGGTTGTTTTTCGGATTATTAGTTTCACCTTTATTTATTCTGATTTTTTATCTGCATACTACAGCAAATTTCATCTTAATCCGTTTTGTCGTTTATTTTTGATTAGGGAACAAACATAGCAGCCTTATCACAAACTTTCACATTTATAATATTATTAGGATAGGATACCTAGAGGTCTGCTATATTGCACATGTGAAAAATGTTTGAGAATCACTAGAATTACACTTTGACATTACTTTGTTTACAAAATATCTCTGATTATCGGACGTGGTTATAGTTGTGAAATCTATTGAATTCAAATTTGGAAAATGCATCACGTAATAATTTTCTCCCATGAGATTTCCGTCGATCGATACCTCGAATATAATTTTGCGCACAATCGCAGCAAACGAAGCATACATGTATGTATTTCGGTCGCATTAATATGCAAATTACGAACGTTATAAACAGAAATGTCTTGTTTGTAAACACGACAACGGGAACGTGTATGTTCAATACAAGGTATGTGTGTGTATTATACATGTACTACATGTACACACTCGTATGATAGAATTTGTCGGTGGCAAACTTACTCGTAATTAAATTCGACATAAAACGAATAAGATTTTGAATTTAATTTATTTCCTAGCTTCCATCTGCGGTTTTGCTCGCATACTACTTAGATACAACTAAATAAATATTGGTGGCTTATTTCACACATCGACATCTAGACCCAAAGCTTGTACTATGGGAACCAGATTACTGATAGAATACTTATATACTTCATTCTTTGTAAATACATAGGTAATTAAATACATTATATAACACCCAGACACAGAAGCAGATATGTTCATCACACAAATGTTTGTTCCGGCCCACAACCTACAGCGTAGAAGGCAGAGTTACTACCAATACCAACTGAGTTGTGAGGCCAGCCAGGGCAAAGTCTATGTATATTCCAAGTTTTATACAAACCTTCAAATTTATAATATTAGTAAGACAATAAATAATATTATAAATCATTTTATTCCAACTTTGTTGCCGGAATCGCGCATTTCTTTGTTTTCTTAGAATACATTAAAATTAGAATTATGGCGAAAAACATCGGAAGATACGCTGTTAGAATTATAATAAGCAGAGATGGCAACCGTTACATTTGGAATACTACAGTAAAATGTTATGTTTGGACGTGCCTCTAACAACCTCTATTAGATGTCTTCAGATGTCAGTCGGCTTGAACTCTTATTTTTGTCTCTCAAAATTACATGCAACTCTCGATTTGGAAACGATTATTTCTCAAAAGAACACTTCCGAGAACGTAAACAGGAAAATGTGAAGACTCCCTTTCCGCATTACTTAGCCTCCTTTCTTCTCAAATCATACAGGGCCCTTAGCATTGGTTTTTGAACCGATATAATCTCTAGTTATGTATTGAAAACTAAAGATATAGGCTAAAGATACGGTCCATATCCAATTAAAAAACACGATACGGTATAATCTCTAGTTATGTATTGAAAACTAAAGATATCGGCTAAAGATACGGTCCATATCCAATTAAAAAACATAAGAAAATTTTGTCCGATTGCTTTAAAAATACGCCGGACTCTGAACTGCGGTGCAGAAAGAAACGGGAACCTACTGCACAATAATTCCTACAAAAAGTAATGATGCAAGCACAAAGAAAAGATAGTAACGTTCTTGACAACGGGCTTCCACGATGTAACATTCCGTGGCGGTCTGAGTCCGGCAGGGGTAGAGACAAGGCTACCCAGGTCGTCATCCTGCGAAACCCTTGTAAAATAGGAGCCTGGAACGTTCGTACTATGCTCACCACGGGGAAATTAGAAGAAGTTAAAGGAGAAATGACAAGATTGGGGATAGACATATTAGGACTAAGTGAAGTAAGGTGGGAAGGAAG
The DNA here is from genome assembly GCA_912999785.1 of Hydriomena furcata. Lineage (NCBI taxonomy): Eukaryota > Metazoa > Arthropoda > Insecta > Lepidoptera > Geometridae > Hydriomena > Hydriomena furcata. Next base: position 10,494,113 of record OU538822.1, on the reverse strand, counting down.
CGGAGATTATTGGATTGATGAATATAGAATAATTTATACTGGAGAAAACCAAGGGATTAATGGAACAGCTATAATTTTAAATAAAAAATGGGGGAACCAAGTTGAAAATACGATACACCACAGTGACAGAATAACAGTAGTAAAAATAAAATCAAAACCAATAGACACATTTATAATTCAAGTATACATGCCAACAGGAAGCCATCCAGATGAAGAAATAGAAGAGATATACGAACAATTAGACACACTCATGGATTTAGTAGGAGAAAAAGACAATTTGTTTGTAATAGGAGATTTCAATGCAGTGGTTGGTGAAGGAGAAGATAGAAATATAGTTGGGAAATACGGGCTAGGAAAGAGAAATAAAAGAGGGGACAGATTAGTACAGTTCTGCAGTGAATACAACTTAACTATCTAAAATACAAAATTTAAACAACCTAAAAGAAGGCGGTACACATGGAAAATGCCAGGTGATATAGGAAGATATCAAATTGACTATATAATAGTCAAAGAAAAGTATAAAAATATGACATCAAACTGCAAAACCTATCCTGGAGCTGATCTCAATACCGACCATAATTTATTAATTAGCAAAACTGACATTAAAATAAAAAAAGGAAAAAGGATACATAAAGCCAAAGAACTTGATCTCAATAAATTAAAGAATAATAATAATGTGAAGGTGCAATATAATACAGTCATAGATGATAAGTTAAATAAAATTGAAAATAGGAACATAGATAGTAATATAGATAAGCAATGGTGCAATATTAGAGATATTATTAAATTTAGTGCAGAGAATAGTTTAAATAAAGAAAAAATTAGACCTAGAAAGAAATGGCTAAATACAGATATAAGCGACTTAATAATTAAAAGAAGACAATATAGAAATAAAAATGACGAAGATAATATTAATGAATATAAGAAAATTACAAACAGGATAACACTTAAATGTAGAGAACAAAAAGAGAAGGATATAGAAAAAGACTGCGATACTATTGATTATTACATGAATATAGGGAAAACAGATGTAGCTTACAATATTATAAGAAATTTAAATAGAAAACATAAAACAAAATCTACCGCTATTTTGGATGAAAACAATAAAATAATTATAAACAGTAAAGATGTCGTAGAAAGATGGAAAAGATACATTGAAGGTTTATATAGAGGAGAAGAACTATCAAATACTGACATTGAAAACGAAATTGAAGTAGAACCAGATAGAATTGGACCTGATATAATTAGAAGTGAATTTGACGAGGCCTTGAGAAGTATAAAGAATGGTAAAGCAGCAGGAGATGATGGCTTATATATAGAATTAATAAAACATTCAAATGATGGCTTACTTAATAAAATATTTGAAATGACGCAAGTAATTTACATAACAGGAGAAATACCAAATGATTTTAAAACAACAAAGACAGTAACATTACCAAAAAAGGCCAATACACTAAAATGCGAAGAACATCGGACTATAAGTTTATTATCACAAGCCTCAAAAATAATATTAAAAATCATCCAAAATAGAATAAGATCTAAAATAGAATATCACTTAAGCGAAGATCAATATGGGTTCAGAAGAAATAAAGGTACGAGAGAAGCAATCCTAGCACTGAGAGTTATTATTGATAGAAGAATGGATTTAGGACTAAACACGCACATAGCATTTATAGATTTGGAAAAAGCTTTTGATAAAGTAGATTGGAAGAAAATGATGGTATCATTAAGAAATGTTGGCTTGGATTTTAGAGATAGAAGAATCATATATCAACTTTACAAATATCAAGAGACTATAATAGAGATAGGGAATGAAAGAGGAACAGCTAAGATCAGACAAGGGGTAAGACAAGGATGCTCACTCTCGCCACTCATATTTAACGTTTTTATAGAATCAGCAATACAGAAAATATCAGAAATAATAGACAAAGGAGTTAAATTCAACGGAAAAGTTATAAAATTTGTAAGATTTGCTGACGACATAGCAGCAATTGCAGAAACACAGAATGATTTACAGATATTATTAAACACCATGGACTCAATTTTTAAAGAATTTTCGTTAATAATTAATATAAATAAAACTAAAATTCTAACCACATCCAAAACAGAAGAATTTGCAAGAAACACTATAACATTAAATAACATTCCCCTAGAAAGAGTAAGCACATTTAAATATTTAGGCAGCATTATAACATCAGACTCTAGATGCACACCGGATATAAAATGCAGAATAGCGATTGCAAAAAAGGCGTTCCACAATAAAAAACATTTACTTACGTCCAGAATATCAAAAAATGTCAAAAAGAAATTTATTAAAACATATATTTGGAGTATAGCGCTGTATGGGTGTGAGACCTGGACAATGACCCAGAGAGATAGGGAGATCCTAGAAGCTTTCGAAATGTGGTGCTGGAGAAGGATGGAAAGGATAAGCTGGACAGAAAAAATTACAAATATAGAGGTTTTACGTAGAATACAGGAAAAAAGGATCCTATTAACAACGATTGAGAACAGAAGAGGGAAGATGGTTGGCCACCTTATACGGCACGACAGTTTTATAAAGACTATAATGGAAGGGAAGATTGAAGGGAAGAGAGGAAGAGGAAGGCCACGAATAAGCTACATGAGCCAGATAAAGGAGAAAATAGCTGTCGTGTCGTATAAGGAAGTTAAAGAGACGGCACTGGAGAGAAATAGATGGAGAGAGCTGCACCAATTACACCGACAAGAGCACAGCTCTTAAGTTAGAAGAAGAAGACATAACCCTTATTAATCGAAAAAATAATACTAATAATATAAATGCGAAATTAACTCTGTCTGCTGACATTATCAAGGACAAGCCGCGCGGGTCAATTGTGATGTTATAATAGGGATAGCTTAAAGTCTTAAAACGGACATAGGCTACTTTTTCCTCCAATTTTTTTTTTTTAGGAGTTTCAATTTTTAACAATAAAGTCCTCAAAAATCGATTTCTTAAATCTACGCGGACGGAGTCGCGAGTAAATGCTAGTCACTTCACTACATAGTATTTATAAAGCAAAGTCGCTTTCCGCTTCCCGCGTCTGTATGTATGTATGTTTGCTTATATCTTTAAAACTACACAACGGATTTTGATGCGGTTTTTTTTAATAGATAGAGTGATTCAGGAGGAAGGTTTATATGTATTAAACCCGTGCGAAGCCGGGGCAGGTCGCTAGTAATTTATAATTTAACTATAGGTTTTGACACGGGTCTTTATCACGTAATTACCATTAATTTAATTTCCCAACGATCACTATAATTTGATTAAAAAAATATAATCTGTCACCTAGTCGATGTCGACATTTTTTTTTCGTAGTCGGTTAAAATGGAACTTGAACAAAAAATATTCGCGCTGAAATTAACATAATTATGGAACTACCTCTCCAAATAGTCTTTTAAAATGTAAATGACACTAAACGTCTCTATTCTCGACTACTAATCTACATAATATATATTCAGCGTGGCAATGCCGCTGGTATCTTGGGTAAGCTTCCGACTGGTAGACTAGTGATCTGGATCAGTAGGGCTACATAAAGACTGTTTGCAACAGTTTTTTACCATAGCCATACCTATTCAAAATAATCACATTTAGAAATGTCTGTCGCCCATCGAAGCGGGCACGGGTCAGCTAGTTCTGTAATATATTAATATTAGATACATAGATGTACTGCCACATGGTAACCATTTGTAGCATATGCTGAGCTAAAGACCATTTCACCACCACATAGAGCATTTTTTTTTTAATTATTTAGTGAGATAAATAGGTAATTAATTAGATTTTCATTTTTTTTTTATTATAATGGTGGAATAAACGTTTTCTATTCTATTCTATTCGACATGATTCTGAAATGTCGGAAACTTGTGCTAATGTACCGAACTCGAGAACAATAGACTGAGTACTATATATTTATAAGAAAAGAGACATTCCAGTCTCAATGTCTCAATGTCCTTGATCTGAAAGTATCAGTTGCTTCATCTTAAATAGATAGAAAATTCTTTATTACCTAAGACAAACACGTGTACATTGTACATAGGCGAACTTAATGTAATTTGGAAAAGGAATGGTGTGCTTTCTAAGAGAAAGATAATCCTACTAATACGAGTATTATAAATGCGAAAGTTTGTGAGTGAGTGAGTGGGTGTGTATATGTGTGTGTGTGTGTGTATGTTTGTTACTCTTCACGAAAAACTACTGAACGGATTAAAATTAAATTTTACAGTAATATAGCTTATATATCAGAATAACACATAGGCTACTTTTTTCCAGGTACCGAAGCCGCGAAGCAAAGGTGCGAAGCCGAGGCGAGCAGCTAGTAAATCATAAATATAAAATACTTAGTATATTATATACTTACACTTACATAAAATATACATAATGTAGGTGCTCGAGTTGGAATATTGTAGTATTATATTTTATTTTGATTAGTATTACAACGAGAGAAACTCATCATCTTCCTTTATCCCACTTAAATGGGATCGGTACAATATGTATTCTTTTTCTATTTCCCTCCAGCTGTCATCTCATCACTCACTTTTTCTTACCAATGTCATCTTTCACAGTCCATCCATCTTTTCTTTGGCTTACCTCTTCTTTTACATCCACCTTCATTCCTAACATACTTCACCGAGAAATCAAATTCAAATTCAAAAATCATTTATTTCTATAAAATCACAAGGATCACTTTGAAACGTGTTAGGAACTATATGAAGCTACGCCGATTTCACGCGACCAAGCCTAGAAGAATCAGGCAACAAACACGGCTTGGGGTCTACATTATTTTAATGATCCTTCCTAATGCTATGTAGAGCTCCAGTGTGGTGCCTATCGAACAAGGTGAAGGCTCAAACAAGAATAATAATTAAAAGTACTACTCAAGTGAGAAACTAAATAGAAAAAATAGATGAAAAAAATTGTTACGGATAATAATAGTAGAATGATTCAGTTTTGGGATAAATATATGAGTAGCTAACGGGTATTTTCTGGTTCAATCTCATTTTTTTTTTGGAAACCTTATTCATGCTAATTAATATGTTTCTGTTTTCACAGATAACAAATACTGTAGGAAATTAAAATATTCAACCAAAATGGTATTGTATGGCACTGACTCAGACAGCTAAAATTGATGGACTAACAGACTCTGCTGAATACATTATCCTTAATTATTATTCTAGTACTTTTACTAAGTTTCTTGGAATTCGTAAAAAAATATTTGCGTTGAAATAGAAAAACAAAAATAAAAACCGCCCAAGTGCGAGTCGGACTCGCGCACGAAGGGTTCCGTACCATTATCTATAAAAAACGGCAAAAAAACACGTTTGTTGTATGGGAGCCCCACTAAAATATTAATTTTATTCTATTTGTTGTTATAGCGGCAACAGAAATACATCATCTGTGAAAATTTCAACTGTCTAACTATCACGCTTCATGAGATACAGCCCTGTGACAGACAAACGGACAGCGAAGTCTTAGTAATAGAGTCCCGTTTTTACCCTTTGGGCACGGAACCCTAAAAAAGGATCACGACTGTTATCCACATTTAAGGTAGACATCCTCTCAGATCTTCAGGCGCTTAGATCCTTTGAAGATGTCTAGTGGGGGTAGTCAGAGGCACGTCCAATATTTAGCACAGGCAATATAAGCATTCCATACGACAGGTTGCAAGCCCATCGCCGCTTATAAGAATACTAACTGGTTTCCTCACTATGTTTTCCTTCACCGTTTTGAAGAAAGCAAGCTGTACACCTACTAAATTTTATCTTATTTATTTTCTCTTCCTTCGTTGATATCAACTGGAAATATAAGTGATTGTCGCAGAATTACGATGAAAATAATCACGATGAAATCGTTACTGAGATTTATGGCTGTTCTTTGAGATCGTGCCTAACTTTCCAAGTCTTTTTAGTAATGCTCTTACTATACCAATTGACGTCGCAAGTTTCTAGCCAGAGAGATGATAAGTGAAAGCTTATACAAGAAGTTGACAGATGATCATCAATATGAAAACTAAAAAAAACCGGCCAAGTGCGAGTCTGACACGCGCCCGAAGGGTTCCGTACCATTATATATAAAAAAACGGCTTAAAAATCACGTTTGTTGTATGGAAGCTCCACTTAAATATTATGTTTTTAGTATTTGTTGTAATAGCGGCAACATACATTATCTGAAAATTTCAACTGTCTAGCTATCACGGTTTAAGATACAGCCCTGTTACAGACAGACGGACAGACGGACAGCGAAGTCTTAGTAATAGGGTCCTGTTTATACCCTTTGGGTACGGAACCCTAACAAAAAAAAATCGAGGATTATATCTTAATTAAACTATATGCGCACTTATATGTTTAAAACTGTAAAGAAAAAAATCGTAAGTAATTTTTTTTTTGTCATAAAAGCACCGACGGTATTTTAAGTCACGAATAAAATGTAGGTAAACTAACTACAAAATGTAGCCAGTGCCAATGTTCGGACGTGCTTCTGACATCTTCAAGGAACTATAAGCACTAGATGATATGAGAGGAAATTTGCCGCACTTGCGAGATTTAATTGGCAGGTCTATTCATTTGTTTTATAATACCTTTCTATCATAATGTGACGGTATTAACTGAGGAAAGCACTCTGTCCAACAAAAACATCATAATACATTCATTGTAATAAAAAAAGCTTAAAAGGGTACGCGAAGCTTCACTAAGGCATCGTTCCCGAGAATCAGCCTTCCCTCATCATCCTTTCAAACAAAGACAGAAATATAAATAAACATTGTCATTCTCTGAATTAAATTCAGTTTACCCTTCTAAGGGTAAGGTCTTATCTACACATGCCTGTGCTGCACAGTTTTGTTCACTTCCTTAGAATAGAATCTTTACTCCCTCCTATTATTATATTCTCAAAGGAAATATCAATATTATCACAAACAATCGACATACTTAAAACTATAACATACTAGCCAACCCGTGACAGACGTTGTCCTGACAAATTTCAATAATCGAACAGTAAAGACTGAATGATTTTAGTTTGTGATAAATATATATATAAATATAAATATATCTAAATAAAATATATAAATATATCTCGAATAAATGTTTAATTTGTTTATTCCTACATGTTTCATTAAACCTACATTTTTGCTCCCTGCCGGACATAGTTTCATGTAAACTCTGCTTTACAATAAATGTGACTCACATGAGTATAAAAATACAGGTATGTCACAAAACAGTTTACTAACGATTTTGAGCATATGTACATTTTATTTGAAAATGACTCATATATACCAAATATACAAAAATCATCCCTTTTTCGTTTTCTTTATTATTTGGGGATGTTTTTCATATTTGAAAGTATTCTATGTTTCATTCTAGCATTATATCTACATCTACAGCAAATTTCAACTTAATCCGTTTTGTCGTTGAGGCCTGATTGAGGCACAAACATACATACAAACTCACAAAACTGTATATAGCCTGTATATAGCCCTATATAGCCTGGTAGACATCCTCACAGATCTCCAGGTGCTCAGAGCTTTGGAAGCGTATAAGAGGGGTAGTCAGAGACACGTACAAACATTACGTATGATACGAGTATAATGTCATTCAGCTCTTTATAACATTTTCGAAAAGAATCATCGAACAAAAATTATAAGCACCAAGCCGTGTTAGTTGTTGTTTGTGTCTTCTAGGCTTGGTCACGAGAAACAGGCGTAGCTTCTCCTATCTCCTAGAACGTTTTTCAAAGTGATTCTTGTGTTTTTACCCACGACGTAACGATCAACGCATATAATGTCTGTATATGCGTCTGGGGTGAGAGGATGTTTGTGTGTGTATGTAAAACCAATGTTACCATTTATCTCCAAAACCACTAGTCCGATTTTAATGCGATTTGATTTTTATTGAAATAAATTACCTAACTTTTAACTTTGATTTTTATAAAATAAATTTAATAGTCATATTACTGCTAATATACGATGAAATTTAGCGTTAGAGAACTTCGATCCAGTTTCTTTGAAGTGCACATTCAAAGAGCTTTTAATTGTACAGTCAACAGCAGAAATTGGAGATATCCTCAGAGTTTTTTAATTCAGTTGCTGGTGATATCTTCTTATGCATGAAAATGAATTGCTGTTCGTTAGTTTCGCTAAAACTCAGAAATGGCTTAACCGATTTGAATATTTATTTTTATATTTGGTCAGCCTTAACAGGGGTGTTTTAAAAGTGAGTAAAAATGGGATAAGTTGTAAAGTTGAAATTGTAAAATTCAGGAAAAAATAAAAGAACTGTTGTTACGTATGTTATTACGTAATTAGCTAACCTTTACGTAATAACTTAAGACAGAAGGACCCTTAAAGTAGGGACTGAATAAATTAACCGACTTGGTATCACATGAATCTCACAACTTTTTACGGTAGAAGAACTGAGTTGCGTTGCGAGACTTGGCTTTTTTACAAATTATGTTTTGAATGCAAAAAGCAATGAAAAGCATAATGGTTCAACCTATCTTTAAAATGAGGTAAATATTGTGTAATACGAAAGTGCTATCACTTCGGAGTTGTAAAGGAATTAATTTTGATTTAGCAAGCTCGTCAACGCGCCCATTTATCAAGCTTACAAGCGCCAAAAATATACCAAATACGAAATGTTGTTTTTAACACACTTTATAAGCTTCACCTGTAACAAAATAAAACCGACCAAGTGTGAGTCGCATTCGCGGAAACGGTTCCGTACCATTATGTATAAAAAATCCCGTTTGTTGTATGGGAGCCCCACTTAAATATTTGTAACTTGTTTTTAGTATTTGTTGTTATAGCGGCAACAGAAATACATAATCTGTAAAAAAAATAACTGTCTAGCTATCACGATTTATGAGATCACAAGTCACAAGTCAGACAGAAGTCTTAGTAATAGGGTCCCGTTTTTACCCTTTGGGTACGAACCCTAAAAACTAAGTTAATCTTGGAAATTGAATTTAACTAACTTTATGATAATACAATCATATAATACCGTTTTGATAAAGATTGTCTGGAAGAGATCGCTTGCACTGTTTTTATTATTCGTTTTTGTATCCTGTTTTTTTTTGTATTTTTGAATATAGTGAACAATAAAGATACCATCTATATTTAAGATACCAACATGATGCTGCAGCCAGGATCAGTTTTCCACGAGAGATATCATCGGCTAATAGCACGAACACCAAACTTTGTATATGCATTAAATTGTTTTTTAGTATGTACATAGATACTAACCCTCGTATTTTTGAGCGACACTATGGCGCACGCTACCATGTGCCTTTAGAGCTCAACTTTAGCTAGAGGCACACGTGTGCCTCTAGTCACACTATGCAGTGTCGCACAACACATAAAGTGATTTTTATGAAAAAAGATTTCGTCCACTGTGGGTGCGTGTTCTAATAGTGTCTTTCTTGAATACGAGGGTAAGACTGCATGACTTTTAAACCGTTATTTTTTCCACCAGTTCGTTTTCCACTGCTGGGCAAAGGTCTCTCTCAAATACTTTTAACCATCTCCTATCTTTTTGAACTATAATTTTATTATAATCTAGAACTAAACTTTATTAATATCCTAATATTTGTATTTTGTGGTCGAAATAAAAAAAACTATGCTTTTATATTCTTATACAAGCGCCATCTATACAGAAATCATACCTTTTGCGTTTTTATATCGTTTTGGGGATGTTTTTCATATTTTAAAGTAGTCTATTATTTATTCGGGCATTATATCTACATCTACAGCAAATTTCAACTTAATCCGTTTTGTCGTTTAGGCCTGATTGAGGAACAAACATACATACAAACTCACAAACTTTCGCATTTATAATATTATTAGGATAGGATTCAGGTGTTAAGTTAGTCCCAAGTGAAATTTTAATGCATCGCACCATTCTGTGTGTCTAAGTCCTAAGCCGTTTCACTTGAGTGGGCCATAAGAACGCATTTTCCTTCTAAAATAAAAGACTGCGGTAGATATGATTGCTTTCATTTACTTCCCAGAAAGTTAATAAGCACTGATATTTTTAGGCTAAGAGCTTTAAACGGATTACAGTTTTTTTTAATGTTTTGTGACTGCTTTTTCTTACTTATTTACTGACTCATTTATTAATCATCTATTATATATATATGTATATAAATATTAAATGAATGTTTTTCTGTATGTCCTTTATAGAATCATAAACTATGCATTTGATCATGTTTGTGATGACCTTTAGCAAAGTTGTAGTGCATGAGCCCACGAAGGTTACACGGTACTTAAGGTACAGCTAGTAAGTAATATAGATAACTATAGCAAGAAAAACGTTAGTAAGACCAATATGTTTCAAATATTAAAACAAACAAACGATTGACTATAATCTCCAAACACGGTAGACATTTATAATGATTTTTAGTAGCACAAATCTTAGAAAATGTTTATTATCACTACATAGTATAAAGCAAAGTCGCTTTCCGCTTCCCGCGTCTGTATGTCTGTATGTATGTTTGCTTATATCTTTAAAACTACACAACGGATTTTGATGCGGTTTTTTTTAATAGATAGAGTGATTCAGGAGGAAGGTTTATATGTATAATAACATGCTACCCGTGCGAAGCCGGGGCGGGTCGCTAGTAAGTATATATAAGTTTATGGATGCCTCTGATTACCTATTAAATATTTTCTAACGTGCACATTTTGCAGAAGCTAACCTTCTTTCACTAGTAATGCTTAGACGTGCTTTTGACTACCTCCTTTAGGCATCTGCAAGGATCTGAGTGCTTGGAGATTTGAGAGAATATTTATCGTACTTGGGAATTACAGATATTGTGGTCCACCTTAAAAATAAAAATTTTAAATTATTATTGGGATTGGTCTTTTATTAACTAACTTTTATAAATAGATAACTTTTATTCTTTTTCATCTCATCTATTCGAAAAGGACGACTTGGTTCGCCTTTAAGTGCACCCAAAGGTGGTGTTTTCTATAAGTAACTTGTAGCGGGCAGTAATGAGTTTTTAATCCTCTTTATAAGTGCGCCGCAATTTTCTTTTGCACTTTTTGAATTTGGATCATCTTAGTGTTCAGCGCCAAAGAAATCAAACGCAAATATTGTTTGATTATAGATTGGCTGGTACAACGGCCCATAGTCGCGCTGCCGTTTAAATAAAAAAAATATATTTTCTCATAGTGGGTGATAAAAAAGTAGAGTGTATCACTCGGGCGCAAAATCGGTGCGGCGACTCGGGTGACGTACTTTGAATCCCTCGCAACGTTCACGATTCAAAAAAGTGCCCTCGCCGTAAAAATATTATTTTGCTCCCTTATGTTACATAAAATCTACTAATAATGCTGCTTTCAAATAACTAGTAACAAATGTTGTTTTTGTTACATTTTGGTATTGAATGAGCCAGCCATTCTTATTTTTAAGAGTATTCATGAATGAACGTAATGTCACTTCATCATAGACCACGGTTAAGTTGACATGTTTACGTGTTGGTGAACTGTGTCCCACCATGCGTTTCTCATTCAACGATTCGGCGAGCAAATTTGCCGAGACAAGGCGTCTAATTGACACCACGAATATAGACGTAAATGCGGTCTCTACCCACGTCTTTGGTAAGTTTTGAGTAATATTGTTAGGAAAATGAGGCGAATATATAGCTGTAAGATTATAGTATTATAGAGCAGACCTGGCCACGCGTTGCTGTGTCAACAGATATCGTCATCTGTTCTCTAATCAAAAATAAACGATAAAACGGATTAAGGTGAAATTTGCTGTAGTATGAAGATACAAAATCTGAATATATATAATACTTATAATCCGAAAAACAACCCCTAAATGATAAAAAAACGCAAAAAGGATGATTTTGGTACAGATGCGTTGGTGTGCAACAAATCTGACATCATAGACTAAAAACATTTAATCGTCGCATAGCAACGCAGTTCTGACTAATTAATGATACGCATTCTACCAAAATTCGTAAGTTATTTTATCAGTACAAGGTTTGTAAGGAAAAAATTGGAAGCTGCCTGAAAAAGCTTTATCCTATGTGATTACTTATTACAAAAAAAAATTACAGAACAACGTTTGTCACGGGTCGGCTAGTATTTTATATATAGTCTAATATATACTTCAAAAGAAGAGAAAATCACAGTATTTTTTACAAATACCCTTTACAATTTATCAACTTTACATAGAAAAAAAATTAGACGATCACGACTGTACCTAATCCCCAACTACAAGACATCATAGATCTCCAGGCGGACAGATCTTTAAAGATGACTGAAGAGGGTAGCTAGAGGCACGTCTTATTATGACAATTGCCAATACACACATTTTTGCAGTAGTTATTATTAAAAGGAGTAGTCAAAGGCACGTCCAAACATTATATTTGGTACATGCCCACAAAGTTATAAGAGGATATTTAATTTTTATTAATTTTTAATCATGCCCTAACGACCTAACGAATTTGGATGAAACTTGAAATATACAATAGCTTCTGGAATAATACATTGGTAACTATTGATCTAGATACCACACGAGCGAAACCACTAGTAAAAATGAACTCAAATATGAATATTAATTTCTAATTCAGAGCAAATATTTATTTTCGGAACCAAAACTAAACTCATTCGATCAGGTTTTGTTTTTATATGAATTCTTCAGTTATTAAAAACTAAAGCAGTTCTATAAATATAGAAAAATAAATAGGATCACGACTGTAATCCTCAAGTGCGGTAGACCTTTCGGATCTCCAGTCGCTAAGATCCTTGAAGATGACTTACCCTCGTATTCAAGAACGACACTATGAGAACACGCACCCACAGTGGACGAAATCTTTTTTCATAAAAATCATTTTATGTGTTGTGCGACACTGCATAGTGTGACTAGAGTCACATTGTCGTGTGACTCTAGCCAAATTTGAGCTCTAAAGACACACGGTAGTGTGCGCCATAGTGCCGCGCAACACATAAAGTGATGTTTATGAAAAAAGATTTCGTCCACTGTGGGTGCGTGTTCTCATAGTGTCGTTCTTGAATACGAGGGTAAGGAGGGATAGTCAAAGGTAAGTTCAAACATTAAATTTGGCACATTTTGCTTTAGTTATTCCATTCCATACGTTCCATTCCCTTCGCCGCTTATTAAAATACAAACTGGTTTCCTCGAGATATTGTGAGAGCGTTGGTTGTGGACATTTTAACAACATTTCATCATAATTTTCAAATAAACGGTTAATATTAAAACGACGATTTTTAAACAACATAGAATAGAGTATTTATCTATCTCTTAGGTTAAGCAAAGGTTTATTAACAGACGATATTTATTTATTAATTATTCCTATTTCAATAGCCAGAACCGGAATGCTGACTATTGCAAAATGTGGGCATGTACCAAATATAATGTTTGGACGTGCTTCTGACTACCCCCACTAGACATCTTCTTTGTCTGGAGATCTAAAAGGATGTCTATCGTACTTGGGGACTACAGTTGTGATTATATTTATTTTTATTTAGAACAAGCTAACCCGGCGAACTTCGTATCGCTTTAGAATTAACTCCCGTTCCCGTTCCCGTTAAAAAATGAAAAAATACAGACAATAGTTGATTCAACCTTTTTAAATAGTTTACACAAAATACATTTCTGAACGCATGCATAAATGTCAATCATTACTTACAGTATTTGACAGGATGGACAACAAATGTTTGACATGTACTAAACCAATGAACATTTATTGAAAATGATTCATCTTTCATAATTATGTATTCGTCCAGTTTTCATTGTTTTTAAGATGTATTCTGCTATTCGGGGCGGAGACAAATCCAACGAATCAAAAACCATGAAAATTGGTCCAGCAGATCTCGAGTTATAAGTGTTGTAACAAACCCGACTTTCTTTTATATATATAGATTTTTAGAAACGGAATTATTTAGTTGTGGTCAATCAAGTCTAGAGGTATAACGCATCACAACTGTTTCTAATCTTAACATACCATATAGATTTTTTTTTATTTACTATAGATTTTAAACAAGTTTGCTTGCTATGCTTAGTTATTGACTGCCAAAATTGAAAATGACCAAAACCGGGGTAGTCGCCACAACCGGGTCTTTGACCCTACACACAATATATTTTTTGATATATATACTCACGAGCTTCGGATTGAAAGTATAGGTACTTCCCATTCGGCCAACACAACTTTTATAAACATAGCTCCCACTAAAAAGCTGTCAAGAACATAATACGTTCATTCTTTTTCAAAATAAATGATTGAAACAAAAGACTGTATTAGTAGAATAGTGACTGTAGAAGTACTTGATACATAATGCAATTTTATGTTTTTATGAATATTATAAAAAAAATAATGAGGCTGATTATCATATTAGGCCTAATTAATGTTCTAATATATATATACATATATTTTGTACACGTTTTTATATATAAGAAGATAACTTAATGGAATTTGATATAATATTACTTGAGCTTAAGAAATGTAAACGTGTTTAAATTATTTGTATGACAAAAAAGCTAATTTACTCGAAATACTTCTCAAAAAGACATTACAGTCTTTTACATAAGATTTGAAACATAATATTTGGGTAAATATTTCACAGCCATAAATAATTAAATTAATTTTATATTTACCAAAGTATTTCTTTTTTGCAATTATTTTTAATTTAAAATGACTTTCTGTTCTATCGATAACTTTAATTAAAAAACTTCATATAGGTGCCTTAACATTTAATAAATCTAAATCTAAATCAAATTACCAAAACTGAACGTAATTTACCAGCAAATCTCCAAAAAAACCAGTCCAAAAATAATAGAAACACCACACATTTTCACCACAAACGAATCCAAAAAGTTCATTCGACCGAAACAGTTCACTAGTTCAATTAACGCGCGATTGACGAAGATCAAAATTTGAAATTCGAATAGACGAGCGCACCCTAGCGCTACGCGAGACCAACTGACTATTCATTCAAATCTCTGGTGGTTCAGATCTGCGCAGGGCACAGGCGGCTACAGTCAGTGACAAAATAAGTTCAATGTTTTTCATTTTATATAAATAGCTGTACCCTTACATAAAAATAATGCTTTTCAAAATAAAGCTGTGAGGTAAGCTTTTATATAGGAATTAGGCTTTTCGCATGCTGTCGTGCGTGATGTCCCAAAATATTTTATGGTTAATTATTATTTTCTCCACAATCTTTGTTATGATTTCACGTTATACAGTTTCTTTTACGATGTAACGAATGAACAATATAAACAATATAATTTAGAGCAACTATTTTTACCTTAAAAAGCTTAATATTGTTTTCAGTGAATTCGTTAGTTTTGGTTTTCATTTAAATATTTATTAAACATCAAGGTTGCTGCCCAAAAAATATGTTGATTTGCGTACATTAAAAGCTATATATATATACTATTGTGTGTAAAATAAAGCCCTGTCGGCTTAATAAAAAATATATAAGATCAAAATAAATTAACTCATATTTAGTTATAGTAAAAAAAGAAATTATCAGATTGACACTTCTCTTAAACAATGGTAAAGAACAACCATTTAGGTACAACCGTATGTCGCCGACTGTACTTTGGTTACGTACGACAATTTAATATCTATCCATTCGTAACTGATTATAATGGTTTATTAATTTAATGAGTGGTAGGGAAGTTTCTATTTGAGTTTTTTATGAGGGCGATTCTGCGAAATTAGGTCGATTGGTTTTTTATTCGGTATGGGACTCGTATCCTTAATTCATAATAATTGAATATTATTTCAGTATAACTTATCTGAAATTAATAGCTTGCCTATTCCCACATATAATGTTATGCACGTTTAATGCAATGTATGTAACATTATAATATAACTATTAGCAAGTAATGTACTCACATTACTTGCTAATAGAACAGAAAAAAAATCATAGTGTATTCTGAAAAATTACAATGTAATTTTAAAATGTCTAAAATGTCCACCAATATTGAATTCTAAACATCTTGAAACCACATGGATTATTTTGAATAGTCTAGTGCGCGCAGAGCTTGTGACAGGCGGAGAAGTAGATCCTATATTGTACCTACAGCTGTCTAGAACCTAACTCTAGACTAGGTATCCCGCTGTCACCTACAACACGCCAACCTTACGCACCGCAATCCACGTCAAGAGGTAGTCGGTGGTGAAAATTCTGTTGTTGAAAACTGACTAAAATTTAGAAAAGTATGAATGTTCTTATTCTGTCATAAGCGTAGGAATGTAATAATAATAATCTCTCTCCTATGCTTTATCACTACATAGTATAAAGCAAAGTCGCTTTCCGCTTCCCGCGTCTGTATGTATGTATGTATGTTTGCTTATATCTTAAAAACTACACAACGGATTTCAATGCGGTTTTTTTAATAGATAGAGTGATTCAGGAGGAAGGTTTATATGTATAATAACATGCTACCCGTGCGAAGCCGGGGCGGGTCGCTAGTCACTACATAGTATAAAGCAAAGTCGCTTTCCGCTTCCCGCGTCTGTATGTATGTATGTATGTATGTTTGCTTATATCTTTAAAACTACACAACGGATTTTGATGCGGTTTTTTTTAATAGATAGAGTGATTCAGGAGGAAGGTTTATATGTATTAAACCCGTGCGAAGCCGGGGCGGGTCGCTAGTAAAGTATAAAGCAAAGTCGCTTTCCGCTTCCCGCGTCTGTATGTATGTATGATTGCTTATGTCTTTAAAACTACGCAACGGATTTTGATGCGGTTTTTATTAATAGATAGAGTGATTCAGGAGGAAGGTTTATATGTATAACTAGCTGACCCGTGCCCGCTTCGCTGTGCGTAAGACATTTCTAATACCATCGTTGACTTTTTTGTAGACGTTTTTAAGGTGTACAATACTGTAGTACATTATTTTGATATATCTCGTGGGGTTCAGCCAGCATTTGCAATGTAAGCGCAAAAAAATGTGTTTATTTACGACATCACATTAGAAACCTCTAAAATTATCAGTGTTTCTCTACTATATTATGCATGTTTTATACATATAAACCTTCCTCTTGAATCACTCTCTTTATTAAAAAAACCGCATCAAAATCCGTTGTGTAGTTTTAAAGATATAAGCAAACATACATACGCGGGAAGCGGAAAGCGACTTTGCTTTATACTATGTAGTGATAACATGCTACCCGTGCGAAGCCGGGGCGGGTCGCTAGTAGTATATATTACTTAAAAAAAATGGGTCAACACTCTATTCCCAAGTACAGTAGATATCCTCTCAGGTCTCGAGGCGCTTAGATCCTTGAAGAGGTTTAAGGGGATTAGTCAGAGGTACGTCCAAACATTATATTTGGCACATGCCCACATTTTGCATAATATTTTACACAATCATCCAAGTATCATTTACGAGTATGTTATATTTTACATGTTGATTATATTTAGGCTGACTCTGATAAATCACATTACGAAACTCTCTCTCTGACAAATTGTATCAAAACTATCCCAATTTTAAGCCTGTCACTCTAAGGTTACGGTTAGGTAAGTACTCTAAGGTTTAGGTTACTCTTGGTACTAATTTAGACTTAAGAGCATTCCTTGGCAGGCGTTTTTCTACACAAACGTATTCAGCTGTTTTCTCCCTGGATGATGACACTAGAGCAAATATTTCTCTACCATACAATCTATGAGAACCACTCTATGCCCCATTGTCTTATTAAGCTATTGCATAGCTTCTATCGCGGGCCTTGAGCGTGGAGACCGAATCCAGAAATTTCGTAACGAAAATTTTACGACGTATTGCGTGTGAGTGTAAGAGTGATTTTCGCATTCCAGCGCCATCTAGTTTAATTTGATGTTATTACGTTATTATAAGTACCTACTTTACTTACTTTTTGAATTATTGAATTCATGTAGTTAGGTAAATAATTTAATTTTTTTTTTGTACTTAATTTCAAATTAATTTCTTGTTCAAATCCTGGCCGTGCATCAATGGATATTTCTGTTCGAAAAATGTATATGCGCGTTACACGTGTTTATAACGGTGAAGGAAAACATCGTGAGGAAACCTGTTAGTATTCTTGAAAGCGGCGACGGGCTTGCAACCTGTTACGTGTGGAATGCTACGTAGTTAGGTAAATAGGTAGGTTAAAGATTTTGACATTTATCGATGAATAGCAGAACTTTTAATGACTTTTTGAAATATCACGCTTGTCTCTTTAGTTTAGCAACTCGCCAATAGGTGGCATTGGTTGTATCGGCGTTACTGCGCATGCCTAATCCCCCTCTTCCCCCGCAATCTAGGTATGTCGGAAATGCAATACAGTATCGATATATATAGATATCGATATTTTTAAAAATATCAATATCGATATCGATATTTGTATTATTTTTATTTTAAAATATCGATATATCGGTACAATATGACCTATCATATCTAATCTACTTCAGTCATCTTAGGTACATTACTAGATAAATAATAATAATAATAAATAGACATCTTTTTTAATAAATCAAGAACAACGATAACAAATAATAATTATTTATTACCTAAACAAATACACAAGACATGTGTCATGTGTCAGTTCAGTTCAGTATACAGAGTTGCCCATTTAAAAACCAACCTAAGTACCAAATTAAAAAGATGAGTCGACCAAATAAAAACAAAAGGAAATATCGTTTTTGATACAATTTCGATATTGGATATTTGACATCGATATATCGATATATCGAACTGAAAATATCGATATATCAATGTATCGATATTTAATTGACAAGCCTACCGCAATCTGGTGACTTATGCGTGCATTTAATAATGAAGAAAGTCACGAAAAAATGGTGAAAGAAAATGAGTGAGTACTCTTTAAACATACATTTTATTATTATTATTATCACAAATGCTAACCAGATTATGTATTTGTATTGCTGCTCTAACAACAAATACTAAAATCAGAATAAAATAAATATATTTTAAGTCATACAACAAACGTGATTTTCGCATTTTAGCGCCATCTAGTTTCATTTGATGATACTACGTTATTATAGGTGCTATTCGCGGTCTCATGCGAACGCTCGGGGTTTGAGAGGTAAGATGACGGGGTTTGAGAGGTTCGCAATTCCGCTGGCAGGTGGCGCTATTTTACCACTATCGGTAAATAGGTGGTACTTCACATGATCGACTAAAAAGTTTGAAATTGAATTATTGAATTCATGTAGTTAGGTAAATATCGAATCCTGGCCGTGCATCAATGGATATTTCTGTTCGAAAAATGTATATGCGCGTTACACGTGTTTATAAAGGTGAAGGAAAACATCGTGAGGAAACCTGTTAGTATTCTTGAAAGCGGCAACGGGCTTACAACCTGTTACGTGTGGAATGCTAAAATAAATAATTATAATTACATAAGTTGATAAAAAATGTTATGCAATAGCTTTACCGCGGCAGTCTCCGAGTGCCACACGTCTTTTTTTATCCATAAATTAGTTATTATAAGAATTAGGAACCATTTAGAACCACAAAATTGGTCAGTTTTAACCGCCCTATTTAGACGTCCTGTGGACAAATTTGAATTTTTTAAGCCCCCCATTTTTCTAAATATTATTTTTGAAAAAAAAAATATTAAAATCGATCCAGTTCCAAATAGCGATTTTTATCTTAGTGTCTATGCGTGAAAGCAATCGATTTTTTAAATACCTATTTATTAAATTTGTCGCTGCTGTCCTCTTAATGTGAACAAAATAAGTTCAAACTTATTTCGCTAAATTTAGTCAGCGTATCACGAAATTAGAGTTGCTACCAATTATGTTCGGATCGAATTATTCTAGTTCAATTTATGTCTGTTCTTTACAGACGACACACAGACAATAAATTATGTCATTTTTACCCGCGTTTTATTGAGGAACCAAATTTAAAAATATATAGTTCCAAGCTCTAGGATGTAATGTAATAACCATTTTTATAATTAGAGTTTTAAAAGAAATGTGCACGACTAAAACCTTTTTATAATTATTTACAAAAACCTTTTTGGAATATAGTTTTGAAATTTCGTGTATTACTTTCGAAGAATTAGAGCGATAGTCAGTTGTGTAAAAAATCGAAGAGAAGTTGTTTGGTATTTTTCCTTAAAAAACCCAAAAATCAAGGCTTCGGCTCCGCGAAGCTCTCAATCTGAACAATAAATTTCTGTAATAGAAGCGTTTATGGGAATGAATCATTATTAGGTATAGTTTTTGATAAACTCGCTAACGATTTATGAACGTCAGAAAACTGTGCTAAGGCTTACGTACACTTTTAGTCGTTTTCAGTAGAAATTATGTTACAAAATAAATAAATACTATTGCATTGAAAATACTCAGTCTGATTACAGTGTGAGGAGAATGAAAATGCACTCTACAAAGTACTTGTAATACAGAGTTGCTCATGTGGCTTCGAGATCGATTGTCAACGACGATACCTCCCTCGGGATTAATTTAAACGAATGCCTCATCTCTTCTTTATCTTGCGATTGTGATCGTACGGTTGAATAGGTTTATTTTTTTTCAATCAATACTAAATCAATGAAAAACAATTTTGACTCCTACTCGTATAAGCATCAATTATTCTCTATACAAGGCTGAAGGTGGTGCCTGATCGGTCTCTTTTTTAGGGTTCCGTACCCAAAGGGTAAAATCGGAACCCTAGTACTAAGACTTTGCTGTCCGTCTGTCTGTCTGTCCGTTCATCCGTCCGTCTGTCTGTCACGGGGTTGTATCTCATGAACCGTGATAGCTAGACAGTTGAAATTTTCACAGATTATGTACTGCTATAACAACAAATACTAAAAACAGAACAAAATAATTATGGGGGGCTCCCATACAACAAACGTAATTTTTTTGCCGTTTTTATAGATAATGGTACAGAAGCCTTCGTGCGCGAGTCCGACCCGCAATTGGCCGGTCTTTATTTTCGTCTATCTTCGTCACACAAATGTTTATCCTTAGTGGGAATCGCGCCCACAACCTACGCAGAAAGCTGAACTACTATCGACTTAACTATGAGGTGACTATATTTGCTAATGGATGTACTAATGAAGATTACAGGCAAGTTTTAGACAACATTGCATTTTTTTTTTAATATAATAAAAATAAAAAATAAATAGGATCACGACTGTAATCCCCAAGTACGGTTGACATCCTCTCAGATCTCCAGACGCTCAGATCCTTTGAAGATTTCTAATGAGGGTAGTCAGAGGCACGTCCAAACATTATATATTTGGCACATGCACACATTTTGCAGTAGTTAGCATTCCATACGTGACAGGTTGCAAGCCCATCGCCGCTTATAAGAAATACTAACTGGTTTCCTCACGATGTTTTTCTTCACCGTTTTCAGCACGTGTTTTGATGCGCATATAAATTTTTCGAACAGTAAAATCCATTGATGCACGCCGGGAATCGAACCCACGACCTTCAGATTGAAAGTCGAGGTACCTCCAACTCGGAAAACACGGCTTTTTTAAATATAATGTGGCCTATATCGTAGCTTTCAGTAGATGGAATATTTTTTAAAATTCATTCACTTGTCACCGCTTGTTTACCTCTATGTTAAGTAGTAGTGTAGAAAAACTATGTCATGAAAATATTTGTCTAGTTTAAGGGAGTAGCAATAAAATATCGTTAGAACTAAGTGTTGAGATCCCAGTTTAAGTTGTAGGTCACATAGTGACATTTAGTTTGATAAATCCAAAGACATTAGTATTCAAGAGACGCACGTCCATGTCCCAACACGTCAACCTGTGTTTGTTGAACGTTCTGAAACGTACTATCATGAAGATTGACTTAAGGTCAAGCTTGGGATTATACCTACCTACCTGGAAAAGTCACCTTCAACTTACTAATAAACAACTTTTCTGTTTAAAAATATTTTTCAATGACAAGCTTTTGTAAAATATTTAAACCGTCGAGCACCAGCGTCATCCTGTCACATCATATAACATTACTATCGGATCTTGACAAGTACGCAAAGTTATTACTCAATCAGAGTATCAATCTAAAAAGTTCCGTTGTGAGTGTGTTGAACAGTTCCTGACTGCATCATCAGATCACTCGCTGTCACCATATTATTGCATTGTCACCGATGTTACATAAGTATGCAAAATTTCAGCTCAATCGGTTGGGGATAACTGCTTTAAAATTGAGTTGCAAGATTCCACCAGGTGATAATGATAATGATTCAGGTGATAAGTAAATTTTTTGACATTTTGTATGGGCTGAGTCTACCCGGATAAGACGGAAAAAGTGATAAAACTGCATTATCTCAAAAACCATCAAATGTAAAAATAAACTGTCTGTAATTTATTTAGCTAGTATGATTATCACATAGTTACATACATACATACATTGCAAGTTAAATAAAAGCTTTAAATGCAATTTTCCGGACGAGCTACTACCAAATTTTATTTATAATTTATAAACAGATCGTTAATGTTAAGCAACCTTGACCGTGGTCACTAAAAAGACCGCTAGGAGTATTAAGAACGGTGCATTTCTGTGCTTTGCACGTAAAAATGTAGGCCACGGCTATAGATAGTTAAGCCATGATAGTAGCCATTGGGCGGTGACTTTAAATAGTTAAGCCATGATAGAACAAAGTTACCCATCAGCGTATACGAACTTGCGTTATTCCAAAAAGTCGTATAAACAAGTAGATCGCAAGATAATATCATCTCCACATGCTATTAAATAATAATATAATTTACTCGATAAAAGCACATAAAAAACTCAAAGCTTTTTACGCTCTTTTCAAGATAAAATTCAATGCTTCTCTAATCTTAAATCTTCCCTCTCGAGCACGACAGGTACCGGATGGGACCGGAGACGGCGGCTATGGCCGGTGCGGCGCCAGCCAAAGCCACGTCCGTTGCACTTGACTACTAGCAATTTATTACTACCGAATTACCACTAGTCAATAGAGAATGTTATCCTACTAAATATTATAGAGTGAGAGCGCTCTTACGAGCATTTTAACAACATTTTAATTTTAACACAGCTCAGTTGGTAGTAACTCTGCCTTCTGCGCAGCGGTTGAGCGTTCGATCCCCACCCAGGGCAAATATTTGTGTGGTGAACATAGATGTTTGTTCTGTGTCTGGGTGTTAATATGTTTAATGAATATGTATTTACAAAAAAAAGCATAAGAATTCTATCGTTATCTGGTTCCCATAGTACAAGCTTTGCTTAGTTTGGGGCAAGATAGCGCTGTGTGTAAAAAAAAAAATTCAAAAGAGTATATAGAATAGGGTATTTATCTATCTCTTAGGTTAAGTGAAGGTTTTGTAAGAGGCGATATTTATTAATTAATTATTCATATTTAAATAGACATAGCGGGAAATACTTAGTTGTGGTCAATCAAGTCTAGAGGTATAACGCATCTGTCATCAACCAAAACGGATCATAGACAAAGAATTGTATTAACTATAGATTTTAAACAAGTTTGTTTGCTATGTATGCATAGTTATTGACTGCAAAAATTGAAAATGTCTTAAACCGGTGTAGGCACCACAACCGGGTCTTTAACTCTACGAGTCATTCTAAATGTTTGGGGGAGGCTTAGATGTTTGAGCCTCAATCACGCCCAAATGACCTAAAGGGTTTGGATGAACCTTGGCAAGTAAATAGCTTATGTCCTAAAACAACATATTATAAGATACTTTTTAACCGGGTACCACGCCAGCGATTCCGTGAGCAGAAACTACATAGTAAATAAAAATCAATTGGCGTGCGTTTGTCTTGACGATCTCGAAAACAGCTCTTGGCAGATTTTCAGGTTGTGTTTGTGATAATCAGGACAAGGTTTATTAGGTGAAAAAAATGGAGCAATGGACCGAAAAATAGTGAAGTTTGAAAAAAAAGTGCTTTTTTTATGGGATTATTGATAACGATTGTCTGGTCAGATGGTACTTTAGATGGCAGCATTTCATACGTAACAGGTAGCAAGCTTGTCGCCACTTATAAGAATACTAACTGGTTTCCTCACGATGTTTTCCTTCGCCGTTATAAGCACACTATGTTTTGATGCGCATATCAATTTTTCGAACAGAGAAATCCATTGATTCGAAATGAAAGTCAAGGTAGGTACCTCCCACTCGGCTAATACGGCTATATATCTGTATATCTATCATAGTAAATTGAGGGAATACTGACAGACTGATTAAATAACAAAATTCAAATTCAAAAATCATTTACTTATTTTAATAATCTGTTTTAAACGTCTTAGGAGATAGGTGTAGCTACGCCTGTCCTCGCGACCAAGCCTAGAAGAATCAGGCAACAAACACGTTTTGGGGTCTATAATATTTTTCAATGATCCTTTCCTTAATGCTATGTAGTGAAAGCTCAAAATAGATTAATAATTAAAAGTACTAACCAAATACATGACACAAATTATTCTTAAACCAAAATTAAAAATAAACAGATTAAAAAAACTCAACCCAAACCTCTGCTGGTCATTGAATACTAATTTGGACCATTTAAAGTTAAAATGTCTAATTAATAATTACAACCGTAATTTACAACTGACCTCATAGTTCAGCTTGTAGTAACTGTCTTCCTGTAGATTTGACTCCCATCCAAGACAAACATTTGTGTGATGAAAATAGATGTATTTTCTGTGTCCGAGTGTTATAACGTGCTAAAGTATGTGGTAGGTACTGTGTGAAAATGCCCACCAACATAATAATATTACTTAGCTTCCTTCGTGTGAAGGCAGGATAAATATTTAGCCTACGCTATTCCAGGTCACAAATATATTGTCATTTTTACAAGATTTTTGCAATGTATGTAAGTATGTATGTTTGTTCGGATGGAATCTTGCAACTCAATTTTGAAGCAAAGAATCCCCAACCGATTGATCTGAAATTTTGCATACTTATGTAACTTTGGTGACAATGCAATAATATGGTGACAGTGAGCTGATCTGATGATAGAGTCAGGAGCTGTGCAAAGGACACACACAACATAACTCCTTAGTAAATAGTTCGATTGAGTTAAAACTTTTCATACCTGTCAAGTTCCGATGACAATGTTATATTATGTGACAGGCGGTAGCACGCTGGTGCTCGATGGTTTGAATGATTTTAGAAAAGGTTGTTATCGAAAAACACAAACCTAAAAACGTCAAAATATACTCACAAACTTTTCAATAAATAATATTACTAGGAAAGTCACTTTCGCGTCAAAAGTAAAGATGACAACTAGATTGGCCTCTAGAGATAGGAGGGTGTTTTAATAACAACCCTTAACCACATTTTATGGGTTTATAAAGTCACTATTACACTATACTGTTACCCCGTTGCGTTATTTGGAAACATATTGTGTGAAACCGTTGTTATTAGTACCAACGCGGTTTTGCTAACGTAGGTATGTATCAAAAGTATCAATACGAAATTTCATCGAAAGCGGCTTAGTCGTTACGACGTGAATCAGTAACGAATAAAAAACAAGCATACTAACTTTGCTATTTATAATAATAGGTAACTAGGTTAGGGATACTCGGATAACAACTAGTTTATGTAAAAAAAATATAAAATAAATAGGATCACGACTGTAATCCCCAAGTACGGTAGAAATCCTCTCAGTTCTCTATAGGCATAGATCCTTTGAAGATGTCTAGTGGGGGTAGTCAGAGGCACGTCCAGACATTATATTTAGCATATGCCCATATTTTGCGTTACTAGTAAGTTTCTTGTTTTATTATTTTTTGTTGTGTACAATAAAGTATTTCATTCATTATCTTATTCATTCATTCATACATGTTACCTATTGTACATTATCCGTTTCATACAAAGTTATATATTGTCGCATTGTTGGTTTGACAAGATTTGCACAATTTTTTTAAATCACTACATAGTATAAAGCAAAGTCGCTTTCCGCTTCCCGCGTCTGTATGTATGTATGTATGTATGTATGTTTGCTTATATCTTTAAAACTATACAACGGATTTAGATGCGGTTTTTTTTAATAGATAGAGTGATTCAGGAGGAAGGTTTATATGTATAAAAACATGCTACCCGTGCGAAGCCGGGGCGGGTCGCTAGTGACAAATAAACCTATGGAAATATATGCATTCTTATACTTATTTAACTCTTTTAGACCTAATTTTATTGGTATTTCTCATACAACTTTTACTACGTCTTTTTATATTAAAAATTATAATAATATTTATATTCTATATAAAAATTTGTTTAGACTATCCTAAGACGCAATTTGTGTATTCATGATCTACAAGTTAGTGTTTTGTTATAGTCGATGGTACATACCACATACAGCATGGCCAATGTATAAGAAAAGATAAGATAAATAAATGTTTATTTTTGTACCACCAAAAATCAAAAATCATTTAAAATTAAAAATGGCCATTCTGCTTATTCTATCTAGTGTTATAAAAAATATATAAACAAACCAAGATAAGTAACATTTTTCAAACTATCGTGATTATTAGACATACTAATTAAAGGTACCTAATTATGTGATAAAGACCCGTGTCAAAATCTATAGTTTTAAGTAACATTGATAAACATCCATCACAACTCGAAACTCAAAGTGAACATAACTTGGCACAGTTGATTAAAGCATTGCATTTATATTGCTGTGAAGCCAAAAGTTTGATTACTGTCATTCAAACGTGACCAAACATAGTATTCAAACAGGTAGTTCACTCAATAGTGTTTGCGCTACGGGCGTTAACGGATAAAGAAAACTAAAACATATTATTAAATTTAAAATTAAAAAAACCTTTCCATAATGTCACAGGATACTACATTTTGAATCGATCAGACAAGTAGAAATTACTTCAACACCCCTTCAACAATTAGATAAAAAAATGTGTCAAAATCTGTTCATTCGTTTAGGAGCTACGATGCCACAGACAGACACACAGATACACAGACGCGTCGAATTTATAACACTCTCTTTTTGCGTGGGTTTATAAAAAGAAAAACTTCACCAGTAAGTATTCGTACAAGCGGGCCTGACATGTGCGAGTATGAAAGGCTAATTACTGCAAAGTGGAACTGTTGGCCAAACTTAATGTTTGGACATGCCTCTAACTCTTTCCAGGATTTAAGAATTTGGAGATCTAAGCGGATTGCTAGCGTAATTGGGCATTACAGTTGTGGTCGTGGTAATTTTATATTCATAAGCCAAGTATAAACATTTCTGTGTCGAACATAGATGTTTGGTCTGTGTCTGAGAGCTAGGTATAATATATTATAAGTATGTATGTATTTACAAAATATATAAATAATATATTAGTAACCTGTCTCCCTTTTTACAAGCTTTGCTTAGTTTGGAGCTAGAACAGTGTGTAAAATTACCACCAATATTTATTATTGTTTATTATTTTATAAAACAAAAAAATAAGAGATATCTTTTAAACTTTTAGTTTTGTAGGGTATGATTTGTAAGTAGTGAGCTAGCTTTCACCAAATTGTGCTCAGTGATATTGTACGTGTGACTTGTATAGAATACTATTTCACTTTCGCCTTGAAGACAGATTTTATTGAACTAAAATAAAGATACCTTAACTCCTGTCTTTATCACCGTTCTCGAGATGTGGCGCTTTAGCGTTCGTATCCTAATGGTAACCGCGATCTTAAGGTGTGACCAGACATTACGCGGCAATCAAGCGTTATGTTTGGACGACAACGGCGCGCGACAGCCGCGAGCTACTTGCCGCGCTCAAACGGTGTTATTGTTCGTTCGCACGGCAACCTTGTGTCCTGCGAATGCCGCGCTCGAATGCCGCGGGATGTCTGGTCACACCTTTACTCCTACACACCTTAAAGTAGAAACGCGTATCTTAGGTACCACTTTAGCTGAACAGGGCGGAGATGTTCTCTTACATAATACGGATCTTAATAAACCACAATAAAGCATTTAACGTTTAAAACGGCTACCGACTATACTTAATTCAAATCGGGTTTCAATGTAAAATGATATTTTTCGCCCTGTATTTATGGTGCATTATGCTTTGAACTGTGCATTCGGTTGTCTGCGCTTTGTGTTATATGAACAGCTTTGTACAAAAGAGAACTTTAAAATCAATCAATGGAATGCTATTTTTACACCATACCATTGGTTAATATTATTTTTATTTACATATTTTATTTACACAGTTAAATCTAGCACGGACATGTAACTACCTACTAATAAAATTAAAATCAAACATGTACCTACTAACTATTTAGTATTTTCTTATTTTAAAAATTATTTCTATTTCTATTTATCTGAAGAATTATAGTTACAGTTTATCACATCAGTCATGTCAGATACGGTTTCAAAATGTTTAGTGTTAGTGCCATTTGACATATGCCACTTTAAAAAAAACAAATTATTAAACAACTCGCTTATGTTGACATATTGACATTAAAATACAATCAAACTACTCATTAAAATATAATGTAATTCAAGATTATTTTTTTATTGAATCGTTGTTATTTTGGGATTTAATTTTAAACAAAATAGTCATTTAAAGTAATTGTGCTGTAAAAAAGCCACGTCCGGTACACCGACAGGCACCATTACTTATATGTATATGTGTTCTGTGCATTACTTGTCGCGCGCTTGAAGTGTAAACATCTCTCGAAATAAAACTCAGTTTTCGTACTGTTGTTTAAATTGAACATGGATTCTGAGGACCACCTTAACGAAATTCCACCTGCTCAAAGTAGACCAGTGGCCTGAGCACTAAGGCTGTGGCCCCATGTCTGTGGTGCGGCGCCATTCAACATGAAAAGTTGTGTCGTTGTGATATGAAAATACGCGTCGCCGCAACTTGAAAAGTCATGGCGGCCTGCCACGGAGAGATGCCATGCGAGGCGTAAATGTCGACATTTCATGTCGTAAATCATGACACGATGGCGCGCCATGAAAATGCTAGGTTTAACTATAAGGTAAGAAACAAAAGAATTTTATGTTGACATTTTCGCACGCTTATAAATAAAGTGAAGTAATCCAAAATTTTAACTTTTTGGTAATTCAAGTTTAAAGTTTTGCGAATTCGCCGTACACTATATTATAGGATAAATACAAAAATATACATTTGTTTGGGCAATTTTAATGTTATAAAGGTATAGTCAATGAAATTTCCGTTAATATCATTTCATAAAATAATTATTATTGTGAATAGATTTTTCAATACAAGACTTAAAAAAATATTAGTGACATATTTGTTCAATTGACTTGCTTTGAAGCGCCTGTTGAACGCAACTTATTATTTGCATCTAAATAATGCGTTTTATTAAAAAAACTCGAAAAATCAATTTTTTGAGTTACTCCGCTTTACATTAAGCGAGCGATTTTTTTATTCAAATCAATGAAAAACAACGAAAAACCGGCCAAGTGCGTGTCGGGCCACGTGCAATGTAGGGTTTCGTAGTTTACAAGAAACCTTTATAGTTTCACCATGTCCGTCTGTCCGCAGCTTAGCCCAGAGGCTATCAGTGCCAATAGTAGCCATATAGTTTAACTTTTCGAGGGGGGGGGGGAGGACACTCGACTCCAACAAAAATTTGCATTTTAAAGCTTAATATTTAACAAACGGCTCCCTTGATCGAAAAGATGTTTTCACAAACTCACAATATTTTTTAAAGACCTATCAAACGACACCCATGGAGTACACGAGAAATAAAAAAAACATTTACCCACTTTACATGTACCCACCCTTACAAAATGATTTTTAAGATTTTATTCTATCACTTTGTCGGCGTGACTAATACGAGTATGTATATTCATGCGAAATTACAGCTTTTAAGCTGCGGACAGACGGTTGGATGGACGGACATGGCAAAACTATAAGGGTATTTTGTAGACTACGAAACCCTAAAAAAATTTGCTGCGGTACGCCGCGCCAGTGATTTTCCGCGGCGCAGCATCGCGCTTTCTCATGGTCGCCGTGACTTGAAATGGTGCCTTTTACGCGATCAAAAGGTGACTTACGATTTGCATGGCAACTTTCCGTCGCACGCCGCCGTGTCTTTTCATGTCACGACGACACAACATTTCATGTTGAAAGACGCCGCACCACATACATGGGGACACGGCCTAACCGCTATCGTATCGACAACCTATCGTTCAAATATCAAAAATGACACTATTTGTATAGTAAATGTGTCAGTTTTGGCATTTGGACGATACGTTGTCGATACGATAGTGGTTCATGCTAACCCCCCAGCTCCGAACTATATGTAACACTATGCCGAAATACACTTTCCACACTTGACAGGTTGCAAACCCATCAGCCCTTAGCTGTATCATTGCACTCACAAATATGTGCAAATGTGCCGAGATTCGAGTCCAGACTTTCAACCAAGGTATCCTCCAACTAGGCCATCACAGCTAACACAAAATAAAACAGGCTCGAGTTGCGATACAGCTTTTATACAATGGGTCTTGTCCTCAACCTTTTTCCGTCGGTCAGTAATTAAAACAATAATTTACCGATGTCCCATCGCTAATACGGGCTCTCCCAACATAAAGGATAGGTATTACTACATTTTTACTGCGCGTATAAATTTTAACGTGCGAAGGGAGCCGTCGACCCTTATCTGAAGGTGTCTTAACGTAAAGAGTGTCGCTCTCATGATGTTATGTAACGCACCCTAATCCACGCTGACTTATTGTGGGTAGGTTAGGTTAGGAATTATTGGGTTTGTTCATGTCATTGGTTTTTTCTTGAACACTCTGTGTTCATTAATAGATTGGTTAGTATTGAATAATAAGTATCTGGGTGACCGAGCTTTGCTCAGTATTTCCTTGCTTGAAAACACGGATAAAACGATGTTTTCTAAAAATGAAACCTAGCTAGATCGAAATCGAAAATAATCCCACAATCAAGCAGGGGGTTTGAGGGGCGATAAATGATACTGAATTTTATGAAATTCGTGGAGACGTTTCCAAAATTCAGATTATATATATATATATATATATATACAAAAATTTCTCGTTTATAGGTATTAGATAGATTCAACAGTCACATAATAAAAATAGAAATCTGTTGATATCGGAAACAACAAGTACTATTATACAACAACACTCAGGACTGCAAATATTAACAAACACATTGTTTATTTATATCATTTCACTAGCTGACCCGCTTTTCAGACCTTCTTTGAAAAAATATTTCATATCTATTAAAATCTATGCACCTTTTAGTTTTCGAGCAAAATGTAACAGACAAACGAAATAGTGCTGTAATAAACGTTTTGTTTGTGGTACGGAACCTTAAAAAATCAAGGTGATTTATTGGTAGGTTATTAAATGGCGTAGCTACCGTAAAAAATATTCAAACTGAACACCTGTTCCCCTCTATCTACGAAATTCTACAGAAACTGCTGTCCTAAGTCATAAAAAGAGTTTTATGAGCTAAACAAACTATGATCTTTGTCCTTGAATCCGGAACGTTTATGGAACGTCCGTCACCAACTTTCAAACGAGGGATTACCGTGTCGTTTAAATTGAGCTTGCTGATTGGCTAAATAGCAATCTATATAGAAGTTCTCTATGCATCTAATTTTTATGAAAAAAAAGCCGTGTTGGCCGAGTAGGATGTACCTCGACTTTCAATCTGAAGGTCGTGGGTTCGAATCCCGGCGTGCATTTATAGATTTTTCTGTTCGAAAAAATTATATGCGCATCAAAAACACGTGCTTACAACGGTGAAGGAAAAAATCGTGAGGAAACCAGTTAATGTTCTTATAAGCGGCGATGGACTTGCAACCTGTTACGTATGGAATGCTACATACTGCAAAATGTGGGCATGTGCCAAAAATAATGTTTGGACGTGCCTCTGACTACCCCCACTAGACATCTTCAAAGGATCTAAGCGGCTGGAGATCTGAGAGGATGTCTACCGTACTTGGGGATTACAGTCGTGATCCTATTTTTTATAAATTTATCTTGGTCATTTTGATGTCTCTTGCGGTTTGGTTTTTTCACAATTCTTTATTTTAAACACCGTACCGTAACACCATTTTTGGAGTAGAAGCGAAAGATCTTATAGCTGAAGATTTATACGACTTTTGGTCTGATACCTGTTATGTCAAGACTGTTTATTATATTATAGTCGGAGGCTTCTTCACTTTAGATCTAAAGGTCGTCAAACACTAATTAGATTAAATTTTATGTTTCTTTTTAAATAAATTTACACTTAACACATGCTTAGAACGGTAAAAGAAAATATCGTGAGGAACCAGTAAAAATTCTTATAGGCGACAATGGGCTTACAATCTGTGACACAATGCTCATTACTGTAAAAATAAAGCATGAGTTAAAATTTGATGATTAGATGATTGTTTTTATTTATTTATTTATTACCACCTTTTTAGATTTGTTATAGAATCTGAGTGCCTGGAGTTATGAGAGGCTTAGAAGACTGTCTACCATGCTTGGAAAGTACAGTTGTTCTATCTCACGAAGGCGGATGAGCAGTCCTCTGTAGTTGTGATCTGTGAAGATACGCTGACACTAACCCTCGTATTCAAGAACGACACTATGAGATCACGCACCCACAGTGGACGAAATCTTTTTTCATAAAAATCACTTTATGTGTTACAGTAATTTACCTACTTCTTGTTTTTTATTCACATTTCTATGATAAACCACTTGACACAAGCTCGGAAAACTCATCTCATCTCATCTACAAAGTGAATAAAACAAAGAGCAAACCCCATTTCAATTCCATATTCAGACTTTATCGAAGTGCCGCGGCTGAAAATCAAATCCACTTCGTGCACAAGGGGTATTTGAAGTTCTAGTTATCAATGAAACGGTAAACGTTACAAGGCGGCCGTATAATAAACAATTGACTGACCTCACAGCTAAGTTGGTAGTAACTCTGCCTTTTACGCTGTAGGTTGTGGGTTCGATCCTCACCCAGGGCAAACATTTGTGTGATGAACATAGATGTTTGTTCTGTGCCTGGGTGTTACTATGTATAATAAGTATGTATTTACAAAAAAAAAGTATATAAGTATTCTATCAGTTATTTGGTTCCCATAGTACAAGCTTTGCTTAGATGGCGTTGTGTGTAAGGTCCGCATGTACTACAGTATTGTACACCTTAAAAACGTCTACAAAAAAGTACGCGATGGTATTAGAAATGTCTTACGCACAGCGAAGCGGGCACGGGTCAGCTAGTAATATTATAAATGTAAAAGTTTGTGAGTTTGTATGTATGTTTGTGCCTCAATCAGGCCTATATGACGAAACGAGTTAAGGCGCTCCCAGTCGACGATTGTTTTTGTTCGAAACGAAAAAATAAATACTTGTGAACAAGCCACATCTCCTATTTTATAATGTATAGTATATGTGAATAAAGACCCATCTTTAATCACTTCGATAAATATTCCTACCGACCGCTGCAATGACGACAAACACACGTCGGCGCGTGGTCCGCCTTAGCGTTTTGAATAAATTAATGATATAAATTATTTATAATTACTTATCAAAAATCTATTCTAATAGAAATCATAGAAATCTAGATCTACATATTACCTATCTTTAACAATAAATCACAAGTTTTTAATAGTAGGTATATAAAATATTTCGATCATAAATTCTAAAACGTATCATTTTGAAATAATATCTTTATCGTGAAAAGTTTCTGCTATTATGTTTTCAGCTTAATAGAAATCTAGGTAGGAACCTGAAGTAATATACTTATATTAATAGAAGATGTGGCTTGTTCAGAAGTATTTCTTTTTTCGTTTCGAAAAAGAGCAATCAGCGAATGGGAGCCTCTTAAGTTAAAATTTGCTGTAGATGTAGATATAATGCCCGAATAAAACATAGACTACTTTAAGATATCAAAAACATCCCCAAAATGATAAAAAAAACTCAAAAAGGAAGGGTATTCAACAAATCTGACATCGCAGACTAAAAAAAATATCTTTTCTATTCGATTATTGAAATTTGACAGGGCAACGTCTGTCACGGGTCGGCTAGTGGAATATAAAAGAGTAATGGAAATTAAAAAAGAAAATATAAATGCACGGGATGAGTTTATAAATTGTATTTGGCCAAGTGCGAACCGTAGCGCAAAATTAGGTAGCTGAACTAAAATCTAAATTTATTCAGTTGCCATGCCAATGAGAAACGCTGCAGTTTCCTGAAAACATTAATCTTTTAACCGGGGTTTAGGTTTAATATTTCGATAAACCATTAAAATTAACGGTCTTATCACTACATTTCAATCTTGATGTCTTTTAATAATTTTGTTTTTATTTTACCTTGGAAACGCTAATCTCTCTAATCCGATATCGATGAAATTTATATATTACTACCTTGAAGTCATCTTTTACATAGCCTCAGAACTGAGAACCTCTTCCCTTGTAATAAATTTTATGGTTTGATAAAAACCAGAAGCCGTCATAAATGAACTACGAGTAGGTACGTACATAAATATGAATCATAAGTCACAATTAAATTTGATTACCTACAGTTTCGAAATGCGGGACCAGATATATATAACATTATTATAGAAATAAAAAAAAAACCGGCCAAGTGCAAGTCGGACTCGCGCACGGAGGGTTCCGTACCATTATGTATAAAAAACGGCAAAAAAACACGTTTGTTGTATGGGAGCCCCACAAAAATATTAATTTTACTCTGTTTAAAGTATTTGTTGTTATAGCGGCAACAAAAATTTCAACAGTCTAGCTATCACGGTTCATAAGATACAGCCCTGTGTCGGACAGACAGACAGACGGACAGCGAAGTCTTAGTAATAGGGTTCCGTTTTAACCCTTTGAGTACGGAAGCCTAAAAAGCAACAAAAAATAATAATATATTTACATGTCGTTCATGTTGTGTCATGTCATTTGAGAACCTATTTTTTCGTCGATTATAAATAATTTGACATCATCTACTTCGTTTTCGTAGGTTTACCTTCGTAGAAGACCGTAGGTTTACCAGCACTCATACCCATACCTCCCACTATAATAATCCCCTAATTAGTATGTCACATTGCATGCCCCGCTACCGTGGTATGGCATCCAGCGAATCTCATTAACCCAACTGCATTCTCAGATGAACTCCATTGCTCAGATTTGAAGGCATTCACATAATCTATATTTGCTTTTAAGACTATTTTTTTTTTGATGAATGTATAATAGGTTTTTCTCAATAACTCAAAACATGCAATTAAAACTATCGTGGTTGTTAATCATTTTAAATAGAAATACGGATAATTACCACGTTTTTTCTTGTGTTGCTGACGTTTCGAGACAATTCAGCAAAAACGTTTCTAGAAACGTCAACAATACAAGAAAAAACGTGGTAATTAGCCGTTTTTCTATTTAAAATCAAAACATACAATTTTGTTTTGTGACAAAGATTAAGGATTTAATCTAAATAAATTAAACACAGAAACATGATTGGTGAAATTTTCTCCATAGATTTATTTCCCAAAGTTGACTTCCAAAACACTACAATTACGTTTTTACTCAAAACTATGAAGCCCTTACAAAAAACTAAACATTTCAAGTATCACCTTAATTTCTGTCTATAATAAAACATTGATGATTTAGACTACTCTTAAACTATTATTTAAGGAAATATAACATCTAATATAAGTAAAATATGGTAAAAAATACACAAAGCTATCCAAAGATCGTTGCGAACAATCTACAGCTAGCTCAACTGATGCAGATCACTTTAATGACTAATAGTGATCTGGATCAGTTGAGCGTTTGAAGTTGAACTTTTGCTTTTGTCTTTGAAGCTAACCCAAAGCCTTCAAAGACTCCCAATATCGAGATAGAATTTATATCAATATGCGAGTTTATATAATAATATTTGTTCTGACCTGACTGACTGACAAACTGACAGACAACGCCAAGTCTATATTAAAATGCTGGTCGATTAAACATTAAATTTGAAGGATTGGAAGGCTCGTGGGTTTTTATATTGGTTTAGGTAATTATGGAGCCTACAAAAAACGTTCAAAAACGTTTTTGACAGTGCCACTTACGAAAGTTGAGAAATTGAAATATGGAGCCACAATGATTTTTTTTTATTTTTAAGGAGTAAAAGATGTGAAATGTAAAAATTAAGGTGATAGTCAAATTTTTGGTTGAGTTATGGTTGAGGCTGAGACTATCCGGATAAGACGGAAAAAGTAATAAAACCGCATGATCATGAAAACCATTTATGGAGAAAAATAAGACATATAGGCATGAAGTGGTTCTCATAGATTGTATGGTAAAAAAAAACTCTAGTGTCAATATCCAGGGCGGAAACAAGAGAGTACGTTTGTATAGAAAAACGCCTAGCCAGGGATGCTCTTAAGAAAAAAAACGGTGTGGCTTGATATTTTGAAGATTGTAAAACGCGAGAAAAGCAGCAAGTGGAAACTAGTGTATTAAATTATGGCAACAAAATAGTTCCTTAATATTATTCCCTGACAAGGGGTCCTGTATATAATGGTGGTCAACGCTTTGTGAAACTTACCTCGAACCTCCTTGACCTTTCAAAATTTGCTATTTATCAAAGACTTTATGAAATTCTAATTACTGAAAAATGCGAGCTTGTACGAAATTTAATGTTGGACGTGCCTCTGACTTCCCTTTAGACATATTCATGGATCTGAGCGAAATTCTTTTTGCAAAATGTGGGCATGAACGAATTATATGTTTATACTTGCCTCTGACTACTCCTTAGACATCTTGAAGGATCTGAGAGACTGTCTAATAGAGGATTCGAATCGTAATGCTATAACTCTGACCTCATAGCTCAGTTGGTAGTAACTCTGCCTTCTGTACTGTTGATTGTGGGTTCGATTTAAATTTCATCTTACTCCGTTTTATCGTTTTGACCTGATTGAGGCACAAACATAGAAACAAACTACATAATATTACTAGCTGCTTGCCCCGGCTTCGCACGTGTGGTACCTGGATAAAAAGTAGCCTATGTGTTATGCATTTAAGCTATATTACTGTAAAGTTTCATTTTAATCGTTCAGTTTTTGCGTTAAAGAGTAACAAACACACACAAACACTCACAAACTTTTGCATTTATAATATTAGTAGGATAGTAGGAAGTAGGATTAAGATTTTATTCGTATTTTCTATGTCTTTTAGTAACTTGATGAACAGACAATATCGAAATCAACTTCAGTTGTTTTAATGGCTCGTATTACCTTACCAGGCGTTACGCAGAACTGCCGGATATTAATCTTTAGTTCCACAATCACCCGTAATGGGCTCGTTTAGCAAATTACAATTCGATCCATTGTTCAATCGGGTCACAGTGTTTTTACTTGTTCATTATTGTGCTGTTAAATGGGCAACTTTTTCGTGTACGAGACGACAGAAGATAAAAAATACCTTTATTTGCTCTACGAAAAGCACATCCTATCCTAATAATATTATAAATGCGAAAGGAACAAAAACATCCTCACAAACTTAGTTAGCTTAGCTTAGTTTGGGGCTAGACGGCGCAGTGTTAGTGTCCATAAAAAAACTTAAATAGGATCACGACTGTAATCCCCAAGTACGGTAGACATCCTCTCAGGCACTTAGATTCTTTGACGATGTCTAGTGGGGGTAGTCAGAGGCACGTTCAAACATTATATTTGGCACATGTCCAAATTTTGCAGTAGTTAGCATTCCATACGTGAAAGGTTGCAAGCCCATCGCCGCCTATAAGAATACTAACAGGTTTCATCACGATGTTTTCTTTCACCGTTTTGAGCACATGTTTTTAGAAACTTTTAGATTTATAATATTGGTAAGATGTACCTAGCTTGCCTTTCTCGACCTTCATGAGATAAGCATCATGTGGAATAGTGACATTAATGGCACTCTGACTGGCCTACCAGCATGTTATGAGATTTATTTGCGACAATAATAGTCCTGTCTATGTGATAGACCGGTTCCATTAAATAAAAGCACGGCCATTTTTAATAACCGGTTCCGCTGCATAAATGATGCAATTGATTATGTGCTTAAAATGTATACTCTCCTTTTTAGAGAAGAGAATTTTTCCTTTCCTTACTTTGAAAGAAAAACTGGAACGCGTTTATAATCACTTCAAGATCTTTTCTGTCAACATCTTTTTTCTCAGTAACGCGTGGGAGGTATCAAGTTGAAATGAATACCAAATGTTAAAAGCTGTAAAAAAATTGATTTTAGTCTTCCGTTTTTTTATTTCTATATTTACTTTAGTTATTCAAATTTAATGTTAATATAAATATAATAGTTTATAAATGATAGCAAAATAAATTAGTTCTAATAATAATATAATCGTTGATGAATAACATCGTTTGTATTTGTATTTGAAGTAATAAAGATACTATGACTTTATAACTTTGGATGACTGATTACGACATGTAATCTACCTACCGATAAAGGCAAATTGTTTGTGAAATACTTGTTACTCGGTAGCGTAAAGTTATTAAAATTCATATTATTAATTGAATATAAGGACCGGCGCACTTCTGGCGAGGGGTAATAGAGAATTTTTACTTGCCAAACCATTATCAACCTTACAAGCATTTAAATAATATTGAAAATGAATCGCGTACAGTCGCGCTTATTTCATGCATCTTTGAATCACCTAATCCGTGGGCATCCAGATGTACGCTAGCCCTTATCTTCATACTTTTAGTTATAACCTCGAAATATCCTCACCTCGACTCGACCTCAAAACTGTGTTTTGGTAGTCTTAGTTGATAAAATTACCTCGAGTTTTACAAGTCGAGGATTCCTCTATATATTTCCTTAGTGAAGGAACTGCCAACTCGAGGTACCTTACGATACCTTGAGCATTCCTCGATAGCTTTTGAACGACGCATGCGTGTAACGTTTCTTTGACTTTCGTGATATTTGGAAATCACCACAGACTGCAAATTTATTTAGGCTTGACGGTTTCTTTGATGAAAATCGCCTCCAAATTTAAGATACCAAACATGACGACAAACTACTTTTCGAGGGATATTTGAGAGGCCTTAGAAGAGTTTGAGTGAGGTAGTTTAGAGGTTACAACTAAGAATATGGGGATTAGTATTGATATCGCCACTAGTTGCTCTACATTTATCGCCGGTCTATAACCCCCTCGTTCATTATCGGATATATTACCGGGTATCGGTTTGTTCCATTTTAATCCATTACAGAACGGCTTTTTACAATGTTGTGAAAGCAAACGATGATCAATGGCGTTAAAATATATTTGCAGGAAGAAAATAAGAGGACTATTATAAGCATACGGCTTGTGAAAATTAATATCTACATAGATGCTTACCTTTTGGCATTTACCTATGTCAAAAATGTTTATAAAGTTGGTTTATAGGATCACGGCTGTAATCTCCAAGTAATGTAGAAACCCTCTCAAATCTCCAGGCGCTCAGATCCTTGATGTCTATGGTAGTCTGAGGCACGTCCAAATATTTAATCGGCATGTCCACATTTTTCAGTAAGTTAATAGCATGACATAATATGAAGGATTCAAGCCAATCGTCGTTATTAAAAATGATAACTGGTTTCTTCTCAATGGGTTCTTTTATCTCTTAGTTTTTAGAAAAGGTATAGAAGTCTATTAATGCATGTCCAAGAATATACCTGACGACCTTTGGATTGACCGGACAGGTACCTACCACTTGGTCACCAAAGATCCTAATAAATATGTTTTTGAAATAAATAAATAAATATTGGTGGATTCTACACACAGCGCCGACTAGCCCCATACTAAGCAAAGCTTGTAATATAGGAATTAGATATTATATAATATTACTAGCAGACCCGGCCACGCGTTGCTGTGTCAACAGATATCGCCATCTGTTAGAATCTTTTGGATCTAACAGATAATAATAATTGTGATTGTGAGATAATAAACAAATAATTTGCAATAAAATAATATTGCAACTATAAATTGAGATGTAAGCTATCCTATCTTTCAAGTTGGATCAAACTGCACACGGTATGCAAAGTTTTATTAAAATCGGTTAAGTAGCTTAGGAGTCCATCGCGGACAAACAACGTGACGCGTAATTTATATAAATAAGAAGATATTAACACCCAGACACAGAACAAACTTAGATATGTTCATCACACAAATGTATATCTTGGGTGGGAATCGAACCCACACCAACGCATAAGGCAGAATCTACTAACTGAGCTGTGAAGCCAAAAACGCTGCGATCAATCGGTGTCGCCGCAAACTGGAAGTCGTTTACGAAATTTGTCCTTTCTAGATAACGCTAGGTCAGTAATGAAGCCAACCCGACCGGAAGAGAAAGTGATAAGAATTTTGGTTTATTTGCCATACGCAGAAGTACACTCGAGGAATCGGAT
The DNA here is from genome assembly GCA_912999785.1 of Hydriomena furcata. Taxonomy (NCBI): domain Eukaryota; kingdom Metazoa; phylum Arthropoda; class Insecta; order Lepidoptera; family Geometridae; genus Hydriomena; species Hydriomena furcata. The sequence continues at coordinate 10,453,816 of OU538822.1, read as the reverse complement.
TTTGTAGGTAAATATGTCATTTTAATTTGGTTGTGCTATTTTTTAGCAATTTCCACCATAAGTATTGCGAACCTTGTGCTGGGCTTGCGGATTAGGCCAGCTGATCGTGACGAAACTTTACTTTGTTCTTTAGCAAATTCAATTAAACTCGCAAATGTTTGTCATACAACGAAATATATAATCGAAACTGTCGAATATGGCGGTTTTACTTTTATAGGTGGTAGTGGCGATTCTGTTGTGTCCAAACTAAACCTAAGTTTTCATAAAAAAACGTTTCAGCGTTTTTCAGTGATATTTTACGTAAATTTAGTCAGCATAATAATATGAACAGTTGCTAACTATTTTGACTTTTTCTTTTTTTTTGCTTATCATAAATATACAAAAAAAACTGACATCAGTTTTGACATCAGTCGTCATAGCAACGCGCGTTACTCTATGCGATTATTGAAGCTCAAGACTCAAGACAACGTCTGTCGCGGGTCTGCTAGTGAACTATAAAACAATGGAAGTAAACCTAATTAATATTCGGTTTCATATAAATAGAAAGATACACGAAATAACAATTAATATGCTAATTTTGAAGATTCATATTAATTTAGCACCAGTATTTCGCACTAACGAGTCGTTAGAGAGTCCGTTGGTTTACAATGTTGACAAACTACACCACAAAGACTTGCAATCAAGGAAGGTCCACCAGTGGGACAATTTAGACTAACAAGAGCACTGGTGAAGCTTGAAATTGTAAATAAATAAATATTAAATACTGGCTGTCCCGACTGACGTTGTTCTGTCTTATTTCAATAGTCCCGTAGAAAAAAGCACTTTCAGTTTTTCTCGAATTTTACAATTTTACGATGGATTTTCCGAAAATTTATTTCATACAAACCTTGTCCTGACAATAAGAAACACATCAAATAATGAATTATCCAATTTGGTGCAGTCGTTCGGAAGTTATGCTCGTACATACATTTTGGCGATTCATTTTTATATTTATATATATATAAATAGATTAGAGAGCATTATCCCACAACGCCATCTAACCCCAAACTAGCAAAGCTTGTATTATGGGAACTAGATAACTTATAAAATACTTATATACGTTTTTTTATGATATATATTGTAACACTCACACAGCAGAAACCTCCATTTTTATAACACAAATGTTTCTCCCAGGTGGGAATCGAACCCACAACCTACAGCACAGAAGGCAGAGCTACTACCAACTGAGCTGTGAGTATCGCACACTTTACCGATTCGACAACGTTAGAAAACAGTGCTTAGGTAACAGCACGGCGTCATATCAAATAGCGATCAGCCTCGTCAAGTTGAAAATGTATTTTAAATGAAAATTTTAGGGCTCACATACACTATACATAGGCAGTAAAATGTGAGTACAGTTGCCATCAAAAGTAACTTTGATAAATACTGAATCACACCTAAATTTGAAAAATCACCTTTACAACCAATGCGCATTTAGTGAATCTCATTGAAACCACACTAATTTAAAATTACTTAAAAAAAAAACTAAAAAGAAGTGACGCAAATGTTTTGATCAAAAAGTAAACGGAAGAGTTAGTTCTTCAAGTTTTATGAAGGAATCGGTCCTACATAAATAAGGTAAAAAAAATATTTCTCCTTATATAGTGTCGGTTAAAAATAAATATTTTTTACACTAATTGTTGTTTTTATTGTCATAGAACATGGTAATTCTAATCAAGATATATAGATTCTATTAATTATCAAATATGTTTAGACTTTTCATTTTAAGGTAGTTTTTAAGAGCCAATTGACCTCGGTGGCTTGGAGGGTGAGTGGTCGAATGAGACGCGGGTGATTCTCGTGGTAGGACAAATGGTTGGGTGATTTGCAGATGTTTTTTCCTAATTTAGGTGCTGTGGTACCATAGAACTGGTAGTTTCTGACACCAACATGGTAAGTAGTAGGCATTCTAGTGTGGGGACAGAACTACTTTGAAAACTAGTACCATACCATTCGAATGTTTATAATCTACTAGCCGACCCGTAGCAGACTTTGTCCAGCCCAAATTATAATAAAAGCATAGAAAAAAATGAAAGGAAAATTGTTTATTTGTATTTTTTACGTTTTTTAGGGTTCCGTAACCAAAGGATAAAAACGGGACCCTATTACTAAGACTTCGCTGTCCGTCTGTCCGTCTGTCCGTCTGCCCGTCTGTCTGTCACAGGGCTGTATCTCATGAGCCGTGATAGCTAGACAGTAGAAATTTTCACAGATGATGTATTTCTGTTGCCGCTATAACAACAAATACTAAAAACCGAATAAAATAAATATTTAAGTCGGGCTCCCATACAACAAACGTGTTTTTTTGCCGTTTTCTATAGATAATGGTACGGAACCCTTCATGCGCGAGTCCGACTCGCACTTGGTTGGTTTTTTCTTCCTCAGACTTCATCAAACACATCAAAAAAGAAATCAGCCAAATCGGTTCAGCTGCTCTCGAGATTTGCGCTCAGCAACACATTCAGCGATTCATTTTCACTACATAGTATAAAGCAAAGTCGCTTCCCGCGTATGTATGTATGTATGTATGTTTGCTTATATCTTTAAAACTACACAACGGATTTTGATGCGATTTTTTTTAATAAATAGAGTGATTCAAGAGGAAGGTTTATATGCATAATACATGCACGATACAGTAGAGAAACACTGATAATTTTAGAGGTTTCTAATGTGATGTCGTAAATAAACACATTTTTTTGCGCTTATATTGCAAATGCTGGCTGAACCCCACGAGATATATCAAAATAATGTACTACAGTATTGTACACCTTAAAAACATCTACAAAAAAGTCCACGATGGTATTAGAAATGTCTTTTACGCACAGCGAAGCGGGCACGGGTCAGCTAGTTATATATAAGATTATGAGCGACTGAAAAATAGAAGTTATTTTAGTGTGAAATTGTATTTTATTTCATAAATTTTAGTTTACTGTTTTAAGTGCGATTGTACGTACAGAGAATTTCGATAACGCATTTATTCACATTTTCAAATATTTATTAGTTCCGGCGTTGGATAAAATAAGATTTTCTTTATGAATATTGTAAGTTATTTATTTTTTTGTGTAAATTAGATTCCGCGGTAATATTTACAAACCTAGGAACTAGACAACTATAAAGCTAGATTACAACCACTGTCAGCAAGCAAAAATTACACCAATATTAATATTATGTCAAAATAAAACCGGCCAAGTGCGAGTCGGACTCGCGCACGAAGGGTTCCGTACCATTATCTATAAAAACGGCAAAAAAATCACGTTTGTTGTATGGGAGCCCCCCTTAAATATTTATTTTATTTTGTTTTTAGTATTTGTTGTTAGAGCAGCAACAGAAATACATAATCTGTGAAAATTTCAACTGTCTAGCTATCACGGTTCATGAGATACAGCCCTGTGACAGACAGACGGACAGACAGACAGACAGACGGACAGCGAAGTCTTAGTAATAGGGTTCCGATTTTACCCTTTGGGTACGGAACCCTAAAAAAGTAGATATAATATTATTATTGGTGTGAAACATATTTGTCTGTGCCACCTACCTATTAATAAATACAAATAATTGACTAATAAAGTCGTAGTACATAGGGCAAAATATTAGTCGACATAAATCGATGTTTCGTAGTGAATACCTAATTATAATAAAAACTATGATTTCAGAATATAGTGTTTGTCCTTACTTCACTATATCTAATCAAAATAACAACCGCTGCTCGCCTCCACAAGTTATTTCAATTCATAGATGGCTTTAGATCAGAACACAGTCTTATAGGCTTTTTACATATCGGAAACGACTATGCGGTCTTCCTCAGAGCTCCCAAACCACACGAGAAGCATCTACTCTACGAACTCTACGAAGCCAAAAACATTCCCGATACAGGCATATACAAACCTAGATTACTAGCCATATCAAAAGTGCCTGTTGATTACATAAAAGATCAGCTGAAAATATACCGGTCGGAGCTATACAACGCTAAGTATGTCGATGATAATGTTGTCCCCGGGACTCAAGTGAAAACCCTCAGAGAATGGCAGATAGAGAGAGCGTTGAACTTCCACAGTAACGATGGGGTATTGCAAGACAAAATGCCTATTTTGAGGACGATTTTGTAATTCTAATCAAGATGTTTTTCATAAAAATGTAATTTTGTTTTTGTTTCTCGGCAGTTTGTCTTTACTATCTCACCCATATTTTACCAGTTATTAAAAAAATAGGTATAAATTTATGATTAAAGCTACGTGTCTCAGTGTACGTGATGCCCAGCAGTGGGACAAAATATATCGAAAAGAAGGAAAATGAGGAACCGACAACTTACCCACGATTGCTGGCATTTGCATTTATATCTTTATTTAAAAGTAGTTGGTTCAACTCGGTTTGGTTCATAGCTTAAAGTTAATTGAACGGTTAAATGACTTCACACACGGCAGCTATAATGTATATTAATGTATATTACATCCCGGGATTTAAATTATCTTTATGTATCACACACATAATGTAATGTATCTTTTTGACATCCTTTTCGAACAGAGATATATTATACGGAAATGTATTAAGATGTATCTAAAAAAATATATTTTTTATATCGCTCTGTATCTTAAGATACGAAGATGTAAAAATGTAAATTATAGCTGTCTTGTGTGGTGTCCAGATGATTTCTATGGGAAGATGTAATGAGATGTATCGTGTTATAATGCACATCTTTACATTATTAGCTGCTGTGTGTGAAGCCCTTTACGGTAAAAATTATCTTTGGTTTCCAGGCAGGCATTATAGTTTTCCAATTAAATAGTAAGGCGGGTTTACTTCTTTTCTAGATGATTTATACAGCATCAGGTAGAATTGTCATACAGGACGGTGTCAAAATCAAAAGGTATTTTTTTTTTAAATTAAATCACTAGAATCACTTCGAAACATGTTAGGAGCTGGGTGAATCTGTTTTGAATGATGAAGCGGTTTTAGATGAAGTAGACATGCCCAGCGTCTATACCATTCTTTTACTATCCAACTTAGTTAGCCTCATTCACAGTAAATACAAAGTCATTGATCAATACGTGCGGTATTGACTAAGCCGCGAGTTTCTGAGTGTTTTCCTTCACCGTCTTAAGAACGTATAAAACGCACATAAATTTAAAATAACAAAAATCATCATCGATGTACAGACTATGACCCACCTTCTCAATTGTCCCCTATGCCCTACCACCTGCACAGAGGACGACCTCATTAAGGTTACCGAGGATAGAGTGAAGGTGGCGAAATTCTACGCAAACATCATCTAAATCAATCTCTGTACCATTGACACGTAAGAAGAAGAAGAAGCCGGGATGCGAACTCACGACAATTGACTAAGCTATAACGGCCCATTAAGTATATAAAAAAATACTTCTTATAGGAATAATAAATTGACACCCCTTGTAATACTAACCTAGAAAACAGCGATCTTTTCTCAAATAAGAGGAGGTTTTCCTTATCGCTTAGTAAATAATTCTTAATATTCACTACTTGGGGCTCATTGACGATAATCCATCATTCCCCTACCGTCTGTGAGTTCTCGTAATTTTGCTCCGCTTCACAATTCATCTTGTGAAGGTTATTTTTAGGATTCCGTCGGAAAAAGTTTGCCATTTTGACGACGTGATTTTGAAACGTGGCAAACGTGAAATTAATATTTTACATTCAAATTATGAACGCACATGTACAACACTGTGTTTTGTTTAAAAAATATATTATCACTTTATTGTAGTTGTAGTATAAAACAAATAAATAAGTAAATATTGGTCGACATTTCACGCAGCGCCATCTAGCTTCAAACTAAGCAAAGCTTGTACTATAGGAACCAGATAACTGATAGAATACCTAAATACATTTTTTTAGGGTTCCGTACCCAAAGGGTAAAATCGGAACCCTATTACTAAGACTTCGCTGTCCGTCTGTCTGTCCGTCTGTCTGTCCGTCTGTTTGTCTGTCACAGGGCTGTATCTCATGAACCATGATAGCTAGACAGTTGAAATTTTCACAGATTATGTATTTCTATTGCTGCTCTAACAACAAATACAAAAAACAGAATAAAATAAATATTTGAGGGGGGCTCCCATACAACAATCGTGATTTTCGCATTCTAGCGCCATCTAGTTTCATTTGATGTTACTACGTTATTATAGGTACTTTTCGCGGTCTCATGCGACCGCTCGGGTTTTGAGAGGTAACATGAAAGAGGTTTTCAATTCCGCTGGCAGGTGGCGCTATTTTACCACTATCGGTAAAGTAAGTCGGTAAATAGGTGGTAGGTACTTCACATGATCGACTAAAAAGTTTGAAATTGAATTATTGAATTCATGTAGTTAGTTAAATAGGTAAGACCTAACCTAGGTAGATATTATTAATTTCAAATTAATTTCGAGTTCGAATCCTGGCCGTGCATCAATGGATATTTCTGTTCGAAAAATGTATATGCGCGTTACACGTGTTTATAACAGTGAAGGAAAACATCGTGAGGAAACCTGTTAGTATTCTTGAAAGCGGCGACGGGCTTGCAACCTGTCACGTGTGGAATGTTAACTACGTAGTTAGGTAAATAGGTAGGTTACGAGATATTATGAATTATTTTTTATGTTTCTAGGGTTCCGGACCTAAAGGGTAAAAAACGGGACTACTAAGACACCGCTGTCCGTCTGTCTGTAGGCTGTATCTCGTGAACCGTGATAGCTAGACAGTTGAAATTTTCACAGATGATGTATTTCTCTAAGAGTCCCACTTAAAAATAAATATTTAAGTGGGACTCCCGTACAACAAACGTGATTTTTTTGCCGTTCTGATAATAGTACGGAACCCTTCGTGCGCGAGTCCGACTCGCACTTGGCCGGTTTTCTATTTTTTTTGTTTGTAAACACATACTTAATATACATATTCACACCCAGACACAGAACAAACATCTATGTTCATCACACAAAGTCGAACCCACAACCTACAGCGCAGAAGGCAGGGCTACTGCCAGCTGAGCTGAGGTGAGGCCAACGTTTCTTGGATATATCCATAATAGTATCGAAATCACTTTACAGTGTATTTTAAAGCTTATTGTATAGAATATCGCGTGGAACAGGCGTAGTTTCACTTGCGCCTAAGACGTTTCAAAGTGATCCTTGTGGTTTTATTGCAATAAATAAACACCTTTTGATTTTTATAACGAATCAAAAATTGTTGTAGGTACGTATTGTTTAATGTTTTCCCTGATTAGCTCATTAATAATGATAGGTTTTAACTCAAAATGTTGAATCCAAACATATAATAAGAGAACACTTATTTTACATTATACTGTTAGTCCACGGAACCTTATATCTCTTACGTCAAAAATACTTGGCAAAAAAAATGTCTGGGCTCTAATAATAGTTTATTTGCCACACAAAAGTTTAGTTTATATACGATTTACCCTCTGCGATTTATACGAATGTAAAAGGCATTTTCTCAAACCGTATAAGGTATGACTTCTTGGCCAAGACGAAAATTTATTAATAGATACATTTGGTTGTACATGTGCTAATAATACCTGCCTCAAACTCAAAACTACGAATAATATTATAATGATACCTACCCGTACTTATATTATAACTAGCTGCTTGCCCCGGCTTCGCACAGGTGGTACCTGGATAAAAAGTGCCTATGTATTATTCTGATGTAAGTATAAGCTATATTACTATAAAGTTTAATCTTAATCCGTTTTTGCGTAAAAGAGAAACAAAAATACACACCCACTCACTTACAAACTTTCACATTTATAATATTATCCTACTAATATAGGACGATACAAATTGAAAAAATATATAAAAATATATAAAAATATATAAAAATCAATGAAATATATTATTTTGTTACCTTACCTTTAGTATTAATACAAGGTAATACAAGGGTCAATCAAAACTTTTGATTTTTTCCTAACACATTTAATTTCTGGTTTAAAACATCATCCCCATTGCGTCTTAGCATCCCTTGATTGTTTCGTCCCTAATTCGATTAAATTCTGTAAAATTAACAGTGTTTTTGTCGATTTTCAACCGTTTTTTAATTAAAAAGCTTTTTTTGACGATTTTTCTAAGTTTTTAATCGAAACTTGTCGATTCTTTACGCTGTTTCTACTTCAACATCTTCCTGAAGCTCTACCACTTGTACCTGCAAAGAAACAGAACGATTAGTCGCAAGAAAATTTGAAAAGTGCCAAACCGCCTATCATAATGTTCATATACCCAGGCCAACTTGCAATTACAACTCTGCACTTATAATAGGTATTACATTTACGACCAAACGCTCTCCAGATAAACTTGTGCTAAGTGAAACGTCCATCGCTGAAAAGCGAAATTTTCCAAAGCTCCACTCAAATAAAAGTAGGGACCGTGTGTGCTTTAGCAACCCGACATTTCCCCAGCGAGGAAAGCCCCAGCTAATTTCCCTACAGGCCGAGCTAGTTTGCAGTCAAAGGCTAAAAAGTTGGCCGCAGTTTCTACAAATTGACTTAACGAAATTATCAGTAATTATTGTTGGTGTAACCTCAAAAACTTGTGCTGATTTTATTTCTTCCAATTATTTAGGGCATACTCGAAAATATATTTTATTAAGTTAAATCATACTCTTATAAAAGGACCGTTTGCTTTGTCCTTAGAGCCTTGATCTCGTAAGAACTGCGACCGCCTATTCACGGTCCTATTAAAGTACTACCGCGGACGATTTATGAAGCTTTTGAAAGAACAATTTATATTTTTAACTGCAGATCGGCGAATACTAAGTATACTAAGTATTCGCCGATCTGCCGTTGATTGCGATGCTCATGATGAAGAGCATCTTAATTGTCTCGAAACGTCAGCAATATAACAAGAAACGTGGTAATTAGCCGTATTTGTAGTTAAAATGAATAACAACCACGATAGTTTTAATTCTACGATTTATATTGTTCAATTATTGTAATCTCTGAGAGTTTCTATTACTATGTAGTCATTACTATCAAGTAATTAATGCCGTCAAAATTTTATAGGCTTTAGGACTAGGTATGCTCGTTTGCTCCTAAATGGTAATTTTATTACTAACTATCTGTACCCTGCGCGCATTGCTACGCCACCAACTCACAAACTTTTGTGGGCTCATGCACAACTATGCTAAATATCATCACATGATTAAATGCATAGTTAACGATTCTATAAAGGATATACAGACATACACACATTTTAAATTTGTTTAAAATTATGGTCACCATGCATTCGTCTAATAAGGTATGCCGCTTTCTAGAAAATCAGAGTTTAAATGCTACATTAATACAGAGTGTTCTAAAAAAATGTGTCAAGCTGAAGTCCAGAGGTAGAGCGGAGTAAGTAAATACTTTTATTTTAAATGGGTAAGTGTGAGTAAAAGCCGCCAAGCTAAAGTGGGATTGGGCGGGCCATGTTGTTCGTACGCACGCGGATAGGTGCCAAAAAGCTCTGGCGTAATGATCTAGAGAACTTTCATCAAGACTGGCAGGTGACGGCACGGGACCGTTAGTGAAAATCTTTAAGGGAGACCTTTGCCCAGCAGTGGGACAGTCATGGCTAATGAAAAAAAAACCGGCCAAGTGCGAGTCAGACTCGCGCAAGGGTTCCGTACCATTATCTATAAAATACGGCTAAAAAACACGTTTGTTGTATGCCCCACTTAAATATTTATTTTATTCTGTTTTTAGGTTTATTTGTTATAGCGGCAACAGAAATATATAATCTGTGATAATTTCAACTGTCTAGCTATCACGGTTCATGAGATATAGTCCTGTGACAGACAGACGGACAGCGAAGTCTTAGTAATAGGGTCCCGTTTTTAACCTTTGGGTTTTTAACGGAACCCTAAAAAATGTGTGATTAGTGAGTAGAGTGGTTTGAATAAGTAGTACTTGAACTTTCATTTTGCACAATTTTGAAACATCTTGTATAGGAATATTGTCTGAAATTTCTGGATCAGATCGCTCAGTCAAGTATATTTGGTCAATTTATAACACAGCAGATGTCTCGTACTGACTATGATTGAGCAGTATTGACGGAACATATAGCTGTAGATATCCAATTTCACCGGTTTTATGAACACAGGGTGCATCCATGACATCGAAATTAGACTACTACCGAAAACCGAAGATACACAAAATACTCTGTCTATAGTACAAACAAAATTGCTTGATTTTGAGGGATCAACTTTTAACTTTTTTTGTATCAATGCGAATAGTAGGGGTTGTTTTGTTGGGTTATTGTAGGGGGGTTTTGGGGATTTCTGAACAAAAACTCCAGAAATGCCCATTACACACTCAATTCGCTGCCAATCGATGGGGTTGTTAGTTTAATTTTTTTCAGTGATAGACAAGATTTGTGATCTGAAAATCCAGTTTCAGTTTTTGGGAGCAGCCCTATACAGTATGCACTCTGTATGTTTGGTTGAATTACTTAGGGTGGAATAGAACAATTTTTACTTGAAAGTTTATTTCGATTTGAAAACTTCAGTTATTCTTCAAGGGGGAGAATGGGAGAAATTCTTCTGGGTGTCTGAAGATTTTAAAAGGATGTTTGCCATACAAACCCATAAGTGTAATATAAACCTATATCATATTTAATATTGATAAATAATATTAATAAATTGTAAAGCGGCGGCGGACTTGCAACCGGTCACGTATGGAATGCTAGCTACTGCAAAATGTAATATTTAGACGTGCCTCTGACTACCCACTTTAAAGCGCGTGGAGTTCTGAGAAGATATCTTACTTGGGGATTATAGTCGTGATTATTATAGTCCTATTTTTTTATAAATAATTTACAACATTAAAATGTTAGGTACATAGTTCTCAAACATCTCCCAGAAGATAATCATCATTAATTTAAAATCCCGATGAAGTTTATTCTGCCACTTTTATTTGTAGAACAGTAACATAAAACCATTTTAAATCGTAAACAAAGACAGAATAAAAACCGTCTGCTTTATTTAGTCCGTGCCTGTTTGGGTAATCCTCAAGCGCAAGGCTGCTAAAAGAGCTGAATTAGCCGGAAAGCTCGAAAAAAATTATTATTATACATTTTTAGTGACCCTATTACTAAGACTTCGCTGTCCGTCTGTCTGTCTGTCACAAGGCTGTATCTCATGAACCGTGATAGCAAGATAGTTGAAATTTTCACAGATGATGTATTTCTGTTGGCGCTAGAACAACAAATACTAAAACAGAATAAATTAAATATTTAAGTGGGGCCAAGTGCGAGTCGGACTCGTGCACGAAGGGTTCCGTACCATTATCTATAAAAACGGCAAAAAAATCATGTTTGTTGTATGGGTAACAAAAAAATATTTAAGGGTTTTTAGTATTTGTTGTTAGAGCAGCAACAGAAATACATAATCTGTGAAATTTCAACTGTCTAGCTATCACGGTTCATGAGATACAGCCCTGTGACAGACAGACGGACGGACGGACAAACAGACAGACGGACAGCGAAGTCTTAATAATAGGGTTCCGATTTTACCCTTTGGGTACGGAACCCTAAAAAAGGACGGAGTTTGGGAGATTTCCGTCTATTTGGATTCGTAGAAGACCCTACCCACTCAGGTGATGTTACCGCAACGTACAAAAGGTAACACCGCCAATAATGAAAACGAACATTTGGATTCATGAGGCCAAGATCACAGCTGCGTAGTAAAATAAAAGGTAGAGTACACAATATATCTCTATTGATGAATAAAGAAAGGGCGGATTCGGGGTTGATTTTGGCTTTATTCTTTTAGGGCGGTACGCATAACTGTGTTCAATTACCTTGGGCGAGGTGAATACCTGTATTGTACGATTTGGCAACGGATTATTTATATTAACGTCAGTCTATGTTCTGGAGCCAATAAAGAAATGTATTTTAACTATAAATCCGTGTTGGCCGAGTGGAGGGAGGTACCTCGACTTTCATTTTGAAAGTCGCGAAACACGTGATCAAAACGGTGCAGGAAAACATAGTGAGGAAACCAGTTAGTATTCTTATAAGCATGTATGTAGCTAGTGTGATTATAGCGATTTAGCTATTCATAGTTTTGAGTAAAAACTAAATTAGTGTTTTGGAAGAGCCATGCCAAGTTTGAAAAATAAATCTATCGAGATAAGTTTCACAAATCGTGTTTCTATCTATTTATCTAGATCAAATCCTTAAGTTATCTTTGTAATAAAAATTAAAACTGTATGTTTGCGGTTATTGAGAAAAAACGATTTTGCATTCATCAAAAAAATATATATATTACTCGTCTTCACTACATAGTATAAAGCAAAGTCGCTTCCCGCTTCCCGCGTCTGTATGTATGTCTGTATGTATGCTTATATCTTTAAAACTACACAACGGATTTTGATGCGGTTTTTTTTAATAGATAGAGTGATTCAGGAGGAAGTTTTATATGTATAATAACATGCTTAATGTATTAGAGAACCACTCATAATTTTAAGATTTCTAATATGAAGTCGTAAAACTATCTGTCCCCCAGCGAAGCGGGCACGGGTCAGCTAGTAAACAATAAATACGAGTATATAGGTCAACAAAAGGAAAAGTTCAAAGAAACGTCGGAAACACAGAAAGAAAGCTTATTCAAATTCCACTAATTCAATTAGCCAGAAAGTCCATCGTTGGGATATTACGAAAGACAAATCGCTCCGTTTCACGCCACAGAAATAATACTAGTTCCGCGCTACTAAATTCCTAAGGATAGCCACTAAAATATATACTTGTAGATAAGATAAACAAAATACGATTTTAATTTTAGCTTTACAATGTAGATCAGTGATGGCCTTATTTTGATAGCTTTACAAACTGGCTGAAGGTCACCCAAACTCAGACACATTATACATTCAAATAAAAAGTATATGTCTCCAGACGGCATGTTCGCTAGCAACCGGTCGAAAAGAACTTTAGTGCTATTTGTGCGCGCGAGCAAGCGTCACAAGCGTATTTTGCGCGATGTCAAGAAAAAACTACGCGTTTTTAATAGCTATTTTAGTATCCGCTTCGGTTTTAAACGATGTGAACGCAAAATTGCATAGTATTCGTCATACGAATGGAAGCCAACATGCAAGCTACAGATCAACATACGACCACAAGCAAGCCTTCAAGCCAAGCAAGCCTTCTGACATTAATTACCCGCTAGACCTATCGGGATCTGGACATAGCATTCGAAAGACTGGAAACTTAAGCTCTCTTTCCAATGTAAAACCTTTGTATTTTTCGCATTCTGATCTTTCATCGGGCGGTGATTCTTCAAACTTAGTGTACTTTGACTCGAAACACAACGGACGATCGGGTAGTGCGAGCCCCAACACAAGATCTTCAAGACCATCCAGAAAGATATTAAGGCGTTCAAAACCCAAGCAATCACGTCTCACGAAAAGATCACAACTCAATACAACATCCACGCATCCACGCAATACGACGAGATCAGCATACCGTACAACACTCGAGCACCCTCGCAATACGACAAGACTAACATACAATACAACAACCAAGCTTCCACGTAATAAGACAAGAACCTCACTTCGTACAACACCCAAGCCTCCACGCAGAACGAAAAGACCATATCTTTCAGCAGCCATAACAGTAAAGAGCAAACCGCAAAATCAACATAATTATTACTACAGTCCTCCAACTGCGATCGACTTTCATCAAAATGGAAAACTCATCAGGTATCCAGTGTATAAAGGTAAAGATGTTCCTCAGAATGTATACTTGTACAGATCCTCTAAGAGCAAGTACCGCCGTCTGCTTGCAGGATTGGCTCTTTACAACTTGGGTATGATTTCAAAGAGGCACTTGCAGCACTACCACGAAACATTCGATTCTAAACCTGGTGAAATTTGCATGCTCGGAGTGCTATACAAAGCAGGTGCGCAGGACGAAATGGCTATAAACTGCCATACGATAACATACTTTATATGGAAAAAAGAACAGAAGCCGAAAAATGTTTCCATATTAAACAATCAGACCCTGAGTTCTAACGGTTCTTTAGCTGCTTCAAGTTTTGTGAAAAACAATGTGACCAAAACAAACAATACGTTAGATTATGCCGTACAAAAAAATATGAAATCAAATCAAATGTTACTATTAAATGAAACTATAATTGAATATGCTAAATTCAATGATAAGAAATTTTTCGGGAATTCAGTAACCGTAAAACCCAGCATGGAGTGCTATGTTATAAAAACCACACGGAACTCAGAAATGAGGGAGAGAGTAGCATGTGGTCTACTCCGGGCATATGCCCTAGAATCATTGCATTTGACTAAAATTTCCAATTATGAGTTCAAAACACCATTAAATATTAGTTTAGTTGTATTAGCATTAGTATTATGCATATGCATATTTATAGCATTTGCATATAAAAAAATAAAAAACAAACGGGATCAAGACTGTGATACCCAAGTATAAATCTAGACATCCTCTCAGATCTTCAGGCAATCAGATTCTTGAAGATGACTAAAAAGTTTAGTCAGAGGCACGTCCAAATATTACATTTGGCACATGCCCACATTATGTAGTAGTTAGCATGCCACACGTGACAGGTTGCAAGCCCGTCTCCGCTTACAAGAATACTAACTTGTTTCCACACGATGTTTTCCTTTGCCGAGCACGAGTTTTTTGGTTATCATCGATCAAGATGCATGGTCTGAACATTTTGTTTAAATTTTCGGGAGTCTTAAGACGAGTAATACATTTTTTTGATGAATGCAGAATCGTTTTTTCCTCAATAACCGCAAAACATACAGTTTTGTTTTTTATGATAAAGATAACTTAAGGATTTAATCTAGATAAATTATAGACAGAAACACGATTCTCGATAGATTTATTTTCCAAAGGTGGCTCTTCAAAAACACTATATTTGTTTATACTCAAAACTATGAATAGCTGAACAGTGCATTTTTATATTATTTGTTAGATAATCATACTAGCCACCGAAATTAAAATCAGTTTCTTTTAAAGTTTGATGGTTTTCAAGATATGGTTTTATCACTAGTTTTGTTATTGAATTTCTTTTATTTCTTTTAAGTATGTACACGCAAGTGCCATAATTAATCAGAATCAAAGACCCCTCATTCAATAATCCTGGTCAGCATTTGAATAATAAACAAATTCATTTAGGTTAAACCTAGTTTGGGTACGTGGTTCCTAATATTTGAAAAATGTAATTTAATTTAAGAAAAACCTCTGTTTATCTATGCACATAAGGATGTTTGTTGAGAAATAATATAGTCTTACTTAAGTATAAGTAATTTTCTAAAATCAATTAAACTAAGGCAACAATCTTTTTGCTATTTTTATTGTTATAATAATAAGCCTAATTTTAATTAAATATAATAATTATTTTAATGCGCTGTGTAAATTTTGTTTTATTGTTTACTTTTCCAAATTAAATTAACAAGCGCATAATCACACAAAAACAAACAGAACTTGTTCAAAATATTACCATTCATATGACGGGTTCTCGATCTTATCTCGATCAATTATAACTGAAACGTGAAAGTTTGACTCGCGCACCGAGGGTTCCGGTGGAAATTTGCTAGGAATGTATCAAGCTATTAATTGAAAATCCTGAGATAAGAACACAACATGTGTAAACAAACAGACAACGAAGTGATCCTATAAGGGTTCCATTTCTCTTCTTTATTTCTATCTTTGTACATTTGGGGCAATATAATATATAAACCAATTTTGCATTTGTTTTTATATATAATACTTTTTTTTTATACTTATTATTTTGATAAATGCAGTGGTAGCTGCAGGTGCAAGTGAAAAGGAATTTACTAAGGAGTTCCATTATAAGTGTCTGTTGAAGAGCTCCTAACTCCATCATCCGATCAAATCGCTTTTACCATTTTATTATATTATCACAAAAACTAAAGGTGTATGCAAAATTTCAGGTTGGAGATAACTGCTTCAAAATTGAGTTGTAAGATTCCACTCGAACAAACATAGTTACATACATACCTACATACAATGCAAGTTAAATAAAAGCTTGTAAAAAGGCTACAACTCTACACCCACCCTAACTACATCACTGCCTTCACCGCAACATAATTTATTTCCAAAAATGAATTCGACTATGTGATAATCCACCAAGATGTCTAAGTCATTAGACGGTCTTGTAGAGAAGAAAAAGAATTTGAAAATAATGCCTAACTGTCGTACCGAGGCGCGTCAGTCAACGCGAAGTGTTTTATTACCACGCTTCGACTCCCCTCTTAATTATTTATTTTTGTTACATCAAAGATAAAAGAAATTGCAGCTAGCTCAATCAATCAATTTATAGGTTTGTCATTAATACATTTCTCACAGCGTCATCGGACCTTTAACTAAACAAAGCTTGTACTATGGGGACCAGTTATTTGATAGAATTAAACAAATAAAAAAAAGGAAAGGAAAAAAATCGGACAAGTAGTTTTGGAAATAAATTACAACATTGTTTTGTACAAACAAATGTTTAATAGCGCCCCCAGGTGGGTTGTCGCCGTAACACCTATCTAAGAATAATCTAGGTACACTGTTATTATAAACAGAGTAAAAAACTACTAGACCATTTTCTCAGAACCTCTCCTTGTTTTTCGTTGAAAAACTAGATTTTGCAATGCAAAGTACCGCGCGGCGGTCGTGGCTTGGAGACAGCGGAGAGCGGGGCGGGAGCGACAGAGGGAGCGAAGCGATGCTACAATAAATGCATTCTTAATATGCTGCCGTCCTTCTCTCTGTCTCGAGGCCGTCTTAGCTTGCGTGTTAGAAGTTTAAGCCTGAGATACGCAAGAATAGTATTATAAAGCTGGGCTAGCTAGCTTGAGCCTCGGTATACTATCCTGCTGGCTTATTTAGTAAAAATCTATGATTTTCATAGCCAGCTTTGAGAACAGATTTAATAAAATTGGTATTTTTTTTAAATCTATGATTTCCATAGCATATGAGAATAGATAAGGTACATAGATTCTATAATAGTTAACTATTAAATTAGTATTCTATAAATTCTACTGATGTATGAAGATCATAGATTTTTACTAAATAAGCCAGCTTGCTTGGCATTATGCTGTTTTCATGTCAGTACCCGAAAACACGTGGTTGCGGACAGAAAGCAAAACGCGTGGTCACTGCTCACTTGCCAATTGAATACTAACTGTGCCGGCCACATAAAGCTAGAACACAAGCAAGAATAGTCAAATTATTAGTACCTACTTATTTATACTATCCTAGTATGAAACAATAGCTTTCTTAGCTAGAAATTAAGCTATTTCCGTATACATAGAGAGAGTTGCTAGCTTACTATCCTGGCTTGAAGAACTAGCCTCGTGTATCTCGGGATTTACATCGTCAAAACAAGGTGATGTAAGCACCAGCAAGGAACTTTGAATTTAAGATAAGTGAACTGTCTGAAAATGTATTCACTAGGTAAATCTATAGTTAGTATTGTTCATGAGGTAAAATTTATTTTGATTTTGGAGGATCTACAGAACAACTGAACCGATCCTAAAAAAATGTTTACTGATAGGAAGTCGTGATATTAGCTATAAAGGGTCAAATACCTATATAGGTTATATTTACCTATATAAGGTTGTGGTGCCTACCCCGGTTTTGGTCATTTTCAATTTTCGTAGTCAATAACTAAGCAAAGCAAACAAACTTGTTTAAAATCTATAGTTAATACAATTATTTGTCTAGGGTCTGTTTTGATTAATAACAGTTGTGATGCGTTATAGCTAGACATGATTGACCACAACTAAATATTTTCCGTTTTGTCTATTTAAATATGAATAATTAATAAATAAATATCGCCTGTTACAAAACCTTTGCTTAAACCAAAAGATAGATAAATACTCTTTTCTATGTTGTTTAAAAATCGTTGTTTTAATCATTTTTAAATTTCAACCGTTTATTTGAAAATTATTTTTTTGTAAAATGCCCACAACCAGCGCTTTTAATAAAATAAAAAGTAGTTTAAAAAAAATAGAATATACCTATATTTATTTATTTTTACATTATCTGGGGGCACGGTAGTGCCCCCGCCAAGTCAAGCAATAAAGCGGCACGGCTGTACCATCCTTTTCTCGAAGCAGTTCAGGCCATTTAATTAGCTAACCTTTACGTAATAACTTAAGACAGAAGGACCCTTAAAGTAGGGACTAAATAAATTAACCGACTTGGTATTACATGGATCTCACAACTTTTTACGGTAGAAGAACCGAGTTGCGTTGCGAGACTTGGCTTTTTTTACAAGTTATGTTTTTGATGGCATTTATATTTACTTATATATAATGTTACCTATTAGGTCAGCTACTATTATTATTTTATTAGGGAATGTACAATTACTATACGTTCCTGCTTAAAATAATTAGACTTGGAATTATCGCCGGCACAATAGTGCAGCCTTCTTATATGAGGCTGATTAAGAAATCCTGAGTAGCGTTCCAATTTTAAAAGGGTTAAGGCCCGGCTCACACCCACACACGTATTTCAATGATTTTCAGGTACCGATTTAAAAACCAGGAATCACAATTGTGAGGATATATTAATACAAAATTACTGATAATATATTCATCTTTAATAGTAGATAATAAAAACTGGCCAGTTCTATACAACATTTTCAAAAAAATACGTTTTTACCGTCGCAAGAACCGCTGAAAATGTCGAAAAATGGGGTCTGGTTAGGTACCAATATCTTTAGACCCACAGCATATTTTTATTTGAAAATAATACGAAATTGTAGATTTTATATTTCTCTATACCGCGTGGCATTATCTTGTTTTCAAATAATTTACTTTTTCATTTATGAACAATATAAAATGCAATAAAACTTATCCATACATTTTTTCCATACAAAACTCACATTCACCTCAAGTCGGCACGTCAGTCAGCGCTCAGACGCGCTCGGGGAAGCACGTCCACGTCACATTTTTCTTCGAATTTAGGGGAAGTCTGACATAACCGGATACTGGGGTAAAATAGTGGACATGCAAAACTAATGATAACATTTGTATAATATATTGCCTTGACGAATTTGGTGCAAGCCACACAGATGAAGGTTAGGTACAATGCATGAGTTGTAAGGGCTGGGCTCATGTACACTGTACAGACTATGAAAGAGTTGGATGATTTTTTTGTAGAAGATGCGTTACATCGTGTTACGTTTCGAAACAGTATGATAATAGTTTACGGTTTTACCTTTTTGCATACGTCGCGTTGGAGCAAAATCGAAATAAGCAGATGTTTCGTATTTGATTGTTATTTTAATAAAAATATTAAATTTCAGAAAAATGTGAACCTGTTTGTGTCCCTAATTAGTCCTACTAAATAAATATAAATAATGATTTGATACATTTCTGTTTTGAAATGAAAGTTCTAAAAAGGTACCATGACCCTTAGTACGGTTTTAACCCGGCCTCCCCTATATTACCAAGCGTGTTTTTTTATACATGGATGGAAAAAATTGATACTTTATCTGAACAAAATGCGAAAAATTACCTGAATTTTCGATTACGAATATAATTTATATTTATTATCTATCTACATTTAATATTATAAATCTGATTTGTTTGTGCGGATGTTAGGTATGTTTGGATGTTTGTACCTCAATCAGACTTAAACGACTAAACGGATGAAATTGAAATTTGCTGTCGATGTAAATATACCCCTAGCTTATAAATATGCTATTTTTAATTTAAAAACATCCTCAAAACTATAAAAAGACTCCGAGTGCTGGTGTGCAACAAATCTAGCATTAATCAATTTTGACGACTGATGAATGACTGACGAATGATACGATACGCATTGAACCAAAAATGTTGAACCTTCTAAAAAGGTCGGTATTTGTTATTATCAAGGCAAGGTTTATCTGGGGGCACGGTAGTGCCCCCGCCAAGTTAAGCAAAAAAGCGGCACAGTCGTACCATCCTTTTCTCGAAACAGTTCAGGTCATTTTTTGGACAGACAGACAGACATTGAAATCTCACAACTTTTTACGATAGAAGAACTGAGTTGCGTTGCGAGAATTGGCTTTTTATTTTAATTTTTACAAGTTGTTTTTGATGGCATATACTTAAGTTGTACATGATGCAAATAATTAAATATTAAAAAAATAATAAAGTGTCCTGAAAAATTGTTTAATTCGAAATACTGAAAGTGCTCTTTAGTGTTTCGTAGTTTACAAAAAACCCTTATAGTTTTGCCATTTCCGTCCATTCGTCCGCAGCTTAGCTCAGATACTCTTAATACTAGAAAGCTGTAATTTGGCATGAATATACTAGTCACGCCGACAATGTGGTAGAAATAAATATATATTTTCAGATGTTTTTTTTTTCTCGCATACTCTCCATGTCTTTGGATAGGTCTTAAAAAGTATTGCGGGTTTGTGATGTCATTTAGTATAAATACAATGGAAAATATGAATTTGTAAAAAGAGCAGCTGGTCATCTCTTTTTCTGGAAAGAAAATATTATGGAAGATTATTTAGTAAAATATAACAATAACTGTTTAATTCCAGAACTTGTTGACCCTCGCTACGCGCTGTCTATGGATCTTCGAGATCATAGCTCGCACACAATATTCAAAAGCATACCTACATATTTTATCAGTATTTCACTTTCAAAACTTTCTGTGAGTGGTACTCGAAACGTTGACGGTGCCGTCATCGATTTTAGATGACAATAAGTTTTTTTATTAAAAATATATTTTTTAAATCAAGCTTTTGTAAATTCTTGTGCTCTAGTTCTCGTCAAGATAAAAATAACGAGCCCAAACGCGACGTGGTTATGTTGTGTAGTTGAGGAGTTCCGATGGCTACATCCGACCTCCATCATCAGACCAGGTATATAGATATGCAAAGTTTTGCCTCAATTCGACTATTTAGTGAAGAGTTCCGTTGAACAGCTCCTGACTCCATCATCAGATCAGCTCGCTGTCACCATATTATGTATGCAAAATTTCAGCTCAATCGATTGGGGATAACTGCTTAAAATTAAGTTGCAAGATTACACCTTATCAAACATAGATACATAAATATGTACATAAACTGCAAGTTAAATAAGAGCTTATAAAAAAACGATACTTACCGTTTTGTCATAATGTATTTTATTAGTAGGTATAGGTACCTAACAAATATTTTTTGCACAGTCAAATATTAGTAACTGTGTAGTAGCACTTTACGATTTGTAACCTGTCTTATAATATATATTAATTTTTTCTATATTTATTTTCTTTTTGTCAAGTGCAACCTATAAAATTATTAAGTACATACCTACCTATACAAATATGACATACCTATTGCACCAAATATTTTCAAGTATCAAGACTAGTTATTTAGTCTTGGTAAATGAAGTGTGAAGTAGCTTCAATGTGTGCGTTTGCACTATTCGTAGTGTGCGGCCACAGAATACGGAAAAGTACAAAAAATGCGAGCTGTCATATTTGAAACAGCCGCCTTAAGAGTTGGCAACATTTATACCGGTGTTGTCGATGTAAAAATGTTATCTTAAAATATATAAATTACGCGTCACGTTAGTCCGCGATGGACGCTTAAACAACTTAACCGATTTTAATCAAACTTTGCACACCGTGTGCAAACTGCACATGAAAGATAGGATAGCTTACATCTCAATTTATAGTCGCAATATTATTTTATTGCAAGCTGTTGACACAGCAACGCGTGGCCGGGTCTCAAATTAAATAAAAAACTGAGCTAGCTGCTTCCATAATATCCAAGCCCTTCAAGAAAAAAATACGCAGCGCGTTTAAGCATCAGATTTTGTGTTAAATATAGCACCCCTGTTGAGTCTTTTTTACTCGCACACTGGTTTATAATTAACGGGCCTGTCTTTATTTTTACAAAATGCATTTCTTCAGTGAAATCAGAAGAAGCTATATTTAGGCAGTCGCGAGCTCTAATTTGAACCAATTTGATTTGGCGTGGTACGAGTAGCAAATCAACGGAGAATATAAAAAATAATATTAAAATAAACGTTTTCAAATTCTATACACACCTACCTAGTACACTCTTGTATAGAAAAACGGACAAGTGCGATTCGGACTCGCGCACGAAAGGTTCCGTACCATTGTTACTGGCCTCACAGCTTAGTTGGTAGTAGCTCTGCCTTCTGCGCTGTAGGTTGTGGGTTCGATCCCCACCCAGGACAAATATTTGTGTGATGAACATAGATGTTTGTTCTGTGTCTGGGTGTTATTAGGTATCATATGTATGTATTTACAAAAAAAATGTATATAAGTATTCTATCAGTTATCTAGTTCCCATAGTACAAGCTTTGCTTAGTTTGGGGATAGATGGCGCTGTGTGATAATTTCCACCAATATTTATTTTTATTTTTATTATTTACTAGCGACCCGCCCCGGCTTCGCACGGGTAGCATGTTATTATACATATAAACCTTCCTCCTGAATCACTCTATCTATTAAAAAAAACCGCATCAAAATCCGTTGTGTAGTTTTAAAGATATAAGCAAACATACATACAGACATACAGACGCGGGAAGCGGAAAGCGACTTTGCTTTATACTATGTAGTAGTGACTAGCGACCCGCCCCGGCTTTGCACGGGTAGCATGTTATTATACATATAAACCTTCCTCCTGAATCACTCTATCTATTAAAAAAAACCGCATCAAAATCCGTTGTGTAGTTTTAAAGATATAAGCAAACATACATACAGACGCGGGAAGCGGAAAGCGACTTTGCTTTATACTATGTAGTGATTGGTCTTGGGATAGTTATCCCAAGAACAAACTTAACATTGTAGTTGTAAAACATGTTCACCCATACATTTTAAATGCAAATGTCAGTTGGTACGTACAATATTGAGAGACTTACTAAGTTATTTTGAGACCATAGACTTTTTATAGATATTAACCATGTATTTTTTGGAGTTTACTCCTTAAGAATCGGTTTCTGATATAAGGCGCCCGGTAAGAAAAAAATGTGAGTAGTAAAATCTACTGAACGCATGACCTCGTTACGTTTTTGGTGCGCAACTTTCTAATTTGGTGTGAGCAGTACAGCTAGATCGTGGGTAGTGTGTACCCTTACTTTGCCTATACTTTATAATGCTTTCTCTCACTCTTACTGATGGCAAAACATCTTATAGTGGGGGTACGCTCTACGCACGATCTGGTAAACTCCAGTCGTGCGTCGGAGCTGACACACACAATTTTTTTTTGTGTTTTGGTGATCGGCATCGGGATCATTGCAGCGCAGTTTTGCGAGATTTTAAATCCTCTGCGCTTCCATCCACCACTCTGCGCAGGCCCTTATTTATTCCCTACTTGACAGCTGGCTTATTTTGTAAAAAGACGATGATTATCATATTATGGCTTTCAAAGCGAGATTATGTCTTTCATAGCAGTTTAGTTACATAGATTCTACAAAAGTTACTATGAAGTTAGTATTCTCTAAAATCTATGATTTTCACAGCCATAGCTTTGGAAATAAATTAGGTTCATATATTCTATAATAGTTACGATGAAACTAGTATTCTCTAAATTCGACTGATGTGGCTGTTGCTATGAAAATCATAGATTTTTACGAAATAAGCCAACAGGTTGCCCATCACCGCTTATAAGAATTCTAATCGAGCTGTGCCGAATCGGTAGGACCAGTACTTTCTTGCATGATCCGCATCATATATCATGGCGCCGGTTACCGGCACCTGCGGGCCAATAACAAGCGTCTCGTTTTTCTTACCGAACGTCCGGCAACGTGAAATATTGACACGGGTCTAATCCGTGTGACACTGCCTTTATTTTGCTGATTTGTCCGAGAAAATAAAACAACAATAACACGATATTTTGACTAAATACCAAACATTTTTATAAACACTTGCCGATCCGTGACATAAATTTTAATAATCGCATAGGAAAAAGCAATTTTACAACTTAAATTTTTTTCCCTACAAACTTTGTACTGATAAAATAAAATACGAATTTTAGTAGAATGCGTATCATTCAGTAGTCAAAACTGCGTTGCTATGACGACTAAACGTTATTAGTCTGTGATGTCAGATTTGTTGCACACCAGCGCCATCTATACCAAAACTTAGGGGTTGTTTTTCGGATTTTAAGTTTACAGTAAATTCTTAATCCGTTTTGTCATTTAAGACTGATTATGGCACAAACATATAAACAAACTCACAAACTTTCGCATATAGAATATTATTTAGATATTTTAGCCTTATTCATCATTCTACAGAATAACTTAAAAGTGCCTGTGAAAGTTCAGAGGTAGGGAACACGAATCCAGCGACTTTTAAGCTATTGCATAGCTTCTATCGCGGGCCTTGAGCGTGGAGACCGAATCCAGAAATTTCGTAACGAAAATTTTACGAGACACTCACACTCACGCAATATGCGTGAGTGTGAGTGTTAGAGATTTCTCTTTTTGGATTTCAAAAAATCGATTTTTAAAAAATCGATTATGTAAATTACACATATAAATCGATTTTTGTAAACTAAGTTTTCCGAACGCGAACCGAATCGTTCGTTGGCCATTTTCCCGGACGTGAACCTACATATAGTCGCCTCCCAAACGGGAACCGACCCATCGATCGTCTCTCCGAAAGCGATCCGAACCATATAATTCGATTTTTTGGAAAATCGATTTATTTGTAGGGACAAAAAATCGATTATTAATTAATAGATTTTTTTCAATCAATATTACATCCCTATGACTCATGTCATGCCTGCTTAGAGTGATTTTCGCATTCCAGCGCCATCTAGTTTCATTTGATGATACTACGTTATTATAGGTGCTTTTCGCGGTCTCATGCGAAAGCTCGGGGTTTGAGAGGTTCGCAATTCCGCTGGCAGGTGGCGCTATTTTACCACTATCGGTAAATAGGTGGTACTTCACAGACATGATCGACTAAAAAGTTTGAAATTGAATTATTGAATTCATGTAGTTAGGTAAATATCGAATCCTGGCCGTGCATCAATGGATATTTCTGTTCGAAAAATGTATATGCGCGTTATACGTGCTTATAACGGTGAAGGAAAACATCGTGAGGAAACCTGTTAGTATTCTTGAAAGCGACGACGGGCTTGCAACCTGTTACGTGTGGAATGCTAACTACGTAGTTAGGTAAATAGGTAGGTTAAAGATTTTGACATCTATCGATGAATAGCAGAACTTTTAATGACTTTTTGAAATATCACGCTTGTCTCTTTAGTTTAGCAACTCGCCAATAGGTGGCATTGGTTGTATCGGCGTTAAAAAAAAAAAAATTTTTTTTTTTTTTCTTTTTCTTTTCTTATCGGTCACCACGCTCAAAAAGTTGAATATCAAAGAAAAACAAAGGAAAAAAGGATAAATAAAATAAATAAATAAATAATTATAAATACATAAGTTGATAAAAAATGTTATGCAATAGCTTTACCGCGGCAGTCTCCGAGTGCCACACGTCTTTTTTTTTGCATTTTATCTTACCGAACTCTGATATGACATTATTAATCGTAGTGACATAAATAGGTAATTGGGTCAAAGACCCGATTGTGGTTACACCGGTTTTGGTCATTTTTAACTAAGCAAACCAACTAGTTTAAAATCTATAGTTAATATAATTCTTTGTCTATGGTTCGTTTTGATTAGTGACAGTTGTGGTGCGTTATACCTCTAGACTTGATTGACCACAACTGAATATTTCCCGTTTTGTCTTTTTAAATATGAATAAATATCGCCTATCAGAAAACTTTTGCTTAACCTAAAAGATAGATAAATACTCTATTCTATGTTGTATGAAAATCGTCGTTTTAAAAATTTTCTCAATATAAATCGTTTACATGAATATTAAAATGTTGTTAAAATGGCCACAACCAGCGCTCTCAACCTAGTATCTGAATAGAGAACCTTTTGTATGTACGAAAAGGTTCCCAATTCTCTAATTAATTATGATTAAACAGGTTTTATTGACTTTAGAAACTGGAACTAACAGTTGGTACTACTGATATATTCTCAAAACATAATTCTAATCTATGCAAATAAAACTGAAATTCAGCCAACATAAACTCGTATGAAAGGCAAAATTATATAACCAAATTAAATTTTATTTATATACTTTCTCATAAACTTGCGTTGTTTGTTGTTTGAAGCGAAACAATGAAACTTGGAATGAGTTTTAAGTATGAATACTTTTATTTATATAATATGTTAGAATGTTATGTTGAAGCTGTGTTTGCAGTGTGGAAAGTAGAGTCATAGACCTGGTTGTGGTGACTACACCGGCTTTGAGCATTTTCAATTTTGGCAGTCAATAACTAAGCATAGCAAACAAACTTGTTTATAATCTATGGATAATATTTTTTGTCGGTTTTGATTAGTGACAGTTGTGATGCGTTGTACCTGTAAATTGTTTTGCCCACAACAAATGATTTCTCGTTTTGTCTATTTAAATTTGAATAATTAATTAATAAATATCGCCTGTTCCAATACCTTTGCTTAACCTAAGATATAGATTAATACTCTATTAATTATGTTGTTAAAAATTTTTTTCAATATAAAATGTTCATTTGAAAATTTAAACATTGTAAAAGTGCCCTGCCCACACCAGCGTTCTTACCCTACCTTGACTTTTTATTTTTTCCCTTGAATTTTCCTACTTGTTAACATGCTCATCAACACGTGTTCAAAACGGTGAAAGAAAACATCGTGATGAAACTAAGGAGTAAGGGAGTATTCTTGTAACGCTCACGACCTGTCACCTACGGCATGCTAACTACTGAGCTAATTGGACATCTGCCAAATCTAATGTTTTGACACGTGTCTACTTCATCTTAAATGCTTTAGTGTACCTACACCAATAACAACAAATAATAACTGAAACTTAAACTAGAGGAAACACTGTACAACAGACTGTCTTATCGCTAAAAGCGATCTCTTTCAGACAACTTTAGAATAAAATCAAAAATAAAAATGGAAGATAGGTCGGGGTGTACTTATAAATAACTAGCTGACCCGTGCCCGCTTCGCTGTGCGTAAGACATTTCTAATACCATCGTTGACTTTTTTGTAGACGTTTTTAAGGTGTACAATACTGTAGTACATTATTTTGATATATCTCGTGGGGTTCAGCCAGCATTTGCAATGTAAGCGCAAAAAAATGTGTTTATTTACGACATCACATTAGAAACCTCTAAAATGATCAGTGTTTCTCTACTATATTATGCATGTATTATACATATAAACCTTCCTCCTGAATCACTCTATCTATTAAAAAAAACCGCATCAAAATCCGTTGTGTAGTTTTAAAGATATAAGCAAACATACATACAGACATACAGACGCGGGAAGCGGAAAGCGACTTTGCTTTATACTATGTAGTGATATTTATTAGGATATAGTAAAATTTATATGTATAGATATTATTTTTAAACATAATTGGATTTCAACGTTTGAAACTTAAAATGAGTACCATTAGAGTCAGGCCTTCTGGCTTCAGCCTTCTATTAGGCCATTGATTAGATTAGATAGATAGAATAAAACTTTATTGATCACCATAACAAAAATACATAACACAACAGTGTAAACAAAGGGCTGCCTTATCGTTAAAAGCGATGTCTTCCAACTTGTAGATAGATAAGATAGAACTTAACAAAAAAAATACTGAGTTACGAGTACCGAAAGTGTAACTAAGAAAGCACCAACAAATCCAGGTATCCCAGGTTTAACGCAATACACCCGAAATTAGCGAAACGTGTGCGTAACTGTTTTTAAGGTATTTAGCACAAGTTTCTGATATTATCAAACCGATTATAACAGACGATGAAGGAAAACATCGTGAGGAAACCAGTTAGTATTCTTATAAGCGACGATGGGCTTGCAACCTGTTACGTATGGAATGCTAACTACTGCAAAATGTGGGCATGTGCTAAATATAATGTTTGGACGTGCCTCTGACCACCCCCTCTAGACATCATCAAAGGATCTAAGCGCCTTTTTCTTTTGAGATACGAAACAATAAAAACAGTTGTATATTAATAAGTTCTCTGTTGAAAAATATTTTTCAATGACAAGCTTTTGTAAAATCTACCATCGAGCACGAGCGCGCTATCACCTGTCACATCATATAACATTTGTCATCGGAACTTGACAAGAATGCAAAGTTTTTATTCAATCAAAGTATTTATTAAGGCGCTCCCTGTCGACGATTGTTTTTGTTCGAAACGAAAAAAGCCATACTTCTGAACAAGCCACATCTCCTATTTTATAATGTATAGTATATGTGAATAAAGATGTACCCATCTTTAATCGCTTCGATAAATAATCTTACCGACCGCTGCAATGACGACAAACACACGTCGGCGCGTGGTCCGCCTTTGCTTTTCGAATAAATTAATGATATAAATTATGTATAATTACTTATCAAAAATCTATTCTAATAGAAATCTAGATCTACATATTACCTATCTTTAACAATAAATCACAAGTTGATTTTAATAGTAGGTATCAAAATATTTCGATCATAAATTCTAAAACGTATCATTTTGAAATAATATATTTATCGTGAAAAGTTTCTGCTATTATGTTTTCAGCTTAATAGAAATCTAGGTAGGAACCTGAAGTAATTTACTTATAAAAATACAAGATGTGGCTTGTTTAGAAGTATTTCTTTTTTCGTTTCGAAAAAGAGCAATCGTCGACATACAGCCCCTTAAGAAGTTCCGTTCTGAGTGTCTATTGAACAGCTCCTGACTCTATCACCAGATCAGCTCACTGTTACGTATAACATGTATGCCAAATTTCAGCTCAATCGGTTGAAGATAACTGCTTCAAAATTGAATTGCAAGATTCCACCTTAACAAACATGCCTAGTTACATTGTTACATAGTTACATACAATCATACATTGCATGTGCAGAGCGACATCGGGAGACGTAATAGTCATTAGTCATCCATAGTACCTACGCTCTGTCTATGATTATTCTTAAGGTGATGCTTGAAATGTTTGTTTTGATGTATGGGCTGAGTCTACCAGGATAATACGGAAAAAGTCATAAAACCGCATTATCTTGAAAACCATCAAACTTAAAAAGAAACTGTCTTTTATTTATATAGCTAGTATGATTATCTAACGAATTATATAAAAATGAAATGTTTAGCTATTCATAGTTTTGAATAAAAACGAAATTAGTGTTATGGAAGAGCTTTGAAGAACCAACTTTGGAAAATAAAACTATGGAGAAAAGTTTTACCAATCGTGTTTCTGTCTATAATTGATCTAGATTAAATCCCTAAGTTATCTTTGTCATAAAAACAAAACTGCATGTTTTGCGGTTATTGAGAAAAAACTATTATGCGTTCATCAAAGAAATTTATTACTCGTCTTTATGTAGGCCTTGAATATTCCATCAGGAAAATTTGTTGCGTTTTCCGGAAGTTTATTGTAGAAGCGAACAATGTTTGATAAAAGACCCATTTCCTTATTGTAATCGAAAGTTGATTTGGGAATGCACAAATTGTTTTTGTTTCGATGAATTAACTAAAGAGGAACTTCAAAGGCGACTCATTAAACTTTACGGGTTGCGTTTGACATTTGCGGATTCTTTGTTAATTGGAAAATCAAAAACGTATTTGAAACTAGCTGCTCGACACGACTTCGAACGGCTTTACCTACTAATGCAAATTTTTAATTATTTATTGCAATTTTTATGGGGATCTCTAATATTTTTTGAAAATGAAGCATGGTTCTTGCTGATAATGTAGTTTTTATAGGTGAAATAATTTATATTAACAAAAATCCAAAAATACTAATGTTTACCTCTACATAGTGTAAATTTAGAGATAGACAGTGTAGATGTAAATGACAGGGTAAGTTTTATATAAAGGCTATAATCTAAGCGATGATAGTTAATGCTAAACTTTTTATGGAGTTACGGGCTCGATTTTGATAAAATTACGTTTAATAAACAAAAAAAAAACCGTTGAAAATGTATCGACCAATCGCAAAGTCTAGGGACGATATACGCTTTTAAGTTTTCGAAAGAACTGTCATGTCAGTCCTACATAAATGTTATTTAAATGGGACCAACTTGAGACTTGAAAAAAAAATACCGATTTCGGATCGCCTGGTAAAAAGATATGCGTATAAATAAAATTAAAAAAAAAAAATATATATATATATATATGTATATACGTGTCACTAGATAACCTCCTCCGTTTTTCGTCAGTAAAAAAATAGACATTACTCTTTAGATCATTTTTATATTTATCGATGTAAAGAGGTGTATATATGTGTATATAGATGTGTAGGTGAGACACCTACACATCTATAGAGAGAAACCTACTCATAGATTACCCGCCAAAGTCAAATTTAAAATTGACTCTATTTCAATTATACCCGTCTATCCCCTCGTCAATAACAGGGAGACAAATTGAACATTTTATTTACATTTTCCCCCTATTTTAGTATTTATAGCAACAAGTCAAGTATTTACAATCAGAAAGTATAATTTTCTGATGTGGAATTGATGAAGAAAACCGCAGTTGGGCACCGGAACTCCTAACTTACATAAGACAATAATCGCTACCCTCAGATTCAATAGGGCATTTACCTACGGCCACCAAACCTCAAACATGTCGATTTTGTTTATAGTTTTTCAAATGTAATTATATAGAGGCATCTAATGGCGATTATCGCGAGTGACAGTCGTTTGTGACAGTATCGCTGGGTAGACGAATTGCGTCGTTCGGTTAATCCAAGTAGACCTCCAGTTTCTTGTGCTATTGTCGAAACTTGTGCTAAAGCCCAGCTTGAGCGCTTGAGGCGGTGAAAATTTCATTCGTAAAGTGCGTCCATTACCCGCCGTTTAACTTTAGCCGTTAAACTGTGACGTAGAATAAGCTCGTGGTTTTCCATCTTCCGAGGCGTCTTTTGTTCCGCAGACGGTTCTGTTTGATAGTCGATTATTTGAACTTTGTGTTGTACCTAAACTGCTGTCGCTTACAATTGCATATTTAAGGCTGTATTTAGACTACTCCCAATAACTGAAGATACAAGTTCACCTACCCCTACCAACTTACCTAACCCATCCTTCAACACATCCTTAGGTAGGTATATGTTCATTGTCCAACTTAGGTACAACTGTTTTTGTATTGGTCCTAATCGACCAAAAGTCGTTTATTGAAAAGTTCTATCTTCTATCTCTTCTTCTGTGATAGAAGAACTATCCATCTATGATGTATGGTCATCCAGTTTCAGTTTTCGGGAGTACCTACCTACCTAATCATAATACACCATTATGTAGGTATTATAGTTTCCATCCTTCGATATACCTACGACAGCGACTTATAAAGTACTAGCTGCTCGCCCAACTTCGTACAGGTAATACCTGGATAATAAGTAGCCTATGTGTTATTATGATATATATAAAGCTATATTACTGTAAAATTTCATTATAATCATATCAGTAGTTTTTGCGTGAAAGAGTAACAAATACCACATACACACACTTACAAACTTTCGCATTTATAATAATTTTAGTTGAATATAAAGTTCAGGCACTTAACGGAAGACTACAGCATAGATTGTCAACAGTCACCGTGAGTGGTAAGGCACATTTTAGTTATATAAATCACGATAAAGCGCCTCTGGCGACCACTTAGAAAACATAATTCTTAATACAAAAATCTAGGTAAATTCAGGCTAGCTAAAAATAAAGGTGCGCATTTTTAATTAACTAACCCGCCAAGCTAACTAATAGCAGAAATTCTATGATTCATAAAATATGAGAAAGAAATTTAATTCCACTTAAATAATTCCGGTCACGAACGGAGCCTTGTTGAGGCCACACCTCGCCAAAACACCCCAATATTGCTGAATAAACGAGCTATCATTACGTTTCTTATGATTTAAGGAGCTATTCCACCAAGGCGCTACAGGCATGAGAAAGCACCAATGCAAATTTGTCGTGTTTTCAACGCACGTTGTGTTTTATTACACGTAAATACCTCTAATCATAGTGTACCTGATGTTTATGAGAATTATTTCGCCCCTAAAATATTGATACATTGTTATTTTGCACGTTGATGAGCTAAACTAGCTGGTAAGATCGCACGCGTTGAAGTAACGCTTGCATATGGTTTGAATCTGCACCTAGAGGCATAGAACGCCTAAAAATGTGTACCAGCAATAAACAGGAAAAAAATTATGACAAAAACAAAAAGGCACCAATAATTAAAAAAAAATATTGCACATGCACACAGCTCTACATTACCATTGCATTTGCATACTGGTGAAGTAAATTACTCTGATGATGTGTGGTGATATCAATAATAACATTTTAAAAACTAAAATGAAATCCGACGAAAATGTAACCAATGTTTAACCAATCGAAAAGTCAGGAGACAATATTAGTTCTTTTTTAAGATTTTAAAAGAACTACCTATTAGTCCTTCATAAATATAGTACTTTGGATATTCTCTACACAATAGAAAAAAAAATCTTCAACCAGATAAAAACATAATTGCGCTACGCAGTCATACAATATAAAAAATATATTTTTATATCACGCGCCTCCTCTAATTTGTTACCTGGCTCATCACAGCACAAGACAAGAGTGTTATTTCATACTTTTCCTCATTCAGCTTCCAGCTCCCCTAGCTTCCGTGTCATCGTTCGTCCAATCCTCCCGGACCCGCCGGCGCCGGCCCGGTCGACATTGACAGTTGACTGACATTGACAGCTGCTGATCATTGACACTGACACGCCTAACCTCTAGTACTCATGAGACAGGAAGATCATACCTACTTAGAGGTACAAACACTACAACGCGTCTTAATAGAAACCTCATTTTTCATCGGTTGAAAAGAGCCAGCAGTACCTACTGCGCCTAGTAAGAGCTCCTCTTAACATTTTGAGTTTTTAGTTCGGTGTAGGTGAAAGAGGGCCATTGCTTCCAGGATATTATTTCCGCGCATGCCACGCTAAATTATTATTATTTTTATAGTGTTAATAAAATTAATAGCTTACCATTTTCATTGTATTAGTTCCTTTGCTGTTGTTCTGATAAGCTTTATGAGATATCTTGTTAGTAGTTTTTTAAGGTTTGATTTGACCTGGTTTTTTGTACCATGGTGGAAGGTACCTCGATTTTCGATGCAAAGGTTCAATTCCATGCTCTGCACCAGTGAATATTTAAATGGAATATACAAGTTAATAAAAATAGGATCACGACCGTAATCCCCAAGTACGGTATACAATCCTCTCAGATCTCTAGGCGCTTAGATCTTTTGAATATGTCTAATCAGAGGTACGTCCAAACATTATATTTGGCACACTCCTAAATTTTTCAGTAGTTAGCATTCCATACATGACAAGTTGCAAGCCCATCGCCGCTTACAAGAATACTAACTGGTTTCCTCACGATGTTTTCCTTCGCCGTTTAAGCACATGTTTTGATGCGTAGGTATATAAATTTTTCAAACTCACCTCGATTCGAACCCACCTCAGATTGAAAGTCAGGGTACTCCCACTCGGCCAACACGGCTTTTAAACCTTTAGTTTTATTTCCTAACGACCATACCACATTAATGTTTTCATCATAATTATTTCAGACGTGAATAAGGTAAAAGTGCTATATTTTGTCCTAATATTCAATAATAATGTTATTTAGTATACCTGCCTACTTACACGTGACTACGTAATTAAAAAAATATATAAAATACTAGCCGACCCGTCACAGACGTTGTCCTGTAAAATTTCAATAATCGAATAGAAAAGACTGAATGTTTTAGTCTGTGATGTCAGATTTGTTGCACACCAGTGCATCTATACAGAAATCATCCTTTTTGCGTTTTTTTATAGTTTTTAAAGTGTTTTTCATATTTTAAAGTAGACTATTATTTATTCGGGCATTTTATCTACATCTACAGCAAATTTCAACTTAATCCGTTTTGTCATTGAGGAACAAACATACATACAAACTCACACTTTCGCATTTATAATATTATTAGGCAATTAGGATTAAAATCAATATCATTTAATTCTTTGCGTCAATGCTTCCATCCATTCCCACATGATTATTTGATCAAACTTTTTATTAGATTCAGAATATTTTCCGTTATTTAATTTACAAATGCAAAGTTTAGGGAAAGGTAAAAAAAAAATTACCATTTTATAAAATTAAATCATTTATAAAACATTTTCGTACTTTACCTCATTGGGTCAACCCTAAAGTATTCTTACACCGGCTGACGTCATCGCCCGCTGTGCACTTGAAACGCTTAAGGCGTTTAAGGCGTATATCTCTATTTTTATAATGTATAGTATATGTGAATAAAGATGTACCCATCTTTAATCACTTCGATAAATAATCATAAATTAATGATATAAATTATGTATAATTACTTATCAAAAACCTATTTTAGTAGAAATCTAGATCTACATATTAACTATCTTTAACAATAAATCACAAGTTGATCTTAATAGTAGGTATCAAAGTATTTCGATCATAAATTCTAAAACGTATCATTTTGAAATAATATATTTATCGTGAAAAGTTTCTGCTATTATGTTTTCAGCTTAATAGAAATCTAGGTAGGAAATTACCTGAAGTAATATATTTATAAAAATAGGAGATGTGGCTTGTTCAGAAGTATTTCTTTTTTCGTTTCGAAAAAGAGCAATCGTCGACATACAGGGCCTTAAATCAAAACAGTTAAGCTCATATTTCCTTGCGTTGCTTGACAGCTAGAAAGTTTACTTAAATAAAGCGTAAGTATTTGTCGTTCTGCGAAGAAGTGATGGATCTGTTACGTAGTATCTTATTAATAATCTGTGGACGGGGCGAGCAGCTTGTATATTAATAATAAACTAGTTACGAATAGTTTATATTTATTTATCTCATATTTACCTTCATGACATAGATGGGAAATTACAGTTTTGGTTCATGTACCATCTCATACAAGGAAATCAAAGAAATTAAATTAATCAAGTAAACAGGAATTTATTTTAAATAAATTATTATTCTACCTACAATAACTACACATGCACACGCATGTTGCTGACGATTCGGACACAATAAATTCGGACACTGTGTCCGAATTAACACTTTTTAATTTTAATATTTTCTTCACTGACGATTCGGAGACCACCAAAATATTGAAGCTGTTTTGTACAGTCACTTTAAATGATGAAATTTCAAATCATCTTTTTCATTAAATCTACTTTTAAAAGTTTTACACTGAAATTGTGTTTGTGCCATCATAGGTCATCAGTCACCCTATCCCTATCTTTAAAAAGAGTCATAGTTTTCCTAATTCATAAATTTACAGAATATTAATAGAAAAAAAAATAGTATCACGACTGTAATCCCTAATTACAGTAGACATCTTCTCAGATCACCAGGCGCTCAGATCTATGATGATGTCTAAAGGGGTTAGTCGGAGGCACGTCCAAAACATTACATTTGGCACATGCCCATCGCCTCTTACAAGAATGCTAACTAGTTTCCTCACAATGTTTTCCTTCACCGTTATAAGCACGTGTTAATGCGCATTTATTTTTTATTTTTTTCAAACAGAAAAGTCTATTTATGCATGGTTGGATTTTAAAATTGAGGATCTTTGCTATTCTCTGCTCTATTTTGTGTGCACTGCGACTAGTGACAACCCTGTAATAAATGTTTTATGATTGACAATGTAGAATAATACATTTTAATTTAAAAATTCGATCCACCTTTCCAGTTTTATTATATTACCTATATTTATCAGTATCTTAGTAACATATCGATGGCTAAACTCGTCTTTGTCAGGCCTACTTAGTTACAATTATTACTGAATATGCTGTTCTCATAAAACCATTATCGGTTCAAATATTACGAAAACATTACTTATAACAAAACAAAAACATTAAAGCAACCATGATCAAAGACTTTATCAAAATCGCGGAATCGCTGTTTATGGATAAGACTGTATATTTTTCTAATACATGACAGGGTACAGCCTTCATAATGTTCGAAGACCTAATGCTTCCTACAACGTAGCATTCCATCTTCGAAGTGACGTTCACTGGCTTTCCATAGAATATAGGGTCTGTAGCATTCACAGCACCTTTCTTCACAGTTATTTCATTCTCTGACAGAACTTCTTCATTATGCCTTATTGTATCTTTAACACTGATAATATTATGTGCAATTTGATTGTGGTATGACGAATACATTATTTGATTTTGCACTTCTTTTGCCGACATCAAGATGATATTTTCATATTTATTTGTACTGTTATGACGCACTACCAGCTTTTCTGAAGCACTTTTTGGAGCTTGCGGTTGTTTCATAGCTTGGTCACTATGAAGTGAGGGCTGCTCTGTCAAAATGAAGTGGGTGATTGCCCGGCAATCTATAGCCATCTCATCGTTAGTACCGTTTTCATACCGCACACCGAACTTGCATATTTCATCGGGCTGAGGAATATAATGTTTGTGGTACTTATACATCGACCGGTTTGTGGAAATTACTCCTAAATTATAAAGAGCCAGACCAGCCAGGAGCTGCCGATACTTACTACCGGATAATCTGTATTCATATACATATGTGGGTACGTTTTTACCCGTGTACACCGGGCAATTCCGAAGAGATTCATTTGATTGATTTGCATTATGAATTATCGTTGGTGGTTTGAGCAATGGTTGGCTGGCGCTGTATGTGCCGTCTTCAACTTTTAGTCTTGATCTCCAGTTTAGGCTTTGGGAGGCATTCAAAGTGGTATTTATATCATGTGTATAGCTGGTTCCAGAACTTGGTATAAAAACATTCACTGTAGGGTATAGCAACCCTGTGTTACTTTTGATTCTTGACAATCCATTTGCTGTGAGGTTCTGAAGGTACTGAGATTTACTTTCAAATAGAAACTTCGTTGAAGAGAAAGAAGATTTTTGCACAGTAAAACTACCTAAAATACCACTCAATATAGCATAAGATGGCGATGGTATATATTTTCGCACCTTTGAACATAACAGGAATAAACTATAGAAAGGGTTTTGACTCGGTGAAGGTCCGCTGTTTTTCTGTTCCGCTATTCTGTGGTTCTTCGGAAACTGAGGCAATCCATCACTTCTGTTTATTGAATACCGTGCGACTGTTCTTGAACAGTTAAAAAACTTTTCATTTATATCAATAGACGACACCAATAAAGTTATTAATATCGAGCAAAGGTATGCACATTTATTACCCATGCTTATAAATACGTTTGAATCCTCGATGATTCTGGAGTTTACTGAAATTGTATGTATAATTATAAACAGTATATACATATACGAGGAAAATGCCAGGTAGTTACCTACATCATTAGATAGCCGTACACCGTCTCGATACGGTGTAACCAAACAGGATATTGTACGTCGTTAATTAAATGATTTGAATTATATATATATGTATTTTTAATTAGCCATAACTAAATTGGAAATCCATTCCAATTTTTACGGTGCCGTGCCGGCACCTGCCAATCTTGATGAAAGTTGTCAAGGTCATTACGCCAGCGCTTTTTTGGCCTGCCTCAGTGTCGTTTCCTATCCTCAGGAGCCCAACCTGTTACTGGGCCGCTTCATTTGATGATCAAAAATCGAAGGTCTGAAGTATCTGATGAAGAAACCTCAGCTGGTCTCAGCTGTATTATAGATATGGTATATCTCAAAAACTGCATCGCTGATGTGGGTACTAAAGCCTGCAAGCTAAAGTGGGATTGGGCGAGCCAATGCTGTTCGTATGCAATCGAATATATGCAATGCATATCGACATTTTTTTTTAGAACATCGACATCTAGCCCCAAAATAAGCAAAGCTTGTACTATGAGAACTAGATAACTAATAGAATACTTATATACTTTTTTTTGTAAATAAATACATACATATGATACATAATAACACCCAGACACAGAACTAGGACAAATATTTGTCCTGGGTGGGGATCGAACCCACAACCTACAGCGCAGAAGGCAGAGCTACTACCAACTGAGCTGTGAGGCCATTATGATAATACAAGGATTTTTTATATATATACATATAAATAGTTACGCCAATAGTTACCTACGCTGCTGATTGGGATTTGGGTTGAGTTGTTCTACATTATTTATACAATATTTGAATACATAGTTTACAGGGGTGTTACATGAACCACCATCGTATCGACATCGTATCGACACTTTTTGTATTTGGACGATACTTTGTCGATACGATACTGGTTCATGTTACCCCAGGTGCTGATTCAGCCAACCGTGGTTGGCTCTATACAAAACCTGCCTGTTGCCACAAAATCATGACCACGGAAAGCAACAAATTAATATAAAGGTCATCATCATTTTCTTCTCCTTTTCCCACTTAATGTAGAGTCGGTACAACATGTTGGCAAACATGTTGCGAAGAGGATTTGACTTATGTTTTACAACCGGCAGCCTGCCTGACGTCAACCCTCTTAGAGATTAAACACTAAATAATCTAAAGGTATTGCATAAATTAACAAAAAATAGCCAAGTTGTGCTTGAGACAATATTTATTAGGTACTTCACGTGATGTTATTTTCAAACAGACCTTAACACTATTCTGCCCTTTTAGATGTTCAGTTTTGGGGATCATTTTCTTAGTGTAAATACCATTAAGACGAGTAATAAATGTTTTTAATGCAGAATCGTTTATCCTCAATAACCTCAAAGTAGTTTTGTTTTTTTATGATGAAGTTAACATAATGATATCATAATCTAGATAGTTTATAGACATAAACTCGATTGGTGAAACATTTTTCTATAGATTTATTTTCCAAAGTTGACTCGTCAAAAATACTAGTTTCGTTTTTAATGAAAACTATGAATAGCTAAACAGTTTTTTTTTAATATAAATCGTTAGATACTAGCTGAGTAAATCATGGACAGTTTCTATTTAAGTTTGATGGTTTTGAAGATAATGCCGTTTTATCACTTTTTCCGTCCTATCCGGGTAGACTCAGCCCATACAAAAAACCAAACATTTAACCTATCACTTTAACACAATATTTATGCCAAATTTTACTTTAATCGGTTGGAGAAACTGGTCTTATATTTGGTTATTCATATATTAACTGGCGTCACAGAAGTCCAGCGCTTTATCGAAGCATAGGTTATCTCATTGCTCGTATAGCTCTTTGCTGGGTGGCAACCAATTTTATAATCACTATTTATACCTATCTACTGTTTTTATATAATTTGAATGTTATGTAATGTTACACAAAACAAACAATTATATTTTAATCTTCACTTTATAACTATTTAACTAACAATACAAGTTAAACAAAAGCTAGTAATAATACAGAGTACTGTCGATTTAATAACGGTTGCAATACTTTTATTAAAATCTATTCTCTTTGGAGGAGTCGCTCCTGTTGTACACAAAGATCCGTTTGTATCCAAGTTGGCATCAGTTGAGAACGACGGGTTATTAGAATCCAAATTTTTCGTATATAACGATTTATCGGCAAACAACTGTAGCAGATCACATGGAACTTCTTCAAGAAGAAACATTTCTGGAGGGTATTTATTTTCGACATAACAACTTGCACGGGTAATATCTATTGGTATTCCTTGTAATTTTGGATCAGGGATTTGATTCAATATATCCCGATTGGATTTAAAATTCTGTTCTTCATCGGGAGATCTATTTCCCGTATCATTTTTTTTCTTAAAGATTAAACATGTTATTGTCTCACATAAAATATCCACTTCGACTGGCTCATCATTGATTACGTTGAGAGTACATTGATGCCCCAAAGGCCGTTCAATGAAACCTTTGTGAAAATCATTCATTGCCTCGTTATTTGAAACAACACCCAAATTGTAGAGAGCTAGGCCAGCTAGTATCCTGCGTAACTTGTTTTTAGAAGATATGTATTCATACACGTATTGTGGGACTTCAGTAGAGTTGAACACTGGATATTCACTTTTAACAGCTGATCCCATTGGAGTGTATTCAATTACTTTTGGAGGGACATAGTAGTATCCACCATAGCTTGAAGTTTCAAAAAAACTTGAGTTATCAGAAGAATTCACTGTTTTACCGCAGACTATAACTTGCAATAATGCACAAAAAAATAAATATTTTTTTAATATCAGACTAGGACACTTTGCCATTGTGGTTCGCTACTACTACATTAATGTTGATTCTTTCCTGATCGTTTTTGTTTTTATAGAAGGAAAAAAAACCGGCCAAGTGCGTGTCTGATCACGCGCAATGTAGGGTTTCGTAGTTGACACAGCTAACAACGTTATAATAAATAATTTTCAATGGTATTTGTACCAAAAAAAATGATTATTTCTTCTTCGAATACATTTTATAAGTTGGTCGACTATTACATCTATTACTCGAAAACTTGTAACACCTACT
Source organism: Hydriomena furcata (assembly GCA_912999785.1). NCBI lineage: Eukaryota > Metazoa > Arthropoda > Insecta > Lepidoptera > Geometridae > Hydriomena > Hydriomena furcata. The sequence goes on along the minus strand of OU538822.1, from coordinate 10,413,414 downwards.
TTTCTGTGATAGTTTTCCTTTTAAGTTTGTTAATGTACTACCGTGTATTATTTCACGCCAAAGGATCCTTTAATCGAAAAGTTGTTTCACAAACCCCCATACTTTTGAAAGACCTATCTAACGATAACCCACAACATAGAGTGCGCGAGAAAAAAAAATAACATCCCCACTTTAGGTGTAGGGGAGGTAACCTAAAAAAAATGTTTTTAAAGATTTTATTCTACGACTTTGTTGACATTACTAATATGTGTATTTTGTGTATACATACTAAATAACAGCTTTCTCGGACGGACAGACGGACATGGCGAAACTATAAGGGTTTCTTGTATTGTAACGGAAACGGAAACGGAAATACTTATTTTTAATGATTTAATTTTAAAACATTTGAACGGAATTTCCGTATGTAGTATGGTTATTTTTAAGATAACATTTGAATGCAGGGTTTTTACGTTGCTTGTATTTTTACAGTAATTGCTAAATATTAAGCTACATTTGCACTAAAGGACATGTCGTAAAGACATATCGCATGACGTTGTATGATGTACTGCGCGACGTCGCCCGACACGTAGAATTCGTGTCGGGCGATGTCTCGATAAACGTCGGCATCGCACGACATAGAAAATACGTATGTCGCGGGACAAATCTCCCCTAATACAAAGTTATATTATTGACAGTAATTGTTTTGTGTTGTAACGAAATGGATCTTGTGGAATACCTTATGCGTTGTTGAAACTGCAAGCAATAATGAATACGTAGATATCTACTATTATATCGGCACAAGGGTGATATTCCTCCACTTTCAATAAAGTCAAATAGCAATGGATTAGCTGTCACTATACCTACTCTATTACGTGTAAAATTGCCATTATGTTGTAAGATTTCTGGAAAAATACTATGTTTCATCTTCGCTTCGATACAAAAATAGTCATAAGTTAAACATCCTTCAGGATAGAGCAATTTAGTTTTCAGTAGGGGCATTTGGTAGATTTGTCTTCAGCTTTTGGAAGTAGACGTGCCTCTGACTAACCTCAATAGACATCTTCAAGGAACTCAGCGCCGGGAGATCTTAGATAATGCCTATCATACTTGTGGATTGCAGTCGTAATCCTATTTCACTTATCATTTTTTTTCTATTTGAATTTTAGACACTAAGACTTGATATACTGGAATGTAAATTCAGCAAAATCACATTTGCATTCATTAAGAGAGGTCGCTGTTTTCAGTACTCGTATTTACAAATATGACCCAAATACCAAAAAATAGGCGAGAAAGGTACACATAAAATGACATTTTATATTATGCGCGACGAAGTAAAGAGGGATAATCCTACAAAAGTTGTGCGTCTTTTGGACATGGGACGATAAGCCGTTCTTTTTAACCCTTAAGAGGTAATCCTAACAGCGATAAATTAGAAAAATAGGTATTAAAAATGTATTTCTGTCGCGCTGTGCCCAAGACATAAACGTATGAGTTGCGATAGAGAAAACAACAGCGCGGATTCCTATTTAAAAATGACTAAATCGCTATTTCATATTCACTTGTTTCCTTCAAATCTGGATCGTTTTTTATTATTTTTTTCAAAAATAATAATAAAAGATGGGGGGCTATGCGTGTCGTGTATGTCTTTCAATCATTGATATATTCGTCAAATTTGTTCACTGGAAGTCTAAAGCGGGCGGTTAAAACTGGCCAATTTTGGTGGTTTTAAACGGTTCGTAATTCTTATATCATCACTACATAGTATAAAGCAAAGTCGCTTTCCGCTTCCCGCGTCTGTATGTAATATGTATGTATGTATGTTTGCTTATATCTTTAAAACTACACAACGGATAATGATGCGGTTTTTTTTAATAGATAGAGTGATTCAGGAGGAAGGTTTATATGTATAATAACATGCTACCCGTGCGAAGCCGGGGCGGGTCGCTAGTAAACTAATATATGGATAAAAAAATGACATAGGGGCATGTAGTGGTTATCATAGATTGTATGTTAAAATATTTGCTCTAATTATACCTGTCAGTCAGCCAGTCAAGACTTTGATTCTACATAATCATATAATCACTACATAGTATAAAGCAAAGTCGCTTTCCGCTTCCCGCGTATGTATGTATGTATGTTTGCTTATATCTTTAAAACTACACAACGGATTTTGATGCGGTTTTTTTTAATAGATAGAGTGATTCAAGAGGAAGGTTTATATGTATAATACATGCATAATATAGTAGAGAAACACTAATAATTTTAGAGGTTTCTAATGTGATGTCGTAAATAAACACATTTTTTTGCGCTTACATTGCAAATGCTGGCTGAACCCCACGAGATATATCAAAATAATGTACTACAGTATTGTACACCTTAAAAACGTCTACAAAAAAGTCCACGATGGTATTAGAAATGTCTTACGCACAGCGAAGCGGGCACGGGTCAGCTAGTATTATTATAACTCTATTAATGCATAAACTTATTATGTCTGGGAATAAGAATAAAATATAATGAACTTAAGTGCCCGCATAACTGAAAAATATGGTCGCCACTCATCACCAAGTCTACAAAATTTAAACCAATTTACCAATTCCAGCCTCAACAACTTAGCTCCCTTACGTGCGGTATTTACGTACAATTACGTACCATGTCTTACCGAAGTTTGATCCCCACGGATCAGTGTTCAAAGGCAAGCGGTTGACTTGAGCTGACTATCGATTCAACAGAACACGACGTAATGAAACCGCTGTTGGTTCAAATCCTCAAAGATTATGCACAAGCTCCGTACTAGTAGATACTTACAACAAAATAAGGCGTTTCACACTCGTACCTGTGTGAAAATACTAACCCTCGTATTCAAGACCGACATTATGAGAACACGCACCCACAGTGGTCGAAATCTTTTTTCATAAACATCACTTTATCTGTTGAGCGGCACTATGGTGCACGCTACCGTGTGCCTTTAGAGCTCAACTTTGGCTAGAGGCACACGACAATGTGCCTCTAGTCACACTATGCAGTGTCGCACAACACATAAAGTGATTTTTATGAAAAAAGACATCGTCCACGGTGGGTGCGTGTTCTCATAGTGTCGTTCTTGAATACGAGGGTAAGATCATAATCGTAACACTGGATAGAATGCTTGGAACTATCTTTCGCAATCTCGATCGTTTAATAATGTATTATTCATTACTGTTTGCAACGATCTTTCCACCTCCTCCGCAGCTGTGCGAAGCTGACAGTGCTCAAACTCGAATATTGGCGCGTTGTCATTGGTCCGCTTACGTACAGCTTAGCGTAGCTCCGCGTAGATGGACACTCACCTTTTAGATAGCTCAACTGGTTCTTGTGTATTTTGTTAATATTATGTAGTATTTATCTTTTAGATGTTATAAAAAAAATACTGATCTATAGTGTATTTTGTTAATATTATGTAGTATTTATCTTTTAGATGTTATAAAAAAAATACTGATCTATAGTAAAAATAAATTAATAACTGACTGACAATCAACGCACAGAGTCCTAGAAACATGAAATTTGGAGGGTAGGCTCCCGTTTTTGGATTGCACTAAAATATAATCACGACTTGATTTCGTTGATGTCAGTCAATCAGGTACTATTTTCAACACTAATGTTATATAGAGAATAATATTGTATTTATGTTTATTTTGTGTTTGTAATGGATAAACTACTGGACCAAATTTGAGAAATTATTTCACTTACAAAGCTACAATATCAACGAGTATCATAAGACCTTTTTTTTTTTTTTTTAAATCGAGTTCCCCACCATAGTAGCAATAATGTAACCCAAGGTATCAAAAATATGCCTATAATCTTTTCTTCATACGTGTTAATTTATCGTTGTCACTTTCGCTCTTAAAGTAATAGCGCTTTAGTCATACTTTAAAGATTGTAGTACGGCCCCTGTTAATAATATAATATTGATTATTGATATGCAGGCAAAGGTATTGAAAAGATCAATATCAACATTCAAAAACCGCGCCTATTTTATACTCATTAAACTTCGAACTTGCAAATGAACAGTCTATTTCCTAACTTTTGACGCAAACTTCTAGTTATCAATTAAAAAGCGGATCTGGTTGATTATGGATCACTCAATTCGGATGATAAAATTAAATGAGAAATAACACGTGCTCGAAGAAGGTGAAGGAAAACATCGCGTGGAAACCAGTTAGTATTCTTACTGTTTATACCTCGGCCAATCCGCGATAGCAATAGATTTTTTAAATACTTACTTATTTTTCAAATTTGTTGCTGCTGGCATTCCCTCTTAAGCGGCGATGGGTTTGCAACACGTACCGTATGAAACGCTAACAAGCCAAATATCATGTTTGGACGGACCTCTGACTATCTCTTTTTGATGTCTAACGTAGTTGAGGATTACAGTCGTAAAACGTAGAGTGTATTATAATATTATTATATTAGTATTAAATACACATATTAGTTGAAACCCCAGCTACTGGAAGTCTCTTTAGGGTTGAATTTTAGGGATTAAATAGATAGAATTGATAGAAAACAATTTATTGGTCAGGACCAACACCTACTTATGAGGTAGCTTTTTCTTCCAGCCAATCAAGATTTGGCAAACTTCAGATGGTGTAGCCGGTAATAAAATAACCTACAGCTTTCTTTCAGAGTCGTCTAATGTTGTTCAAATCTGATGAACTTGTGAACTTTGGGTTCTCTATCAAGCCATGTTTGTTGTCTGAATCTTCTAGGCTTAATAGCGAAGAACGCGCTTAACCTAGTTCCTAAAACATTTCAAAATGATCTTGAGATTTTATTGAAATATAAAAGCATAGTCCATACAGCTGTGATAATATAGCTGTCCCGACAGACTTTGTCCTGTCAAATTTAAATAATCCCACAGAAAGCACTTTCAGTTTTTCCCGAGCTTGAAGCCAACCTTAACACTTAGGGTTATAAAAAATACCCTACTTACGTCTTATTCTCATACCTACCGAATATAAAATTTTATAAAAATCGGTCAAGATGTTTCAGAGGAGTTTGAATACAAAAAATGTGACACGAGAATTTTATTAATTTATTAAGTTAGCTTTGTCATAAAAAACAAAACTGTATGTATTACGGTTATTGGGGAAAAACGATTCTGCATTCATCAACAATTTTTATTACTCGTCTTAATTAAATTGGTGGAAAGAGTGAATCAATAATTATTGGTATATTGTTGTATTCGTTTTGAGTAAATCGAGTGGTCTCGTATCACAGCTTCGTTTGAAGTGGTCATATAACTTGAGGAATTGAACTATAAATTGCGTTTGGAGCTCTTGACAGAAGTAGCTTGGCGTGGATTGATATAGCGAGATATCTACGAAATAACGGCCGACATTTGAATTTATGGTGGGGATAAACAGATGTGTTTGGGCAAGGAATGGGAAAATGGGAAAATAATGCGATTATGGCCATGGTCAGAATTCAAAGCGTTTCTGTTATCTTTTACATAATTTATTATCTTATTAGCCGACCCGCGACAGACTTTTGTCCTGTCCAAATTTCAATAATCGCATAGTAAAAAGCACTTTTAGAAACTTCCAATTTTTTTTCCATAAACCTTGTGGTAATAAAATAAATTACGAATTTTGGTAAAATGCATACCTATTATTCATTAGTCAAAACAGCGTTGTTATGACGACTGTATGTTTTTAGTCTGTGATGTCAGATTTTTTGCACAATCTTCTCTATATTAAAATCATTCTTCAAGTTCAGTTTCTGATACCTACGCCATCAATTTAAACTAACATAAGTAGTAGTTGCAATATCCATGCACGAAATTATAAAAAAAATAGGATCACGCCTGTAATCCCCAAGTACGATAGATATCCTCTCAGTTCTCCAGGCGCTTAGATCCTTTGAAGATGTCTAGAGGGGGTAGCCAGAGGCTAGTCCAAACATTATATTTGACACATTTTGCATTAGCTAGCATTCTATATGGGACAGTTTGCAACCCAACTATCAATATTTGATACTTTTGTGATGGATTCATAGACGGTTCGATAGCCTAAATATTCGTGCTAAAGGTACAATCTCAATCAAACTTCGACGCTCTGGTGTGAAGTTGGCAATCGCTGGTAATCTTCAAAGACCATAATAGAGTTGGAACTAAGAATGCGAGCTCTTTACATCCACAATCGCAGTTTAGTGTTTGAAGCTGAGGAATATTTGTAATGATTTCATGATCAAAGAATACAGTTGTAGTCGTTTCAGTAAGATAGTTATTTGTCTAATTTACTACTTCTAACAACCAAATAATAATATAATTTACTAGTTGTTATTGGTGTACAATAAAGCATTTTCATTAGTTCATTAATTCATACTTCTCGAAATATGAAATTACAACATATTATTTTTCATACTATCAAATAGCCTATGATATATAATATTATATATAATAGCCTATTGGACTGCAGGAAAGTATTATCGATATAGACACATTTTAAACAAACATTGTGGTTAGTGAGGAAAATATTCAAAATAAATAATATTATAAATGTGGAAGAGCTCGCATTCTTAGTTCCAACTCTATTATGGTCTTTGAAGCGATTGCCAACTTCACACCAGAGCGTCGAAGTTTGATTGAGATTGTACCTTTAGCACGAATATTTAGGCTATCGAACCGTATATGAATCCATCACAAAAGTATCAAATATTGATAGTTGGGTTGCAAACTGTCCCATATAGAATGCTAGCTAATGCAAAATGTGCCAAATATAATGTTTGGACTAGCCTCTGGCTACCCCCTCTAGACATCTTCAAAGGATCTAAGCGCCTGGAGAACTGAGAGGATATCTATCGTACTTGGGGATTACAGGCGTGATCCTATTTTTTTTATAATTTCGTGCATGGATATTGCAACTACTATGTCAGTTTAAATTGATGGCGTAGGTATCAGAAACTGATGTTTAATGAAACCACAACACCCAGACCCGGAATAGCTTCAGTAACTTCAGTTCATGCAAACATATCAGCTACTATATTATTTTATTGGGGAATTTAGGTACAATTATTCCTTTCGGTTTGTAATAATTAGCTTCGTAGTTATTGTCGGTGCCATAGTGCAGCCTCCTTGTATGAGGTAGAATAAAAACTCCTTAGTAGATAGAGTTCGAAATTTAAAAAGGTTGTGAGTTGGCGGGAATTGAAAAACAGTATGGTGGATGAGAAATTATTGTTAGGGAAATGTTTATTGTATTTTACGAAATAAACATGATGTTATTGATATTTGTGATATATTGCGTAGTATAATTATGAATTATACTAGAATCTGGTAAGTAGTTGACAAGTTGTCCTGCCGCGGAATCTTCTGCGTCACAGCCTGATTCGCCCACCACGCCACCAAGGTACCTACCTAGTAGTTTTCATTATTCTTTTCTTTGACTATTTAATCTTACTAACTGGCAGTAGGATCACGACTGTAATCCCCAAGTACGGTAGACGTCCTCTCAGATCTCCAGGCGCTTAGATCCATTGAAGATATCTAGTGGGGCTAGTCAGAGGCACGTCCAAACATTATAATTGGCACATGCCCGCATTTTGCTGTAGTAAGCATTCCATACGAGACAAGTTGCAAGCCCATAGCCGCTCACAAGAATACCACAGGGTTTCCTCACGATTTTTTCCTTCACCATGAGTGACTTTCCGAAATTTTCCACTTTTCTATGAATAAAATTAAAACTATAGCAATTTAAGTTGAAATGTGGTAATTAACCGTTCCATTTAAAAAATAAAAATATATCTAAGTATATAAAAAAAATCGTGGTTGTTTTGTTTTGTTCACTTTGAAGACAGTGTTTGCTTGTAATATACCTTATATAATACCATAGTAGGTAGATAGGTTGGCTAGCTATGGTTGATTGGTTAATCAGAAAGTTATTGAGGATATTTAAATGTTTGTGCCTAAATCGGTGGGTACGGTGCTGTGCGGCGCAATGCTGTGATGGGGACCTATTTGCCCCCACATGGCACAATCTGTTGTTGATTTTACCTATTGTTATTGTTCTTTTTTACTAATTGAGTTGTGCTTATTTTGAAGCAAATAAATAATAATTTTTCTTTCTTTCTTTCTTTCTTTCGAACGGATTTCAAATTCAAATTCAAAAATATCTTTTTTTAAATAAAATAACAAGGATCACTTTGAAACGTCTTAGGAACTAAGTGAAGCTACGCCTGTTAAGCATTTAGATGAAACTCGGAATAGACATAGCTTATGCCCTAGAGCTTAAAATAATATAAGTTATATTTTATTTAGGTACCACGCGTACGAAGCCGCGGACGGAAGCTTGTAAATAAATATATGAAATGCTAGTGACCAGTGCAAATTTTCCATCAAATTATGAGTAAGAGAGGCTTAACTTGTGCTGGGAGTCTTTACTTATCTGAAATTTAAACGAGACTTGGCAAGTTATTAAAGTTTGAACACCATTTCATTATAAAGGAATGAATGGACACCGGCTGTTCGCTGCGGTTCCATCAAACTGGGTTAGCAGTTTGCTATTCGATTTACTTCCTGTAACTGCCGCACTTTTCTAACGTGATAAAAATAAAATAGGATCACGGCTGTAATCCCCAAGTACGGTAGACATCCTTTTAGATCTCCAGACGCTTAGATCCTTTGAAGATGTCTAGATTGTCTAGTGGGAGTAGTCGAAGATCATCCAAAGATTATATTTTGCACATGCCCACATTTTGCAGTAGTTATCATTCCATACGTGACAGGTTGCAAGCCCATCGCCGTTTATAAGAATACTAACTGGTTTCCACACGTGGTTTTCCTTCACCGCATTGAGAACGTGTTTTTGATGCGCATATAAAACATCAATAAATTACGTTTAAAAAACTAAAAAGAATATCGACGATACTGTTCTGACCAATCTAAAAGTCAAGGGACAATATTAGTTTTTAAGTTTTTTGAAAGAACTAAATTGATCCTACAGGAATATAATTTATATGGTACTAATTTGGGACTATTCTCTATTCTATTCTCTACACAATAAATAACTGCTGTAGGGTTCATGTACTGACAAACAAAAATAAATGTTTGTATAATTTTATGTACTAGTGTAGGTGCTAACAAAATGATCCTTTGTTGATTGAAATAAATGAATTGAATTGAAAAAAAAAAAAAAAAAAAAAACATCATTGAAATCGGATCACCAGGTGAAAAGATATGCGCTGTCATACATTTTAAAGAAATATATATAATACTACATGTTGAATTGCGAACCTCCTTCTTGTTCGTCGATTAAAAATGAAAAGACCATGGACGATCTACTTAGAAAATAATTGTATTAAATATGATCAAACACCCTAATAACTAAAAGGATGCATTGATTTTTGAATTTTTAACGCTTACAGTTACTAGCCCGCGGCTTTGTTTGTTTGGTACCTGGATTGAACATAAGCAACTTAAATATATTTCAAGTTTAAAAAACACTAACTGGTTTCCTCGATATGTTGTTCTTAATGCTCAATATGCAACCCACGACCTCTGGATTTAAAGTCGAGGTACCTCGGCCAACACAGCTGTTACGGTGAGATCAAAACTCCCCAAATTAGTAACAACGATTTCGTCTACAAAATTAAATCTATAAAGTTTCGAATCATTTTAGGTGTGTTGAATGATGCAAATCGTTTTTTTTTTCAATAACCGCAAAACATACGGTTTTGCTTTTTATGACAAACATAACTTAAGGATTTAGTCTACCAATATTTAAAAAAAAAAAAAAATGATAGGCAGCAAAACGATTGAAGAAGTTTTCCTCGAAAGATTTATTTTCCGAAGTTGGCTCTTCCCAAAACACTAATTTCGTTTATACTCAAAATTAATATACTAATAGCTAAACAGTTCATTTTTATATAATTCGTTAGATAATCATATTAGCTACATAAATTAAAAACGGTTTCTTTTTAAGTTTGATGGTTTTCAAGATAATGCGGTTTTATCACTTTTTCCGTCATATCCGAGTAGACTCAGCCAATACAAAAAACAAAAAAACTTGAGAGGTGTCAAGGGACACCCGGATGGAACGAAGTTCTTTTCGATTAATTAGTGAAGGAATTGTAATAAAATTTTATTTCATTTAAGTTAAAATAATATGTTTTTTATTATTATCAAATATAATGTAATATAAACTTAATCAGTAGGCTCAATTTTTGTCAATCTAGCTAGTTAGATGAGAAACAAACGCAAAGCAAATAAATAGGTAAGTACCTACCTACCTACCTAGATACCACCTACCAACTAATGATGTTTTGGTAATCTCCTACTTGCACAATAAGTCGTTTATTAGTTTACAGTTATGTTGTACTGAACACAAAATAACGTGGGACAAGGGAAGGGGAATCAACTTTGACTTTGACTTCGACCTCGACTTCGACTTCGACCTCGACTTCGACTTCGACTTCGACTTCGACTTCGACCTCGACCTCGACCTCGACCTCGACCTCGACCTCGACCTCGACCTCGACCTCGACCTCGACCTCGACAACGACCTCGACCTCGACCTCTACCTCGACCTCGACCTCGACCTCGACCTCGACCTCGACCTCGACCTCGATCTCGACCTCGACCTCGACCTCGACCTCGACCTCGACCTCAGCCTCGACCTCGACCTCGACCTCGACCTCGACCTCGACCTCGACCTCGACCTCGACCTCGACCTCGACCTCGACCTCGACCTCGACCTCGACCTCGACCTCGACCTCGACCTCGACCTCGACCTCGACCTCGACCTCGACCTCGACCTCGACCTCGACCTCGACCTCGACCTCGACCTCGACCTCGACCTCGACCTCGACCTCGACCTCGACCTCGACCTCGACCTCGACCTCGACCTCGACCTCGACCTCGACCTCGACCTCGACCTCGACCTCGACCTCGACCTCGACCTCGACCTCGACCTCGACCTCCACCTCGACCTCCACTTCCACCTTGACCTCGACCTCGACACAATTAATAGATATATATATTAATAGATATACTTTAGCAAAAAAGTGTCGTGACAACTTTTCGTGACAACTTTTCGTGACAACTTTTCGTAAGAATTTTTTCCGTCTAGCCCCCTTTCACAACGCGCGATAAGGAACTTCGTTCCAAAAATTTCTAACATCACCTTGACGTTGGCTAGCTATATGTATAGATCTGATGGAAACTTTAAGTACGTCTAATTAGTTCAACGGTTCGTTTTACGATCTCAGTTCGTCTCATTAGTGGAAGTTAATGAATACTTTATTTTATTGCAATTATTTTAAATTGTTCTCAAATGGAGTTTTTCTGTGGCATCATTTCAAGCTTTCAATTTAAAGTACTGCTGGTGTCGTTAAACGACTCACTTAATGCAAAAAATATGGTTTTTCGAAGTGATTAAAACTACAAATTATGTAAAGGATCAAAATTTTATTTATATATTTGGAGGACTCTAGCCTGTTTGTTGTTATTTTTTAGGTTCGACGGACAGCAGAAATGATAGGCAAAATAAATAAGGTAATTTTAAAATCACTGGTTTTGTACTGGACAAGTACGTAATAAAACTCTAAATATTTGACAAATACCTTAGTATTCTTTGTTTCAATCCAAGTCAACATACATATACTATACTATACAAAATTTCATTGAAGTCTCGTCGTGACATCGTACAAAACTACCTATCGCATTTATATTATACGAATGTGATTAAAAACTAAACGAAACATTACCGAATCAAATTAGAAATGGAAAAATGGAAGCTTCACCAAGACACTTAAATTTCAAAGTGATCCTTGTGATTTAACTGTGACAACGTTTGCCATGAAACGGCTACAGTTTTGAAGAAAATCAGCTTAAGCGACAAGTCATGTGCCAGTAATACCACCTAAATCCAAGACTCAAGCATTCGATCTCATGATTCGCCGAGTTACGTACGTCCCAGGATTCGTAACCTAACAGATTGCGTTTATAAAGCATAGTGTGGCAGCCTCCCATTGTATCCAGATCCCGGCGCAGTAGGACGGTGCAGTCATTCGGATGTCTAAGTAAACTGGGGGTGGTAATCCGAAGTAAATTGAAACGTAACATCAAATCAGCGCTATTTAGGAGAAGGTAGTTTACATTGGTACGATGCAAAAACTTACTTTTTCGCAGTAGTGATCATTATTCTGAAGGTGTGACCAGACATAGCGCGGCATTTGGACGCGGCAGCCGGGCGGCTCTAGCCGCGTTATGATTGCACGATGGCCGCATGTAAATTTACCTTTATGTTAAGTCACGCGCCAAACTTGTGTCCTGCGAATGCCGCGCTTTGTCTGGTCACATCTTCAGAGCAAATACTTCTGTTGTGTATTAAAGCAAAACTATGAAAATATGGACGTAACATATCGCCATCTTATAACGTGCTTATAACTGTGAAGAAAAACATCGTGAGGAACCCAGTTAGTATTCTTGTAAGCGGCAATGGGCTTGCAGCCTGTCACGTGTGGTATGCTCACTACTGCAAAATGTGGGCATGTGAAAAATGTAATGTTTCGGACGTGACTCTGACTAACCACTTAAACATCTACAAGTATCTAAGTACCTGGAGATTTGAGAGGATGTCTACCATACTTGGGGATTACAGTCGGGATCCTTTTATTTTTTTTTTAAATCGACATCGCCGTGAGCACTGCAATGACCAAAAACCTTCCAACCTACCAAAAACGTTGGTCTGAATGAATCACACAGAATTTTTAGTTATGTGAAAGTTTTAATTAATATATTTTGTCCAATGAAGACTTCATAATTGGTTCCGCTGTCGTCAATTATAGTCACCAATGTGAAAATATATGATACTAGCTTCCGATCGCGGATTTGCTCGCGTATATAAAAACTGTACCTTGATAAAAAGTAGCCTATATATTCCAGGGCATTCTATTATTCTAATAATATTAAAGACGCGAAAGTTTGTGAGTTTATATATTATTAGCGACCCATCCCGGCTTCGTCCGGGTGCAAAGCTGATACCAAAATATATTACAGAATGTCTTTGTCTTTGTCCTTAACAGCATTTAAAATTTAAAAAAAAGTCGTGCTGATTTGAAATCTTAAAATTATTTGTGGTTCTCTAATATATTAAGCATGTTATTATACATATAAACCTTCCTCCTGAATCACCCTATCTATTAAAAAAAACCGCATCAAAATCCGTTGTGTAGTTTTAAAGATATAAGCAAACATACATACAGACGCGGGAAGCGGAAAACGACTTTGCTTTATACTATGTAGTGACCTAGCCGACCCGTGACAGACGTTGTCCTGTCAAATTTTTAATAATCGCATAGGAAAAAGCAATATCTGGCCAATTTTATACCTACAAACCTTGTACTGATAAAATAAGTTAGGTACATATTTGCTATGACGACTAAATAATTTTAGTCTGTGATGTCAGATTTGTTGCACACCACCGCCCATCATCACCACCAAAATCATCCTTATTGCATTTTTTTACTATTTAGTTCCCCCTTTATTTATTCAGATTTTTTATCTACATACTACAGCAAATTTAATTTTAATCCGTTTTGTCGTTTATTTTTGATTAGGAAACAAACATAGCAGCCTTATCACAAACTTTCGCATTTATAATATTATTAGGATAATTTTACCCTAATCAAACCTAAACGACCAAACTGATTAAGATGAAATTTGCTGTAGTATGTAGATAAAAAACCATCCAAGTGCGTGTCGGGTCACGCGCTATGTAGTTGACACAGCTAACGACGTTATATTATGTAATTTTCAATGGTATTCGTACCAAAATAGTATATTATGCAACTAGTGAATAAAGGACGGATTTAAAGCGAGGGCCGTAGATGAGTCACGAGCAAGTGAAGGATTCTAATGATTGAATCACGAGCGCAGCGAGTGATTCAACTGTTAGAATCCTGAACGACGCGAGTGATTCATGGCCTTCGATATAAATTCGTACTTTATTCAGGAGTTGCATACTATACTTTATATCAAGACTACGAGAATATTTATTTAATCTAATGCCAAACTCCTTGTCGCAAATATCGACCAATCAAATCTCGAGAATTTATTTGCACCAAAGAGTTTTGAATTTCGAATCTCAGCGCAAGGAGTTTGTGTAAGCATTGAAATAGAGACCGGATATATTTTGTGTTCCAAATTCAAACACCAAAATAGTGAATAAAAACAAAACAGTGAATAAAAGGCCTTTTTATTCACTGTTTTGCGTGAATAAAATAAGCTTTTTAAAGTAGGTATGGTATAAAAAATATTATTTCTTCTTCGAATACATTTTATAAGTTGGTCGACTATTACGTCTATTACTCAAAAACTTGTAACTCCTACTTAGCTGTGATAGTTTTCCTTTTAAGTTTGATATATATAATACTACCGTGAATTTTTTCACGCCTAAAACGGGTCGTCTAGTAATCTATATTTTAAGTTACATCCAGATCCATTTAGTCTGGAACAACCATACTAACATCCTTACAAACTTAACTATAGATTTTGAACGTCGAGAAAGTAAATTAAAGGTAATACGTGATAAAGACCCGTGTCCAAATCTATAGTTATGTCTACTAATCACGATAGTTTATAAGTAAACTTTCGAATTTATAATACCTATTTGTAGGAAAATAGATTTTTAACAATAACAATGTACTTATTTGGTAAATATTTAATCATCCTTATTAAATAATTTACGGGAAACACAATGTGTAAACATAATTTACCTATTTGCCATAATATCTATAGGTACTAATAGGGAAAACATTGATATTTTTGTATGATTGTAACGATTAAACTCATAAACTACCGACCGATTCTTTCACTATTGATATGCTACAATTTTGATGAGTAACTTAGGGTTATATTTATTACTATATAAAAATAGAGATTTCTACTAAAAATTCAATTATGTAATCCAAAGTATAATAAAATTAGCCATAAAATCATTAGTACCTACTAGTTTATTAATATTTTGGTAATGTACATCCGTATCTTAATTTTCTGGATTTATATTAAAATAAAGAGTTGATATTATATTATCATTACTATCAAATTAGGTACTATCTTCTTAAGACGAGTAATTAATGTTTCTGATGAATGCAGAATCATTTTTTCTCTATAACCGCAAAACATACAGTTTTGTTTTTTATGACAAAGATAACATAAGGATATAATCTAGATAAATTATAGACAGAAACACGATTGGTGAAACTTTCTGGATAGATTTATTTACCAAAGTTTGCTCTTCAAAAATACTAGTTTCGTTTTTAATCAAAACTATGAATAGCTAAACTGTTTATTTTTATGTAATTCGTTAAATAATGTTACTAGCTAAATAAATTATAGACAGTTTTTTTTTAATTTGATGTTTTTCAAGATAATGCAGTTTTATCACTTTTTCCGTCTTATCCGGGTAGACTCAGCCCATACAAAAAACAAAACATTTCACATATCACCTTAATTTATATTATTCTTCTGTATGTTTTTGTCACCTAACTCCTCCTAAACGGCTGGACCGATTTGGTTGAAATTGCGTATGTATATTTCAATGGGTTCCTGGATGGATTGGAAACACAATTGGATATATATTTGTGGACTAATTGCTGAAATAAATTATAGTTTAAAAAAACTAAAAAAACACGCTTTTATTGCTAATCGAACTAAAAACTAGAAAATAATTTTCGATGACAGAGTTTAATATAACTGTAGTAGAAGAAGAAACAATCAATCATAATGAATCACCTCAAAACAAAATTATAATAAAATTTAAGTTATTATAGCCTCACAGCTCAGTTGGTAGTAGCTCTGCCTTCTGCGCTGTAGGTTGTGGGTTCGATCCCCACTCCGGATAAACATTTGTGTGATGAACATAGATGTTTGTTCTGTGTCTGGGTGTTATGTATAATAAGTATGTATTTACAACAAAAAACGTATATAAGTATTCTATCAGTTATCTTGGTTCCCATAGTACAAGCTTTGCTTAGTTTGGGGCTAGATGGTGCTGTGCGAAATGTCCACCAATACTTATTTATTTATTTATTTTTAATTCAATTCAGAGTAAAAAGCGTGTAAAATATCGATTCCAAAATCACTTTCAAGTAATTGATTTCGTTCAATGGCAAGGGCGGTGAAAGTAATGACGTAGCTAGATAGTAATTAGCCAGACTAGGTATATTAAATTGGCAAGTTAATATTAAGTAAGCTTTGCTAGTAGAATTTCAGTAGGTGTTGCGAATAGAATTTCAGTAGGCGCTGCAACAGGATCTACAAAATAATTTATCCTGGCGGTCCTATTAAGGATAATGGGAAACTAATATCAAATTATTGCATTGTCATCGATCTTTGACAGGTGCGCAAAGTTTGAATTAAATCTGATCGTTCAAAGTAGGACAAAATCGAGCTCAAAGGGGTCGGTTACATACATACATACATACAGGTGAAGCTAATATAAAACGTGTAAAAAGAGGGCATGTCCATCAAATCAATAAAGATCAAACTAGACTTTTTAGAAACCTAACTGTGTTATGCAGCTTTTTTACTTACGGCGACGGCCTTGCAACCTAACGTGTGTCATGCTAAATACTGCAAATGTAATGTTTGGATGTGCCTCTGTCTAACTTCTTTAAATATCTTTAAGTACCTGAGCACCTGGAGATCTAACAGGATGTCTACTGTACTTGGGAATTATAGATGTGATCTTATTTCGTCAATAAAATGCATGGCGTCTTGCAGCTTCGTGACAAGCTCTGCAAATAGCATAAATGGTGACGCATGCGCACGTAATTACCCATTACACATACTCTCATGCATATAAACATTTTAAGATCATGCACCATACTTCTAAGTAAATAACAAATGTATATATAACTATTTATTATATACATTACCTAGTAAAATTATTTTGTAATTTTCCACCATACTTACTATGCATTTTTTATAGGGATTCCTAGCACTAGTTTCAGGTCTGCTTCTAACCAAAGCTTTGAATAGAGCTTTGATAGACTTTAAATTGTCAAAATGACTGCATTGTCTCAGTAATACAATGCCTAGATTTCGTAGTTTTGTAGTTTTTAAGAAGTTACTTTTAAGGTAGAGTCGAGGCGGCATCGAAGCGCGCGCCCCCACTCTCTAGCCTGCGCCGTGACTTCCCACTGCCGATTCCAAAAACAAGCGCCGCTTCTTCGCTTTCGCCTCGACTCCGAGCCGCCTCCGCCTCGCGACTCCACACTGTCAATTATTCGCCAGCGTCTCGTCGCCGCCTCGACTTTAGCTCATGTAATGCCGGGGTCCCACGGCCCGCGTGTTCACGCGCCAGACCGCGCCAAGGCGGACGGACGCGCCGCCCGTGCTCGGAACGCTCTGTACACGACGCGCCAGACGCACACAGGCGGAGCGTCATCCGGCGCGGCCCGTCGTTTTACACGCCGTGGGACCCCGGCTTAAGACGTTTCAAAGTATTCCTTGTGATTTTATTGTAATAACCTTTTGACTCTAACTTTGTTTGAGGTTGTGCGAGGTTGTCGATAGATCAGTAATTCAAGACAATAATGCACTTGTTTTCACTGTGGAACTAGCCAATGGAGTTGCTGCTAGTAAACCATTCGTATGATGTGTATACGAAATGTTGGTTTTGGACGAATCGAAACGCTATCGTGTCGGCTCTCAAAACAGCCTTCAGCTTTAATTATTTGCTAGTGTAATGTAGTTAATTAATGACGACTCGCTTTAGAATAGATTCATTGTACTCTCTGGTATTATTACATAGGATTCGGTGATTGTAATGTACCAAAGTGCTTTAGATCTATGAAGCTCCTACTTAAATAAGCTTTGAGGTTACTCCAGACGATTTGCTAATTAGCGCTACGATGCTACCTTAAATACGATTGGCGACATAATGGAAGTGAAGGTGCTTACACTTTTTTCTGTAGGTAGATTTGATTTTTCTGAAACTTGTACTAAGTGTGATAATTTGATAATCCTCTTCGTTTAAGGGGGCTCTGAGCATCCAGCGAGGCGCACACAATTGATTATTAAATATAATTATCTTTTCGTTTAAAATAAATGGCAGCCAATTTTTTGTCAGAGAAATATGTCATCTTATGTACTACAATGTAACGGTTGCATTTTCTGCATATTCATTTTAAATGTAAAGATTATATTTAAAAATCAAAGATTGTCTAAGTTTGGTAACCTTCAGTTCGATCACTAAATGGATGGGTGTCCGCTACTACAAGTTAACACAAGTACCAAAATATATTTACATTTTGGTGGCATTTCTGTTGCCTCGACAAACTGACCAAAATTATGTAAAATACAAACGTTCTGTTCATTTTTAAATGTAAATTAACAGTTTTCAAGTAAAGGTGTGACCAGACATTGCGCGGCATTCGAGCACGACACTTGCAGGCCACACGTTTGCCGCATGGCTTCTTTAGACTGTAGCAAGTAGCTTGTGGCTGCCGCGCGCGGCTATCATCCAAACATAGCGCGGATCTCGCTCTCGATTGCCGCGCATTGTCTGGTCACACCTTAAGGTGACTAATATGACATTTGTGAAATAAAATATAAATTATCAATTATACAATGTTTAGAGCTGTCAATCTAAGTTTTACGTTACAGAAGTTACCGTGATCAAAATAAGAAAGTTCCTATATATTACTATTAATTATTGCCATCTTTATTGTAGCTACCGCTACATAAATTAGTTTTTGACCGGTTGCTCGCCGACAACTTCCCTCTATTCGTCAGGACTTGCAGATAAAGTTAGCGGTTGGAATGACCAACTTGGGACATTGAGTTATGATTTGCCGATCCTTGCCTAAGTAGCTTTTATTGGAAATGCAACTTGAATTAAAAATGTAGATTGGGGCAATACTTGTTCCTACAGAGCAGATTGGATGCCAACTTGTATTAGCATTTGCTAGGGCTTTTGTTTCATTATAGAAAATGCTTGCGAGTCCGTTTCTACGAACTATTCTCAGACCTACTGAATATACACAAAAAAAAACATAAAAATCGGTCAAACCGTTTTGGAGGAGTTTGGCAACACTGTGACACTAGAAATTTATATATTAGAGAAGATAACTTATTTTTCATATTGTAGTTTTTTTTTTAAGCTGTCTTTAATCTCATTGTTTATTTATTAATATCATAATCTATCGTTGGTCAAAGTTCGACAACAGTAATATAAAAACATTATTTTATATGGGAAAATCACCTTCCGACTCTAACGACTCTCACCTGCGTTCCACTGCACGTATCACACATACATTCGAAAAATCTGCATTGTGATACAAAAACAACGATATACCTATGTATCATGGCAATACGTGGAGGGAACACTTTAAAATACGTACGAGATGACGAATGGCTATAGCGATCAACAATCTTCAAATTCAAAATAAGTATAGCTAGCACGAATAACTGTCGTATCGACAACGTCGTTTCAAGCGGACAATTACCTATTACCTTACAATTTGTGTATACCGTACTTTGGAATTATAGTCGTGATTCTATATACAGGGTGTATTAAGACTACTCCCGAAAACTGAAATAATTCAGATCATAATTCTAATTACATACGGAAATAAATAAAAAAGCCTAAAATATATTGACAACTTTGGGGCGTTTTTTTTTCATGTATTCTACACAAACACCCATTGTAAATCAAAAAACCGGCCAAGTGCGAGTCAGACTCGCGCACGAAGGGTTCCGTACTATTATCAAAACGGCAAAAAAATCACGTTTGTTGTACGGGAGTCCCACTTAAATATTTATTTTATGCTCTTTTTAGAGAAATACATCATATGTGAAAATTTCAACTGTCTAGCTATCACGGTTCACGAGATACAGCCTGGTAACAGACAGACGGACAGCGGTGTCTTAGTAGTCCCGTTTTTTACACTTTAGGTACGGAACCCAAGAAACATAAAAAATAATTCATAATATCTCATAACCTACCTATTTACCTAACTACGTAGTTAGCATTCCACACGTGACAGGTTGCAAAGCCGTCGCCGCTTTCAAGAATACTAACAGGTTTCCTCACGATGATTTCCTTCACCGTTATAAACACGTGCAACACGCATGTACATTTTTCGAACAGAAATATCCATTGATGCACGGCCAGGATTCAAACTCGAAATTAATTTGAAATTAATAATATCTACCTAGGTACCTATTTACCTAACTACATGAATTCAATAATTCAATTTCAAACTTTTTAGTCGATCATGTGAAGTACCATCTATTTACCGACTAACTTTACCGATAGTGGTAAAATAGCGCCACCTGCCAGCGGAATTGCAAACCTCTTTCATCTTACCTCTCAAACCCCGAGCGGTCGCATGAGATCGCGAAAAGTACTTATATTAACGTAGTAACATCACATGAAACTAGATGGCGCTGGAATGCAAAAATCAAGTTTGTTGTATGGGAGCCCCCCTTAAATATTTATTTTATTCTGTTTTTAGTATTTGTTGTTCGAGCAGCAATAGAAATACATAATCTGTGAAAATTTCAACTGTCCAGCTATCATGGTTCATGAGATACAGCCCTGTGACAGACAGACAGACGGACAGACGGACAGACGGACAGACGGACAGACGGACAGACGGACAGACGGACAGACGGACAGACGGACAGACGGACAGACGGACAGACGGACAGACAGACGGACAGCGAAGTCTTAGTAATAGGGTTCCGTTTTTACCCTTTGGGTACGGAACCCTAAAAACGCGAAATATCAACAAAAATACATTGTTGCTTGTGGAATATGTTAAAAACGAAATTTTTTTTTTCATTGGAGGTTATCAATTTTCAGACAAAAAATATTTTATAGTTATGTTATAGGAAGCCCTGTTTGAAGTATTCAGGAGATGTCTTCACACATCCTATAATATATAATAATAATAATAATAAGCCATTTATTACCAAAATTAAATATAGAATACAAAAATGTATAACACAAAGTAGAACATATTAGAAAAAATAAAATTATGATTATTACAAGTTTAGGAGTTAGTATATAAATAAAATAAAATTTTATAAATTAATTCACTATAAAAATTCACTTCACTCATTGAACAAGTTAAGTCCTACAATTATTATTTTTTAAATTCGGGTACCCATCTTCGGGTAAAGGCCTCCTCCATCCATCGCCACAGACTATTGTCTTCGACATGTCTAGTCCAGCAGGGCTATTTTGTAAAAACATGATTATCATGTTATGATGTTGAATGCAATAACCTAATGTTAGAGAATACCTAATCTGTACACTTTTCATAGTAACTATGCACAGTTTATACACCTATACCTACGCTTCTGCGTAGGTATTGTATTGGAAGCGTAGGTATAGGTGCCTAAACAGCATAAAAAGCGTAGGTATTATGGCATTCAGTACCATAACATGATAATCATGTTTTTACAAAATAACCCCACAGGTAGAGCCGGAAACGTCCTCGATATCGTCTCGCCAGCGGCGGCGCGCTCGGCGATCCGACCGTGGGTACCAGTGCAGCACGCGTTCTGACCATCTTCCATCTGATGTCCATCCTATAATATATACTCTATCAAAATATTCTGTTAGGGTCAAAATCAGAAGATCCTTTTACACTTGCATTCAATTTCTGTTCATCGGTGAGACATCAAAACACGAGAAGGTAAATCAAGAAGATCTCGCTCTAGGCGCAATCAATCACAGGCGATGATCCGGCGTCACTCGCCTTGATGCGCCACATCATCAATCAAACTGAAACTATGCGAGGATTTTGTGGTCCACTGGATGTGTCAAACCACCTACCTATTTAAACCTAATAGTAATACAAGATAAAACATACAGGGTTACCGGTCATTCAACCTATTCCTACTAGGAGCTTCATTTCGTAGAATGAAACCATAATGTTCTAGTGCGAAAGTTAACCATTTCTGAGAAAAAATATATTTTTCAACACACAAGAGTTTTATAAATTTCTATATATATATCATCACTACATAGTATAAAGCAAAGTCGCTTTCCGCTTCCCGCGTATGTATGTATGTATGTTTGCTTATATCTTTAAAACTACACAACGGATTTTGATGCGGTTTTTTTAAATAGATAGAGTGATTCAGGAGGAAGGTTTATGTGTATAATAACATGCTACCCGTGCGAAGCCGGGGCGGGTCTCTAGTAAGTCTATATTTGTTTGATTTAGTAATTTACGTATTTATAAAGTCTTTGAAACAAATAGGTAAAGAAACCATGGTGACGCCAGACATCCCTGTCTTACACCTTTTCGATGCCTAAACCTTTCGGTGTATGTCATTTATCCTAAAGAAGCATCCTAGAATCCTAATAAAAAGATGCAGAGCTCGAAAAAAGTTGTTATTTACGTACATCGGCAGTACCTAGGTACCGACCGGCTTGTTTTTAAATCACGAATGCACAATTACTATACTTTTTGATCTTTAGCCAAAAAATGCTCGGATATGCATAGCAAAAATATCTGAACCGTACCTCCTATATTTCTAGATCCCGCGTGAGCGTCCCATATCGGTTTCTTTTACAACTCTTTCAATCAAAACTTTCGCAAAGCTTGCCTACAACGCTGTGTTTTTTGCTGTGTTGATGCCTAAGAGAAAATAAGCAGACAGCTGGCAGTTTTACTAGCTGTCCCGACAGACGTTGTCCTGTAAAATTTCAATAATCCCACAGAAAAAAGGACTTTTAGTTTTTACCGAACTTTACGTTACCTTTATCACGAACTAGCGACCCGCCCCGGCTTCGCACGGGTAGCATGTTATCTATATACTTATAATAAATCTGTAGATAGGTCAATTCTGTACATGAAATATATTTCCAAAATAACTATTAGGGGGTGATTAGGGATCGATACTGATGCCAAAAATGCAATCAGTAAAATTTTTGTCTGTCTGTCTGTCTGTCTGTATAACCGTTATAGAAACAAAAACTACTCGACGGATTTTAACGAAACTTGGTACAATTAATTTTCATACTCCTGAGCTGGTTATAGTATACTTTTTATCACGCTGCAATCAATAGGAGCAGAGCAGTGAAGGAAAATGTTGGGAAAACGGGAGAAGTTACTCCATTTTTTGAGCTTCCGTCGCGTTTGCAACCTTAATGGTTAAAGCTACACAGAAATCATGTATGACGGAAATGTTCTCCTTAAAATTATATAAAAAATATCCCACGACAGCATATGTCTATCTTTTATGGTTGACTCACAATAACACGTGTAACTCCCGATAGCTTAGCAGTTCGAAGCTTTCTGATTATATTTGTCTACTCTTACGTTTATAACACTCTCAGTCATCCCTAATTAAAAACGCGAACGCACAGGCAGGCGTCTTGCTTGGTACCTAGAGGCTAGCGAGTCACCTAGCGAGTAGCTTCGTAAAACGAACATTCTCGAACGTTCGCGACCGGCCTAACAGCTAACCGGTCGCGAACGTTCGAGAAAAAAAGAAATCATCAATAATTGTCTAATGACAAAAAAGCTGTGAAAAAAAAACGTTTTATATAAAGACATTCTGTAGTATATTTAGTATCAGCATTGCACCCGTGCGAAGCCCGGGCGGGTCGCTAGTTATACATATAAACCTTCCTCCTGAATCACTCTATCTATTAAAAAAAAACCGCATCAAAATCCGTTGTGTTGTTTTAAAGATATAAGCAAACATACATACAGACGCGGGAAGCGGAAAGCGACTTTGCTTTATACTATGTAGTGATATACACAAAAAAAACTAATAGTGTCTCTTCTCTTGACCTTTGGACTGGTCGAAACAATTTCGTCGGTTTTCTTTTTAATATTTTAATCGTAATTATACAAAGTCGCTTCCAGCAATAAACTTACCTACGCCATCTAAAATACATAGATTACTTGATGATTGTAGCATGTTCAGAGTGCAAGTAAGCTTGATGTGGATGTCCCAACACATTAAGGTGTGGGTACTAGTAATTAACAAAATCATGTCTCGATGCTGTTTGCGGTACGATCAAATTGAATACGTGTGAAATTAATTTTCACATCGAATATTATTTAGTTTAATTTGAACACAGATAGGTTTTTCCAGAGTATAGTGTATACTGATTTTGTTAGGTTTTTCACGTTAGAAGATAAAGATTTTTAATGGGTTCATAAAAACAAATAAAAAGCCGTTACGTTATTAAAAAGTTATTACGTAAAGGTTAGCTAATTACGTAATAACATAAGGCAGAAGGACCCTTAAAGTAGGGACTGAATAAATTAACCGACTTGGTATTACATGGATCTCACAACTTTTTACGGTAGAAGAACTGAGTTGCGTTGCGAGACTTGGCTTTTTTTACAAGTTATGTTTTTGATGGCATCTCATTTATTTTTGTAGATAGCCCTACTTTTTAGGGTTCCGTACCTAAAGTGTAAAAACGGAACCCTGTTACTAATACTCCACTGTCCGTCCGTCCGTCTGTCCGTCTGTCCGTCTGTCCGTCTGTCCGTCTGTCCGTCTGTCCGTCTGTCCGTCTGTCCGTCTGTCCGTCTGTCCGTCTGTCCGTCTGTCCGTCTGTCCGTCTGTCCGTCTGTCCGTCTGTCCGTCTGTCCGTCTGTCCGTCTGTCCGTCTGTCCGTCTGTCCGTCTGTCCGTCTGTCCGTCTGTCCGTCTGTCCGTCTGTCCGTCTGTCCGTCTGTCCGTCTGTCTGTCTGTCGGTCTGTCTGTCTATCACAGGGCTGTATCTCATGAACCATAATAGCTAGACAGTTGAAATTTTCACAGATGATGTATTTCTGTTGCCGCTATAACAACAAATACTAAGAACAGAATAAAATAAATATTTAAGTTTGGCTCCCATACAACAAACGTGATTTATAGATAATGGTACGGAACTCGACGTGCGCGAGTCCGACTCGCACTTGGCAGGTTTTTTTAGGATTTTTACACTAAACATATTTTCATATAATAATTGTGTTTCAAATTTGAAGCTTCTATGTCTGCTAGAAGTGCCTTAAACTTTTGATGATCGGTCAGTCAGTCAGTGAGTGAGTGAGTGAGTGAGTGAGTGACGAAATAGGAAACTTTGACTAGTTATAATTCTTAAACTACTGGTTCAAATTGAATGAAATTTGAAATATACTGTGTTTATATAGTGACTGATTGGTTACTGAAAATTCAGGCTTCTAGTTTTATCCACAACGAAGTTATAGGGGGTCGAAAATGGCCTGAACTGCTTCGAGAAAAGGATGGTACAGCCGTGCCGCTTTATTGCTTGACTTGGCGGGGGCACTACCGTGCCCCCAGATCTGAAGACTGCGGGTGTCATTGACATCCTAGTTGTTCGGCTAAATAGCGGGTAGGCCAGGCGATAATGGTAAGAAGAATGAAAAGTTTGATGAATAAAGTCAAAAATAGAGTCTTTAGAATGAAGAAAGAAATGATACCGATAGTCACAAAAAAAGTACTGAGTTTAGATGAAAAATAATTATATACGTAAATAAATGAGCGCGCTGCTGGGACAAGGCGGTACTTGTAGTTGTATCTCGTGCGAAGGCTGTGTATGAATGCGGCGCCCACGCAAACTTCTTTATTCCGATTGTATAACCAGTTGTCCGCCTGCCCCCTGCCTCCTCACTCCGCCGCTCCTCTCAGCCTAGTGTCTCACTCAGGTGCCGAACTTGTGATGTAAGGAGGATGCCAAAATCTAAATCAACATTAACATTAGAATAAGTCTTATCACTCAAAACCAACCATTTATATGTATTTCCATGCCCCGACGACGACTTACTAGGGGTTTTATAAAACTGAATTTGATCAGAACACCTAGATTCTGAATAAAATATTTAACAATAATTTTATTGAATTTAGCTTTTGAAATTACCAATCTAAGTGTCAATACAAAATCAGCTTGGCTGGAATCACGATTTAGATTTGGGTGTGCGTCGAGCGCAGGTGTGGATCGACCTTTGGGAGCAATTTTACCGGATTGAAAAAGAAAATGACGGTCAGCGGACATTTTAGGTTGCCACGTAAACTGCCTCTTATATTTTGAGTGAAAGTGACCACGTACCTACTGTGGCAATGCATAGTTTGCAAAATATACTCGTACATGTTTGAGTCAGATTTTCACGTTTTTGTACATATACGAGTATAACACATAATTTGTAATAGAGACTGAAAATTGGTGAACCCGAAATTCCATATTTCCGAGACACACCACACATATTTTGCTGAAGCTATTTCATTTCTTTTTTTTTACACTTTATTGTTATTTTTATATGAGTTATTTTTATTTGAGACTTCACTTTGTTTGATCGACACAATACTGGAGCTCTACATAGGCATTTACAAAAAAGTTGATCGACATAAATAATAGAAATAATATTGAAATACTGAAATACCTTTTCACTTTAACTTTACAAAAACAGGTATCTACGAGAACATTAATTGTAGTCGAGATACTGTGTACAGAAGTTTATTTATAAATTACATAAGGCTTGTCACGAATTTAATCATTCTAAACCATGTTTTATAGGTAGGTACCTCAACCGTCTGAACTGATAGATCTTGTTATGCATTACCTATAAGTATTATGAATTTACAAAAAAAAGTATTCTTCCTATGTATTCTATCAGTTATGAAATCTAGTTTCCATAATTCAAGCTTTGCTTAGTTTGGGAATGGCGCTGTATAAAAAGTCAACCAATAATTTTAATTTTTTTAATTTGCTTAACATAACATACAAGAACCTGGCGTCCAACCGGATTCCCACGATGCCCCAAGTTCTAACAGTACTCAGAAAAATATTTTAAAAAATCCACCCCATGTACTTACAGAATTATACTGATTTCAAAAAAAAGGGGAAATGAGCACCCTGTGACATACTTTTGAATGCTGTCACTGCTAATGCTGATAATTTCGATATTTCTTGGAGGTTTTGTAATCTAGGGTATTGCTGTGTCTAAATAGAATGTAAAAATAAAGTATTTATTGTACCATTTTAAAATAAAATATTATTTTAACTAAAGGTGATATGGAAAATTATTGAATTTCGCAACTTTGACCGACTGTAGTGTAAAAAAAATGTACCAAAATAGTATGGCAAGTGACGTCAAATTTTGACGCGTTTATTCCTCTTTTTAAAAAGGTATAATACTTACACATTAATTTGAAAAAAAAAAATTTGATAATATTTTTACTCAACAACCCAATTTTTACGAAGTGCCTACCTACTAACGGTAACTGTCGGACCCTTTCTTATCTTAGAAACTGTTATGTTACTACTATTATTTACTTCGGTTCCAAGAGTGAGCAAGAAGGAAATACACACAGGTAGATGGGTTCCCAGTAGAATAAAAGCAAAGAATGTTAGTTTAAAGATATTTTATTACAATAAATGTTCAAAATGTTGACCACCCGCGGCAATACAAGCTCTCACTCTCCTTAAAAAGGACCGCTTTATGTTTCGCGAGTAACTTTTTTGACGTATCACCTGCACTGCTTGTGTTATCTTCTCACGAAGGTCAGCGATGTCATTAATGGGCTTCGCATAAACGAGCTCCTTCATAGTTCCCCAGAAAAAAAAATCCAGCAGTTTTAAAAAGAGGAATAAACGCGTCAAAATTTGACGTCACTTGCCATACTATTTTGGTACATTTTTTTTACACTACAGTCGGTCAAAGTTGCGAAATTCAATAATTTTCCATAACACCTTTAGTTAAAATAATATTTTATTTTAAAATGGTACAATAAGTACTTTATTTTTACATTCTATTTAGACACAGCAATACCCTAGATTACAAAACCTCCAAGAAATATCGAAATTATCAGCATTAGCAGTCACACCATTCAAAAGTATGTCACAGGGTGCTCATTTCCCCTTTTTTTTTGAAATCAGTATAATTCTGTAAGTACATGGGGTGGATTTTTTAAAATATTTTTCTGAGTACTGTTAGAACTTGGGGCATCGTGGGAATCCAGTTGGACGCCAGGTTCTTGGACACCCTGTATAACTCTTAACTAACATTTTACAAATTCAAGAACACTATCTTTTTTTTGCTAAATGCATTCCTTTGATAATATACAATAATTTCAGAATTCATCCTCCCTTTCAGATGTACTTAAATGAGTTAAAATATGTCTTAAAACCACAACAAATATAATCTAAGCTTTGATATTTCAATACAGTTTTTTTGTTATGCATAACAGCATAACTATGCTGCATTCAATTAACATATCATAATATGCACCATTCATAACGATACCCAGTCGCTTATAATAATACTTTTATCTAACTATAGCTGTAGACACTAACAATCTTAAAATGTGATTTCATCTGAACCACTATCAGGCGGAGGTCCTAGGTATGCCATCATACAGGTTTAACCTAGTTTGGGTACCTAAGTTGTTCCTAGATTTGAAATATAATATACTAGCTGACCCGTGCCCGCTTCGCTGTGCGTAAGACATTTCTAATACCATCGTTGACTTTTTTGTAGACGTTTTTAAGGTGTACAATACTGTAGTACATTATTCTGATATATCTCGTGGGGTTCAGCCAGCATTTGCAATGTAAGCGCAAAAAAAATGTGTTTATTTACGACATCACATTAGAAACCTCTAAAATTATCAGTGTTTCTCTACAATATTATGCATGTATTATACATATAAATTCCTCTTGAATCACTCTATTTATTAAAAAAAACCGCATCAAAATCCGTTTTGTAGTTTTAAAGATATAAGCAAACATACATACATACATACATACATATTACATACAGACGCGGGAAGCGGAAAGCGACTTTGCTTTATACTATGTAGTGAAGAAATACCTCTGTTTATCTATTCATATAAGGACGTTTGTTGAGAAATGAATATCTAATAATATTAAATTAAATGTTTTTATCACTAGTTAATAATAAAATTGTCAAAAATCTGTTTCTATAGACATAATCCACAGTTTGATTATGAAAATAATAATAAAATACATTATAATATTATTATAGTCACACTAATAATAAAATTTTCTGAATAAATATAATATATTTTATAACATTTGACATAATATTTAAAAATACATATGAATAGTAGTTACAATTACTAGTTCTGAGAAGCTCAGATACGAACTCTTCCAAATAATCAGTTCCATTCATTCAATAGGAAAACAAAAACGTAAAAGTCTAAACCTAAATTAAATTGTTTATTTATTATTTAAATGCTGACCAGGCCATATTTGTAAAAGATCGGCCTTTGATCCTTCTTAATTATGGCACTTGTGTAGATATACTACGTAAGTGAAATGTATTAAAATTCCAAACGGCGTTATTACGTCATCACTTGCTCTTCCTAAAACAATGGCCTTGATACTATTAAAAGATAATTCAAGAGCGGACGAGTGCCAACAAACATCTGCTTTTATATATTTACCTAGATTTACGCATTGCGTAGTTATGTTTTCAAAAATACAGTCAAACTTCTTAGAGTAATTTAAACTATTATTTTTAGAGATATAAAAAAATGCTATCACTACTTTACAATAAAAGAAAACTTAATGCAATTAAAATAACAGTTAATGAAGATTTTAAGACATAAGCGGCACTCTTACGCATCGATTTAAGGGCATATGTCTGGAGTAGATCACATGGCACGCTCTCCCTCATTTTTGAACTCCTTGTGATTCTAATAACATAGCACTCCATGTTGGATTTAACGGCTACAGGATCCCCGTAGAATTTAGAACCAGTGACATAATCAATTTTAGTTCTATTTGGTAGTAAAACTTGAGTATTTTCTAGTAAGATGTTTGCTACTGTAGCAGAAACTAACGTACCGTTTGGTAGCATCACAAGACTTGAAGTATCTGCAGAATAATTTGCAAACTGACCGGCCACGGCTGTTGAAATTATAGTACCGTTTGACAGCAGGGCCTGATTATTTATTATTGAAATAATTTTCGGCTTCCGTTCCTCTTCCCATATAAAGTATGTTATCGCTTGGCAATCTATGGTCATTTCGTCTTTATAACCAGTTCTGTATTGCACTCCGAAGATGCATATTTCATCAGGCTTAGAAACGTATGTTTCGTGGTAGTGCCGCCTTGAGCTACTCGTTGAAACCTCGCCCAAGTTGTAAAGAGCCAATCCTGAAAGCAGCCGGCGGTACTTGTTCTTGGAGGATCTGTACACGTATATATACTGAGGAATGTATTTACCTCTATACACTGGATAACTGACGGTATTTCCGTTTGATGGATTGACATAGATCACAGTTGGCGGAGGACTGTAGTGATAATGATGGTAGTAATGGTGCACTCTCTGCGGTTCGTACCTCACTTCCCAATAGTGTTTGTGGGTATTGGATGGAGGCTTGATTGTTGGATTTATTTTATTTCCAAACCGTCCAACGTGTGACATATTTTGTGGAGGCCTGGTTGGCGGATGGTGAGTTTGACTTGTTCTATTTACTGATATTTCACCATGTGTAATATTGCGTGGAGGCCACGTTACTGGATGGCTTGTTGGATTTGTTTTATTTCCAGGTAGTCCAACGTGTGACATATTTTGTGGAGGCCTGGTTGGCGGATGGTGAGTTTGACTTGTTCTATTTACTGATATTTCACCATGTGTAATATTGCGTGGAGGCCAGGTTACTGGATGGCTTGTTGGATTTGTTTTATTTCCAGGTAGTCCAACGTTTGACATATTTTGTGGAGGCCTGGTTGGCGGATGGTGAGTTTGACTTGTTCTATTTACAGATATTTCACCATGTGTAATATTGCGAGGAGGCCAGGTTGGATTTGTTTTATTTACTGATGATC
Organism: Hydriomena furcata; assembly: GCA_912999785.1. NCBI lineage: Eukaryota > Metazoa > Arthropoda > Insecta > Lepidoptera > Geometridae > Hydriomena > Hydriomena furcata. Next base: position 10,382,618 of record OU538822.1, on the reverse strand, counting down.
CACCGTGTGTCTTATTGTGATGACGGTGTGATTGAACTGGCGTATATGGTGGACTAGTTGTTAAATGGGGTTGTGGACTAGATGGATAATTATGTGGACGCCTGGTTGTTGAATGGGGTTTCGGACTAGATGGATAATTATGTGGACGCCTGGTTGTTGAATGGGGTTGTGGACTTGGTGGATAATTATGTGGACGCCTGGTTGTTGAATGGGGTTTCGGACTAGATGGATAATTATGTGGACGCCTGGTTGTTGTATGGTGTGGCTTAGTGGTTGGATGCTTTTTTGTCGGCTTATGGTGTGATGGACTTGACTTATGTTGTGGATGATTATTTGTTGACCCATGGTGTATCTTTCTAGATATTCTTGAAGATCTTGTTTTGCGGCTTGCACTATCCGATCGTCCGTTGTGTTTCGAATCAAAGTACACCAAGTTTAAAGACTCACCGCCCGATGAAAGATCAGTATGCGAAAAATTCGAAGGAGGAATATTGAATAGAGAGCTTACGTTCCCAGTCTTTCGAATACTGTGTCCAGATCCAGATAGACCTCCGATTGGATAACCAGTGTCAGAAGGCTTGCTGCGGTATAATATTGATTTATGACTTGCATGGTGGCTTCCACTCGCATGACGAACACTTTGCAATTTTGCGTTCACACTGTTCAAGAAAACCGAAGCGATTATTAAAATTGCTATTAAATACGCGTAGTTCTTCCTCAACATCTTGTAATTCACACGCTTGTGGCGCTTCGCTAGCTCGCGCGCACAGATAACACTGAAGTGAAGTTTATATTTTTTTTATTAGTTACTAGCGACCATGACGTCTGTATATATAACTATGATCTGAATGTATAATGTGCCTCAGTTCGGGTGACCTTCAGTCAGTTTGCAAAGCTATCGGAGCGCGGTCATCACTGATGTACATTATAAAGCAGAAATGTTAATCGTATTTTCATTTAACTCCAAGGAATTTGAGATTCTACGATCTGAAAGGAGGATATACAAGTTTATACATGCTAAGAGATTACTGTGTCGTGAACCTATTACTTATTTTTTATTTTAGTCTCAGAGTCTCAGAAGTCTTAGAAGCCGTGTTGGCCGAGTGGGAGGTATCTCGACTTTCAATCTGAAGGTCGTGGGTGCGTGCATCAATGGATTTTTCTGTTCGAAAATTTATATGCGCATCAAAAACACGTGCTCAAAACGGTGGAGGAAAACATCGTGAGGAAACCAGTTAGTATTCTTATAAGCGGCGATGGGCTTGCAACCAAACATAATGTTTGGACGTGCCTCTGACTACCCCCACTAGACATGTTCAAAGGATCTAAGCGTCTGGAGATCTGATAGGATGTCTCGTGTCTCGTACTTGGGGATTACAGTCGTGATCCTATTTATTTATTTATTTTTTTAGTTGAAGGAAGCATGTTAGTTGTAGGTATTAATCTCTAGACTTATTATAACTTTTAAAATATTGTGGTAGGTAGATGAAATTAATAATATTTTGAATATTATGTTCTATTTATATTCAAAAAATATATGATAAGTTTGGTTATTGCGAGAGTTTAGGTAAATAGCTCAAAACAAGCAGTAGGTAAACTTTTAAAATAACTCTGCTAACCGTGTAGAAAATTTGTTTTTCACCTCTGATATTCTTGGTATCTTTGTGTTTTCTTCAAACTTTCAAATGTATTTGCTTGTGATTTGCCAACTTTATTGGTGTGCAAAATATTATTCTAAACTAGCGATCCGCCCGGGCTTCGCACGGGTGCAATGCTGATAGGTACTAAATATACTACAGAATGTCTTTATATAAAACGTTTTTTTTTCACAGCTTACATTAGATGATTTCTGTTTTTCTCGAACGTTCGCGACCGGCCTAGCAGCTAGGCGTCAAGCGCGCAGTTCGGCCGGTCGCGAACGTTCGAGAAAAACAGAAATCATCTAATGTAAGACGTGTAAAACGTCGTATGTAAAACGTTTTATATAAAGACATTCTGTAGTATATTTAGTACCTATATCAGCATTGCACCCGTGCGAAGCCCGGGCGGATCGCTAGTTGCTTAATAAATGTTTGATGCGAAATTCTTTCGATAAATGTGGCCACAATAATGTCCTCGGACACTTTCTTACATATTTGATGCGAAAGTCTTTTGATACATGTTTGTGGCGTGTTTGTGGCCAATGTGTCCTAGCATGATAACAATGCCATCAAAAATCCCACCTTGAACAAAAAGAGGTAACCCTTACATTAAAAGCTTAGTATGTTCGAGTTACACGTGTTATTGTGAGTCAACCATAAAAGATAGACATATGCTGTCGTGGGATATTTTTTATATAATTTTAAGGAAAACATTTCCCTCATACATCATTTCTGTGTAGCTTTAACCATTAAGGTTGCACACGCGACGGAAGCTTAAAAAATGGAGTAACTTCTCCCGTTTTCCCAACATTTCCTTTTACTGCTCTGCTCCTATTGATTGTAGAGTGATGAAAAGTATACTATAACCAGCTCAGGAGTATGTAAAATAATTGTACCAAGTTTCGTTAAAATCCGTCGAGTAGTTTTTGTTTCTATAACGGTTATACAGACAGACAGACAGACAGACAGACAGACAGACAGACAGACAAAAAATTTACTGATTGCATTTTTGGCATCAGAATCGAACCCTAATCACCCCCTGATAGTTATTTTGGAAATATATTTCATGTACAGAATTGACCTCTCTACAGATTTATTATAATATTCTAAATAAATTTTCAACATAATTTTGCATTTTTAAGACATGAACTTTAGTAATACGGTTTGTTGCGATGTATTCCCGCATAGTCAACTTGAAATATGAGTATATTAGATTACTCGTATTTTCAGAAGTCTTTCTTAAAATAAATAAATAAAAGTACCATCGCGGCTTATTATTTTAATAAAATATATTAGAATTTAAACTACATAATATCATAGATTTCAATCGTCTAGGTATAGTCTTTGAATATGGATAAATAAAGTCGGTTTACTGACGTTAGTTGAACGTGACAACGTCATAAGAAAATGCTGATAGAATGGTTGCATTTTTCAAAAGAAAATTTTAATTTTATCTGTCCACTTAAGTAGGAGAGAGACAGATGTCGAAAGCTGCCGAACGCGGAGGCCGATTGTGCCTCTTTGTCGCTCTCGCTTGCACTTCAAGCCTTAAATGGAACGCTTCAGAGTGAGGTAACGCCGCATGAGTCATGTTTTTTGGTGCGTGCAGCCGGCTCCATCGAATTATAAGACGTTGTCACGTCAAAATGATAATCATGACTGTAATCCCTAAGTAGGTACGGCAGACATACTCTTAGATTTTCTATCGCTTAAACCCTTGAACATGTCTAATAGAGTTAGCCAGGGGCATATCCAAACATTATATTTGGCACATGCCTACATTGTGTAGTAGTAATCATTCTATACGCAAGCCCATCGTCGAATCGTATTATGGTTAGATTGTTCTAAATGGGTTATTATTGCCAAGTCGATTTCTACTCAAATTCTAATGTTCTGAGAAGTGACAAACACTCCAAGTGGTTTGGTGTAAGGTATAATCAACGGAAACAAGGAGTCGGCTTGAGCAAGATTAATTAAACCAATAGAGCATCAATCATTGGCCCAGGATTCGGGGTAATTCTCGAGTTTACTCACTTTAGAGGTTATTTAGTTGTAGGCTCAATACAGTGTACGCACTGGCGTTGATGCTGCTGCATTTAAATTACATGAACATTAATCCGAATTTGAACTAGGGGATATTTGGACTACAATCTTGTCGCCCGACACGTGTCCTGTCGTGCGACGTCGCGCCGGACATAGCCCGACATGTTCCATAGTGCAAATGCGGTTTTTTTAACCCAACGTGACAGGACCATGATAAATTGCTAGATGGCAAGCTGAAAGTGCCCAATTCGAGGCTACGTATATAACCAAGTTTATGATAATAATTTCACATACCTACCAACATAGGTACTCAGACCTGACCCCATACTAGGATTCTGCAACTATTGTACCACAACAACAAAGCAAACTTTTATATTAAACACGACTGTCTTCTACTACGATCTTTTGTTTTAATTTGGCTAAGAAGATTAAGTTATCTTATGCAGGTCGTTTAGGTCTTAGTTATAAGGATAGGTTATCTAAATAATTTTCAATCGTTAAAGCTAAAGACATAAAAAAATATTTTGATTTGATTAAAGTTTATAAAATATTATAATAATATCATTTTATAAACATGAAAATATTCCGTAATTAGAGTTGTTGTCACGGAAGTAATTCAGTATTAAATATAGACCAGAACAGTGGCTAATGTAAGGTCTTGATAACATAAAAAGTAGGTACTTTCTTCTCCTTCTTCGCTTTATTCCACGTCCTCGTGAACTCGGCACAACATCTAGATGTTGCCAATTGATTTGGCTTGGGGGGTTTTACAATCGGCGGCCTGTCTGACATCAACCTCTTTCAGCCTCTTTGGGAATGCTTGCTGGTTGTGCACTTTGTTGTTGTCAGCGGCAGCCCAACACCACGAAAGACAACGATGGTCATCCTCCTCACGCAGATGGTTGGGGTGATGGAGAACACTGACTGCTTAAAAATTTCTAAGCTAAGAAACATAAAAAATATTATATACAAGCTAACCCGGCGAACTTCGTATCGCTTTAGAATTAACAAATGTTGTGTTAAGTTCCCCTCGTTGTTCCCGTTCCCTTTCCCGTTCTCGTTCCCTGTTATACCACGTTTTATGTCACGTCCCTCTCCTGGTTCTAAGATACCTCCCAACTAATTATCAGCCAAATCGGTTCAGCCGTTCTTGAGTTATAAATAGTGTAACTAACACGACTTTCTTATTTAAATATTATTTAAGATATAGATATCTGTTATACATAATGATAACCTCCCTTTTTTTGAAGTCTGTTTAAAAGAAGGTAGGTACTTTATAAGTTCGAATAAACACGACGCTGCGTTCTTAATTGACAGTGCGTCAAAAAGTTAATCAAAAGCGAAATTCGATTTTGCGGCCGCACAGCTAACGCACATTTCGTACTGAAAGTGTTTAATTTACATGTAGATAAGCATAGCTTTTCTATAGTTTTTCTAACTCACAAAGGCGGGTTATCAGATTTAATTTATTCTGTTGTGTCCAAGCTACAAATTATAATTCCTAAAAACTATCGCTCTTATTCCTTTGCGTTAAAGTTTATAGCGTATCCTGAAAATGACAGTCCTAAAACTTAGGATATTTTAGTCATTTCTCTATTTAATTTTGCATATTTTACACAACTAACAAGAACGACACTATGAGAACACGCACCCACAGTGGACGAAATCTTTTTTCATAAACATCACTTTATGTGCTGAGCGGCACTATGGCGCACGCTACCGTGTGCCTTTAGAGCTCAACTTTGGCTAGAGGCACACGACAATATGCCTCTAGTCACACTATGCAGTGTCGCACAACACATAAAGTGATTTTTATGAAAAAAGGTTTCGTCCACTGTTGGTGCGTGTTCTCATAGTGTCGTTCTTGAATACAAGGGTAAGTGTCATCTAAGTCAATACCAATTTACGTGTTGGTTAGCTTGTCGTTTCAAAATCTCTTATGAAAATCGCAAATTTATTTAAAACTATGCTAAGTTTAAGAGTTCGATGTTACGCTAATTTAGACTTTGAAAAGATTAAGAGCCATCGTGGACACAACAGAATCGCCACCATTGAGCGCTCCCACAAACAATGTCATTGTAAAATTGACAAATTGTGTGAGAACACACAACAATCAAGACCAACCCGTCTTCGTGTGATAACAATGTAGGATATTTCTTCACCATTTTTATACATTCGCTTTAAAAAACTATTTCGTACAATTCAGTGTCCCTCGAGGAAGCTCCTTTCTTAAGCACGCTTAATTAGGTCGATGTTTTTCTTGCTTTTTTTTAACCTTCTTAGTTTTAAACAAAAAACAGTAGTATTTACTACTCTTACGTCTAATACGTGGATAATAAATAAGTAACACGACAGGGCAATTCTTTAAGAGAGCAAATTTACATTATTTACATTATTTTATTGATTTTACTATAAAAAATCAACAATTCATTTTGAATCCATAGGTTCCCGAACTAACCCGTTGACCGAATAAACTGTAATTCCGGAGGCTTTAAAGGTAGCAGTAGGATTATTTCAGTATATTATCGACATAATGTAAAGATTTAAATTATTTCAGTGTATTTTAATGTACAGTCAACGCGCAATAGCAGTAAAAGCTTTTTATTAAATTATTTAATTTCACGAATGCCATTCACCCAGCAAAGGCTTAATAAAATGTTTGTCTGCGGGCGAAGAGAATTTAATTGAGTTTTATTGCTCCAGGATTCTATAGAGCTTTTGTATCCACTGAACAAGGACAAGGAAGACATGGCAATTTTGAATAATACAAGTGTTATATTGGATAATACGATCTTCTTTATACAATTTTAGATGGCAAATAAGCTTGGGAAATTATTATGGTTCAACTTTTTAATAAAATTGTATTTGAACATGCACGTTTAAAAATAAAATAGACGGTTTTAGATTTAAGTATTTTTGTTGATTTTTTACAGTTCACTAAATTACTATATTATAACTAAACTACCGTGCCCCAACCACCACAGTATCAGTACAGTATCAGCACAGTATCCTATATGTCCGTACTATTTTAGAATAAAACAATATTAAAATTCATCAAAAAACTGTTTACACAGATTTTTGATGAGAGCGATGATGTCGTTTTTGTAGATATAAAGAGAAAGTAACTACAATCCCTCATACTGAAATTAAAATTATGTGAAATCAAACCACCTTTGAGTTGCTCTCTGCGAGAAAGAGAGAGAACTTTGAATTCGGATCAGCTGTTATTGGGTAATCGGTGTACATATTATTATATACTAGCGACCCGCCCCGGCTTCGCACGGGTAGCATGTTATTATACATATAAACCTTCCTCCTGAATCACTCTATCTATTAAAAAAAACCGCATCAAAATCCGTTGTGTAGTTTTAAAGATATAAGCAAACATACATACAGACATACAGACGCGGGAAGCGGAAAGCGACTTTGCTTTATACTATGTAGTGATATTTTTTTTAATAATGTATAAATTCTAGGGTTCTCTAGTACTCGTCAAGACAAATTTAACGAGTCCAAACGCGACGTGGTTATGTTGTGTAGTTGAGGAGTTCCTATGGCTACATGCGAGCTCCATCATCAGACCAGCTCGCTAGACCATAATATTATATTGTCATTGGAGATTGATCGGTATGCGAAGTTTCAACTCATTCCGACTATTAACTGAGGAGTTCCGTTGAACAGCTCCTGACTCTATCATTGGAACAGCTCGCTGTCACCATACTATTGCATTTTCACCAAAGTTTACTTATGTATACAAAATTTCAGCTCAATCGGTTGGGGATAACTGCTACAAAATTCAGTTTCAAGATTCCACCCGAACCTACAAGATACACACCGCATCAATGTACATTAAACATACCTACATTGCATTATTTCGACATGACTGTGATTAGCATTCCCGCAAACATCAGTGATCTGGAGCGCCTGAAAGTCTTGGTATAACATGTTTGAGTATTAGATTAGTATTAGCAGATGTATTTTTTTAGAAATGTATAAATCAATTTCACATTCAGTTACAAATATTCGCAATGTTATTCGAAACCAGATCGGACGAGGCAGACGATACAAAAATAGATACAAAAATTCAATTTCAAATTCAGGAATACATTCCCATATTCCCAGTTATTGGTCTGTATCTAGCTGTAATAAAAGCTCTCCTTTTAAACGACTTCAATGGAAGGATACCAATAATACTAGCACGAGATACGGTAAAGAAATTGTACCCTCATCTGTGATTAGATTATGATAAAGATATTAAGGTGTGACTAGACATAGCGCGGCATTTGAGCGCGTAAATTTACCTTTATGTTTAAACTAGTCACGCAGCAAACTTGCGTCCTGCGAATGCCGCGCTCAAATGCCGCGCTATGTCAGGTCACACCTTTAGTGTTTATTATCTAAGGAGATAATATTAGGAAAAATATATTTGCATCTGATTTCGTTGGGCAACTCATTTGCAATTTATTATTGTACATAATTATAGTCATAATAAAGTAGCAGGTGAGTATTGTAGTCTTACTAAAGTAAGACTAAACAGTATTACTTTAAGAGCGAAAGTGACAACGCTATACGAACACGTATGGCGTTGTTAATTTTGCACCGCGAGTTATACTACTTTGGTCTTACTATAGAGATTGTAGTACGGCCCCATGTCTAACCAGGGTGTTGACTTGAAGATGTCACTAACATATTTAAGTATCTGAGCTGGGGGGTTAGCATGAACCTCTATCGTATCGACAATGTATCGTCCAAATGCCAAAACGGACACTTTTACTATACAAAAAGTGTCAGTTTTGACATTAGGACGATACATTTTCGATACGATAGTGGTTCGTGCTCAGGCCACTGAGCGCCTGTTCTGGATCTAGGAGGGTGTCTACCGTACTTGGGGATTACAGTTATATATATAGTTACTATAAATATAATATTTTTATTCATCAAAACAACCGTCGCTTTTAAATAAAGAAAGGAAATATCAATATTTTCTTAGGACTGAAATTCGGACCCACTGATATTTTTTTAATAATTCCTGTTGTTACTCAATGCTTCAGGAAATTTTCACAATCATTATGAACTAATCAATCATAAGGATTATTTTGAATGTAACGTTTGTACCTCTAACTTCTTTATATTTCAATCCATATACATTATACATACCTACTTATATAAACTGTAGGTAAATTGATGCGGTTCTATAAAGAAAACTATGTAATTTACATTATAATATAGATAGATAGATAAAAGATAGAAAATATTTTATTGCACATTGTAAAAAAATAACAAAGATAGCATGGGCGGTCTTATCGCTATCTGAGATCTCTAACAGACAACTTTTAATGTATGTTCAGTTCATACTCCAGTAGTTATTAGGTACTACAGAACCTTAAAACTAACTGAAAGTCTAGATCTTTAAAAAAATTAAATGGGATCACTACTGTGATCTTCAAATACCAATGGTGTACGTCCACACTTTTCTCCTGACGCTTTATCTTTGATGTTTAAACGGGGTAGTCAGAGGCTCACATTTGGCCAAATTTTGTAAAATTTTCGTCGAAATTTGAATTAAATATCTTTTAAGTAGATTCCGCAAAAGTGGTATTTACCTAAGTGTTCCTATTTTTTGTGAGGTACGGAACCCTAATATGAATGAGCTCTTCGGGCCAAACCCAAAACACAAACTTTCCTGATAAGATGATGTTTTGTTAGCAAATATTTGTTCGAGAACTTCGACGAATCAAGTTAAAGTAGTTCTTCAAGAGTAACAAATGTTTTGTGCGAGTACACTTCAAACGATAAGTAATTTGGAGTGATAAAGGTACTTCTACTGACAACTGTGCTGAAAATGTATGAATAATATTGGGGTAACATGGGTCTAGTCTGGGCCATCGACTAAATAGCCCAATAGACGCCTAATGATGTGATACTTCGCCAGCCTATTGGTTAAGGGTTCATTTAAATGCAGTTACAAAGAGAAGGAATTGTACTTCGAAAATCAGGAATTGTTTGACAAGGGATCCTAAGATATTTACGTTTGAATGGGGTCAGGTCAGGAAGTATCTTAATTTGTTTTCTTAAAACAAACAATTTTGTCAAAACGTTGAGGTATACGGGTCAGGGGGAGCGGTAAAAATGTATTCTGATTGGCCAGTTCAATGTTATACCCGCCGCGGGGCACTTCGTGAACCGTGCTCGGTGGTATACACAGGATCTGTAGCCCATATATGTTGTCTGTCAGTATTCGCCTTGGGTGAGGATTTTAGGCTGTGTGGTCCATCGACCACTAGGCTGGCTAAACTCTAGGCTGGCTAGACGGTGATATTGAACACAGCCGACCGACGATGACCTTATAGGTTGGCTGTAATGGATGACCCTTATTTTTCATTAATGTCTCAGCGCAGTAACCACTTGAATTAAATTATGTGCCCACTCTAGCTTGAATAAGGGTATCTATTTAGCAAATTTCATGACCTTACATACGTACTCCTATTTTGGGTTGGTCATTTTTACGTTAGCGGCGATGGACTTGCTTTGGGGTATGTGACCTGTATGGAATACTGACTACTGCAAAAGTCCCGCTACATCGTTGCGTTGTCTATCAGTCTGTCTATCTAGTGGTATAATCCCAATAATATTATAATGCGAAATTTTTTGAGGATGTTAGTTTGATAGTCAGGCCTAAACGACAAAACGGATTAAGATTAAATTTGTATTTAGATAAAAAATAGGAGTACTTTTAATCCTTCTAACAACTTCTTAATGATTAAAAAAACAGATGATTTTTATATAGATGGCGCTGGTATGTAAGAAGTCTGACATGACAGACTTAAATTATTCAGTCGTAGTAGTCATAGCAACACAGGTTTTATATTTGACAGGACAACATCTGTCACGAGTTGGCTAGTTAGAAATATAGTTACTTTACTTATGTTTTCCATCGTTAGATATAAACATTGTTTCTGATGTATCTGTGACGCCTCCTGCTCATCCTTATAATTCGCCGAATAGTTTCAATTAGGAAGTCCCTTAGTTTCCGCATAATTATTAATACCATTAACTCTTGTAAAGCGGTAGTTCTGTCATCCTTAATTTACTGTTACAAAATCCAAGGGATGACAAAATCGTAAACCTCATGTGTCAAATCACAAAGCAGATGCTAAACAGTATATACACTGGATTGAAACGATAGAAAATATAACGATGTTGACAGCGCTTTACCTGGTTACCAAAGCCTGTATTTTATAATTACGTTTACAAAACTAAATTAAAACCACTTAAAATTGTAGTACCAATATCATATTACATTTTATTTTTTATAGCATTGAACTTTATTACGGGTCTTTTTAGGGTTCCGTACCCAAAGGGTAAAATCGGGACCCTATTGCTAAGACTTCGCTGTCCGTCAGTCTGTCTATCATCAGGCTGTACCTCATGAACTGTGATAGCTTGACAGTTGAAATTTTCACAGATGATGTATTTTGTTGCCGCTATAACACATGCTAAAAAATGAATAAAATAAATATTTAAGTGGAGCTCCCATACAACAAACATGTTTTTAACCGTTTTTTTATAGATAATGGTGCGGAACTCTTCGTGCGCGAGTCCGACATGCGTTTGGTTGTTTTTTATATTAAAAACGCGGTTATTTTCGCATTTTTTAAGCTTTCAAAAATTATTCTTGTCTCTTATTTTCCGAGCAAAGTGCCTCTGACAGACACGACAGACAGATGCAAGAGTGATCTTTTATCGGTTCTATTTTTACGTTTTTAGGTGCTTCTCAAAACCAAACCAAGTATTAAGTTTAAGGAGACGCATTGATAAACAATCAATCTCAAATCGTATTACACACAAACGCGTGTGAGCGTATTTTTTGTTTAAAATATCGAGTATCGGTAATTTTACTAAAATTTTACAATATTTTAATGCTTTTTTAATCGTGTGTAAATCAGCAAATAAATGGGCGAATGCCATCACAACTTGGAAAACTGCAGGTAAGATCGTGTTCGGTCAAGAAAAATCATCTTGACGCCTTCGAGAAGGCATGATAAGAGTCCTCGAAGTATAGAGATAGTTGAGAAGATTTAGGGGAGACCTTTGCCCAGCAGTGAGACGAAACAGGTTAAAGAAAAAAAGTGGTAAGTGTTAAAAAATAGGGTCACGACTATAATCTCCAAGGGTCAGTAGACATAACTATAGATTTTTACACTTTTTACACTTTATCACGTAATTACCTTTATTTATTTTTCCCGACGTTTCGACTATGTTACAATAGCCATGGCCGTGGGCAGACTGGAGTACTCGTAGCTACCGTTGAGAAGCGGAGACAGTTGAAGAAACAAGTAATTACGTGACAAAGACCCGTGTAAAAATCTATAGTTATGTTACGGGTTATTTGTGATTTTAATAAAACCATGATTGGTGACGTTTAATTATTGTGATATATGAAGAATATACGACATAAAACTATTTTTTTTGACAGTTATCTTACTGCTTAAAATCTTAACAGTCACCAAATGACATGATATAAAATAGCGGCAATATTCACATTATATCTGAGTTTACGAGCCGAAACGGAGGTGCTGGTACCCATTAACTGCTCATAAAGCATTTAAGATTAGACACTGTTTGAGTTATATGGAACTTGCATTTTGTAGCCCAACGCTATGAATACATTGCAATGTTGACTGAGAAATTTCCGACTACCAAGTTCTCATTCCGACGGCTACGTACCTATGTTTTAGGGTTTCGTACCCAGAGGGTAAAAACGGGACCCTATTATTTAGACTCTGCTGTCAGCCTGTCTGTCACCAGGCTGTATCTCATGAACCGTTATAGCTAGTGTTGTTAGTGACAGTTGAAATTTTCACAGATGATGTATTTCTGTTGCGGCTATAATAACAAATACTAAAAACAGAATAAAATATATTTTTTAGTGGGACTCCCATACACAAACGTGTTTTTTCGCCATTTTTCATAGATAATAATAATGGTACGGAACCCTTCCTTTATGTACATGTTATTCAGTAATATTTGTACTAGCTTTTACCCGCGTCTTCGTCTGCATAGATTCAGAAATTCGGATAATCCAAAAATAAATATTGGGAATAAAAGTAGCTATGTCCGTTCCAAGACTTTAAGCTATCTCTATATGAAATTTCATCAAAATCAGCCCGGCGGTTTGGCCGTGATAACGTCACAGACAGACAGACAGAGTTACTTTCGCATTTATAATAATAGTATAATATATATTTTCCGAACCCAAGATTTTCGTATTGAAAGTGAACACGGCTATCAAAAGAACTAAATAGCAATAAACTCGCAAAGATCGTTACCTATGTAGTTTGCCGCCCTTTAATGTTCGGATAATTCGCTTCATAATAGGGTCAGAGACCCGGTTGTAGTGCCTACCCCGGTTTTGGTAATTTAAAATATTGAAAGTCAATTACTAAGCATAATAAAAAAACTGTTTAAAATCTATAGTTAATACAATTCTTTGTCTATGGTCCGTTTTGATTAGTGACAGTTGTGATGCGTTAGACCTCTATATTTGAATGACCACAACTAAATATTTCCCATTTTGTCTATTTAAATATGAATAATTAAATACCTTTGCTTAACCTAAAATATATATAAATACTCTATCCTATGTTGTTTAAAAATCGTCGTTATAATCATTTTTTTAAAATTAAAATGTTGGTAAAATCGCCACAACCAGCGCTCTCACCCTACCTATCAACACAGCCATTTTGGTCTAAGTTTCTAAGGTTCCCCAATTACACGTTTGACCAATCCCGATTTCGCTAAATATACCTAAGCTAAGCATAAAGTTTAAAACTCGTCTGTCTTAATAGTTACTAGTATTTTCAAATGTTCGTTCCGTGTGCGCTAAGCTGTGCATCAATCTGTAGATCAAACACAACGCTCGACTTTTTAAAACTCGAATATTTGAGCGCTGCCATTGGTCCGCTCCGCACAGCTCCGCGAAGATGGAAACTCTCCCTCAAGCTTAGAAGAAAACCGTTTTCACCCTTTGGGTACGGAACCTTAAAAAGCAATTCATTTAATCCAAGATTACATCTGACATTTCCAAATTACCCAATAACATACTTTCCCAGTAACATACTCCAAGGTACTCAATAACGAAAGTTATATTACTTTTGTTCGATTTCATCCCAATTCCTGATTAGCTATGACTCCAACCGATCGTTTAATCGGCTCTGAATTTGAATGTGACTCTTCGTTGCTCCGAATTTAAATGGGAATGTCTGCGGAGGTTTGTTCTGAGAAACTTGTCAGAATTAATAGAAAAGTAACCTATACCTATCGACAACATAGCCCAATAGACGCCTAAGGGAAGGTTTATATTAGACCGGGTCGTGTCCGGGCCGGGCCGGAGCCTTTAGTTAGTAGATGGGCCCAGACGGGACACGGATCAGGCACTGTTAAATATAAACTGCTTCATACAAAATGAATGTAACGTTTCAAATCCGGTACGCCCGGGCACGGCCAAGTCTAATATAAATCTACCCTTATGGCTTCATTTCTTCAAATTCAGAAACTGAAACAATTCAGTCAAATCGATGATGTATGCAGTCCCGAAAATTGCATTCTGATTGGCCGGTTCAAAGTGACGCTTCACGGAAGTGGTCGGTACTTCAGATTTAACGCGCGATGTCTTAAATCAGCATTATGAGTCTAATGTCTTGTCAGACAGTGTTTTCTTTGCGTGAGGTGTCTATTGGGATGTGTTGTGGATGCCCATACTTTAATATGTCTGTCTGGCTCTGTCTGTCCCCTCTTAGATATCTTCAAGAATAAATGCACCAAGCGATCTGAGATGTTAACCGTATTTGAGTATTTAAGTACAGTTCGTCTGTTAGTTATTTTTCATAAAATAAATAAGATCACGACTGTAATCCCCAAGTACGGTAGACATTATCTCAGTTTTCCAGACGCTTAGATCCTTTGAAGATATCTAGTGGGGGTAGTCAGAGACACGTCCAAACATTATATTTGGCACATGCCCAAATGTTGTAGTAGTTAGCATTCCATACGTAACAGGTTGCAAGCCCATAACCGCTTATAAGAATGCTAACTGGCTTCCTCACGATGTTTTCCTTCGCCGTTGTGAGCACGTGTTTTTGATTTGCATATAATTTTTTAAAACAGAAAAATCCATTGATGCACGCCGGTATTCAAACCCACGACCTTCAGATTGAAAGTCGAGGTACCTCAAACACTGCCAACACGGCTTTTTATTCCTCTGATATATCACGGTGAACATAGATTCCATGTCTTGTTTCACGCAAACACGTTCTAACACACAAATATTACCTTTCCAACACTACTATGGTTGGAGGATTAAACAACGGACGGGAAAAACCACCAATAGATTTTTTTAAACCCACTGATTACTTTTCTGTCTCTCATACAGGTTTGTGGTTGATGGCACGAACTAAAAAAACCGGTACCAAGTGCGAGTCGAACTCGCACACGAAGGGTTCCGTACCGTTATCTATAAAAAAACACAAAAAAATACGTTTGCAGTATGGGAACTTACTTAAATACTTATTTTATTTTGTTTTTAGTATTTGTGGCAACAGAAATACATCAGCTGTGAAAATGTCAACTGTCTAGCTATCACGGTTCATGAGATACAGCCCTGTGACAGACAGACGGACAGACGGAGAGACGGACACCGAAGTCTTAGTAATTTATAGGGTCCCGTTTTTACCCTTTGGGTACGGAACCCTAAAAAATTAATATAGCCAGGAGTAAGTGAAGTCAGGGTGTTGATGAATGAATGAATGAATGAATGAAAATGCTTTATTGTACACCAATAACAACAAAATAGTAATGATAGAAACTTAAACTAGAAGAAACACTGTACAATGGGCGGCCTTATCGCTAAAAAGCGATCTTTTTTCAGACACATATGATGTTGATGATGATCGTTACATCTCAATAACTAAGTAATACTACGAGTATTCAGCGAAGACATCAAATAAAGCGAATATTATAAATGCTTCTAAACCATTTTACTACTAATGTAGTTCTATTAGTAGTGTCAAACTTTTTTGTTATACTAAAATGTCAGACTATGAAGGATATTTTATTCAAGCAAAAGATCAGAAAGTCAAAAGCTTTTTAAAGTAACATTAAAACTTAGCTGACCCGCTTAGGAGCATCATGTACAACTTAGGAGCGTCAATATTGTAATGTGCACACGGGTTACCATCGATCAGGTGAAAGTTTCCGTAATTTGACAGCTGAAGGACACCTACAAGACTCCAGTCTTATTCCCTCTGAGCCACAAATACGTACAAAGCATCGTCACGTAGGAACCGATCGTAAACTCTTAATAAAGAGTCCATTGCACGTCCCCTGAATATCTGTGAAAGCTTTTCCAGTCCACACCATTTTCAACCGTTAGTATCTGTCAGGTTCTAGCTTATGGTACACTATCAACTTTTATGCGAAATTAAGCCTTAAGGCAACGTGATAACGCTCGTTTTGCGTTAATGGTTATAGTTTTTGAACGAACACGTGCTAATGAGGTCTGTGTAGCTTCTTTCAAAAAATATAACTTAGTTGGTTTTTCATCTTTGTCACCGAAATAATCTGAGTAAAGCTTAAGTGCTCGGTTTTGATTAGGCTATTTGTTAGTTTATTTATTGATCTAAAAAGCGTGGAAACTTTCAGAATATATATATAAAAGGCAAAAGCCTGACTCACTGACAGATCAACATCCAGCCTAAACCAATAATGATAGAAGTTTGAAATGTTAGTCGTTTTAGAATGGGTTTTTTAAATTCGTCCTTCAAAGGGATGTAATATGCGATGAAAGTTTGTGTATGTCATGTAACTCTGTAATTTTTTATCTGAAACGAATAAAATATGGTATTAAAGTGGCATATAAAACCGACATCCCCACTTTACATATAGGGTATTGTACCATTATGTCGGCTTGACCAATATGTAGGTATATTAATTTACTAAATTACAGCTTTCTAGCACAAAAAGTCTCTGAGCTAAGCTAATTACACAAAGGATTTTGATGCGGTTTTTTTAATAGATAGAGTGATTCAGGAGAAAGGTTTATATGTATAATATATGCATAATATAGTAGAGAAACACTGATAATTTTAGAGGTTTCTAATGTGATGTCGTAAATAAACACATTTTTTGCGCTTACATTGCAAACGCTGGCTGAACCCCACGAGATATATCAAAATAATGTACTACAGTATTGTACACCTTAAAAACGTCTACAAAAAAGTACGCGATGGTATTAGAAATGTCTTACGCACAGCGAAGCGGGCACGGGTCAGCTAGTATATTATAAATGCGAAAGTTTGTGAGTTGCGTGTGTGTTTCTTACTCATTCACGCAAAAACTACTGAACGGATTAAAATGAAACTTTACTGTAATGTAATGTAGCTCATACATCAGAATAACACATAGGGTACTTTTTATCCAGGTACCACCCGTGCGAAGCCGGAGCGAGCAGCAGCAAATGTAGATTAGATACCTACTTAATATCATACGAAATGAAATAGAATCACGACTGTAATCCCAAATCAGCTAAGCCGAAAGAGGGTAGTCAAAGGCACGTTGAAACATATTTGGCATATGCTCATATTTACATTCCACTATGTAGTTAGCATGCCATATATCTGATTATCCCTATTTGAGTGTCTTCAAGGATCTGAGTACTTACCTAAAGATCTGTAAAGAAGTCTACCGTAGTTACTTAGGGATTACAGTCGTGATCCTATTTTATTTTGATTTGCAAGCAAAGGTGTAGGTAGCGTTATATTTGACACTAGCTGATCCGTGCCCGCTTCGCTGGGGGACATATAGTTTCACATCTGGTATTCTAATCTTCAAAATAAATTATAGCCTATATGTTGCCGAGGACTAATAGCTACATAACAAAAAAAGTTTCATCAAAATCCGTCCCGTAGTTTTTGCGTGAAAGCCAGACAACAGACAGACAGACAGACAAAAATTTTAAAATGTTTTTTTTTGCTTGTGTTACTTATATGAAGGACCCCTAGGAGTATTTTTTTTAGTTTTTATTCAATGTACAGAATTGAACTCTTCTACAGTTTTATTATATGTATAGATTTTTATTCAATGTACAGAATTTAACTCTTCTACAGTTTTATTATATGTATAGATTGTTACCCGACCACAGTAAAGCACCAGGAGAGTTATGATTTAAGCAGTCTATTTACGTTAGAATAAAATAACCCTGTCATAAAATGACTCACCTCAAAGCTCAGTTGGTAGTAAGCTCTGCCTTTTTAATGTTTGTATGCAAAATATTCTTTGACACATTAAAGAGTCCGTCTGTCCGTCTGTCCGTCTGTCCGTCTGTCCGTCTGTCCGTCTGTCCGTCACAGGGCTGTATCTCATAAACCGTGATAGCTAGACAGTTAAAATTTACACAGATTATGTATTTCTGTTGCCGCTATAACAACAAATACTAAAAACAGAATAAAATAAATATATAAGTGAGCTCCCATGCAACAAACGTGATTTTTTGCCGTTTTTTATAGATTTCGGAACCCTTCGTGCGCGAGTCCGACTCACATTTGGCCGGTTTTTTTTATTTATAGATAATGGTACGGAACCTATTGTGCGCGAATCCGACTCGCACTTGGCCGGTTTTATTTATTTATGAATGTTGTATGGTGTATTGTGATGGGAAGTAATAAGCCTTTTGCGCTGTAGGTTGTAGGTTCGATCTCCACTTTGAATAAACATTTTGTACGATGAACATAGATGTTTGTTCTGTGTCTGGGCTACATACATACTAATACATAGTTACTTAATGTATCATTATGTATTTATTTACAGAAAGGAAGTATACAAGTATTCCATCTATCTAGTTCCATAGTAAAAGCTTCGTTTAGTTTGGGGCTAGACAGCGCTGTGTGAAATAACCACCAATATTTATTTATTTATAAAAACAGAAACCATTTTGTGATTCCATTTTACCCAACACCCAAAGAAGCTTTATAGTTGAATCAAAACTATTATGCTCGGGGTATTGGATCCCTGTATATATTATGCAAAGTGCAAACCTCCATCCGCTTTTAATGTAATATTTCTTATCACACGAATCTACACTTTGCTTAGTTAGCAAGTATTTTGAAAGCTATTTTTGAATATATACATTAACTAGCTACTCGGCCCGGCTCCGCACGGGTGGTACCTGGATAAAAAGTAACCTATGTGTTATTCTGATGTCTATGCTATATTACTGTAAAGTTAAATTTTAATCCGTTCGGTAGTTTTTGTCTGAAAGAATAACAAACACACACACACACACTCACTCACTCACAAACTTTCGCATTTATAATATTAGTAGGAGTAGGACAGAGTTTTTTATATGTACGAGTATACTGGGTAGTATAAGATAAGCTTTTGTCTATTTCTCTCGATGCAAAATAGACAGCTTATAGTTAAACGATTTGAAGTTGAACGATATAGTCACTACATAGTATAAAGCAAAGTCGCTTTCCGCTTCCCGCGTCTGTATGTATGTTTGCTTATATCTTTAAAACTACACAACGGATTTTGATGCGGTTTTTTTTAATAGATAGAGTGATTCAGGAGGAAGGTTTATATGTATAATAACATGCTACCCGTGCGAAGCCGGGGCGGGTCGCTAGTAAGAAATAAATACTAGGGTTTATATTAGTAGGCGCTATTATATAGAAAATAATTGACGTATAAACCCATTAGTCACAATGTCGTTTATGGCACTTTTGAGTCGGTAACTGCAATATAATTAAAAAACATTTTGTAATTTTGCATTATTTGCATGCGTAGCGTGTCCGTGCGTTGCAATGGAAACAATTACTTACATTTTCCTGCAAAGCGAAGCTTGACAAACGTGCGTCGCCTCTCCGTGCGCCGCTGTGTGTGCGGCTTTAATAAAGAAAAGCTTATTTTAAAGTACTTCAGTCTATGACACATCTCGTTATGAGGTGAGACCGGCGAGGCGCGACGACGACGCTGAGACGCCGGCGAAGTTTCAAAACTTTCCAAAAGGCTTAAGTTTGGGTTGCGTGCTTGCGTGTCGAGAATTAAAACTAAATCACGTCTTTTACGGGCATTATCAAGAGCGTGAATAAACTAAACACACAATTACTTGTACAAAACTCAAACTAAAAGATAAATAATCCTTTATAAGCTGAAGATGAGGTTCCCGAGATGCGGCAATCGACTTTGCGACAATGACTGCTGTAGGTCAAGAGGCACTAGGCACTCTTGACGTCTTTTCACTAACTTAAGTTATTTTTTTTTGTAATATACTATTAATAGGTACCTTCTTAGGTCATATTATGGTGGTCTACATAACACAACCATTTTAATGTAAAACTTGTATTTTTGTTTGGAATAGATAAACTAAAAACTACTGGACCATTTAAAAAAATAGCTTGATTAGCTATTTTTTACATTATCAGCGAGTAACATAGTAGGTCATATTTTTTTATTTTTTTAAATAGAGATCTTCATGAAAATTGCAATAATGAAACTTATGGTATCAAAAATTTGCCTAATCTTTATTACACACGGGCGAACCGTGCGAAGCAGGGGCAGAGTGCTAGTCATTTATAATGGTTGAAATTTTAGTTTAATTACTATAAATGGAATAATCTTCATTTTTTAAATCCTGATATATTATAAAGCTTTGTTTTTATGTTTTTAAGCTTTTATCTTAAATTTTCATTAATTGTGAAAACAGGGTAATTCCCTTGAGCACAAGACTAGACTAGATTATATTCAAATCTAGTTAGTTATGTACGTAGTATTGGGTAAGGAGGTTCTCTTTTACCTACCTGTCTATTACCTAACTACTCGTTTAGTAATCCTCACCGTGGCGTGCCTAATGGACTAGGACTTTGAAAGGCCCCAAATAATCAATAATGATTCAAATAGATTTTGATATCTACGATGCTCTTTAACTTTAGCTTTAGTTTTCATATCATCGTTTTGATATGATTAGTTCTCTAGTTCATGTTCAGAAACAAATCAAGAGTTGGCTAATAAATTTAATATATTAAAATTAAATAGAACCGGTTAATAAATCGGCTGTAATGTAATTCTCAAAACGGTGGACATTCTCGGAAGTAATCAGTAATCCAGCGCTCAGATCCTTGAAGATATTTGAAGGGGTTGTCAGAGGCACGACTAAAAATTTCACTTGGCACATGCCCGAATTCTGTAATAGTAGCCCATTACCTCTTATTAGGATTAAATGAAAAAAAAAGTTTTATCAAAATAAAAAATAGACTTGGATAATATATTAATAAATAATTTTTTTTTTTTTTTTTTTTTTTTTTTTTTTTTTATTGTTAGTGTACATTAATATAAATAGTGTACTCTAATAATACTACAATCTAGCCATAAGGCAGGCTAATGAGTAGTTTCACTTTGACCTAAATTGCTATGATATTGTTATTAAACTAAGAATGTGTCCACTAACACTTTTCTTACTGTCTCTAATTAAGGGGAAGACACTTTGTTTTTGTGTTCTATAAACGTAGTACTAACTTACTCTTACACTACACAACACTGATTGTATGATACACTACATTACACTAGCTCAAAAGGTTTCGTTCTTTTGAGCCTTCTTACTTGGTCTGTGTTGTCGAGAAGCTGGATTGCCTCGACGTTTACATGGCGATGAAGTCTTTGTTCGTGAGCTTCTGCATAATATTGAATGACTTTAGCGACGAAATCTATATTAAGGTCCCGGTGGAGATCGTCATTTCTTATGTACCAGGGTGCATTCACTATTCCCCTGAGTACCTTGTTTTGGAATCTTTGGATTATTTGTATATTGCTCTTTTTGGTACAGCCCCAAAGCTGTATACCATAGGTCCATACTGGCATAAGGACTTGTTTGTATAGTAACATCTTGTTGTGTACTGTCAGGGCGGAATGTCTTCCAAGAAGCCAGTACATTCTTTTGTAGCGTAGATCTAACTCATCTTTTTTCTTTTTGACGTGAGCTTTCCAGCGTAGCTTTGCGTCAAGCGTCATGCCCAAGTATTTAGCCGTATTTTCATATGGTATGAGCTTGTTGTTAATAAATATTGGGTGGTATTCCTCCTTTTTGTTAGTGAAGTTAATGTGAACGGATTTCGTCTCATTTAGTTTAATTCTCCACTGCTGTGTCCAACCATGGATTTTATTAACAGCTTCTTGAACCTTTTCTGCTGCTTCTGCGTAGGTGTTTCCTACAGCCATTATAGCAGTATCGTCAGCAAAGGTCGCGATGGTGTTATTTTTAAGTTCAGGAATATCACAAGTATATAGCAGATACAGGACCGGTCCCAATACGCTTCCCTGTGGTACACCAGCTTTGATCTCCTTTAGTTCGGAATAGGCATCATCTTGCCTTATTCTAAAAGCTCTATTCGATAAGTATGACTCTAATATGTCTGCAAATTCTCCAGGTAGCATTTTCCGCAATTTTAACATAAGGCCTTCATGCCAAACTTTATCAAATGCCTGTGCTACATCTAGGAAAACTGTAGAGCAGACTTTTTTCTCTTCGAGAGTTTTTTCGATTGTGTTGGTGATTCTATGTACTTGGTCTATTGTTGAGTGCTGTTCGCGGAATCCAAACTGATGATCTGGGATAAGGTTCTTGCTGTCTAGTATCGGTTTAAGCCGTTTAAGCAACAGTTTTTCGAATAACTTTGACATTATAGGTAATAGTGATATCGGTCTGTATGAAGAAGCATCTTGCGGCGATTTCCCTGGTTTTCTTATCATTATTACTTCAGCCACTTTCCATAAATCTGGTACATATTTGAGTCTCAAAGCAGCGTTGATAATATTTGTTAATTTAACCAAGGCTTTTCTTGGGAGGTTGTGAAGGATATCACCCGAGATAAGATCGAAACCCGGGGATTTTTTCGGGTTTATGTGTTGCTTTATATGCCATGCCACTTCTCTGGGTGACACAAGCTTTAAAGTTGATTTTTCGACGCAAGCCTCTTGAGTTGAGACTTCATTAATCGTTTGACCTTCATTTGGTATAAATATATTTTCTAAGTGCTCCGCAAACTTTTTGGCTTTTTGTTCATTACTAACAGCCCATTTACCAGGTCCCAGTTTTATTGGTGGGATTTGGGTAGTTGGCTGTTTTAGGTTTTTAGTAGCCTTCCAGAGTGAGTAATCTGTACTGCGATCACTGGTTAGCTTTTGGAGGAATGAGTTCGTTAAGGTATCATTGTGGTTTTGAATTAGCCTTTTTAGTTGTTTAGTAAGTTTATTTAATTTTGTTTTGTCTTGCGGAGACCTAGTCTGATGCCATTGGTTTCGCTGTTGTCGCTTTTCGTGTATCAGCTTGGTGATTTCTCGGGGGTAGGTATTCAGAGAGGCTCTTTTTTTAACCACTGGTGTATTTTTCCACGCTGTCTGCTGTATTAATTTTATAAACTTATCCAGATCTATGTTAAGCTGCTCTGGAGTTTTAAGTGGAACTCTTAGGTCTATATTACTATTTAATTCTATTTTAAAACTCTCCCAGTCTGTGTGTTTATTAACTAGGGTCAGAGTATTTTCTTTGTATAGAACATTTTCGCTTATTTCTAAGTATATTGCAGAGTGATCCGAGTTCATATCATAACTCTGTTTAGTTTGTAAGTAGTTTGAGGAAAGATTTTTATATATGAAAAAGTCTATCAAGTCTGGGACTTTATGTTGATCAGATGGCCAGTAAGTAGGCGACCTTGTGGATGTAATGTCACATTTGAGTTCGTTTACGGCATTCAGTAACTCTTTTCCTTTTGTGTTTGTTAGTCTGGAGCCCCAATACGTATTTTTTGCATTGAAATCTCCTCCTAGTATGAACTTTTCGCCAAGAAGATTTAAAAGTCTCTTGTACGTGTCCTTTTTAATCGCATATCGCGGTGGGCAGTATATTGATGCTATCGTTAGAGGGTACAGTTTAGTAGTGATGCAGATAGCTACAGATTGTATATCTGGCTCTTCATATTTGTTCACCTCATGATGTTTAATACTTTCTTTTACTATTACTGCACTACCCCCTCTTGCTTTGTTGTGTGGGTGAAGTGCATGGTAGGTCTTATAACCTTTAAATTTAATGTAAGATTGCTTGGTAAAATGCGTTTCTGATACGAGACATACATCTACATTTTCTATATCTAGGATCACTTGCAGTTCATTTTGATGCTTTTGTAATCCATTACAATTCCAAGCCATAATTTTTAGCATACTAATCATTTTTTCGGTTTAGATATAGCTGTTATATTGC
This sequence comes from Hydriomena furcata, assembly GCA_912999785.1. Classification (NCBI taxonomy): domain Eukaryota; kingdom Metazoa; phylum Arthropoda; class Insecta; order Lepidoptera; family Geometridae; genus Hydriomena; species Hydriomena furcata. The sequence continues at coordinate 10,358,630 of OU538822.1, read as the reverse complement.
TATGTTCAATCTTCTTTAACCGTTCATCAAAAGATGTCATTAATTTAAGAATTTCGTCTAGTTTGTTATGGTTAGAACTGTCATCCTGTGCAATGTTTCTCTTGGACATGGAGCTTCTGGCAGCGGCTTGGGCGTAAGTTGTAGATGGCGTTACCTTAGCAATACTAGCAGTATGTTTGCTAATTGTGAGTGGCTTAGCGCTAGAGACTTGCCTTGTTGCTGTTGGTTTTTTTACGGTTTTATATCGTATTTTTTGCATTTCCTTAGCTATCATGCATCCCCGATAATTAGCCGGGTGTGCTTCACCACAATGCACACATTTTGGCTTCTCATCTGCAGATTTGATGCAATTTATGGTCAGATGTTTTCCAGTACACTTCACACACCTTGGTTCTTTGGAACAGTACTTTTGAGTATGCCCATAGACCTGGCATCTTTTACACTGAGGCATCAATTTCGAGGTTCTGAGTGCTTGTATTTCAACTATGCAGCCCAGTATAGATTTTATTTCGAAGACCTTGCTAATGTCTTCTGTATTTTCAAAAATTAGCATGAACATGTTGAGAGGTTCCTTACTCTTCCAGCTCAGTTTGTTTACTGCATCCTTGATTTTATAACCTTTACTTTTCAGGTCCTCGATGATCCTTTCAGGCGAGCAGGTGAAAGGAAGTTTTTTTGCCATTACTCGTATCGGCCTTTCTTGCTTATTTTCATAAGTGTGCCAGAAGCTGTGGTTTTCTGTCAACATATTGGTAATACCTCTGTAGGATTCATCGTTAGCGGCGTTTATTTTAACGCTTTTCCCACTCAATATTTTTGTTGTGAAGGAACCAGGTGCTTGTTTTGATGACAGAGTGTCATACAATTTTTGGTAGTGTTCCACGTTATCAACTATAATAGGAGGTGGAGCGGGGACTTTTTTAACCTTTTCGGTGGTTTTTATGTTGTCGTTCTTCGGTGGTGACTGTGTGGGAGAGGTGTTCAACTTTCTTTTTTTCCTAGTCTTAGTTCTTATCCACTCAGTTTCTTTCGCTAACTCTTCCTCATCTGTACTATATACAGCAGGCTCAGAGGAAGTTTTTACTTTGGATGATGGAGCCGCAGCTCCTCCGCTTTCTTCCGCAATGCATTTCAGCTGCTGCTGAAGAATTTCGATTTGACTTTTAAGGTCATTTACTAGGCTCTGTAGTTTTTTTCGTTCTTGGTTTTCTTCCACGTAGTATCTAAATAACAGATGTTCATTCTCTGTTTGCAGTTTTATACTGCTTTCTTTGGTAGGTGAATTCATTGTAAGGCAGGTAATAACTTCGCCTTAACAATATAAATTGTCGATGCAAACATGCCAATGCGCAATGAGTAACTAGGTCATCATCGCGATCTGGCCGTCCGTCACGACGGGTTTGTTGTGATGCGTTAGCACTTTGCACTGTCGGTACGCGCGGTCGCGAGTAGCACAACTGATCTCAGCGAAAATCGAACGATCACTGAATAAATAAATAATGTTCAGAATCGAATCGGTTTTTCCGGAGATTACCTCTACGTACAAACTTACAAACAAATTTTACATCATATACGGCCATGCGTTGCTGTGTCAACAGATATCGCCATCTGTTAGAATCTTTTGGAGCTAACAGATAATTGTGACTGTCAAATAATAAACAAATAATTTGCAATAAAATAAGTAATATTGCGACTATAAATTGAGATGTAAGATTCCATCTTTCAAGTTGGATCAAACTGCACACGGTATGCAAAGTTTGATTAAAATCGGTTTAAGTAGTTTAGAAGTCCATCGCGGAAGATTTGCAATATTTAATACGAAAATAAATCACGTAGATAGGTACCTACTATTTTTCATCCATTGCTTTATCAATAAGTTTTGTTTATGCTGTAAGAAAATAAAAAAGAGAGTTACAAAAAAGCTAAGGAGTCCCTGAAGGAAGCATTAGTTTTCCTTTCTAGAAATCGATTCAAAAATCCGGTCCATTTGGCCCCTTTCCATGTCGTTAAGGGTTAGTGATTTATTGTTATAGGATCCATTTGTTTTTATACTATGAATGTAAATCCAAAAGAGATAGGGTAGGAATGTAGCTCTCTAATAGTCTTCTTGGTTTTAGAGGTTTTCTGTGGAGTCAACGTCAACACCATTCTCGGCATTAGCTTTTTAACCGACTTCAAAAAGGGAGAAGGTTCTCTATTTGGTTTTTTATGTTAAATACCTCAAGGCTCCGTCATTCATAAATCAATTTGGGAAATATGTTTTTCGAAAGAATATAGGTATAGCAATGTTATTATCTACAGCTACATGTCAAGCATTTGCAATCAGTTGTTGTATTTTTTACTAGAAAATTTTGTATTATTCTTATAAATAAATCCAAACCTAAACTGTGCATATCAATTTGTCAACTGTTTTCGATTTCATCTATATCACTACATAGTATAAAGCAAAGTCGCTTTCCGCTTCCCGCGTCTGTATGTATGTTTGCTTATATCTTTAAAACTACACAACGGATTTTGATGCGGTTTTTTTTAATATATAGAGTGATTCAGGAAGATGGTTTATATATATTAAACCCGTGCGAAGCCGGGGCGGGTCGCTAGTCTATACTAATATTATAAATGCAAAAGTAACTCTACCTGTCTGTGACGTCATCACAGCCAAACCGCTGGGCCGATTGTAATTAAATTTCATATAGAGATACTCTAAAGCTAAGCTCTAAGAGCTACTTTTTTAAATTTTTTTTATTTTCATTTTCAGGAATTAAATGTTTTAATATAAAATTTTCAAAAATTTACTGATCTACCCGGACGAAGTCGCGAGTAAAAGCTAGTCTTGTGTAAACTAAAATACTCTTATGTAAACTAATCACAAAAAAAGTAAAAAAGCAGCCGCAAAGGGTCTCATCTCAAATTCTAGTTCAAAAGCCTGTACCTAACCTAGGTAGAACTTAATATCCCTAGTGAATATCTATATGACCCATAAAGTAAATTTAGGGCTCACTAACAAATTAGCATTTCGTTCACCAATTTGCGATTCAAGGAAAGGAATTATTTTGTTTGTACGTTTTCATAGGTTTTCACAGAATTTTCTTAACATTTTAACATAATGTTTTTAGCTAGATTTCAATAATTACACAGAACAAGATAGGCATCTACGATCCTTGAATATTAAAATCCACAGACCTGTATAGACTTTAATTGAAAAAAATAATGTAATACATAGAATCGCGATTGTAATCCCCAAGTACGGTAGACATCCTCTCTGATCCCCTAACGCTCATTTCCTTGAAGATGTCTTAAGGGAGTAGTCAGAGGGGTCTCCACCATGACCATCCACTGTTTTTTTTGTGAATCAACATTGTTTTTATTTTATTTACAACTAGCGATCCGCCCGGGCTTCGCACGGGTGCAATGCTGATAGGTACTAAATATACTACAGAATGTCATTAGATAAAACACATAAAAACACATATAAAACACATTTTTTTCACAGCTTACATTAGATGATTTCTGTTTTTCTCGAACGTTCGAGTTACACGTGTTATTGTGAGTCAACCATAAAAGATAGACATATGCTGTCGTGGGATATTTTTTATATAATTTTAAGGAGAACATTTCCCTCATACATCATTTCTGTGTAGCTTTAACCATTAAGGTTGCACACGCGACGGAAGCTTAAAAAATGGAGTAACTTCTCCCGTTTTCCCAACATTTCCCTTCACTGCTCTGCTCCTATTGATTGTAGCGTGATAAAAAGTATACTATAACCAGCTCAGGAGTATGAAAAATAATTGTACCAAGTTTCGTTAAAATCCGTCGAGTAGTTTTTGTTTCTATAACGGTTATACAGACAGACAGACAGACAGACAGACAGACAGACAAAAAATTTACTGATTGCATTTTTGGCATCAGTATCGAACCCTAATCACCCCCTGATAGTTATTTTGGAAATATATTTCATGTACAGAATTGACCTCTCTACAGATTTATTATAAGTATATATAGATATAGATAAATATGGAACTCTAAGCTAACAATTTTCTTAGTTTCCTCACGATGTTTTTCCTTCACTGTTGTGAGCATGTGTTTTTGATGCGCACATAATTTTTTCGAACAGAAAAATCCTTTGATGTACCCCGGGATTCGAACCCACGACCTTCAGATTGAAAGTCGAGGCACCTCCCACTCGGCCTACCAAAAATATAAAGGTTTCAGTCATTAATAATTTCCTAATTAAATTATAATAATGATATCAAATTCAAATTCAAATTCAAAAATCATTTATTTCATTAAAATCACAAGGATCACTTTGAAACGTCTTAGGAACTAGGTGAAGCTACGCCGATTCCACGCGACCAAGCCTAGAAGAATCAGGCAACAAACACGGCTTGGGGTCTAACTTTTTTTATTGATCCTTTCCTTAATGCTATGTAGAGCTCCAGTGTGGTGCCAATCGAACAAGGTGAAGGCTCAAACAAGAATAATAATTAAAAGTACCTGCTACTCAAGTACGTACAACAATAAAAAAAATAACTAAAGAGCTTCAGCACAAATTCAAAAAGCAACACACGCTACACTTGATTTAGAATAAAAACTTAAAGATAAAATAACTATCTATCTCACAACACAATCTGTTGTTGTTGTAAGACCTACATCTTTCTTTTCATCTAGATGTTTTATTACAATCAGGTGGAACTTTCTACTTAATTACGGTACGAATTAGCGCCTGGGCTATGTTTTTAGATAGAGTAGGCTTGCCCTATACCACTTTTTAAGCTTAGCCGACCTTATCTACAGGAAAGGCATAGTCAACATGTGTGGAACTGAAACTGACGGCGTCCATAACACGCTTATTCAGTCAGTCATGACTGATGGTTGCATGATGCGGAAATCAATTTCATATCACGCAAGCATCATCCAACATATTGCACAAAAGGTAGCCGTCATAAATAATAGGCTAGATTGACATTTAAATTACGCCTAGGATTTCGGTTTCCTTAAGATGTTTTCAACCAAACAATAAACACCAACCGATTATTGGCTTGGCGCTTGACTATAGAAGTATAATAATATGTAATATAATAAGTATGTATTTACAAAAAAAAAAAAGTATATAAGTATTCTATCAGTTATCGGGTTCCCATAGTACAAGCTTTGCTTAGTTTGGGGCTAGATGGCGTTGTGTGTAAAGTCCGCCAATATTTATTTATTTATTTATTTATACATACATACATAAAATCACGCTTGTTTCCCAGTGGAATAGGCAGACCACGGCTTTTCTCTTGCTTCGATCCTGACATACCTCTTTTGAGTAGTTGAAGCAATTCGTGCATTATTATAACAGATTTATTTATTTTCCAAGAAATAAAAGGCAATATTTAAGATATTTTATTTAAAAAAATAATACAAATAACATCAAGCGTTACATTCACAGTAAATCACAGATGACGGAATAGTGCAGAGTGATATGCATGATTTATTAATTTAATGGGCAATAAAATTAGTGCAAAAGTTTACATTGTGATGAATTATATTTTTATTTTATAATATATTTTTAATGTTCTTAATACTATAGTCTCTCAAACTACTTTCGCGATCAGAAAACAATATTAACATATATTCAAACGGGTATTAGGAATCAACTCGCGACTATGATTTAGCACAGTCGAAACGTCGGAATAGAAACGCGATACATACCCGTTTGAAATATTCCTATAAACTAGTCTAGCTTCTGTCCGCAATTATTCTCGTTATACCTCTGATAAAAAGTAGTACTACATCACGAGTTACGGTTTGAACCACAAACATCTAAACTTTTTAATCTTTAATATAAGTAAAAATGAATCGCTGAATGTGTTGCTAAGCGCAAATCTCGAGAGCAATATCTTTTTTGATGTATTCGTTATTATTAGGTTCTTATGGAAAAAAATTAATTTGACAGGACCACGTCTGTCTGGAGAGCTAGTTTATAATACAAGTGGGAATTTTATGTACTTCTTGCATTGTAAAATCTTATGTTTATGAGTACTTAGAAGTTTCAGTATAATGGTTTGAGAAAGTAATTGACATACCATTTTATGTAGTTATATAATTCGACCGCAGTATGCAGTAAATACTCGTAAATCAATATTGGTGAACATTTCATACATTGTCATCCATATAATACACGGTTATCGGACTTTAACTAAGTTAGACTTAAAAAAAATACTAACTAGCTTAAGCCCGCGGCGGCGCTCGCGTGGTACATGGTTAAAACGTAGCATATATGCAAGACATTGGCTATGTATATTCCAAGTTTTATCCTTATCCTCACAAACTTTCGAATATATCTCGTAATACATTAATAGGATTATGGCAACTTTTTACTGAACATAAACTATAACTTCACTATAATTTTACAATCTGTTTAAATATTTTTCGCAAACTTTGTGTATATTTTTGGAATAAATTTTAAAAGTTTTTTAGTCTCGTACTTGTACCTGCAAAAGTGAGTAGTTTCATAAAGTTTTCGTGAAAAGAACAATATTTCTCAAGTATGAGTTTTGTTTTTATTTAATATATTTTTAAACGAAATTATAGCTTATTAATTATTTGTGGTGGTAAATTGGTGTGCAATCACATTTCAAAAGTAGGTATTTAAATATTTGATGGGTATCGTCAACGAATTTTAATTCACCCTTTGGGATAGCTGGAAAGTCAATTTAAACTTTGATGATTGCCAGTTACTGTTTCATGGATGTTTATAAAATTAATGTTGCCATATTGCCGTAATGTTTAAATGAATATTCGAGTTAAAACACCATAGAAAAGTAATTATTCAAAACTATCATTCATAAGTAGGTACATTGATAATTTACTATGAAATCTGACTCGTCCCCTACTAGGTAGGTTACTCAATATAGAAGACGAAGATTAAGAAAAAAAAATGCTTATTTTAAGAACTTAGCTTAAGACTAGCACTCTGAAATCTGATACTTTTGAAGTATACAGATTAAAGATACAAGAAATAAACTATAATTGCATATTTTTTTTCTTATACAATTAAGTACCTACCGGTATATAGCCAGTAGAAGTTGTTATACAACAAAAGGTGCACTTTAATCGGCGTAAGCAATGGTGGCGATCCAATCATAGCGCGGATAGCCGCGCTCAAATGCCGCGCTATGTTTGGTCTCACCTCAATCGAATGTTATACCGCCTTTAGTAATCTTATAGCCGTGATCTTATTTAGAATATAAATTGTGAATAAATAAACACGTTTTTACAAAATTTTAGTTAATTTGTCATAAAAACGAATTGCCACCATTCAAGTAAAAAAAAAGGAAGGATACACACTTGAGCTTCCTTTTCAGAAACAATATCTTCTAGTTCTATCAGCCTGACGTCAGCCATAGTAGAATTGGGACGTCGAATATGCCCCTAAGCTCTTCGGACTTGTCATCAACTCGGGGTCCACAGACTCTTCTTCTTTACTTCTGCTTCTTGTAAACCTTGCTGGTTCTCTTTGAGGCACATAGTCAACATTTCCATACATTCTAGCACCAGCACAGGGATAGATTGTAGACAGCGGCCTCATGGCCCGCAAAGTGTTTCTAGTACCATCTGAATCTCGATAAAGTATCATATCGGGATGCACAGGATCGTAGAACGTTCCAGAAATGTGGCTCACTTCAACATCGTTGTCCATCTCCGATGCTACGTCACTGAAGACGTTTGGCGCTTCCGTTGTGAACATGTTGCCGTTTTTGGCGTGTTCTTTCTCTTTACGGGTGAAGTAGCAACGAATGGCGATGATGAGGAGGATCAGAAGAAGGATAATGACGATAACAGCACCGGTGTACACGAAAATTTTGAAGTTGCTTCCTGTAAAACAAATCTGACTTTACATACAAGAAAACACACAAAAGCCGTGCATAGGTCGGTACTCGTGTATTTCGTTATTTTTATATTTGGGCAATTCGCACACTGCACCACCCATGGCAGGTGCAAAAGTTAAACCAATGTTGTACTGCTCTTTAGGTAATCAGCTGAACTCCACTCCAATCACCCGATCGCTCGCCAATTTGCGTGAAGAGTGATGATGTTGATGTTGACGCTTTACCTGTAGGAACCTATATCACACACACCAGTTTCCTCTTTCGAAATCTAATCCACCTGTCTATGATGATGAAGTCTATGATCTATTCTTTAAACATAGTATCTACACAAAACCCCAAAACACATATTTTGAACATCAATCTGCTTTCTCTTTGGGAAGTCCAGTCGAATAGTGAGTGATTACTGTAGTATGATTGGTACACGATCTTCATGATAAACCGTTCACCATACGCGCCATCAATAATGACCGATAACTCAGTTCCGGTGTACGCAACAGCGATAATGATTATGGAGTGGAGTTTCCAACTATTTATGAGGCGGACGTGACTGCAACTAGAGTTAGCTTTGTACCGTATTCAAGGATGAAATACAAAATAAAATCGAGACAGTATTGAGTGATACTATAAGTATACATATACTTATGGTACTCGTAAGCAAATATAGTTTTTATTTTGCGTAAAGTTAGGAGAGTTATTTCGGAAGGCTGTGACTTTTGAATGTGAACGATAATAAAATACACGTAATACTAAGTAGTTGTGAGGTACCTACTTGTTTTCGAAAAGTAGATAAATGTCTAGGAATAATGGAAACTAAATGGAAATGGAGTAGCTAAATTTAACGTTTGTGACTAAGCTTACCTGTAGCATAGTTGAAAACTTTAGTGTTTCGGAGAGAAAGTAAAGAAGTCTATCCGGCTTTACAAAAAGGTATAAAAGCTTTTTGCAAAATGTACTACTTAAAGATAGGAACTGAAGTGGATGCGAGTGTTGTGTGTATATATTGTCGTACCAATCCCCACAATAGCCATTGAAAATATACCTTTTCCACTTTCTTTGCCAGTAGTTTTGTATATTGCCACTTCAGTTTTGCCAGTAGAACTGGCTATGATTTCTGTTGGAGACTGCAAAGCTGGATCTGCGTAAGGCGGTACTACAATTGGCTCCCTCCATTTGACTGCCCCATCTGATAAATAAAACATTATGTAACTGGCAGTAACAGTGACCAAATATAAACCAGAAATAAATACAGGTAATGTTAGAAGAGATCAGGTATGTTAGAGAGATACGAATATGTAAGTACATACAGTCAGAATTGTTGGTTCAGTGACAGTATCAGAAAAAGCTGTTATTTTTGAGTCAATTTTAAAATAGTCGTTTATCTTTAATCAACAAATATTTTGCTCTAAAGTAGCATAACTTTTTAACATTTGGCTAAATATAATATTAAAACACTTTATCAAATCACAACCTACTTATAAAATAAAATTAAAAGAGTACCTATTGAAAGTACATAATAAATAAAGACCAAGCAATCTTTAGATGGACAGGAATTGACGAGTACAATTTATGGGACATCTTATCGGTCGCCAGAGCCCAGCAGCAAAACAATCACGACTGAGTGATCACTTTTACCATGCCTCAGGGACTTTAGCTGCACTGACGGAGGCCTTCGAACAGCCTTTAAACTTGGCCACCCTTGCTACTAACTAGCTAAAATACCAGTAAACAAAACAACAAAACTTAAGTAATAAAGACAAATTAAACCTTCCTTACACAAAAATGCTAATAGTCAGAACTAGAACACATTAGGGTCCATCCAAATATATTAAAGCTACCTTCTAAATTATAATCCATAGAGAAAACTCATTGAAAAAAGATAAAATGTTTATTACTGTCACTAGTTATTTGTTATACAAGAGTGCAAAGTTGCTTTTTAACCGCGTGTTCAATTTTGATGACCGAGCAAGCGAAGGATTCTAAAACTGAATCACGAGCGCAGCGAGTGATTCAAAATTAGAATCCTGAGCGTTAGCGAGGGCATCAAAAGAGCACGAGGTGAAAAATCTTTGCACTCGAGTGCAACACGTAACTTTTCAACTTACTTTACTTTCAAAATTGAACACGCGGTTAAAAAGCAACTTTGCACTCTTGTATAACAAATAACTATCATAGCATGAAAGAATACATAAATTGAAAAAGATTATAAGTAAATTGTAGTGCCCCAACGGGGTATGTTGAGAAATATTATATTGTACACCAAACATCAAGACCAACTGGAACAATAAATAAATGAATATAAATTATGAATAATGTATTTATTCACCTGACTCGTCGTACGGGGCCACATTAGTTCCGTCTTTTACTTCATCACCTTCAACAGCGCTCTCGTATCGTTCTGTTAGCACTCCCAATGGTACTGCAAGTATATAATTCTTTTAAATGTTACTTTTTACTAGACTTTACTGTCCCACACTTTTATCTAATGTTAAAACTAAGTTCTACGAGTAAATACTAATATTTTATATAAAAAAACATGTTATTCCGATAATCTTTTCTTACCAGTGTTAAACATAAATAAGTAATCATTTGTTATGTACCTAATATTTTAAATTCTTAAACCCAACGCACCTTCATTAGTCACAAGCGTCGGCCACAGGGATCTAACCAGTGATTTATTTCAGATTTGGTTGGGTAGACATCAGCTATTAAATACTCAATACCAAATAGAGGAGAATACCTATCAATTACCTGCATTATCGCTAAGCCGGGACCATAGACAATAAATTATTCGTGTGATGGTCCGTGCAAAATGCTGCGGTCAGCCGCCGAATACGAACTAAGGTCGAACTTACGTAGAAAGCTGATCGTCATACCTACAGTTGTAATATTACAGATAGCCGTAATGGCCTAGTTCTAGGACATTCAACCTCATAGGCACAAGGTCGCTCAACGACCTATGAAGAGGACTATGCTTGGCGTTTCATTATGAAATCGAATCAGAAATAAAGAGATCCGTAGACGAATCTCACGACTGACGTATCTCAGAGCATTATCAAGTTGAAATGGCAGTAGGTGGTTCAAATAGCCCGGTCAACCGTTAGTAATTGGGGCAGAAAAGTTCTCGAAACCACATAATGACAAGCACAGCATAGGATGGAAAGACGATCTGACAAAGTTTACTAGAAGCCAAGTCGCTTTAGAAATCTATGAGAGAGTTCTGTTTTCAGCTGTAAGCATCCTGCGGCTGAATGATGATAATGATGAGCTATCTAAACTCGAACTAAAGACTTTTATAAACAGTCTACAGGTAGCTCGACTGATCCAGACAATTACCAGTCTAAAAGCTCGAAGACGCAGACGGCATTGCGAAGTTTGATGGTAACGCTGATACGTTATGCCAAATATGAACCTGAGTCTAAAGTCGGCCGCGGTCTGCTTTCTAAGAAAACGCGGTCAATATCGATACATAATAATAGTAAGTATATATAGTATCATATTTGCCCGCAAATTATAAGGGATTTATTGCGATTTAGAAAATTGCGGGTTTCTTTTTATGATGTTGGATTTATTGATATCAAAGGCATTATATATGAATATAAACTCTCATAAAGCTATAATTTCTAAAAGATTGGATACGTTATTATCTAATCGTATACTCATAAGGAAACCTTTGATCTAGAGAAAAACACCGGTAGGTAGGTATTTTGTGCTCTTTTTTTTAAGTCACACAGTTGAATGAGTAGCTGGTAAATGTGAAATGTGGAGTTCTAATCGTTTTTGTGTATCAAAAGGTCAGTTAGTCACAGTATAGATGAAAACGCCATGAGGAAAAGTATTTAGGTATAATATAGGTAGGATTAGTTCTTTCGTTCGATCAGTTGCGTACGTATCTCACATGGGCCTCGATTTGTCCCGAACGGAAAGGTTACTACAGAAAAATGGGCGCATTTACAAAAAGTAATGTTTTGACGAGCCTCTGACTACCCTCAGACATTATCAATAATCTGATGTCTACCATGCTTGGGCCAATTTTTAATGAAAAAAAAATTGCAGATATTCACAATACAAGTCCTAAAATCCTTGAACATCAACTAAAAAAAAAATGGTAAACTCGAACATGCGTAGGTACAAAAGAAAATGTAGATTTTTCAATTTTATTCTAAGTAACAGACGCACATTATCTTTATTATCGTTCCGTTATTCCCATTCTCAATTTTAGAAAATTTCCGACTGTAATTCCGTTTTCCTTTGTTGGATAATTTGGTAAAGCTGTGTGCATAGAGCGCATTAGAATTTTATCGTTCTTAAGAAGTAGGTTCCAGCTTAAGATCATTGAGAGGCAATGGCCGCTATATAGCGGAAAGCGCCTCGACTTTTGATCCGAAGGTCATAGGATTTAATTCCGGTTCACCAATAGTATCTAGTCAAAATATTTATGTGTGCACTAACTCAAAAAAGGTTAAGGGGCTCCCAGTCGCTGATTGCTCTTTTTCGATACGAAAAAAGAAATACTTTTGAACAAGCCACATCTCCTATTTTTATAAGTATATTACTTCAGGTTCCTACCTAGATTTCTATTAAGCTGAAAACATAATAGCAGAAACTTTTCACGATAAAGATATTATTTCAAAATGATACGTTTTAGAATTTATGATCGAAATATTTTATATACCTACTATTAAAATCAACTTGTGATTTATTGATAAAGATATGTAATATGTAGATCTAGATTTCTATTAGAATAGATTTTTGATAAGTAATTATACATAATTTATATCATTAATTTATTCGAAAAGCTAAGGCGGACCACGCGCCGACGTGTGTTTGTCGTCATTGCAGCGGTCGGTAGGATTATTTATCGAAGTCATTAAAGATGGGTACATCTTTATTCACATATACTATACATTATAAAATAGGAGATGTGGCTTGTTCACAAGTATTTATTTTTTCGTTTCGAACAAAAACAATCGTCGACTGAGAGCGCCTTAACGAGAGGAATCTATTTTTTAATACTAACGTATTCTTATAAACAGGTTGAAAACCTACGGAATGATCACTACTGATACAAACTTAAATTGGCAAGCGCCAAATATATTTGGACGGTCTTCTAACTACCCTTTGACACGTTTAAAGATATTTATTTATTTATTTAATACTTTTTTGTATAAAATAGTTGCACAAAAAGGTGGGCTTAATGCTGTAAGCATTTTCTGCCTGCCAACCTCGTAGGTAATAAAATCAAAAAGGTTGGCGTGCTAATACTACGTAGTTAAAACAGATACTACCATGCTTGAAGAAATCGTGAGCATATTTTTTGTTTATTTTTTTTATTTGAGTGGAAAAATTTGCTCACTGTATAAAAACTTACAAATTTACGAGTAATCGTTACAGCGCAGTAACTAAGCATTTCAGTTTAATTGATCATTACCACTAATATCTATGCACCATGGTTTGAATACGCCCTAACATTCATTTCTTTGATGGTAATAAGATACGTTAACGAGAAAATGAATAGAATAAAAAAAGTGTTCGCAAAACGGGATCTCCATCATGTCCATTATAATATGGACGCGTTAGACAGAAAATTCAAAATAAGCACGGACTTATTACGCTTTTAACCTTTGCCATTTAAATGGTGAAACTAAATCTGAGATAATTACATCAAGGTAAATGTCGTTCAGTAAATGGATCTAAATTTTTATTCAAATTTCCGGGACCGTGTGAAATTTAATTTTGCCAAATTGCTCACCAAAATAGATTTAAGTTCATAAAGGAATTAGAATAAGTAATCGCCTTTGTAGTAAAACCAGGTTATTGAAATGTCACACGACTTTTATCCTTGTGGAAAAAAATAACATCCGAAGAACCGTCGACTTGGACGTAATTTCATTCTGATTCATGTTGTTTGATGTGACATCATGTGTTTAGGATTTTTATAGGCAAATGTGTACTTAAATATTGGCACATTCGCTTATGTTACAAAGAAATAGAGCTCCGTACGTGACATTTTGAATTATTACATTTACGGAATCTTCTCAAAATTAACACCTAAAATTTCGAGCAAGATCATTTTTGATATTAAGGTGCAGTGTATTTTAATAAAATAAAAAAAATTAAGTGAAAGTCAAACTGTCCTTTTGACACGAATTTTATTTCGGCCGTGCATCAATATATTATTATTTTACATCAAACTTTATGTTAAGTTTATTTTCTTCTGGTATAATAATAAGGAAAACCCATAAAAATATGAAATTTTATCATTAAAATTAGCTTGTATGGAAGGTTCGTCGATCAACAGAGACCTTAGGCACCGTGGTCACAAATAAAGTGGTAACAGCGATTTTCAAAATCACTTTTGATATGACAAGTATTCTTTTGTACCTAGATAGTTGATGACGGGAGCCCGTCATCAACTGACTATTTGAAAACTCAGAAACTGGAGCAACAAACCATTCAGGCGTTTCTGAGAGTTAGAATCACTACATAGTATAAAGCAAAGTCGCTTTCCGCTTCCCGCGTCTGTATTTATGCTTATATCTTTAAAACTGCACAACGGATTTTGATGCGGTTTTTTTAATAGATAGAGTGATTCAGGAGGAAGGTTTATATGTATTAAACCCGTGCGAAGCTGGGGCGGGTCGCTAGTTATCATTATAATAATTTACCTAATATTAAACAAAAACATAGTTACACAAACTACTGAACGATAGAGGCTCAAATACGAATGGCCTAATACCAGTACATACCAACTTACCACATGCAAATACGACCTTCATGTAAGGCTTAGAATACGATTTGCAGTTGACATCGAATGTTTCTCTGTTGGCAGTGAACTGACATCTTCTTTTTCCATGGCAGAACCTCATGACCTTCTCGACGGCATACGGCGCATAACATGCTGCGAACAAACATACTCATTAACTAGTGGAAACCCTAGCGACTGCGTTGTTTTCAAACAGACAGAATTTCGGGAATTCCTTTCTAAGTGCACCACTACACACCAAAAGGTACACTCTAAAATTCAAGTTTCTAGGACCAGTGTTTTAGGCTGTGCGTTAATAGATCAGTCAGTCACAGTAACGTAAAGCCGGGGTCCCACGGCGCGTAAAACGACGGGCCGCGCCGGATGACGCTCCGCCTGTGTGCGTCCGGCGCGTCGCGTACAGAGCGTTCCGAGTACGGGCCACCACGGATGCATCGTTCCCACGGCGCGTCCGTCCGCCTTGGCGCGGTCTGGCGCGTGAAAACGCGGGCCGTGTGACCCCGGCATAAGAGTTTTATATATTTAGATAATCAAAAAAGGCAACCACGTTTACAAACTACGGGGTGCTATCGTCACTTTTGTCTATCTTCAATAGATAATAAATCACAGACGATAAAATTAATTGTATTTGCCTGAAAAAAATAAGGTCAAATTCAGAAAACGTTTTTGTTGTGTTGTTGATGGCAGAATATTAATTACTCTTTGTCTAAATTGTGAATTTGTGAACATATTGATGTATAAATATATCACGGTCCAAACTCTTCATCGGTCAATAGTACTTTATATAAATCAATAAATTAAAAATGCCAACCGTGTTTAAAAAAATTATACTGAATTAATTAATAAGTCTTTGATTGATGTAGGCTGCCTTTAAAAGTTTTCAACCTTTTTATTATATTATATTATAGCATATTTTACATATGATATTTGAACCATCTCGATGATGGTTGCAAAAATCCTATATTTTCAGTGGTCTGAACATCAACATTATTCCCTTGTCCTTTTCCCACGTGTGGGGACGGCACAACATGTTTTTCAACATGTTGTTTTTTATTTATTGAACATAACAACAAAAATAATTAGTGGGATAATGGAATTATTCTCTACACCATAGAAAATTTAACGAAATCGGATCACCAGGTAAATATATATGCGTGGTCATAAATAAAAAAAATATATACATATACGCGTCGACTTGAGAACCTTCTCCGTTTTTCGTCGATTAAAATGGCTTTGTCGACCACACATCTTAATTAAGTATAACAAAAAGAAAGAGAGAAAACAAGAAGAAAAAATAGGATTCGTTCTTTTCTAAATACTTATTAGCTAGGTAGTATAGTTTATAACTCGATTCTAAAACTAGAAAATTCTACCAACGTAATCGGTTACCATACTTTACTTACACGGGGCTCGGCGTACGTTGGATTTGCGTTTTACACATTTTATGAATACTGTAAAAACTAATGTTACTACGGACCGAACGTTTAAAGGTCGGCAAGATATGGAAAACTTGACCAAGTTACAGCTTACGACTAGCTAAAGAGCAGAAAAGTCTGAGCAACTTAAAATAATATTCAACGCTGAATTGAGAATTTTTATTCTCTGTTGTTTCCAACTAATACGAAAACTATTTAGTCTTATCTTTCAGAACACTTGTCTCTAAACTTGTCCTTAATTTTTGTGAGCTTTTATGTGTATTCTGTTTTGTGAACCTGAAAAATATAATGTCATGAATAATTAAAATAATTTACTTCTTGAATGTACTTGTATCTATCTACTATAGGTAATTCTTGGGGTGGAGCAATTCGAATTGCCAGTCTAGCAGCACTTTATCTAATTCTGTATTCACAGAAGCATTTACAAATAGGTTAATACAAAGTTTGCCTTTGCAAATCTAAAAATTGTTTTAATCCAGAAAACCTTGACTTGAGAGGTAAGGGTAGGTCAATACAAATACACTTCGATATATAATATACTAGCTGACCCGTGCCCACTTCGCTGTGCGTAAGACATTTCTAATACCATCGTGGACTTTTTTGTAGACGTTTTTAAGGTGTACAATACTGTAGTACATTATTTTGATATATCTCGTGGGGTTCAGCCAGCATTTGCAATGTAAGCGCAAAAAAATGTGTTTATTTACGACATTACATTAGAAACCTCTAAAATGATCAGTGTTTCTCTACTATATTATGCATGTATTATACATATAAATATTATACCTTCCTCCTGAATCACTCTATCTATTAAAAAAAACCGCATCAAAATCCGTTGTGTAGTTTTAAAGATATAAGCAAACATACATACATACATACATACATACGCGGGAAGCGCAAAGCGACTTTGCTTTATACTATGTAGTGATTAGCAGGCAGAGTTGTTCAGCTATTTTCACTTGCAAAGTAAAGCTTACGAGAATAAGGGAATAACCGGGATAAAATGAATTTTTATGATGTATTTCAAGATATCCAACGATTGCACGATACATTCGATAGGCTAATTTCCTTTAAGTGCCGGTTAGTAGGGATTCGGGTGCACTCCCAATTTCGTTTTTACTGCTGTGTAAAGTCGAATGAAGATCGTCTAGTAAAATTTTGATGTGAATTCTAAGAAAATGTGAACTTAAGTCTACTATTTACTCACGCATAACTGGGTGATTTAGACAAAATTTAGACTGAGTCGCAGATAAATAATGATGATTATAGTATTATGAGGAGAAAAATGGATTTATTTAATAATTAAGAGTTTTATATAATAATTTTTGAATAATCAATTCAATAAATCCATTTTTCTCCTCATAATACTACAAATTTGATTGTAGACACAATCATATGGATGGATAAACTAAAAAACTACTGGATCAATTTTAAAAATTCTTTCACGTATTATATAATTCTTTCATATTATCTAAAAGCTACATGAAAACGTGTTGGGCCGAGTGGGAGGTACCTCAACTTTCATTTCGAAGGTCGTGGGTTCGAATAGACATCTTTAAAGGATCTAAGCGCTTGGAGATCTGAGAGGATCTACTTGGGGGTTACAGTCGTGGACCTATTTTTTTTTTAAGCTACATTATCATCAAGTAACATGAGCTATATTTTATTTTTAAAAATCGAGATCCCCATTATAATTACAATAAAAACAGTTTACCTATAATTAATCTTCATTATATTATTTACCCGTGTGAAGTCGGGCGTACATCACTACATTATAGCAATGTCGCTTCCCGCTTCCCGCGTCTGTATGTATGCTTATATCTTTAAAACTACACAACGGATTTTGATGCGGTTTATTTTAATAGATAGAGTGATTCAGGAGGAATGTTTATAGGAATCAGCTTTGCACGGGTGCAAAGCTGATACCAAAATATATTACAGAATGTCTTTGTATACTCGTTAACAGCATTTAAAATTTAAAAAAAAAGTCGCGGTAATAAGTATAGGATAGAAATTGATTATTGTGGGTTATCCCTAAGAGACAAACATATACCATCGCGGACTTTTTTGTAGACTTTTTTAAGGTATACAATAATTAGTACATTATTTTGATCTATCTCGTAGAGTTCAGCCAGCGTTTGCAATGTAAGCGCAATTGAATGTGTTTATTTACGACTTCATATTAGAAATCTTAAAATTATCAGTGGTTCTCTAATATATTAAGCATGTTATTATACATATAAACCATCCTCCTGAATCACTCTATCTATTTAAAAAAACCGCATTAAAATCCGTTGTGTAGTTTTAAAGATATAAGCATACATACAGACGCGGGAAGCGTGAAGCGACTTCGCTTTATACATACTATGTAGTGAAGTTGACATTGTCGAACGACTATTGAGACAACCAACTCTTTTTCCCTAAAATGGTTACAGAATTCGCATGAAGATGTCAACGTCAAAAACAATTCGCATTCCATTCCATCTTCGCAACGCGCATTTAGAAAGCGCTTTAGTGGTTTACTGGCGTTATTAACGTGACAGGCATAGCTTAAACGTTTAAATGGTTTTTTTTTTATAAATGACAGCCCATTTATCGCACAATTAGATGTTTGGAATAAAAGACGTAGCTTTCTATAATTTAAAACAAACCTAAGCGTTAGCCTAAATTGATTATAAGCAGTATAACTACTCGGTTTTTGTTTTCTTTTTGGTAAGTACTCTTGGTTGTTATTAAATTTTAAAGTAAGAAATAAAGACATCGAGCGACGCAATAAACAATTTTGCTAAAAAAAAAACAGATATATAAGTGGGGCTCTCAAACGTGATTTTTTTGTTGTTTTTCATAGTTAACTAGCAGTCCGCCCCGGCTCCGCACGGGAGTAACGTATTATAACGATTTTATGGGTATTTTTTACCCAGGTTACATTATCGAAGTTTTAATAGGAATCCTTATTTTTTTCAAACAATAAATATGGCCTATGTTACTCAGAGATAATGTAGCATTCTAAAAGTAAACGATTTTTTGAAATATATCCAGTAGTTTTTGTATTTATTCCATACAAATATACAAAACATCTTTCCTCATAATAATATTAGTACCTATAGATTTTTACACTCATAATAACTTTTGAATGGTATGGAATTTGGGAATGGTATAATTAAAAAAGTAATTTACAGGTACTGATATGGCCTTGAAAATGAAGTGATTTTTTGGATAAGGATTAATACCCAGGTACGAATAATGTGGCCTAGTTTGTACAGGCGGCGTTACCATTGCATATTTTAACATGAAAAAGTAGTTATTGTGACATAACTGTAATAGTTGGACATAATTATGGTATTGCTGACTTATTTGTTAATATTGATGTAATCTTTAAAACTGCAGTTCATCACTTTGCTCTATTGTCAATAATTTCCGCAGCATACGCGATATAAAGATTTTTTTGGTTTTTTTATCACACGATGGGTTACATTATCGAAGTTTTCATACGGATCCCTAATAGTTAGACAAATGGTATTGTTGATTTATTTGTAGATATTGATGTCCTCTTTAAAACTGTATTACATTATTTTGCTCTATTGTCAATAATTTCCGCAGCATACGCGATATAAAGATTTTTTTGGATTTTTTATCACACGTTGGGTTACATTATCGAAGTTTTCATACGGATCCCTAATAGTTAGACATATGGTATTGTTGATTTATTTGTAGATATTGATGTCTTCTTTAAAACTGTATTACATTACTTTGCTCTATTGTCAATAACTTCCGCAGCATACGCGATATAAAGATTTTTTTGGATTTTTTATCACATTTGGGTTACATTATTGAAGTTTTCATACGGATCCCTAATAGTTAGACAAATGGTATTGTTGACTTATTTGTAGATATTGATGTCTTCTTTAAAACTGTAGTACATTACTTTGCTCTATTGTCAATAATTTCCGCAGCATACGCGATATAAAGATTTTCTTGGATTTTTTTATCACACGTTGGGTTACATTATCGAAGTTTTCATACGGATCCCTAATAGTTAGACATATGGTATTGTTGACTTATTTGTAGATATTGATGTCTTCTTTAAAACTGTAGCACATTATTTTGCTCTATTGTCAATAATTTCCGCATCATACGCGATATAAAGATTTTTTTTGGATTTTTTTTCACACTTTAGGTTACATTTTCGAAGTTTTCATACGGATCCCTAACGTTTTTGAAAATACTATATAGCCTATGTCCATCAGGGATAATGTAGGATTCTAATGGTAAAAGAATTTTTGAATCGGTTCAGTAGTTTCGGAGCCTATTCGATACAAACAAACAAACAAACAATCAAATCTTTCCTCTTTATAATATTAGTATAGAAGTATAGATATAGATGGTACGGAACCCTTCGAGCGCGAGTCCGACTCGAACTTGGCCGATTTTTAGTAATAAGAATACCGATGAAAATGTTTCGACCAATCGAGAAGTCAAGAGAGAGATTTGAGGAACTATTAAATAAAACCAACAAGAAACAAAAAAAAAGGAAACAAATTTATTTTTTTGTCGGTTGAAAGTGTACACTTCGAAATAAAGAAGGTAAGTTTCAAAGTTTTTTGAAGCCAGATAAAAACCGCGGAAGGATCGCAGTGAGCAGTCATAAAAACTACTTTACGAGTTGCGCCTCTTACACGCGGCGAAGTCTCGAAGTCTAAGATAACATGCAAAACAAAAACAAATACAACTTACAAATACGTTTCTGGGAAACAAAATGGTGACAGATATACTCGCAGGATTATTTCGAAGAATACGTCTACACAATTCTCATTTCATTTGCCAGCCACGTCACAATACCCCACAACACCCATTTACTCGTAGGACAGGGACACGGTAGTGTTTCCACTGTATGTGTTATTAGCGTGACTGGCGCATACCGCTTTAGGGTTCCGCTGGCAAATTGTGAATTCCAATTTAATTATTTTTTCGTCATTTTACAGAGTATTGACAAAATACCTAAGACTATAGACCTCGTGGGGGGCCACGAGGTGGACTGACGACCTGGTGAAGGTCGCGTAGAACTGCTGGATGTGGGCAGCGCAGGATCAGTCATTGTGGCGATCTTTGGGGGAAGCCTATGTCCAGCAATGGACGTCGATCGGCTGAAATGATGATGATGATAATGATGACACAAGTACCAGTAAGGCCATCTAAAAACCTTTGCAAACAGTCTATAGGTAGCTCAACCGATCCAGATCACTACCATTCAGCAAGATACTGACACTGTCAATGCTGATCCGTTGTGCCAAATAGGAACCAGCTCTCGGGACACGCGACCACGATAATTTGTTGATCTGAATAGGTTGTCCTTTTAATTTTACCCATTTTTTAACATATTCGGGCAACTTTTCTCTTTATTCTTGTATATAAACCTTGTCCCTACAATTACGAACATAACAAAAATCTGCCAAATCAGTCGAACCGTTCTTCGTGATTTTATCGTTCATACATGGTAATTGATTTTTAGTACCTGGACTGTATGACCGAGCTTTGCTCCATATTGATTGAAAACATGGATAAAACGACGATTTCTAAAAATGAAACCTAGCTTTATCGATTTATCGCTCCCGAAACACCCTGCATACTAAACTTCATGAAAATTGTTGGAGCCGTTTCCGAGATTCAAATTATATATACAAGAATTTCTGGTTTTAATTAGATTTATATAGATAGATTAAAACACATCATGCGTAGTCCTAACCTCACATTAGGAGCCACTCAAGAGTATCAGAAACTAAAAGTACCGTGATATCACAACAACATGCTTAGATGTCGTTAAGACGAGTAATAAATGTTTTTGATGAATGCAGAATAGTTTTTTCTCAATAACCGCAAAACATACAGTTTTATTTTTTATGACAAAGTTAACTTAAGGATTTAATCTTGATAAATTAAAGACAGAAACACGATTAGTGAAACTTTTCTCGATAGATTTATTTTCCAAAGATGGCTCTTCAACAAACTCTCAAACAAACTACGTTGGCGTGGTGAACGCGTGTGCTTCTGAATTGGAAGAGATGCAGTCTCGATCCTCGAATGTTTGCGTAAACAACGATGAGAACCCTAGTGTGGGTTGAAGAATAGTATGCGATTACGGTGTTTATTATTTTATTTGTGTATCTGTGCGGCACACACTTCAGCCTACTCATCATGGCAACCTAAACATCATGGCCACACCCGGTTCATACTACATAAGCTTATTTTTACTATACATGTAGAATAATTAGTACAAGCTTTGCTTAGTTTGGGGCTAGATGGCGCTGTGTGATAATGTCCACCAATATTTATTTATTAATAAGAGCTCCAGTATGTGAAATTTTACGATTCATTTAATATTTAACTTTAAAAACTTTCCTTTATTTCAATAGAATTTAAATGAAGCATTTTTAAGACAAGCATACGATATTATACTTTTCCAGACTTTGCCAGTTTACTCAGCGAGGCTTATTGCTTTTCGACTGTGTGCAATTTAATGTCAGTTTTGTGAAATATAACAATGATGTCCCATTTTGTATTCAGTCTGTCTGTTAAACTAAAAAAAAACAAGTACAAGTCGGACTCGCGCACGAAGGGTTCTGTTAGTATCACCATTATCTATAAAAAAATGTATGGTGGGCACCATACCACTTAAATATTATTTTATTCTGTTTTTAGTATTTGTTGTTATAGCGGCAACATAAATACATAATCTGTGAAAATTTCAACTGTCTAGCTACCACGGTTCATGAGATACACCTTGTCTTGTGACAGATATACGTACAGCGGAGTCTTAGTAATAGGGTCCTGTTTTTATCCTTTGGGTACGGAACCCTAAAAAACTAGCCGACCGAAGTAAAACTACGAGTATCTTTTGAACATCTGTTTAATTTAGCTTAAAGTTATTTCTTTACGTAGTTTCTTCAGGTAACTCCCGCTAATAGGTTTAACTGCTTTTATGCTAATTGGGTATTAAAAGCTTCCGTTCATTTGAATAGGGGGTTTCGAAAAAGATATTCACATCACTAAAATAATGAAATGGTCAAAGAATATGGCAGCATTTTCCTTTAATTAAATCGTTGTACCATACGCAATGACGCAATGTCAAACCAGGACAAACCAGGACACATTATTTACTAATCCTAACATAAGACTTATAAATAAATATATTTTACTAGCTGTCCCGAATGACCTTGTAATGTCAAATTTCAACAATCCTACGAAAAAACGTACTTTCAGTTTTTCCCGAACTTTACGCCACCCTCATCACTTAGGGGTATAAAAAATACCGAACGATCTTAAACCTACTGCATATACACAAATAAAAATATTAATAATCGGTCGAGCCGTTCCGAGCAGTTTGGTTACAAACACTACATTTTATATATTAGACACGGAAATTTTTATATATTAGATTAGATATTAGCACCAAATATATCTGTCAAAATTAAGAAAAAAACTATAAAAACAAAAACGCAAGTAATGAACATAAGGAAATGAATAAGAGTGTGATACTACCGAGCCTGACCCATATAAAAGTGGAAGACCCATAGTGTTTATTAGAAAACGATAGATAAACAAAACGATTGAAAGAGTGGGTTCCGTTAAAAGGAAAACGGAAGCAAGGAAGACCAAACAGGAGATGGAGAGGCATTTTTGTACAACGATGCGAACCGAAATAGATGTGAAAAGGTGAGGGATGGGGGACGTCGTGGAGTTACAAAAAGCAGATAACAAATTATTATTGATTTTAAAGTAGCCTATTTGCTGTTCCAGGGCATATATTTATATATATCAGATGGGCTAGCTATAGTCTGTTTGCAACGGTCTTTAGATGGCTCTACTGGCTCTACTCTCTTCTTGTGTATTTTGTACATATTCTGTATTATATTAGTGTTTGATGTTATTTTTTCCTGTAATGAATGTACATTTATTTACCTAATGAATGTAAATTCTAGCATAGCTACTGAACGTACATATATTCAAAGTTTCATTCAAATTCGTTGGGTCGTTTGGGTGTGATTGAGGCACAAACATCCAGACATGCATACTCATAAACTTTCTGATTTATGTTAATAGTAGGATAATAATTTAAAATACAAAGTGTAAAATATTTAACAAGTTTGTTTGTTAAATATTTTAAGATTTCGTTGTTAAAATGCACTTAAAATAAAGTATTTTATTTTATTAAATTATTTTAATAATTTCACGCTGCATTTTGATTCATACGTCAGACTCCTGGGGGGCTAGCACGAATTATTATTTGGCCGGAGACGAAACACTATCGTATCGACATCTTATCTTCCGAATATCTTATTTAATTGTTATGTATGGTATAAGTGTCAGTTTTGACATTTGGATACGTTACGATATTCAAATGTCGATACGATAATTATTCATACTAACCCACTTTACTTGCTGTCATAATTCGCCAAGTCAAAATTCCTGGTATCAGGATTAGTAGTTGCAGTGTAGTGACAACGATAAGTCAATACTCACACTCATCAGGCACCCCTTGTGGCTGCGAGCAGGCGTCAGATTCGTGCGCTGTCCGTCCATACTTGACATCATAGATAGCTATCCTGGAGTTAGGATTGCAATGGATATTCACCTCGTGATCATCACAGCTTTTTAAGCTCCGGAATTCAACTGAAAAGAAAACTTGGCATTATAATACATATAATGCTTATTTACCGATTCACTTACACACACACTTATGGCAATCAAAGCATCATAAAAGAAACTCTTCACAAATCAGGCGTATCATATTCATAATAAAAACAATCCTTTTTATTACAAAGAATACCATCGACATCCCCTTACAAAAACAACAACAACCCTTTGTTTTCGTAGTAAACACATTGAAACCGGAACCGCAACCCTTCCGCAACACTACAAGTAGGTATAGGTACGGCAACAGTTACTTGTCCATTAGTAACCCGATGCCAATCGGTGAGAGCCATCAATTAGTGTCCATGTGTCCAAACAGCGGGTTAGCTCCCGAGCTATACATCGAGCCAAACATCGGCCACGTAGCCTATAGACTCATGTAAGGCGAACACTTTCTCACAACACATTAGACTTATACGCGCGATTCACGACGTGCCCCGCGGCGGGCTGTGACATTAAACCGGCCAATCAGAATGCATTTTTCGTCTGCGAAAGCGACGGTTAAGCTATTAGGCGTCTATTATAGGGCTATGTGGTCGATGGTGCTGAACGTCAAACGGCGTTAGCTCTCGAGCTACATTAAACGTGGTAGTTCCGCAAATTGTTGGTTGTCCAGTTCAAATAGTTTTATCGCGTGCAAATAGCGGTGTGGTCGCACCCAAATATCGCTCATAGCTACATCACCGTGCTGTCATAGTGGGGGGTACCTTTACTTTCAATTCAAAGGGGTTACGAATACAATGAAAACAATGTTTTTTTTCTGAAATCGTTGACAATCGGTAATTCAAAATGTGGGCATGTGCCAAATAAAACTACCTTTCGAGAGCGATTCTGACTACCTTTCGATATGACGACTATAATCCCAAAGTACACTAGATATCCTCTCAGATCTTTGAAGATGTCTACAGGGGGTTAGTCAGAGGCACGTCTAAATATTATATTGGGTCAAGCCCACATTTTGCATGTTTTTTGACAGTAAGATATTCACTGCACAGGATAGCATTGCGTTCGCAGCACACATTTACCATTTACAGGCGATAACCACACCCGCGGCCTCATTCACAAACAGAAAACAGGTTTTATGCTCCAGATTAAACTTACTTGTATCAAAGTATGTATTACTAGCTGACCCGTGACAGACGTTGTACAGGCAAATTTTAATAGGAAAAAGCACTTTCAGGCAATTTTCATTTTTTTCCCTACTGATAAGATTTTTAAGATTTTTAAATTAAGAATTTTGGTAGAATGCGTATAATTCATTCGTCAAAACTGCGTTGCTATGACGACTAATAAATGTTTTTAGTCTGTGATGTCAGATTTGTTGCTCACCAGCGCCATCTAAACCAAAATCATCCTTTTTGGGTTTTTTTATCATTTAGGGGTTATTTTTCGGATTATAAGTTTCCCCTTTGTTTATTCTGATTTTTTATCTACAGCAAATTTCGTATTAATCCGTTTTGTCGTTTATTTTTAAATTATTGAACAAACATAGCAGCCTCATCATAAATTTTCGCATTTATAATATTATTAGGATCATAAAAAAGCATAAAAATATTATATCGGTTATTTAATTCCCATAGCATAGCTTTGCTAAGTTTGGGGCGAAATGGCGCTTTGTGAAATATCCATCAATATTTTATTTATTTATTACATTTGAACCTGAATTTAACTAGTCTGACCTAGGACAGATTTGTCTAATTCCTTGACCTATGTGCGTGAAACTTGCCAGCTTTGTTGCCAGTTTCTGTCTGTAATTTATCTAGATTATATCCTTAAGACGAGTAATAAATGTTTTTGATGAATGCTCGTTTTTTCTCAATAACCGTAAAACATACAGTTTTTCAATATAAACCGTAAAAATTAAAATGTTGGTAAAATGGCCACAACCAACGCTCTCACCCGTTGCACAATAATGTTGCGTTGGCATAGCCCGTTTGCCATTTACGGCCGATTACCACACCTTATACCTCGCCGCTCCTGCATATCCTAGCCGCGCCCGGGGCGGTGACCTCAGGAATTTATTAACGCAGCATAAATCACTTCAATACAGTCCATACCCTCGTAAAAACCGCCACATCACGCGATCGGGGAATCTGTTTCACCCTCTTTTGTTTTAATAGATATAATTACTTTTTCGGCGTGTTCGTACGGAAACTTACACTGAGTTTAGTGATGAATTAATGAATGAAAATGCTATAATATAATAAATATATAGGATCACGACTGTAATCAGAAAGTACGGTAGACATCCCCTCGAAAATGTCTTAAGGGGTTAGCCAGAGGTACGTCCAAATATTGCATTTGGCACATGCCTACATTTTGCAGTAGATAACGCCGCTAACAAAAATACTAACTCACGATGTTTTCCTTCACCGTATTAAGTACTTATTTTGATGCGCATATAAACTTCTTTATTGTACAATAAAAAAAACTACAACAGAAACTTAAACTACAACAAAATTATACAATAGACGGTATCTTCGCTAAAAAGTGATCTCTTCCAAACAACCTTAGGATGGAGTGCATATAAAGATAACATGTAAAAATGATAACGCAATATAATGATATAATGACCTTGACTAAAACCAAATTAATATTAGAGCTGCCATAGCAATACCTACCAATTTAATGAGCATTAAAATATGTATGATGTAATTATGAATTAACATAATCCATGCACGTAGAGCTCTCTAATGTATAATCTACATCTCAGCGAGGTATCTCTAAGTACAGTAATCTATACTAATATTTAGATGCGAAAGAAGCTCTGTCTTTTTGTCTGTGGCGTTATCACGACTAAACCACTAGGCCAATGTTGATGAAATTTCATTTAGGTATAACTTAAAGTCTTGAGACGAACAAAAGCTACTTTTTTTCTAATAAAAAATATTAGATTCTTCGGAATATCAATGTTTTACGATAGAGTCATCAAAAATCGCTGTCTGACGAAGTCGCGGGTTAAAACTAGTAATAATATAACATGTGTTGTAGTATTGAATAAAATGATTAGGTATCCGCGGTAACAAATTCATAAATTCAAAAATAGAACGCGTAGTTGATGTCAACTTTTTTTTAATAAATGGAAGGCATTTTGCCTTCGGGGAATTCGGTGAACCTTTTTATTAGAGAGCTTCAACGCGTTTGAAATATGGAATTATTCAGATGGGGTTTTCGCGAGGTAAGTCACACATTTGGTTTGTCGTAGGAAATATGGGGACTAGATTTTGCATGAATAAAAGGTGACTTTTATCAGCGCTTAATAGCACTTACTTAACAACAGCTTTCTTTAAACACGCAAATCATAAAGGCCTCATTTACATCTTTTACAACTAATGTATTGAAATGAAAAAGTCATTTTAATTTTAATTTTGACGAACCACGACGTTATTATGCGTTAGGGGTGAGAGGATGTTTGTGTGTGCGTTTGTGCAAACCAATGTTACCATTTATCTCCAAAACCACTAGACCGATTTCAATGCGGTTTTCAGTGATGGGTTTTGATTTTTTTTCATGACTTCACTTATTATATCTCTTATTATTATGTACCTATATATTTTAGACACGATTGTATGATTGTTTATGAATAAATAACTGAAACTTTCGAGTGAGGTAGAACTTTTAACTGACCGGTAGAAGCGTTCTTTCTACCGTGTTTTGTACGGTACTATATGATGTAAATCCCTGCTTCAAAAATGTATTAATCCATGACGGAGGTTTATAAGTGGCTTAAAAACGAAGTCTCCAGAGTAAGCCATTAGCTTATACAAACTTACTTAGCAAAGCTTGTACTATGGGAACCAGATAACTGATAGAATACTTATATACTCTTTTGTAAATACATACATATATGATACATTAAAACACCCAGACACAGAACAAACATCTATGTTTATCAGAAATATTTGTCCTGGGTGGGGATCGAACCCACTACCCACAGAAGGCAGAGTTACTACCAACTAAGTTGTGAGGCCAGTCAGTTTATGTTTTACATAAGGCAGAGTTACTACCAACAGAGCTATGAGGCGAGTCAGGTTTTTCTTTACTAGTGTGCTTTATAGAATAAACAATATTGTGTTAACTTCTGCCATTTATAGAGTCGGCAAAATCTCTGTAATGTTTAAATAGCTTAGTTGAACAATGCAAGGGTCCGTATCTTGCCAGTAATGGTAGCAACTAAGCTTTGGAAACTGTTGAATATCATACTGTTATTCTATTTAATTACAGTATTGTGCGAAAAAGGGTTACTTGCCGTTTATTTGTTACCGAAACCACTCATACTTTCAAATTAATATGAGTAGGTTGTTAGGAGTTTATTACCATATTCAACTCAGTAGCCTGAGCATGACCACTAGGTATCGTATCGACAACATATCAAAACTGACACTTTTTGTATAGTAAAACTGTCAGTTTTGGCATTTGGACGATACGTTGTCGATACGATAGTGGTTCATGCTAAACCCCCTGCACCCCCTTATTTCCCAAGAAGTACCAAAATATTAAACCACGATCACTAATTAACGAATGTAAAGGTGTGATTGCCGCGCAATGTCTGGTCACACCTTAATATTTTTGGTATAGTTTTATTATATTTGTTTTTGGTAACTAACTGGCATACCCTAGTCACACAGGTTCGATTTTCTAGAAAACGTAACCATTTTAAATGTTTTATTTTCTCATAAATACTTTGACACCCCCTGCATGATGTGAATAAAATTCATTCTTAGCGCCTTTAAACATCAAGCTCTCAGATAATTGGTTATGTCTAATAGGGTAGTCAGAGGCACGTAACATAAAATTTGGGACATGTCCACATTTTACAGTAACTAACATTCCTTATGATTTACGTGTAAATGGTTAAAAACTGTTTTATAGTGCCATAGTCTTTTATACTCACTGTATTATTAAGGTAAAATGCCTAGAGTGTATTTTACCTTGTAAAGAGTTTTCGGTGCAAAAACATTTTCTACCTTTTCCCGCTGGTCTAATACAGACAGAAACACGGACGTCACACTAGCATCGTGTGTATAAAATGTAATCTACGTGAGAATATATTTTGAAACACATTATTTAAAAAAAAACCTGCCAAGTGCGAGTCGGACTCGCGCAGTAAGGGCTCCTCACCATTATATATAAAAAACAGCAAAAAAAAATATGTTTGTTATATGAGAGCACCGCTCTAAATATTTTTTTTTCTGTTTTTAGTATTTGTTGTTATAGCGGCAACAGAAATACATCACCTGTGAAAATTTCAACTGTTTTGCTATCACGGTTCATGAGATACAGCCTTGTGACAGACAGACGGACAGCGAAGTCTTAGTAATAGGGTCCCGTTTTTACCATTTGAGTACAGAACCCTAAAAACGCACAAACTTTACAAAAATACGCTAACAAATTTGTAATTTACGTGTTTGTTAGCCCCGTAAGTTATTATTTTGTTTGTTTCAAATCTACTTACCTCGCCAACAAAATTTAATTTACTAAAATAAAATACTAAAATATCACAGAATATT
Source organism: Hydriomena furcata (assembly GCA_912999785.1). Lineage (NCBI taxonomy): Eukaryota > Metazoa > Arthropoda > Insecta > Lepidoptera > Geometridae > Hydriomena > Hydriomena furcata. Next base: position 10,328,356 of record OU538822.1, on the reverse strand, counting down.
CCTTATTAGCTCCTTATAGCTCAACTAGTTCTTAACTATAGATTTTGACACGGGTCTTTATCACGTAATTACCTTTAATTTACTTTCCCGACGTTTCGGCTATGTTACAATAACCATGTCGCGGGCATGGTTATTGTAACATAGCCGAAACGTCGGGAAAGTAAATTAAAGGTAATTACGTGATAAAGACCCGTGTCAAAATCTATAGTTATGTCTACTAATCACGATAGTTTGAAAAACAACTAGTTCTTGTTTATTTTGTAAATATTCTTTGAACTAAATAGTTTGTAGCTGAAATAGTTTCTTTAAAAATTTTACTCTAAAAAGCTAAATAGCATGCCCATGCTAATGGTCTCAAACGCTCAATATTTCAAGACTTGAATTACCACACTCTTTACTCAAAGCACTCTACCCTCCCTAGAGTGTTCCCATTAGAGTTACGCCGAGTCTCCGAGTACTTCAGACATGTTTTAGAGTTACACATAAAACATACTTACACCGACGACATTTATAAGCCACCTGAAAAGTTTCTAAAAGTTGGACAATGGTCACCTGTTAAAAATACTAGTATTGCATTTTTTTAAACTGCCTAAGTTCTTTTTTTAACTCGCTTTTATAGGATTGGGTTGTATGTATGTAACGGAATTTTTGAACGTGATTTTGACTTACTTCAAAACGTCAGATTAATTTGAAACTTTGCATACTTATAAAAGATCGATGACAACATAAAAAAAAATATTGCGTGTTTTTTAGTATTTTGAACTATATTTTATTCATACTTTAAGTACGCATAACTATTGATTTTTACGTGTCTTTATCACGTATTAAATTTTAAATTAAATTAAAAAACATAATTATAATAATCTACATATACTTTACACTAACAATATAAAGAGAATAAAAATGTATTTTTGTTTTTTTTTTGTTTTTGTTTATCACTACATAGTATAAAGCAAAGTCGCTTTCTGCTTCCCGCGTATGTATGTATGTATGTTTGCTTATATCTTTAAAACTACACAACGGATTTTAATGCGGTTTTTTTTAATAGATAGAGTGATTCAGGAGGAAGGTTTATATGTATAATAACATGCTACCCGTGCGAAGCCGGGGCGGGTCGCTAGTAATGTATAAATTAATAAAAACGACTGGATCAGTTTAAACAATTCAATTACGTATCAAAAACTGCATTATCATCGAGAAACATAGGCCAAATATTATTTACCAAAATATAAATAGTTAACCATGAAAATTGCATTAATTAAACCTAAAGTATCAAGCAGGGATTTGAGAACTTGTAAATAAACTAAAGGTGATAAAGACCCGTGTAAAAGTCAATAGTTAACAGCTTAAGTGTTAAAAAATGGACAGGTCAAATATATCACTTCGGGTAAAAAAATCAACAAACGGGAGTTCGGGAATGATTCGCAGCAGTTTATCAAACTCCGACTTTAGGGGATTCAGGCCTTGATTTATGAAACTATGAAAATACCTAAAAAGTTCCGCGTTTACTTTTTAGGTGTTTTTATAGTTTGTGTTTGGTCGTCAGGAAATAGCACGTACGATGCCACGAACATTATCGCACATAAAGTGTGTACCTACCGCAACTAGCAGACACGGTCAAAACTATATTGCTGGAATCGAACCTGGGGAACCGAAATATAGGTAGTTTGATTTAGTAGTCTGATTTGTTTTTTTCGGTTCTCGAGTAGACCACCCGCACATCTTGCTTTTCAGTCACCTACTAATTAGTACTTGTACTGTTACGGAGATCTTCATAATACACTTTTTTTTTAATCCTAATCCTAATCCTATATTATTATAAATGTGAAAATTTGTGAGTTTGTATATATGTTTGTACCTCATCCATCCGACAAAACGGATTAAATTGTGCTGTAGATGTAGATATAATGCCCGCAAAAATAATAGACTACTTTAAAATATGAAAAACATCAAAAAAACGATAAAAAATGCATAAGGGATAATTTTGGTATAAATGGCGCTGGTGTGCAAAAAAGTTGACATCGGTCGTCATAGCAACGTGCGTTACTACTCTATGCGATTATCGAAATTTGGACAAAACAACGTCTGTCGCGGGTCTGCTAGTAATGTTATATATTTTACTCACATGGACGACATTTGTATTCCACCTTGACGAATTTTCTCAAAGTGGGGCAAGGATCTCCCAGCCCAGGGTTGGTGCTGAAGACGCATTGGTTCTTCTTCTGGCAGACTTCCACCACTCTCTGAAGAAGCATGTACTGAAACATATTTATTGACTCAAAACAAGCTCACACTTAATTTATATTTTTATATATATCTTGTCATGTTCGTTCGTTTGTGAACTACAAAAGCCGATTCTTACACAGTTTCTGTTTTCCAACAAGTATCAAAACCAAGTTTCAAATTTCATCTTTATTTTTTCACCACGTGTTTCGAATTTCCGTTATTAATTCCAGTTAAACTTATTAAAACAAGATAATAACAGGTGAAACAGTACCTGACTGACTGACTAACAAGGAACGCAGTGCCTAAGCCACTGGTCCTAAAAACTTGAAAACTGAAGGGTGTATTTTTTAAGTGTAGGGATATACTAAAAAGGAATTTGAGAAATTGATCCTAGGGTCCTTAAAAATTAGTAAAATCGTGACTATGAAAAATCTTATTTTTTGGATATATAAACTTGAAACTCGGGCTCGTGATGAAAACTACCAATTACAAAGACCAAAATATATTTTACGAAAAATTAAGGATTGTATTTAGATAAAACTTAGTCGTAATATAAAAAAAAAGTTAATTTTAAATTCAAATCATACCTGTGATCAAAAACTCCTTAGCAAACATTATTATTTTATTTACAGTAAAATGACATTCCAGTGTTTCTTGCATCGTTATTTGTTTTATAATATACCCAGTCAAATTGTTAAATTTATGGTAACGACTAGTGCACACAGGGAGCTGCCAACAGATAGCTGGCTCGCCCAGGTTAAATGACGTGTTTGTAAATAGATAGTTTGTATCCAGTGTTCTTTTACTGTGTTTTGATTCTCTGCTGAGGTAGGAACTTTCGTATATTATGACAGCGATAACAACGTGAAATGAATATATCGTTTTCCTTGACAGTGAAGAATGATAACATGATGATACTCATGTCATTTGACATTCTTACAAAATTTATAGGTACAAGAGACTGCAAAACAACCAGATTATTATTTTTACAAGCTTTTATTTAACCTGCAATGTATGTATGTATGTAACTATGTTTGATAAGATGGAATCTTGCAACTCGATTTTGAAGCAGTTATCTCCAACCGATTGAGCTGAAATTTTGCATACTTATGTAACCTCGGTGACTATGCAATAATATGGTGACAGCAAGCTGATCTGATAATGGAGTCAGGAGCTGTTCAACAGTCACTCACAACGGAACTCCTTTGTAAATACTCTGATTGAGTAAAAGCTTTGCATTCTTGTCAAGTTCCAATGACAGGTGCTTGCTGGTTTGAATGATTTTACTAAAGCTTGTCATTGAGAAATATTTTACATTAGATAACTTATTTTTTTAAATTATTTAGAGACTTTCTTTATATGTCCTTATTGTCCGTGCGTTATATGATTGCAATTTACTTAAAATCTACTGAACAGATTCTCATTGGAACTATTACTTCTAATAGCTTAGGAACGAAATAGTGACTGGAGTTATAATATAGTTCATTGATTTAGGTGTGACTTTGCGAAAATCCATTCCAAAGCACTAAGCAAATTCAACAAATTGCAATAGCAATAAATTCCGCCAATATAGTAGAATTTGTTGCTACTTAAATTCGTCCGTTTATTTCGGAGTAAAATAAAATAGTGTGTATATTTCGAGAATATTGTGAAACTTTTCTTTCTAACCTGCATTTTATTTGGCAGTTTGCACATTTGATCAGCCACAGCCGCGCAGCTGTGTTCCTTTGGTGGATCACCACCATACTGTGCGACAAGGATACTGATAGCCGTTCCTGTCGGACACGAAAGAGACACCAGCTTGTCATCACACACCGCTCTGGCCACAAGCTTTAGTGTCTCTAGTAGGAGTCCTGTAACAAATAAACATATATACTAGCTGTCTCGACAGACGCATTCTGGATAAGTTTCAATAATCCCACGAAAAAAGCCTTTACGCCACCCTTATCACTTAGGGGCATAAAACCTTATGACCTATTATAATTCTCATACCTACCAAATATAAATAAAAAAATTCAAAAAATTCGGTCAAGCACTTTCGGAGGAGTTTGATTACAAACATTACAACACGAGAATTTTATTATATTCGATTACCTTCGCGACTTCGTTCACATGAAGTAATTTTCACACACTTCGACCCCCGCTGTGCAGTAGGAGTTATTTTTTAATTATTTCTTGATTTCCTTTCTTAGTGCACCTTTACATACCAAAAGGAATATGCACTCTAAATTTCAAGTTCATATGACTAATTATATTGTAAGGGTGAGTTTCTACCTACGCGGAGCTGTACGAAGCTGACCGAACACAGCGCTTGACATTTTAAAACTCGAATATTTGAGCGCTGTCATTGGTCCGCTCCGCACGGCTTCGCGAAGGTGGAAACTCACCCTTAATCTGTGTTCATAGATCAGTCAGTAAAACAATCAGTAACGCAAAAGTTTGAAATATTTAAATACTCGTACTAACTGACAGACGTTGTCCTATCAAATTCATTTTTTTTCCGTAAGAACCTTCTCTTGACACTAACGATTACAACAACAAAAATAATTAGCAAAATCGATCCAGCCGCTTACGCGTGATGCTATGACCAAGGGAAATAGGGATTCATTTTTATATCCTAATAATACTATACATGCGAAAGTTTGTGATAAGGCTGCTATGTTTGTTCCCTAATCAAAAATAAACGACAAAACGGATTAAGATGAAATAGACGGGGAACTTATAATCCGAAAAACAACCCCTAATTTATAAAAAAACGCAAAAAGGATGAAGATGGCGCTGGTGTGCAACAAATCTGACATCACAGACTAAAAATATTTAGTCGTCATAGCAATTAATGATACGCATTCTACCAAAATTCGTAATTTATTTTATCAGTCAAAAATTGTAAGTTATCTGAAATTGCTTTTTCCTATGCGATTATTAAAATTTGACAGGACAACGTCTGTCACGGGTCGGCTAGTATATGATAACTAAGAAAAAATATAGAAACGTGTTTTGTTCCCTCGTCGTATCACCACTTCTTGTTCTTTCCAAGTCACTAAATAGATATCCGGTGGCTCTAAACGGCTTTGTGAGCGATGGTAAAGAGCGAGTATAGTAAAAGTTTATTTCACAAACACCTTTCATGTCCTATCAATGAGAACCGACTTCATCTCATTCTCAATTAATTAAACCAATTCTCTAAGTAAGATCGATGATTTTGAAGTAATGAAGGATCAAACTTTGGTGATGTTTGCAAAGAAAGCAACATCTAATCTGAAGCAAATTGAAAAGCTAAACTTTGTGCCGTTTGAGACGGTGTCTCATTTATTGCATTTTATAAATATACGTGTATTTTGGATAAGCTGAGTAATTAGATCTATCAGTGCTATAAAGAAAGCGGACTTTGGCGCTTATTTCTATGTGTAGTATTTTATATAACGTTTTTATAGAGTTCAAAAAGTGGAGCTTATAAATGTTCTCTTCTGTGAGCTACTCGTAATAGAAGTTATTAGGTTTTTTATAAGTGATAACTATCAAAATAATTTATAATTTTTTATGTATTCAAATTTATTATTTCACATTCAAAATACAATACTAATTAAAAAAAAGTAATAACGAGATAAATATGTACCAGTGAAATTTAAAATTGACATAAATAGCTACTACATTTCTCGTTCCCAACTCTAAATCAGTAAGACAGACAAACTTACAGGCAGACGGATAGACACCGGAGGGAGGTCATATTAGAAATGTTGGTCTTATTCCAGTTTGTGAGAAAATAACTCCCCACGAGCAAAGACGATACGTGCTACTAGTTTCGTAATATAGATAATAAACAACCAATATTGTCTTTAAATTATACTCACAAATGAAAAATAAATTCATAATTAGGGCATAAGATCCTAAAATAACAGAAATCTAAAGATCCAGAAAAATACAGCGAACGGAAAAGTTAAAGAAAGTGATTTTTGTGTCATTACAAATTTAGTGTCTTAGAAATAATGATGTTTTATAAAAGATAAAAGGTACCTAGAAGAAGTAACAAAAGTATTGTCGCAGTCTATCAGTTATCTCATTCCCATAATATGTTTTTTAAGTAATACTTTTAAGAACTGTTTCCTCATGGAACTCACATTCTTGACACACAAAAATCATAAACATGTAAGCCCTATCGAGACGTGCATATCGTCTCTTGGGAAGTAAAAAATAAATAGAGAAAGAGAATATAAACATAACTCACTTTTGACCAAAAATCCATACCACTTCCATCTTCATTCATATAACAAGATAACATCCAATACAGATAAAATAAGACAAAAGACCGACGGCCCGTCACTCTCGATACAAATGACGCCATCAGGGAAATCGTGTGAAACAATAGCCGGACAGATAATGCGTGTAAAATGTGTTTATTCGTGCCCGGGAGATTTAGGGCCTGGATTTATAGGAACCGATACGATAACACAAAAATTATTAAAAAAAAACAGAACAATCTTCAACAAAAATAATCCTAATAGGAATCTATAGAACATTCGGAAATATGGGTTTAGAAAAGTACTTTAGTTATCCTTTGTTTTCCTAATGTAAAATGAAAAACTATTTGCAGTTAAAAACATAGAACTACAAGTAAAATTATCAAGTTGATTGCTGATTTATTTACACTAGGTAGACACTATGCGACCTTTACACTAGGTAGACCAGTACCGTGACAATCAGTTGTACGATTTGTCTAAACAAATCATTAACCTCAGTCAAACAATGTTTGTAAATTAATCTTTTAATATTAATTAATATAAGATACACAAAGATAATAATAATATTGGTAATATGGCATTGTTTAACTCGTTGGCTTCACTTGGGGGATGATTGTGTAAACAGGCGGCAATGTATATGATATAAGACATTTTTCAGTGTTCCTTGAGATAGAATAAAGACGATTGACTTTGACAGTTAGTATTGCAATTATCGTATCGGAATATCTGAATTTCCTCTGGGGCGATTGTTATGCGTGCAGCCGGCACGACAGTAGAAAAACTAACGATATTAATTAATTTATGGCCTAAACTAGTCTTTTTTTGGATACGTAGCTTATTGGTTATTTTTTGCTCATATTCATTATTATCTATAGAATAATGTATGTAGGTATATATATACATATATGGATCAAAGTCCTCACTGACTAACATGACAATAAACAGCACATACCGCTAATTGTAGAGGAGTGTATGTTTGCGTAAATGTGTGTTTGGGCAATGTCTGTTCACAGCTAAAGGATGTTATAAGAAAGTCATTTTAATAATTCGCATCCGATTGATTTCAGTTTGGGGTAGACTCCCTAAGCAAAATATTCGAAATCTGTTTTTGTTTTATATTTCACGCGTTAGAGTGCCAGCTCAGCTGTATCAGCGTCAATGAAACACAAACATACGTGCTGAACATCCAAACACACTTTTATAATACAGGAAAATAGTAGGAATATAGAAGTAAAGTAGGACCTGCCAATATAATGATAATAATTATTGAATAGTCGCTTTTACATTTGGTAGGTACGTAAACTTACTTAATAATTTTTTTGTACGTGTTCCATTAGGTGAATATAATCCAATGTAAATATAATTTACAGTGGCACAAACACAAGAGAGTGAGTAAAATATGTTGTAAGTTATATATAGCTCTCTAGAAGGCTCACCTGAGCTTTGTAGGTCAATCTAATCAGCAATGTCCTCCTCATTCATGCGTGTAAATATAAATAGACAGGGGTTTTTGCAGAAAAAAATATTGTGGAGTAAAGAGTCTTTTGTTTTTATTTGTCGGCTAAGTTGTAAGGCATGTTCGTAACATTATTTGTTTTTTTTTTCATGTTATTTGTAAATTACTAGCTGTCCCGACAGCCGTTGTCCTGTCAAATTTCAATAATCCCACAGAAAGAAGCACGTTCAGTTTTTCCCGAACTTTATGCCACCCTTATCGTTTAGGAGTATAAAAACACCCTACGACCTATTCTCATATGTAATTCCAAGTTGAATCCCATCACCAAATAAAACAATACTCGAATAAAAATTGGTGTACGATTAGAATTCAAGCCTAGAATTGGATCAAATCTCAAGGTTCTCAAAAGGCCAAACCTCCTCATAATTATCAAATAAAATTCACCAACACTTTTTTCCAAAATATTGTATATAATATTGAAAATATAATAATATTATTAGAACTATTTTAGTGAAGTAATACATAAAATAGCTTCCCATGCTGTCCCAAAAAATGTAATCAAAGTGTCAAGCTCCAAATTTACTTGTAGTTGGGTCAGATAGCTGATATATATTGGATATAAGGGTAGCAGCGATATAGAGGACAGTGTTGTTACGAAGCTATGAAATATATTCGTGGTAAGATAAGCCCGGTTTCGGCAAAAGTTCAGTTCAGAGTCTGCTACGTTAAGGTGTGACCAGACATAGCGCGGCATTCGCAAGACACAAATTTGCCGCGTGATTTGTTTAAACATAGAGGTAAATGTGCGCGTGGCTGCCACGCTCAAATACTACGCTATGATTGGTACCTTATGATGACGAGTTTAGAAAGAATTAACGAAAATTCGGCAAATTTAAAATCTCTCATGGAACCAATTCTAAATTGAACCTACGAGCTTTTGCTGAATTGATCGAAACTAAAGCCGAAAATTACATATTCAGTTGAGCTCTGCTATGAAATATATATGAGTTGATAATACCATCCGCTCCTCGACGCAGTAATCTGTTCAAATCCTAATTTTTCTACTATGTTACCTCGTATAGAAAATGCGTAACGGATCAGAAAAATATTTCTAGTAAAAATCTTTAGCTGGAATATTTTTTTCAAATTTTTTTATAAATAAGATAAGATAAACAAATAATGTAAAATAACTATTAAAATTTACTAAAATTATGACATCTAAGATTTTTTAATTATTTTTAAATGCAGTTCTTTGATCAAAATCAAGCCAGTAACCTGGTTTTACGACACTATCATTATCATTTTTTTTCAGCGACCCAGCATAATTTGGGACAACATGTATATGTCTTCCATGTCCCTCAATCACAGTCACTCACTCCTTTCTTACCCACGTCATCTTTCACACAGTCCATCCATCTTTTCTTTAGCCTAATTCTAGTTTTACATCAATCTTTATTACTAACATCCTTCTCGTTACATGGCCTTCTTCCCTTCTCACGACATGCCCATACTACGTTAACATTTTCTGTTGCAGGCGCAACTATCAAACTTCCTCTGATTAATAGGCTATCTGACAGTATGAAAAATAAAGTGTAAATTATGCCTTCATAAAGCGTTATGGAGTAAAATAACTTGAAAATAAACAATGATTTATTAAAAACCCCTTAATTAAAAATATCTATTTTTAAACGTCACACAAAACGGTCAGGATTGGTAGAATCGACGATGACGTAACATGCTTGTCAATATGTCATAGCCTTCCTTGAAAAACTTGACGTTTGTTTATTTGTTGACAAGCATGTAACGTCACAGAAACTAGTGCGACGCCATAAAGAAGCGTTTTTTCGGGTTATGTATATTGTCAATATTTAATTTACATTTTTAAGGCCAATACATGGGTTCCACAGTCACTACTGAATAATCGAGAATGGTTTTCAAAATCTTGTCAAATAGCCCATTCTGATATTTTAAACATCAATATTAATAAATTGTTTGTGTAGTGCTAGAAATAGCAATCTAAATTTGAAAGCGTATAACCCGAACATAGTGAAGGTAAGTTTCAATGCAAGCAATAACCGTCCGTACCCGTTCTTTAGTTTCAATCCCAAGCTTCAAAAGAAATCTCAACAAGATTGTAAGATTTTCCTATTTTATTGGAACTAGATCCTGCAGACAGCGCCTTTAGGAGCGGAACTGGTATTATGTGGATAAAGTCGTGTTTTATTTTGTTTTATTAAATAATTTCTGGTTACACGCTTACACCTAAACAAACAGATGTTAATTAAAATAAAATGCTATGAAATTATATTTATTGGACTAGATGTTCTGCAATACTAAAGCACTGCAAGATATTTGATCTAATATGATTAAAAATTGTTGGTAAACGAAAAAAAATGTAATAAAAAAATAGGAAGAGCTCCATATTCGCCTTCTAAAAAAGAAATAATTTAAGCGTATATTTAGAAGGCTTAAACTACACTATCATTGTTAGAAGCCGAAACTACTACCCACTTATAGCAAAGCCCGGGCTTCCAAGATTTGTACTTAGGTAGGTACTTGTAGTTAAAAAGGCTCAGTAAGTAGGTGCTATAAACTAAAAAGACAGTCAGACGGTCAAAACAGAGGTTTAAATACTGTTTAAGATTGTGTCTAAATATCACCGGAACGTCCAAATAAATGTTTATATTTTACATTGTTTGTAGATGTCTGAAGGAATTCTTGATTCCTCTAGAAAATTGTTATTTACTTTACCAAATTCTAATTGACGATGCCGGTGTTTCCTGAAATAGCGGCGGCAATTATAAACAGGATGTGGTACGTAATAATATAATGTAAATTGATATAAACTTTTGACTATAAACTATTTAGTGTGCGACACCAAATACTCCCAGAATAAACAGAACAGAAAGAAGATATACTAAGGCAAAGTTACACAAAAACTACACAATTTTCCTTCATTGTGATTTATTTACACTACTACTAATTACACTCGTACGGAGTATTATGTCATCTGTCATACCATCTATCTTCTTATATATAAAACTAGCGACCCGCCCCGGCTTCGCACGGGTTTAATACATATAAACCTTCCTCCTGAATCACTCTAAAACCGCATCAAAATCCGCGCGGGAGGCGGGAAGCGGGAAGCGACTTTGCTTTATACTATGTAGTGATAGTGATTCTCGTGTCACAATGTTAGTTACCTTACTCCTCCGAAACGGCTTTACCAATTTTTACCAAATTTTATATGCATATTCAGTAGGTCTGAGAATCGGCTATTATCTATTTTTCATACCCCTAAGTGATAAGGATGGCGTAAAGATCGGGAAAAACGGAAAGTGTTTTTTTCTGTGGGATTATTGACATTTGACAGGACAACGTCTGTCGGGACAGCTAGTAATATATAAAATTATTGCGTTACTGACTGACTGATCTATAAACGCACATCCGAAACTGGTCCTAGAAACTTGAAATTTGGAGAGTATATTCTTTTTGATCTTTTGGGGTGCATTAAAAAATAAATTCTTGAAATCCAACCTCTAAGGAGGTGCAGCGAGGGTTGAAATCTATTTGAACATCACGTGAACAAAATCACGAGGGTTTTTACTAGGAAGATACTCGTATTATAACTGTAATTTTTAGGGTTCCATACCCAAAGGGTAAAAACGGGACCCTATTACTGTCACAGAGCTGTATAATCATGAACCGTGATAGCTAGACAGTTGAAATTTTCACAGAAGATGCGTATTTCTGTTGCTGCTATAACAACAAATACTAAAAACAGAATAAAATAAATATTGAAGTCGGGCTCCCATACAACAAACGTGTTTTGGCGTTTCTTATAGATAATGTTACGGAACCCTTCGTGCGAGTCCGACTCGCACTTGGCCGGTTTTTTTAATAATGTTGGACAGTTTGGTTAATGTTATCTTTTCCCTTCCACGTTTCTATTCATTTAAACTTTGTGAATTATTAACTGCTAAATTACAGTTCCCGTATAGAATTCACCGCTACTGAGAAGTCTTTGGCTTTATCGAGATCTGCGCTTTTAACAAAATTGCAAAGATTTCATCGTACCGCTTCGAAGAGTGATGTCAAGAAATGAGTCTTGTAAATTTTGTTTTATTTAACGCTAATGGATAGCCTCTGGAGATGGCTATTCAAATGAGTTTTACATTTCGGACTTATTAAATTGAAAGAGCTATTTTGGTCGCAGTCAAATCTTGTCTTCCTAAACAACCTGTTCACTGTGGTTCACTGAAAAAAAAACCGGCCACGTGCGAGTCGTACTCACGCACGAAGGGTTCCGTACCATTATATATAACAAAACGGCAAAAAAACACGTTTGTTGTATGGGAGCCCCACTTAAATATTTATTTTGTTCTGTTTTTAGTATTTGTTGTTATAGCAGCAACAGAAATACATAATCTGTGAAAATTTCAACTATCTGCCTATCACGGTTCATGAGATACAGCTCTGTGGCAGACAGACGAACAGACGGACAGACGGACAGCGAAGTCTTAGTAATAGGGTCCCGTTTTTACCATTTACGGGTACGGAACCCTAAAAATACTTGTACCTACATCTGACAGCTAAATGTTTTAGACCAAAATGTCTTTGTATTTTCAACAAATATAAGAACTTCAGCTTTTACCACGACTTTGCTAGCGTGGGTTTGTTTCAAGTTTACCGTTTCTGGTTATGTTTTCATCCAGTAATAACACATTCCTAATTAAAAACTAACCGCCAACCGACCTACAAAACAAATAAATCCAACAAGTCCGGGCATATATTATTTTGTTTTCAGGGTTCCGTACCCGAAGGGTAAAAACGGGACCGGTCTGTCTGTCTGTCACAAGACTGTATCTCATAAACCGTGATAGCTAGACAGTTGAAGTATTCACAGATGATGTATTTCTGTTGCCGCTATAACAACAATGACTAAAAACAGAATAAAATAAATATTTAAGTGGGGCTCCCATACAACAAACGTGATTTTTTTGCGTTTTTATAGATAATGGTACGGAATCCTTCGTGCGCGAGTCCGACTCGCACTGGCCGGTTTTATTCTTTTCCTTCGTGTTTTAACTATTTATGCTCATCCATTATGAGTAGTCACACTAAAGCGTTAATTGATGAATTTCATATAAGCTGGCATGAAGAGGTCACACGTGATCCCTGCCTCGCCCCTCGTATATTAATTAAAAACGTGACAGCCGCGAATTTAGCCCTTTTCATGTCGTGAGTGAGTCGAGTTCGAAACAATAGCCGTTGAAACCGTAGCTAAAGGAGACTGGGCAATGTAAGGACAACTGGGCCATAGTGTGAGACTTTAGTTAGACTGTTTAGACTGACCTCACTGGTAGTAACTCAGTCTTCTGCACTGTAGGTTGTGGATGAACATAGATGTATTAAGTAATAATTTTAGCCCAAGCTAAGCAAAGTCTGTACTGTGGGAATGAACTTATGATACATTATAACACCTAGAAACAGAACAAACATCTATGTTTTTAAGGTTTTTTTATGCCGATTACTGCTTGTGATCAATGCGGTACAAATAATTGGTTCATAGCAGAGAAAATTATGAACGAAAAAAATAACTTAAAATGGGTATGGCTATTTTCTTTGTACAATCTAGGGCTCTATCTAAATGTAATTACTCAAAAGCAAACTTTATTATAAGAGTATCACATTCCAACCAGAATTATTACATTTCTTGCTTCATTTCCTCCGTAATTTAGGTTTTGACAATAGACGTGTGTCGGCTATAGCCAAACGTAACTGATATCCGTTGGCATGCTCGTAGCGTAGCGTACCGGTGGAATCAAGTCCAACCACCGTTGTCGAATATCTGTAGAAAACGCGCGAGCGAACTACGCAAGTCACGAACAAATATCTGTCACCCAACTTACCAACTTAGTGGTCTGACTAGCTGACATGGCTGTTGGTTGTTTCAGTTGATCAGTTGGCACCCATAATAATTATGGTATCCCTCTCTACCGCGCTAACTTTCAAGTGCGTAAGCGAGATTAAGATATCTTCATCTCGCTTTCGCGCTTGAAAGTTAGCGCGGTAGAGAGGGATACCATAATTATTTTGGGTGCCAACTGATCAACTGAAACAACCAACAGCCATGTCAGCTAGTCAGACCACTAAGTTGGTAAGTTGTACGGTTGTTTTAGTTGGCACCCAAAATAATTATGGTATCCCTCTCTATCGCGCTAACTTTCAAGCGCGTAAGCGAGATGAAGATATGACTAGCGAATAGCTGAAATATTGTTCATTATACTCTGACCTATGAAAGCATGTTTCGAACACCTTAATGTTAGAGAAATAAGGTTGAGTTTCACCTGCACAATTTAAGAAATGTATTAAGTTACGCTGGTTGTTGGTGTGATTGATTGATAGCCAAAATCATACATTTTGGCTATCGCTACCAAGAGTTTCAAATAGACCTTATTCGTAGGCTAATGAGGTCTAGTTTTGATGAGAAGCTTTATAAGATATTAAACTGACGCGCTGGCGCCCGGCTGGCTCTTGGTGGCGTGTGCAACTATGCAAACCTACTTGTTGTTGTTTGTATTTTTGAGTTCGAATTGTACCTACTTGTAGTGGTTGAGTGATTGCGCGCAATATAGGTAGGTTCCTAATTTGAATATTAAATTTAACGCAGACGTTTGTAGTTAAATTTTTTGGTGATTTTTTAAGCGCCACTTTTTATTTATGCAAATCGAAATAGGTACCTACCACTTGCGAATATAAAATGTGCTAGTCCTAAACTCCTAAGCCTAGTAAAGCATGAAGGAAGCTGGTTTCCTCACAATGTTTTCCTTCACCGTTTTGAGCACGTGTTTTTGATGCGCATATAAATTATTATGAAAAAAATCTATTGATGCACGCCCGGATTTTAACCCACAACCTTCAGATTGAAAGTCGAGGTACCTTCCACTCGGCATAAAAACATATTCTAACAACAAATATATTCAATATTAAAAAGCTCAGTTTTTATCGCATCACTGATACTACCTGTGTAATTCATCAGTCTAATACAAATAGCTCTTTGTGTTAGCAACCAACCAACACAATGGAAACGGATAAGGTATCAATATAGTTAGAACTGTCAGAAGTAGGTAACATGGCTTTCGTTCATACTTAAGTACCGATATTGAGTAATGGTTGACGATACCGGTAAAGAAACTAAATATCGGATACCCAACCGTTAGCCAAAATAGTCAATATCACCCATGCTTATTTGACAATATTGAACATCCTCTCTTCCGTGGAATAAAATTATAATCATTTTCACAACTTAGCTCATAGTCATTTTCAGAGAAATAGCACGTATTTTTGCTGTATTCACTTCCCTTACACTGACGTCAGAATAATATTATTTTCATTGCGATAACTTGATCAATTTTAAATGCAAATGAAATTTAATAGGATCACGACTGTGATTCCCAAGTACAGTATAGGTACATCTTTGAGTGCATTTTACTGTTGCGATCTTATAAATAATTCACTATTAATGTACATACCTAACTACTTCTACTTTTCATCTTGAGTAACATCACCTAACATAAACTGACCCAGAGACGTTATTATGGAGATTTTTTTTACATTAATATGATCGCTGAGTCAGCGGTACATGACGACAAAAACCTGTATACAGGCGAGTCCAAGAGCTCCCACAACAAATAGCCCGACTCAAAAAACATAGTACCTATATAGATACATAGTATCACAACCCACGACAAGTGACAGTGACAGTGACTACCTACTAAGCCGACACAGCTAAAGTATTCTCCACACGGAGCCTAGCGCGGTTGCGACGACGGGCGCGTTGTATCAAACATAATATGAAACGCAGTGATGGCGCGTTTCATATGTTTCACACTTCGCGCCCGTAGCGCAACCGCAACAGGCTCGTAGTGTGGACACACGCAAAGAAATGACAAGGCGCCAGCTAACAATTTACCCAATGAAGGCAATGTAAGTTTCAAAATAACTAAGTCTATCCCTCGTATTCAGGAACGACACTCTGAGAACACGCACCAAAGTTGAGCTCTAGAGGCATACGATAGTGTGCACCATAGTGTTGCACAACACATAAAGCGATGTTTATGAAAAAAGATTTCGTCCACTGTGGGTGCGTTCGTGCGTTCTCACAGTGTCGTTCCTGAATACGGGGGTAAGTCTATTTATGTCTAATAATATTTATTACTCCGTTGGAAGTTATGAACCAACAGATCATATTGGCCGTATGAATCTGAAAATTACATTTAGTGGCTAAAACATAAAGGTTGGGCGAAATTAAACAAGATTAACCGGCAATTTCGACATTTAGACGTAAGAACACTTTACCCGTACTTACTCTTAGTACCTTTCGCTTCCGTTTGATCCAAGTTTGATAAAATATTATGATGTCATGGTAACTGAAAGATCTTCATCTTCATATAAAAATGGAAATTCCTATGGCAAGAGCCAAAGCAATTTTCTTTAGTTATGACCGGTATAAAAACTGTACGTAGGTTTATAGCACTGTGAAGTAGTGAAGCCAAAACATTTCGATTGGCTATAAAACTTTACAGAACTGAAAATCATTCGTGATATCAATATCTACTAGAATCTAGCTAACATAACCCATAAAGTTTGAACCAGATATCATATTGGTACGGATATTTACGGGGCGCCGGGATTCGGATCCACGACCTTCAGATTGAAAGTCGAGGTACCTCCCACTCGGCCGACACGGCTATGTATTATAGTATATGCTAGTATGATTTATCACATAGACCAAATATAAACGGGACACATGAGCATTCTACATTGTTTTTAATAGCATTATCACTCAGCGGAAGACACTAACTACCCACAAAGGATATACCAGAAGTTAGTGTTCCTATCTAATTATAAATTAATTGTAATACATTTATTTTTGTATCATCTAGATATAGATATGCTTATCACATACGATTTTATGAACTTTACGGTTTCCATGAAGCTTTCGATACAATAAATAAACTTTTTACTTTACTTCTCCTACTAAACTTGTAAGGCTTCACGTTCTGAACGTGTCACGGTATGGGCACACCTACCCGTTGGGCATCGTAGTATGCGCGCTTCCTAAACGCTTCCCGAGTACAGTTGTTCTATCTCAGGTGGGCATCTGGGCATACTAGTAGTTGTGATGTGTTTAAACATGCGCTTTTGTGTGCGTAACTAATACTGAACGCTTCTGAACCTGCGAAAGGTGGCCTGAAAAAGATCGCTTTTAGCAATAAAGACACTTGTTACACTGTTTTTATTATTAGTTTTTTTATCCTGTAGTTTATTTATTTTTGATATGGTGAACAATAAATATCATAATAATCAATCTAATCTAATAAACGACCAGTATAAAATAAAATATAATAAAATAATAAATTATTACGTTTTAACAAAGATGGTCGCTATAATCTATATCGAGCGTTTATATTGAAAGGCATTAGCTAACCTTTACGTTATAATTTAAGACAGAAGGACCCTTAAAGTAGGGACTGAATAAATTAACCGACCTGGTATTACATGGATCTCACAACTTTTGTTGCGTTGCGTATCTTAAGATATGTTTTTGATGGCATAAATCTATCGAGAAAAGTTTCACCAATCGTGAAAAGACAAAAAGTCTACAATTTATCTAGAATAAATCCATAAGTAATCTTTGCCATAAAAAAAAACAAAACTGTCTGTTTTGCGGTTATTGAGAAAAAACAATTCTGCATTCATCAAAAAATTATTTGCCTTACAGAAAGTCAATAATAGGTAGTACCTAGAGTGTTTCATTAGGATAGATCTTTTCAGAAAGCCAATTCACTCACAGAGCTATTGTATGGTTGCATTGGCTATCTCCATTACCATGTTAATGCCACAACGACGTGTTAGCTTACAAGTGCCCCTGAGACGATCAATGGCAATCCGTTGATTGATGTTCGTGGCAATACGTTCATTGTTCACGTAATTGATGCACATCGTCGACTTGCAAATGTCGACACTATTGAAATGCAATTGAAGGCAATCGGTAGACATTAATCGTTTACACAAGTTATTTATAATCGTTGTATCAATCGCTAGTCGTTGTATATAAACAAAATGAAGTTAAATTAGAACCTAAAATTGGACGATTGATTGATAATCCACATTTAATTTTAATATAATGTTCATCAATCATGTAAACATTGCTAATTGCCATTTTATTTGACAATTTGTTTTACTCATTTACTATTAAATTCGACAATCGTTTTCGAATCGAATGACGGTGCATCAATCTACTCGTAATTTTAATATCTAGCCATCAATCCACCCGATCTTCTATAGGACACTTTACTCTGAATGTTTCTCTATAGATATGTAATATAACGCTAAATTGCATAACACATAACGACTAAGCTAATGCAGACATTGATATTTGTTCTCATAACATTTGAAAACATATCATATCTACCTGATAGACTTGAAAAATCATGTTTTTATACATCCACAAATAATAGCGAATATCGAGTAGATTTCGGTATCGCATTAACACTTGGCAGAATTCGCTATCCAGCCTGAACATGCCTTACCCTGCTAAGCTGACGGTTAATTAAAGGAAAAGTCTTTTTCCTACAGCATATAGTAGGTACGGGCTAATTTTGAAAGGGCAAAAGTATTTGACCCAATTTCAAAAGAGGCCTATAAAAGAAGCTGCCTTCCAAGGAGCGACCGCCCATAATGACGCCCATTCAAAGTTGGGTCGCTAGTAATTATTAAATTAAATATCAATGTCTCAATTAGGTATCAAGGAGAAGCTAACTTGTTCCGGAGTCAGTAGCTTTTATACAAAAGCAGATAGAGCAATAGGTTACCGCGGTATGGGCATGAGAAGGGAATAATGTCATGCGACAAGAAGTATGTTTGTTTATCCTAATCCTAATAATATTATACATGCGAAAGTTTGTGAAATATATAAATATATTTATATTTGTACCCTAATCAAACATAAACAACCAAATTGATTTAGATGAAATTTTCTATAACAAGTAGGTAGATAAAAAAATCAGATAAACAGAAGAGAATTAGACATCTCAGACCGAAAGCATTGAGTTGTCATAGCAACGCATTCCACCAAAAAGGTTTAATCCTACTAAGGTCGGTATACGAAATTTATTTTATCAAAAAAATCTGACATTAATTTGACTACTTATAAAAATTCGTAATTTATTGTATCCGGCTAAGGTTTAATATAGGGAAAAAATTTGAAGTATTTTGAAAGTGCTATTTTCTATGCGATTATTGAAATTTGGGAAAGACAAGGTCTGTCACGGGTCGGCTAGTAATAAATAAAATTTCAGGCCTTAAGTTCCGAATGCGGCTTTACAATTTCACTCAGTTGGATCGAGGCCATCAAATATTATGCGAGTAGGTAGATAAGTACTTGTTGAACGAGGGGGATCCCCTAGTTGACTATACTCGGGCGAATTGGTGGTTGATGTGCGTGCCACTTTAAAACCTTTGTAATTCCCAAAGGTTGTTATGAAAGAGGTCAAAAGATGTCGATAAAAAAGGTGGTGGGGTGTCTTATCATGGCTATTTGCTAGTTTCAGTAACACTACAAAAAACCTTTTTAGGTTCCGTATATTCGATGAAAAATGAAATTCTTATGCCTGGCGCACAGTGAAGGACCGAACGGCAGCAGATTTAAAGCTTATCAATTGAATTTAATAGTTATCTCGCAAAACTGAAATATATCCCTTATTTCGATTGGATAACTATTAAATTTAATTGATAAATATCAAATCCTTTTCGCTTCCGTCCACCACTGTACGCCAACCATTATAGGGCCACTCTTGTGTCTGTCCATCTATCTGTCAGCCTATTTTCTCTAGATCTACTGGACAAAAAGAGTTGAAATTTATAGATATAGATGTAGATATTAAATGTTATATCGTTCCCTAAATAAAAATGTATTTACTTGAACATTACAAACAACTAGTGATGCATATACAGGAAGCAACGTTGAGCCTCCAAACCCCTCATTCAACTTCAACAGACAACAGAATAAATATTTCAAATCTTTGAACGTCAAGTTCCATAAGGTGGAAATATTATGCTTCAAAGAATATTACTTCCCTACATAAATATAAGTGACTGAAAAAATAAATAAACATGATGCTGCGAAATGTTTTCAACGTGTTGGTCGAGTTTACAGATACATTCAATACGAAGGTCTTGGGTTTGAAGAAAAATGTTTATGTGCATTATCACGTGCTTAAAACATACTAGCGTAGTAATTAACGTAAAGGAATAAGGGCGATCGTATTATTAGGAAGTTTTAACTTTAGATTGGACACCAGAATTGCCACCATTCTATCTGTAATATGGTTTCCAAAGTATTTAGCTTTTGCTTAGTTTGGGTCTAGATGGCACTGTGTATTTATATTTATTTTATATTTTTATACTTATTGATATCACGCGTAAAGTGGGTACGCGTTTGCAATTCTATCCACATTATTTATTATCAAATGTTATAAGAGGACTTGTTGAACGAGGGAAGCAAGGTTCTAGTTGATTATTCCAAAGGGAAGTTATTAATAATTAATAATTAATACCTTAGAAACACTCAGGAATTATTCTTTAGACGAGGGTTTAGTTTTTTGACATTTTGATCGTGTTTTTCTCAGTATTTCAAAGAGCTTTGATTTTATGGTAAGAATAACTTTTTCTTTGTCCAAAAGACTGAAACACGATTGGTAAATCTTCTACATTTTTATCATTAAAAAATGATTCCTAAAAATGACTTTTTGTGTCAGCTCTACATCCAAAAATATACAGATTGTAACAGATTTTACCGACTTTTCGTCAAAATAATAAATAAATAATAATAATAATAATAAATATTGGTGGACATTTTACACATCGCCATCTAGCCCCAAACTAAGCAAAGCTTGTACTATGGGAACTAGAGAACTGATAGAATACTTATATACTTTTTTTTTTGTAAACACATACTTAAGATACATACTAACACCCAGACACAGAGCAAACATCTATGTTCATCACACAAATATTTGCTCTGGGTGGGGATTGAACCCACAACCTACAGCGCTGAAGGCAGAGTTACTACCAACTGAGCTGTGAGGCCAAATACAGCAAGCAGCATAACAAAAAACATCGTCTAAAAAATACCTAAATAATATGGCACAAGACTCCTAAAAAAGTAAATATCAGAACTAATAAAAACTTGAAATCATTTATTAGTTCGTATTAAGTAGTGGCCAACCCTGATGATGGAGTTTTTAGGCTGTCCAACGGCCTCTTGTCATGGCTTACTAACTGTTATAGCCGAGACCGATATCTGAACGTGCCTTTTGAAGGTTTGCCACTAGCGGTCACCAGTCCATTTAACGGCGGCGCTGAAGGTAGCTTAATATAACTCATCTGTTTCTATCTTTCTACCTTAGGTGTAGTTCGTTCCGAGAACCTAAAGTAATTATTATGCAAAATAAACGTACAGCGAACATAAACAGAACTCAGAACCCAGTCCAACAGTTCCTCAGAAATCTATTTGTCATTATCTATCCTTCATTTACATAATAGAAGAAAACTTTAATTGAGTTGGGAACTCAAATACAATTCGAGTTAATAGAACCAAGCGTTATGCAAGAAGTTGGTTCCCTCAATTGAGTCTGCGACTCAGTTCAGAGATGCTGTAGACTAGATTAGAGAATGCACTTTAGAAGCCAGTGCTAGCACAGGAATGACAGATATTGCGCGAGGTATTTTGTATTGTAGACGGGAATTACTTCAAACTTTTTTCTGTCTTTGTTCTTTCCTTTTAGATTGTTCAATGAGCTTGTTCTATTTTTTTTTTATTTTACAGTTTGGCATAAGTTCAGCTAGGTAATATCCGTCTAATCTTAAAATGAACGCCCCTCCACCTACCTATACACCAGTTTTGTATGTGAGCGTAAGTACATTGGAGGGGCGTTCGTTTTATAAAGTATCTTGTATTCTATCAGTTATCTAGTTCCACTAGCACAAGCTTTGCTTAGTTTGAAGCTAGACGGCGCCATATTAAATGTCCAGCAATATTTATTTATTTATTATTTTGAGATAATTCAAACTTTACTAAGGTGTAAGGTATATCATAAAGTATTTTTAAGTGGCACCATAGAAACTATAAGGTAATCTGTTTTGGGTCGTATCAAGTACGGGTGGGTCGTTCAAAGAATAATCCGTATTTACATAGAAGGTTTTTCAGAAGAAGCGTGACGTGAATTCACGCGCAAAAAATAGTAATGACACAAAATGCTAATGCTCAAAGAACAGAACATTAGATTCAGAGCATTCTTCTTAGTATTATGCTGATCGAGCGAGCGAAGCAAGCTAGATCTTCAAACCAAGTTGAACGGCTAAGCTTTGTGTGCATGCATGTGTCCATCCGACGATACCTTTTCAAATATATTATTCATTAGCTTCACTCGCGCAAGGGTCCCGCTCAGATAATAATTGATTATATGCTTCCAAATCATGAACTAACTTTCTAAGTTGTATCCAAATCAGTTCAGGCATTAGGGTCGACCCACATCTTTGCGGCGATTTCGTAAAATCAGCTAAAAAAACATGTTAAAATACTACAACTTTATTGGTTCGATAGTGGACATCGCACCAGAAGTGGACACGATACGGCGCAGGCGCAGTAAAGCGATACGGCGCTGTCAATTCCTACGGCACGGCGCCGTGTCGTAGTGATGTTACCAGGTTCTTTGTGCGTGATTAAAATACAAACATCCAAACGTACTGCACTACATTTGGTTTAGAACACGCGAACTGACTTTATGTTACGGACGTGTAACTATATTGTTCTAACAAGTGTAGACCAACTTCTAGTAGCACTTCGTAGCGATACATTACGTATTACATCGCAAGATGCAAACTCAGGCTTATTAGGTTTTTGCAAAAGATGTCGTTAATAATTAGATGTATATTGCACTCAAATATTACTCAGTCTTATACCTAGAATATGGTGTAATATTTCTTATCAACAAAGGCATTTACACCATGTTACAGACTTTTATAGCTACTTCAGAAAAACTGTTTTTATAATCTGTCATTTTCACCGCCATTTTTACTATTATAACGGCCACTCACGATCGAATATAGATAGGTTCCTAGATTGTTTTATTTTAGTATCCTATTTAATCAAGTTGAGTACCTAGGTACATTTACTTTAAAATATTTTCACATTATTGTTATTCTACGTCCTCCAAGATTCGTAGCTCCGTAGAGCCCCGTAGAGCTCCGTAGCGCTTTCGTAGTATCTGATGTAGCAAATGCATTGTGCTATTTGTTGTGACAACTCAATAGATACGAAGCGAGATGGTACCCGTTACGGAGTGTAGGTAAGCATTTTAACTAAAAGGTAGGTCTCGCTGAAATGTAAGTAGTTTGCGAGTAATTTAAAAGGCTACGACTGAATAAAGGGAAATAAAATTTTCGGTCACTTTTGAAGTAGAATAAAAGTTTAGTTAGTAATTTATTATGCATTATAGTGATTCAGGCATAGTATAGAAAAGTATAAGCTAAGTAATAAAAAACTATTTCTTAAACCATTAAAAGAAACAAACAGAATATTTAATTAACAAAGAAAGGAAAAGTAAAAATCTATGTAAAATACAAAATTACCAATAATATAAAAACACACAATTAATCATCGTCAAAGTAACTACAACTCTACAACTCTCAATAAATAATCTCATAAACAAGCTGCTGAGTACATAAATAAATTCAAACCAAAATATCTACACAACTAAATCAAATAAATGACTCGCTCTACAACTAACAAAATAGTATCCACAAATAATTACTCCACAGATCTAAAACGCAATGTCAACTAACTGTTATTAAGTTAAAACCATT
The DNA here is from genome assembly GCA_912999785.1 of Hydriomena furcata. NCBI lineage: Eukaryota > Metazoa > Arthropoda > Insecta > Lepidoptera > Geometridae > Hydriomena > Hydriomena furcata. The sequence continues at coordinate 10,304,503 of OU538822.1, read as the reverse complement.
AGCAAAACCCATGTAATTATGTTAGTAATAAATCTTACACCGACCTAAATTATCTGAGTTGGTGCAGGAAGGACCCACGAGCAGGAAACCGACGAACAGAGCAAACGACCTACACATATTTACACTCTACATTTAAATTTAGAATTATCGCGCGAACTGGCTGATTAAACGTGAAAAAATTACTAGAGTTGTATGTAAACAATACCACGTGACAGTGACGTGTCACGTGGCATCCGCGTGTCAAACCGTGTCCACAATTTACAAGCGTGTGGCCACAGTGAGTACGGTCGTGCAACTGGCGGAGCCAACGATACAAACTCGCGACTATTGGTCACGGCACACGGCGAGCCCATCTATTTCGCGTGACGTTCAAACGAGAAACCCTTCCTTCTTTCCCTGGAGAGAAATTAGGGTGCCCCTTTCTGGGTATAATTAAAAAATGCGTATCGATTACAGCCTTAATATTAGTTTGACGGGAATTTAAATGCGGGTTGTGTTACGCAAGTTTTTGGGTAACGGCTGAGTTTGATAAAGTTTTTTCGATAACATTGTTACTGTTTTATAATTAGACACTTCAATTATGACTTCTTTACACTTCATTATCTAGAACTAAACCATGTTTACCGAAGCTATCTCCACATTTTTTATTCACTTAGTATATTGGAAATACTTTGTTTAATTAAAAATGTTACTCGCAATGCAGTGACGAAAGTAATTCTGAAAAATAAGTAAAAACAAAGTCACTCGCGTAACACAACACGACTTTGATGAAAGCCAAATACGCTTTGGATAAGCTTAGCGGTCTCGGAGAGACGATTTTATTTCTATTTTCAAGGTACAAAAATATTTACAATCGTTGTTTTTTGCTGCTTTCTTACTTCCACGGGATTATTCTAGAACAATATTTTAGAAAGTGGATTGATCGAGTAGAGCTACGTACTTAATAGGTTTTCTATGCATAGTAAACATACTCGTCCATCTCGAGTTTTCCATTTCATAGTGTTATACTGCGAAACCATCGCGTGGAAACCATCGCGACTTTGTTAAAATGAAGCTATTTTCAAACAGACCTCTATTACTCAATTACCTCAGCTATTTTCAACAGTTTTAAAAGTGGAAGACATGTCTTGGTTAAATTGTTATGACTAGTTTTAGTTTGTTTTAGTTGACACAATATCATTTTAGAACTATCAAACGTAGAGTTCTAACTTTTTAAACCAAACTTAAGCAGACCACAAAAATATACAAACTTGTTACTGACCAAAGCTATATCAAAACCAGGAAAACATTAAATTTTTAACGAATTAAATCTTGGCTTATTTTCAGCAGACGCGATTTAAAAAGTATTAAATACGCTCCTTTTAAGCGGCTTCTCTTTGGTAACTTATAAAAAAGTATACTATGTTTGAATGCAGCTATTAATCTATCTAAATACTATTTTTATTAAAATCAATTCCGCTGTTACAACGTAATTTAGTAACAAACAAACACCCAAATATTCACATTTGAAATATTATTATGTCGTTAAATGTATTTGGTAGTTTATGCTGATATTACCGTCCGCGATGTGATTTCAAATGAACAAGTCAGTGGAGAGTTACAATTTGAATAAAATGAAACCGTAATATTAATTGTAAATTAGTGACCGTAGATTTATTTATTTTATAGGAAACACACAGTTTTACAGACTAAATAAAAAATCACTTTAAAACTAATAACCAATAAAGATGTAAGGTAAAATACAATGTAACATGTAATATTCTAAGTCCTACATAGAATATTTTAATTGCAATACCAAATATTGTCAGGCTAAAGTTAAAGTGAAATATGAATATGAATTATGAATTTGTCGGATAGTATGGTGTAAGTAAAAACACAACTAAAAAAATGTGAGCCCTTGCGGGACGCCTGGCAGATGCGAAACATAGGAATTATTTAAATTATTAAAGTACAAAAAAGCGTGCTAGCATTTTGCAAACAGCAACTCATCTAGTTCGCGTAGCCGCGTGTAGTTCGTGGCGACAAATCCCGTGGCGACACGTCGCTAAGCCAACAGCTGATCTGACCTGCCGCTATATATGTTTCACATCAAAAGTTTTAGCTCTACTTCAATATGAGTAAAAAATTACGAGGCCTAGGCATCGGCGAAGCGATTTTTCACTAGACCGTGTCTTGGAAGATCTAAAAACAAAACAAACGAGGCCTATTTGTAAAAGCATATCTACCCATTATTGTTTCGCTGAAAATAGTCTCACAAAGCCCCATGAAACATTGTAGTGAGTGGTTGGAACACTGAGTCGAAAGGGTGAACGTGAAACGCCTCGCCGTGACAAAAGCATTTACGATACCATCTCAATTCAATAAAACTTGCGTTTGCGGAAAAAGTTAGTGATACTAGGGTTGCCTGATTTTCCGTATTTTATGTGTCTCCTTCCTTAGACACTCCTTCTTAGTCTTTTATTTTTAAACAGCCATTTTAATAAAATAATATGTTAATAATATTTTTCTAATACCGCTGGAAAACATAATTTTATTTTTATCAAATTATTTCAAAATTTTCGTAATTCATCAAATTAGATGACTAACTTGAAATTTAGTAATGACAACTAATGAGTGTTAGTAACCGTGATTTGGTTCGTTTAAAGTAGTCAACCCTAAACTTATCGGGAATATACCTAGTGCGGGATCAAATGCGAAAGTAGTGAGGGGTCAAATTGCTTCTTATAGGATGCTAAATCTCTCGGAAGGGTTTTTATCAGCTTCTTCATGTTAATTTATTTTATTTAACTTTCTTTTATTGCAATAGGAAGCGCTGAATTGTTTTTATGTATATTCTGTTTGGGCCACAAGGACTAAGGACTTTTTAAGACGAGTAATAAATGTTTTAGTTGAATGCAAAATCGTTTTTTCTCAATAACCGCAAAACATACAGTTTTGATTTTATGACAAAGATAACTTAAGAATATAATCTAGATAAATTACACGATTGGTGAAACTTTTCTCTATAGATTTATTTTCCAAAGTTGGCTCTTCAAAAACACTAGTTTCGTTTTTAATTAAAACTACGAACAACCCACCAGTTCATTTTTATATAATTCGTTAGATAATCATACTAGCTAAGTAAATTACAGACAGTTTCTTTTTAAATTTGATGGTTTTCAAGATAATGCAGTTTTATCACTTTTTCCGTCTTATCCGGGTAGACTCAGCCCATACAAAAAGTCAAAAATTTCACTTATCACCTTAGGGCGTACAAACTAATCTTATATATGTATAAAGAAAAATTAATCCCTATTTTCCTTGGTGATAGCATGACGCGTGAACGGCTGGACCGATTTTGCTATTTTTTGTTGTGTATGTTATTGTCAGGAGAAGGTTCTTCCAGCGTAAAATTGCAAGTTTAACATGACAACGGGACAGCTAGTGAGATATAGATTTTGTTTAACTTCGCAAAATCATAAAATAAAACCCCAAACCTCGAAAACATCATTTATATTCTCATAATGATGAACCTTGGCAATTAATTTTGAAAGCTACAAAACATCTATAAATAACATATATTTCGAAAATAGCATTCAGATATCATAAATACGGATACAGCAAATATGGATATGGATTGAACCACGGTTTTGTGTATTGAATGGTGTAAGCACATAAATAAGCCGAAAAAATGTTTCATTTCAGTGTAGTTTAAGTTGCATATACTGAGAATTATTCAATGCACAAGCTGTCTGCCCTGGCTTCGCAAGGGTGTACTTACGAAGGTTCTAGGCAAACCATTGATAACTACTATTGCATTATTGCAATTTTCGTGGGATCTCTGATTTTTACAAGCTTTTATTTAACTTGCAATGTATGTATGTAACTATGTAACTATGTTTGTTAAGGTGGTATCTGGCAACACAATTTTGAAGCAGTTATCCCCAACCGATTGAGCTGAAATTTCGCATACTTATGTAACTTCGGTGACAGTGAGCTGATCTGATGATGGTGTCAGGAGCTGTCTAAAAGACAGTCACAATGGAACTCCTTAGTAAATACTTCGATTGAGTAAAAACTTTCTATACTTGTCAAGTTCCGATGACAGTGTTAAATGATATGACGCGCTGGTGCTCGATGGTTTAAATGATTTTACAAAAGCTTCAAAAAATTTAAAAATATTTTACAATAGAATTTTTTTTGAAAATAAATGTGTTGTTCGTTAAGGCGAGTAATAAATGTTTTTGGTGAATGCAGAATCGTTCTTTCTCAATAACCGCAAAACATACAGTTTTGTTTTTTATGACAAAGATAACTTAAGGATTTAACTTTAAGAAGTTTAAGAAACTTTTCTCGTTAAATTTATTTTCCAAAGTTGGCTCTTCAAAAACCCTAGTTTCCATTTTAATCAAAGCTATGAATAGCTAAACAGTTCATTTTTATATAATTCGTTAGATAATCTTACTAGCTAAGTAAATTACAGACATTTTTTTTTTAATTTGTTGGTTTTCGAGTTAATGCAGTTTTATCAATTTTTCCGTTTTATCCGGGTAGACTCAGGCCATACAAAACGTTAAAAATTTCACTTATCACCTTAATAATGTAGCTTATGATAGGTGAAATAATTTTATAAAATTGGACTAATCGATCGGTTTGTAAAAAAATCTATTTAAAAGATTAACAGATTTATTTTCTTTATAGGTAGATATTTCACACCTCACTTTCTAACCCCAAACTAGGCAAAGCTTTTACTATGGGAACCAGATTTTTTTGTAAATACATATACATACATTATACATATTAACACCCAGAGATAAAACAAACATCTATGTTCATCACACATATGTTTGCCTTGAGTGGGGATCGAAGCCACAACCTACAGCGCAGAAGGCAGAGTTACTACCAACTGAGCTGAGGCCAGTCACAATGCTTTGTTTCTGTTATATAAACGGACATTTTCACGCAATTTGTAGCTGTCCGTGCGCAACTCCGTCACGTAGAACAAATACGTTTTCTTCTAATATTTTTGTTTTAACGATGGAGAAATAAGTCTCAAGTCACTCTTTGGACTGTAAATTATTAGATGTCACTGTTTTCATCAAAATACGATTTGTAACTTTCCAGTAAATCGCGGATAGATAGAAAAATCTAAAGTTTGATACATTTTGTTCGTGGTCTATTAAACGACGTATTTCCAAAATAATATAGACTTTTTAGAGTAGCTGTATTATTTATAGTATTCTTATAAGCGGCGATGGGCTTGCAACCTGTCACGTATGGAATGCTAACTACTGCAAAATGTGGGCATGTGCCAAATATAATGTTTGGACGTGCCTCTGACTACCCACACTAGACATCTTCAAAGGATCTAAAAGTGTGGAGATCTGAGAGGATGTCTACCGTACTTGGGGATTACAGTCGTGATCATATTTTATTTTTTTATTCGTTACTAGCTGACCCGTGCCCGCTTCGCTGGGGGACAGTTTCTCATCTGGTATTCCAATCTTCAAAATAAATTATAGCCTATATGTTGCCGAGGACTAATAGCTATAAAACAAAAAAAAATCATCAAAATCCGACCAGTAGTTTTTGCGTGAAAGCCAGACAACAGACAGACAGACAGACAGACAAAAAATTCAAAATGTTTTTTTTTGGCTTGTGTTACTTGTATGAAGACCCCTAGGAGTATTTTTTTTAGTTTTTGTTCAATGTACAGAATTTAACTCTTCTACAGTAGTATGTATAGATAATTATTTTTTCCCTATTCAGTAAAATTTCCACAAACCCATTCAACCGAAAAACTGCACCCCCAAATTATCTATTTGAGGTAACTGACGCGTGTCCAATTAACAAGGTAAACTAGCAAAAAACAAAATTAGAAGGCTTTGAGCACCAATTTCCAATGAATTTGCTAGTATGTCACAAAAAAGTAAGTGAGTTTTTAATATATATTATTATTAATATTATAAAGAGGAAAGATTTGATTGTTTGTTTGTCTGTTTGTTTGCATAGAATAGGCTCCGAAACTACTGGACCGATTTGAAAAATTCTTTTACCATTAGAATCCTACATTATCCATGATGAACATATGCTATAGAATATTTTCAAAAACCCAACGTGTGAAAAAAATACCAAAAAAAATCTTATATCGCGTACACTGCAAAAACTATTGACAATAAAGCAAAGTAATGTACTACAGTTTTATAGAGAACAATCGGAGGAGGATATCTACAAAAAAATTTGGAATACCATATGTCTAACTATTAGGGATCCGTATGAAAACTTCGATAATGTAATCCAAGGTGTAAAAAAATACCCATAAAATCATTATTACACACGTGCGGACTGCTAGTAGAAAATATGGCTTATTACACCACTAATATTATTGAATTTGCGAAGGGTCTTTATTACTTTTAATTAGGTGGCCATCTCAGTGCGTGGATACGGTCAGTGTGGTGTGTCGTAATCTGAATATAGACACTTTTAAATCTGAAGATCAAATGGAAGTTTCTTAAACTGCCTCCATCTCTCGGGTAGCTTTCGACCATGGCCATTGTAACATAGTCAAAACGTTGGAATAATAAATATTTATATATTTACATGAACCATTTTAAGCTACTTTAAGGGGCTCCCAGTCGCTGATTGCTATTTTTCGAAACGAAAAAAGAAATACTTCTGAACAAGCCACATCTCCTATTTTTATTAGTATATTACTTCAGGTTCCTATCTAGATTTCTATTAAGCTGAAAACATAATAGCAGAAACTTTTCACGATAAAGATATTATTTCAAAATGATACGTTTTAGAATTTATGATCGAAATATTTTATATACCTACTATTAAAATCAACTTGTGATTTATTGTTAAAGATAGGTAATATGTAGATCTAGATTTCTATTAGAATAGATTTTTGATAAGTAATTATACATAATTTATATCATTAATTTATTCGAAAAGCTAAGGCGGACCACGCGCCGACGTGTATTTGTCGTCATTGCAGCGGTCGGTAGGATTATTTATCGAAGTGATTAAAGATGAGTACATCTTTATTCACATATACTATACATTATAAAATAGGAGATGTGGCTTGTTCACAAGTATTTATTTTTTCGTTTCGAACAAAAACAATCGTCGACTGGGAGCGCCTTAAGAAAGTTGGCATATAAATGTAGTCAAGTTTTTGTAAAACTTCCATAAATTTTAGTAATAAGAACATAATATAATCTAAGCAAAAAAAATTTATTTGTTAGTAACTAGCAAAGTCAAATTATGATTCTCAATTACATATTCTTGTAATTAAAATTATAGGATACTAGCTGCTTGCCCCGGCTTCGCACGGGTGGTACCTGGATATAAAGTCTACCGATTTTGTGCAAACTTCACATAAACCATCTACTAAATAGTCCGAACAAAGCCTAAACATTTGCTTGGGATAGGTGAGCCCGTTCTTGAGTTATAAAATTACAACGAAAAGTGGCATTGATTTTTATATATATATACAATAACTTGGCACCCATGTAGATCTCAATTCTTTTGTCGGTATTATTTTTATTATATTTCTATTTCAATTGAATAACAACCACGATAGTTTTAATAAATAAGTGAACATCCACCGAATATGATCACACCAGGATTTGCTGTGTCGTGCTGTGTTGTCTACAATAGACAACGAGTAGGTACCATTACCACAACACACAAACCCGGAACAAATATTTGCAAATCATGCAAACATCCCGCGGGGGTCGAACGGCAGAGCAGCTCATGCGTCTCAGACGGGCAATTCTCGCCAACGGCATCGAGGTCGTCAATCAATTATTCAAACAATCACTTCATGTCGTAACAAGAAGTCTAACAAACAAGGTTTATTAAATTACAATATATTTAAAAATACAAATTCTACAAATAATAATGTTAATATTTATGATAACCGACTTCAAAAAAGGGAGGAGGTTCACAATACAGAAGTTTTTTTAATGTTTGCTACCTTAGAACTCCGTCATTTATTAACCGATATTAATTTAGTTGAGCATTTAGATTTGAGGAAATAGTAAAACATCTAAGTGATGAAATAAGAGTAAGCAATTTGTAATGACTTATAATTAAGTATTGTGTTTATGAGAAATATAATAATATTATCTATATTGTTAAATAAATAAATACATAAAAAAACAAATGACTACCCCTAAGATCGGTCAACAAACCTCCACAAACATGAAGTCGGTTTTCTTTTTAGTTTCGCAAACGTAATTATTTGAGTATCATGCCAGTGTGAGGCAAGATAAAATATTCTCGTCTACAGACCCGGGGGACGGACGAGTGGGCAATTACGTTAGCATAGTGAGTGTCTATTGGTGCATGACCATAAATAACGCGCCAATCATTTTAACACTTTAAGTGCCTGTGCACACCGCTTTTTTTTGACGCAAGGTCTAGAGGCTGCGTCTGACTCGCGTGCATATTGCGTTTGTATTACGACAAACGCGCGTCGACGGCGCGTTTAAAAACTAGCTTCCGCCAGCGGCTTGGCCCGCGTGGTACCTGAATAAAAAGTATCCTATTATGTGTTATTTTGATGTACAAGCTATATTAGTGTAAAGTGTCATCTAAATCCGTTCAGTAGTTTTTGCTTGAAAGAGTAACAAACATACATACATACTCACAAACATTCGCATTTATAATATTAGTAAGAATGATAACAAATCGTTATGAGCGTTCTCTTTAGCCACTAAGCTATCTGCTGCAAAATGTGGGCATGTGTCAAATGTAATTTTTGGGCATGCCTCCTACTAACCCCTTCAGACATCTTCAAGGATCTAAACGCCTGTAGATTTGAACGAATGTCTACCGTACTTGGGGATTACAGTCGTGATCCTATTTCATTTCATTTACTAAGCGTAATAGGGGCCAGACCCGACTATGGATTCAGTAAAACTACTAGATCCGAACTATTCAGTATTCTGTGCTTTCGTAGCTACTAAGTCAATTTAAATCAGGCTTCCGGGGAGGACTGTTTAACTACATTGAAATTACAGCTGGGAGATCTCTGATAGTCTTCAAACAAGATAAGTCATGTTTTCTTAGTGAATAGAGGAATTGCAAATAAATAAGGAATTAATAGTGACTTGTGTAAATAAAAGTACAGTAGTGTAGTAGTATTATTAAAATAAATGCCTACTTAGTTTACCCTATCGTGACTTGATGATGGACTACATTACATGTGCTGTAATACTAACTACTACTGACTACCTAATATCAGCTTTCTATTTGCAAGATGCCACAAATAAAGATTTTTCTATTCTATTATATTCTGTGCCATGCCTATTTTTTCAGAGAAGAAAATTGACATCCGGACAAGTTTTAAAACATGATTTTGGAGCGAAAGATTATAAATGAAAACATAGATTACATTATAGTATAATAACTAACAGGATTTTGATTTTTGATTCACCTTGAGACACGATGTTAGACTATAAAAAAATAGGATTACGACTGTAATCCCCAAGTACAGTAGACATCCTCTCTGATCTCCAGGTACTTAGATCCTTTTGAAGATATCTAGTGGGATATCAGAGGCACGCCCAAATATTAAATTTATTTGGCACATGCCCATATTTTGCAGTAGTTAGCTATATTATACTAGTTTTCGTTATAACTTTTTTTTTGGTACATAAACAAACACATTCAGATACTAAACCCCTAAATTTATTTCATTTGAATCGGAGTATATCCGCGGCTCTGACGCAGTCGTTCAAATCGTCAAATAAGCGGATTTGAGAAGAAATTTCGTAAAAAGAATCAAAGAAAGCTTGTTCAATAAAAATAATGCCCGTCTGAAGTCAGCGTGAAGCGTGAAGTATGAAATTCGCGATTATGAGTACAGTTGTATATTTCACGAAGGCGTGTGAGCAGTACTTATTCTTCACACACGCGCTTTTGTGTGCATGTTGTAGCTCTGGTGTGTAAAGATACGCGCTTTTGTTTGCGTGACTGGGGTTCGGACGATACTGACCGCTACCAACACAATTAAGCCTAACCGCCTACGTGAGATTGAACAACTGTACTAAAGTAATATTTAAATACTTCTTTTTTCAATTCTTAACTTCTTGTGGCCATTACAAATACGCAAATGCGCAAATACTCGTACATTTTTCAAAGACAAAAATCATGAGTGTAATCGCTTCAAATTTCGAGGAATATTCCACTGGAGATTAGTTAAAAAACCAATATATAAAGTTCTACGTCATATCATGTTGTTTTATAGAAAACTTGACCAACCCAGGTTGTAGATACAGACACATTAATTTACTTCATCAAAAGTAAAAATGCTAACAAACATTATTATAAACACGCGAGCCAACGCCTGGCACCAAAAAAACATTATTTAATATAATTTAACATGACATTAGTTCCCCCATTAGTTATGAGTTTATGGTATAGGTAGACATGCGATGTAGCGCGGCGCATTTTGATTAAATACCGACTGCTACTTGGAACTTTTTAAATAGGGGGGTTAAGGTACGCGTCCACAGGTAGGTATCGTACGCATCGGACGCGTCGCACAATGTACCTAGTAATGACAATGTACCTTGTTCAAATTCTAATCGGGTGATGATTTCGACATTTTATCAATCTCATTAAAAGTAAATAAAAGAAAGTAAGAACATAAGTACACTTATTAGATCAGAAAAGAACAACAACGCATAATATAAAGTAGATACTGAAATCAATTAAAAAAAGTATTTATTTATATATTTTTATATATTATATTTTTTTATAACCCAATATAAAGATAGAAATGGTTGGAAAGATTTGGAAGAGACTTTTGCTCAATAAAGGGATGAAAAAATTATGAAACAAATTCAAAAACTTGCTCTATTTTAACGCTACATCTGCGTCATAACCTACTTTTTGCCCCTTGTTTATCGCTTTATACCGACAAGCGCCGTTAATCGGCGTCGGCAACCTTCTTTTACTAAAAAAACGGCAAAGGGTAAGTTACAACCCCTGATACACTTAGGGGAAGTTCACGCTGATAGATGGCCCACCCTCATCGATGCTTATCGAAAGTTAAAATTCAATTTTACCAGTCAATTCGAAGATTATACGGGTTAAGACCCCGCGTGACATCGCGGGTTTAGTTCGCACCGTGATAAAAAGAATTTCTTCTCAGACCAAAAAGACGTAGGACTAGGCGCGGCGTCGCGTCCGCGCCCCGTCTCCTCTGTATGTTTTGCGTCGCGACACTTCTATATCTATACTAATATTATAAAGAGGAAGGATTTGATTGTTTGTTTGTTTGTTTGCATTGAATAGACACCAAAATTACTGGACCGATTTGAAAAATTATCTCTGAGTAACACAGGCTATATTTATCACTAGTAAAAAATAGAGATCCCTATATTACTTCGATAATGTAACCCAAGTTGTAAAAAAAATTGCCTTAAAATCATTATTACACCCGTGGGACGCCGGGGCGGACTGCTAGTGACTGCATGCACCGCGGTGGGTTTGCGGGTTTACGTCTCTTCTGTCTTTCATGTCCCTGATGTTTCCTTGGTGGAGAAGCGTTTTTAGGGTTCCGTAGTCCACAAGGAACGCTTATAGTTTCACCGTGTCCGTGCGTCCGTCTGTCTGACCGCAGCTGGTAATTTATGTTCGCTGAATCTACGACTTACTACAACTCGCTTAAAATAAAAAATAAAACATGCCCTTAAACCATATACCATATACCCAACCATTTAACTATAACAGTCCTTGACCTCATACTAGGCTTTCCAGTGCCGTGAGTTACTCGTAGAGCGTATCTCGGCCTTCGTGTTCATTGGTTGTGGACAACAGAAACTGCGAATATCCGTACCAAAATAACCAGACCCGGGATTTATATAATTATTTATTCATGATATTTACAGATCATGACAACATTTTGTTCCCTAATATATAAGCGTATGTCTCATCTCACTTGCACAATCTTCCTATAACGGTGTCTTCCTGTAACGTACAGTTTTTGTAAATAGTTTTTTCATTTTGACAACCTGATTTTAGAAAAATCTTTTTTTATTTTTATTTTTTAGTCCATGATTCATGGTTATTTATTATTATTATTATTTATCATTTATACCATTCATTCATTCATTCATGCATAAAAAATTAGAAGTCTACGAGCAGTCTAAAACCCTGTCACAAATGTTAGCCACTACCACTAACTGAACTGAATTTTGCAGTGCTCTTTGTAATTTTTTTATATTATACTGTGATTCTAGTGCACACACTTCAAATTAAAATGTGACAGTTTATGTGTTAAAAGTTAGCCTGGCTCGGTACGCGTTCGCAGTTTTAAAAGCTTTGCAAAATTGATACAAAGCTTGGACAGGATTTAATAACATACCTACTGAAATTGTTTAAGCCAGATTAAGCTTCCATTCGCAACACGCTGCGAAATTGTTTTGAGATGTTTTACATTAAAGGTCCAACAGGATCGTAAGAGAATTTTCTTTTTTATTTTCATGTTTTTTGTTTATTATACATAAATCTTCCTGATTCTTACTAATAACTGCGTAATTTTTTATTTATTAATTTAAATAAAAAATTTACGCATTTATGAGAGACTTGATGGTTCAACCGATTTGGCTGGTTTCTTTGTTGTGCTCGTAATTGTCAGAACAAGGTTGAATGTTTTTTTTATAACATCGAAAGAGCTTTTATACCATACCTACTTTAAAAAGCTTATTTTATTCACGCAAAACAGTGAATAAAAAGGCCTTTTATTCACTGTTTTGTTTTTATTCACTATTTTGGTGTTTGAATTTGGAACACAAAATATATCCGGTCTCTATTTCAATGCTTACACAAACTCCTTGCGCTGAGATTCGAAATTCAAAACTCTTTGGTGCAAATAAATTCTCGAGATTTGATTGGTCGATATTTGCGACAAGGAGTTTGGCATTAGATTAAATAAATATTCTCGTAGTCATGATATAAAGTATAGTATGCAACTCCTGAATAAAGTACGAATTTATATCGAGGGCCATGAATCACTCGCGTCGTTCAGGATTCTAACAGTTGAATCACTCGCTGCGCTCGTGATTCAATCATTAGAATCCTTCGCTTGCTCGTGACTCATCTACGGCCCTCGCTTTAAATCCGTCCTTTATTCACTAGTTGCATAATATACTTTTTTTCAATGGAATTATTTAGGTCCGTTTAAAAAAGTTGACCCGGTAACTTTTTGCGAGATTTTTTAAAAATTTAATATTCGTTTGTACTTTATCCCATAATCTAAAAAACAACTGGACAAATTTTAAAAAGTTTTTCACCAATCAAAAGCTACATTATCAGCGAGTAACATGGGTCATATAAAATTTAAAAAAAATAGAGATTCTCACGAAAATTGCAATATTGTAACCTAAGGTAACAAAAGTTTCCTTATAAACTTCATCATAACCCGTGCAAAGTCGGGGCTTTGAATCCACACAAACTAAACGGGACTTTATTCGTTTAATACCATCGACCACATATCCCAATAGACGCCTAATGGCTTCATTTCTTCAAAACAAATAATTCAGTCAAATCGTTGAGGTGTGCGTGGTCAGGGGGGACAGTAAAAAATGCATTTTGATTGGCCGGTTCAACGTCACAGCCCGCCGCGGGGCGCGTTTTGAGTCGCTTTCGGTGTCTTATATCAGCCGTATAAGCCTAATGTGTTGTTTGAAAGTGTTTGCCTTGCATGAGGAGTCTATAGGCTGTGTGGTCGATGTATAATACTGCTCAACACGTCAATGCGTACAATCTTGTGCATTTCTCGTGGAATTGCCAGCGCTGGCACTGACGGCTGATATCCTTTCGAGTCCGCTGTCCTTTACTCAACAGCTTTTGTGGCTTGTATGGTGCAGGAAACGATTGGAAATAATCAGATATTTTCTATTGCAGTACTTCTATCAGCCTGGCCGAACTCCAGTCGGGTATTTCCGTTTAAACTAGTTAGAAACACTTTTAGTACTGTTCTGAGTTTTTTTAATACAGTCATGACTATAATCTGAAAGTACGATAGACATTCAAGCATTCAGATCCTCGAAGAAGACTAAAGGGAGTAGTCAAGAGGCACGTCTAAACATTACAATTGGCATATGCCCATTTTGTCAGGGTGTTTTTCTTTACTTTTGAGTACGGCAACCGGGTTTGAAGCCACGAGCATCAGATTAAGAGTCAAAGTACCTCCCACTCGGCGATCACACCTATTAATGTTAATATTCTAGATTATATTAATGATTTAATTTCATATTAATTATATGGCCGTAATATAAATTGATGTTTACGAAGCGAATATGTCTCATGAATACCGGCCAGCTGTGGTATTAAGCCAGGCCGATACTGGGCCGGTCCTAAATAAACACATTGAACGCCTAGTTAACGATACTGTATTGATTAAGGCCGGGTATAGACGAGCAGTTTGTAATTTACTCCAAGCGCATGACAAACGCAGTTGACGGCAGGCATCGGTATATACATACATACCAACAAGATATTAAAGAAACAATATACTCGTACTATTCCTATATTAGGTAACAAGTCACGACTAAAGTGATAAGGCAAAACCTTGTGTTATATACTCATACCTAAAACAGTAGCCGCTTCCGGCTGCACTGATAATCATTATCATGTTACTATGTAATGTTTTGCAAAAATACCTACATACGAGTATATTCTAGCAAACAAATAAAATGCAAAGATTAATACGTTAAAACTATATATATTTTTTACCTTATCGTTCTGCACTATATTTAGTTATCTTTTTCACAAGGTTAAATGTCAAGTACATGTTAAAAACCGGCCACATGCGAGTCGGACTCGTGCACGAAAGGTTCCGAAATCACGTTTTTTGTATGGGAGCACTTAAATATTTATTTTATTACTAGCGACCCGCCCCGGCTTCGCACGGGTAGCATGTTATTATACATATAAACCTTCCTCCTGAATCACTCTATCTATTAAAAAAAACCGCATCAAAATCCGTTGCGTAGTTTTAAAGATATAAGCAAACATACATACAGACATACAGACGCGGGAAGCGGAAAGCGACTTTGCTTTATACTATGTAGTGATGTTTTTAGTTATAGTTATTTGTTGTTATAGCGGCAACAGAAATACATCATCTGCGAAAATTTCAATTGACTAGCTATCACGGTTCATGAGGTACAGCTTTATGAAAAACAGACAGTTAGACGGACATCCTTTGGGTACAGAACCCTAAAAATGATGTTAAAATGTTACAAAACTACTCACATGTTACCTACGCATATTACAGTGCCCTGAGCACGAACCACTATCGTATCGACAACGTATCGTCCAAATGCCAAAACTAACACTTTTACTATACAAAAGGTGTCAGTTTGACATTTGGACGATACGTTGTCGATACGATACTGGTTCATGCTAACCCCCCAGTACGGTCGGCGGATTTGACTTACGAGAAGTTAGCCGTTGGCTGCGCGCCAGACAATTTTCGACCTTATGCAGTGACACAAAACCATTTTTTCAGCCAAGATCCGCCGTCCATACTGTTATAAAGAAGGATTGGTTTTTAGATACCTACGTAGTCAGTTTTAATGTAATATATAGGTACCAAATTTGACGAAATCCTTACGCTACCCGTCTATATCGAACCAAAGATAAACTGTATTGATTTTATGACAATTCGTTCGTTAATTCAATAGAAATGGTTCTTTTTATACGAATAATTTGGTATTCAGCGGCGTTTCTCGGCATTAGATAGGTACAGTAAAATGTTTTATGTACCTAACCGTTTATTGTGTTTACTAATTGCGATTAAAATTACCTACCTACGTTTTGTGTGTTTTCCATTCTTCAACCCTATAGGATAGCATTACTATACATAGGTATTGTTTATACAAGTTTGTAATAATGTTTTCGTACTTTTTCTGCGGAACTAATTTTACTTTACATAGTGTATAGTATATATAGTGCCTACCTATTATGCTAAAAAACACAAAAAATCCAGAAATTGTATTAATTTTAATGAAGTAAGCGCATGAACATTATTAACTTTCCCCGTATTTTCATAAATGAACCCAAAAAATCATACATAATAATATTGTTATTATGTTTATAGATACTGTATTGTATAAAACCTTGTACTGATTTACTCATCTAAAGACTTATCTTCCTTAAAAGTTAATATCAAATTCACAGTTGATCTAACCCCATCGGAAGTCTGTCGAAATTACCTGACGACGCGGGACGTGGCGGAAAAACCCATGTTTTTTCCGCTTTTACATCGATCATGAACCGGGACACATACAAGACAAATGATCTGTGAATTTTTCAGAGCATCCTTGCCAGTTTAGGGTTCACACTGTTATTTTTTAGGGTTCCGTACAAACATCCAAATAACGCTTAGGTATCTTAACTCCGTAGATCTTCATTTTGATCTTAACCAACATTCAATAGTACTAATTTAAAATATAATAAATATTATATTATATAATATTATATTCTAAGTTATCCAAAAAATGTCATGACAAATTGTGAAGTCAAGTGATGATTTAGTTTCGGGATAGCTGGACGAATTGGTCCAAAATAAAGGCACAAAAGCGAGACCTTCTCACACGTCTCTGTATTAATTTTCCTCTTTTTCCTACAAGCATTTGGCGTCGTAGCTAGGAACGTACTCGGGCAGATTTTAGGGATCCAATTCTTGTTACTAAAATTATGAATATTTTATGAGAAAAAATAATCTTCTAAATTGCTGTTCGTTATTCTTGCTAAAACTCAAAATTGCTTGACCGATTTGTTTTTTTTTTGTTATGTTCGCTTTAATACATGGTGGTTTACATGGTGGTTTATTTTTATAAAGAAAAATGGGCTAAGTTGCCTGGAAATTGTAAAATTCGGGAATAAAGGAAAGTGCTTTTTTCTATGGGATTATTCAATATGACAGGACAACGTCTGTCGGGACAGCTAGTTATCTGGTTCCCATAGTACAAGCTTTGCTTAGTTTGGGGCTAGATGGCGTTGTGTGTAAAGTCCGCCGCCAATATTTTTCTGTACTGGGCTACACTATCTAGAAACGTCTCTGCCTGTCTGTGATATGTTAATGATGAATAATTCTGTTTTTATTGTATCTTCCGCATAAATTCCTCATTCGGCTTCAGCCTTCCGTTGGATGTGATATATTGTATGTGATGCCGGCGGATATCATGAGTTTGCGTCTTACTATCTTTGCCGCTCGTCGCCAAGAATTGCAGCTTCCTTGTTTTGCTGTGGCACATCGTTAACAACACTGATTTTTCTGAGATTAACTTTATATTCTGATATTACTTTTTTTGCGTATATGATCATAAATAATATACCCTTCATTACACACTAATTTCATATTGAGGTTACGCTAATTTAGACTTTAATGGAGGATCGTTTTTCATGAATTTTGGCTTTAGCGTAGACACAACAGAATCGCTACCATTAAAATGACATTCCAATTTAGAAAAAAAAATGTATTAGTGTCACGACAGTAATCCTTGAGTAGACAGATCCGTAAAGTTGTTAGTCAGAAGCTCATCCAAACATTGTATTATATCACAATAAAAGTTGCAATCATTGCAGTGATTGATCTGATTCTTATATGCAAGTGCCACAACAAAAGCCGGATATTGTGTTTGTTTTCGTAGGAATATGATTGTAGCTAAGTTAGTAATCTTATTATTTACCAAGAATATTTTTAGCGTGGTTTCCTTGAATAATTTATATTCCAAACGATTCTTATATCCTGTGTGACTTCTTTTAGTTGATAATGATATGTTTGACATACATAAATAAAGGCATAGATCAAGAGAGGCAGCATGAATCAGTATCGTATCGACAACGTATCGTCCTAATGCCAAAACTGACACTTTTACTGTACAAAAAGTGTCAGTTATGACATTTGGACGATACGTTGTCGATACTATAATAGTGGTTCGTACTGAATTAATTAATTTATTTATTAATCCCAATTATTACTTCGCCACTGCTAAGAAATACTCGTAACAACTGTCTTGGCCGAACGTAAAAGTAAAAGTAAAAGTTTATTTTGACAAACACATACAGAAAAAGAAATGATCCTTTGAATATGTCTAGTGGCAGTAGTCAGAGACACGTCCAAACATTATATTTGGCGCATGCCCACATTTTTGCAGTAGTTAGCATTCCATACGTGACAGGTTGCAAGCCCATCGCCGAAAATATAATCGCCGAATACTGAAAGATCCGGTATTATATTATATTTCTGGAGTATTCTTAATACACCCTGTATACATATAAATAAAACTTATCATAGCGCATATAATCTAAAACATGTATAAGGTAGCATAGCTAGAGAGAGATTTTGTCCATTTTTCCCTGAATTGTATAACTTAACCCTTTTCCATCTCGTTGAATACGTGATTAGCATGTAAATAGAGCTTATCCCACCTCTGACCCTGTGCCATGGTACAATCTGTATCAAAAGTTTCTTAGAAATACAGTTGAAATTATACCTTTAAAAAAACAAACCAACCTCTGCGGCAGGATTGCGGGTGTACTCCGATTCGAATTAAATGGATATGGGACGTTCTTTGTTACAAGACTTACAATCATATTTTCCAGAGTATACCCACCTATGATTGTACCTAAGTCTTACCCTCGTATTCAAGAACGTCACTATGAGAACACGCACCCACAGCGGACGAAATCTTTTTTCATAAAAATCACTTTATGTGTTGTGCGACACTGCACACTGTCGTGTGCCTCTAGCCAAAGTTGAGCTCTAAAGGCACACGGTAGCATGCGCCATAGTGCCGCTCAGCACATAAAGTGATGTTTATAAAAAAAGATTTCGTCCACTGTGGGTGCGTGTTCTCATAGTGTCGTTCTTGAAGACGAGGGTTTGTATGCGTACGTGTTCGCGTACGTGTTTCACGGTTTCAAAGCAGTTTACATTTGGGCCATCTTCTTCGAAATTAAAAATCACATTACTAAAAGTAGTCTTATTTGTACATATCAATAACTAGTGGAACTGGTGAAGTTATTAGTATTTTTAAACAGACCTCAACCCTCTCGGGATTGATGATTCAGCGATTCGGGGAGAATGAAATAAGCAAATAAGCAAATAAATACCGTAGTTGGGAATTACTCGTATAATCGTGATTGTACGAGTAATTCCCAACTACGGTAGACATCCTCTCAGATCTCCGGACACTTAAATTTGTCCAGAGAAGTAGTGAAAGAAATCAGAGGCACGTCTAAACATAGTATTTAGCACGTGCCTTTACTTTCGTAGCTAGGTGGTAGGCATAAATACATGCCGTGATTGACCGTAAGACCGCGACCTTCATCGAAAGTCAAGGTCACCTCCGAATCGGCCGTCGCGTAAACACTTGATTTGCAAAAGTATTTATCGTGACGACTGTACTGTACCCCATACATCGTATTGCATAAGTAAATCTTAATTACGTACCTAGTTCCCGTCAATGTGATAATGTAGGTCTGTGTAACGAAGATTTATACTCTAAAAGGATGGTGGTAAAATACTCAGATTTACGTTTCACATTCATTAGTGTGCGTGTTGTAGCCGAGTGCTTTGTGAAACTTGAAGTAAGAAAAGGGGTCTTTTGCCCACGAGAGAACGTTGTAGGTACGAGAATGCATTAGGGGTGAGGTGTACAGAGCAGATTTTCTTATAAACTTTAAGGGGAAAATGATAGGTTTAAAAAAAAACTTGAGAGGTGTCAAGGGACACCCGGATGGAACGAAGTTCTTTTCGATTAATTAGTGAAGGAATTGTAATAAAATTTTATTTCTTTTAAGTTAAAATAATATGTTTTTTATTATTATCAAATATAATGTAATATAAACTTAATCAGTAGGCTCAATTTTTGTTAATCTAGCTAGTTAGATGAGAAACAAACGCAAAGCAAATAAATAGGTAAGTACCTACCTTCCTAAGTAGATACCACCTACCAACTAATGATGTTTTGGTAATCTCCTACTTGCACAATAAGTCGTTTATTAGTTTACAGTTATGTTGTACTGAACACAAAATAACGTGGGACAAGGGAAGGGGAATCAACTTTGACTTTGACTTCGACTTCGACTTCGACCTCGACCTCGACCTCGACCTCGACCTCGACCTCGACCTCGACCTCGACCTCGACCTCGACCTCGACCTCGACAACGACCTCGACCTCGACCTCGACCTCGACCTCGACCTCGACCTCGACCTCGACCTCGGCCTCGACCTCGACCTCGACCTCAACCTCGACCTCGACCTCGACCTCGACCTCGACCTCGACCTCGACCTCGACCTCGACCTCGATTTCGACCTCGACCTCGACCTCGACCTCGACCTCGACCTCGACCTCGACCTCGACCTCGACCTCGACCTCGACCTCGACCTCGACCTCGACCTCGACCTCGACCTCGACCTCCACCTCCATCTCGACCTCGACCTCGACCTCGACCTCGACCTCGACCTCGACTTTGACCTCCATCTCGACCTCCACCTCCATCTCGACCTCGACCTCGACCTCCACCTCCATCTCGACCTCGACCTCGACCTCCACCTCCATCTCGACCTCCACTTCCACCTCGACCTCGACCTCCACCTCGACTTCGACCTCGACCTCGACCTCGACGTTGACCTCGACCTCGACCTCCACCTCCATCTCGACCTCCACCTCCATCTCGACCTCCACTTCCACCTCGACCTCGACACAATTAATAGATATATATATATTAATACATATACTATAGCAAAAAAGTGTCGTGACAACTTTTCGTGACAACTTTTCGTAAGAATTTTTTCCGTCTAGCCTCCTTTCACAACGCGCGATAAGGAACTTCGTTCCAAAAATTGTTCTCTATTCCCCAAGCATAAGACATCCTCTCAGACCCACTTTTCTAACTATCCTTATTAGTATACATAACTATTAAGTGCTTGCGCTCGTGTTACCTTTAAGAAAAAAATTGCTTTTTTTTTTTTTTTTTTCTTTATACACACACAGCGCCATCTAGCCCCAAACTAAGCAAAACTTGTACTATGGAAACCAAAAAACTTATAGAATACTTATATACATATTAACACCCAGACACAGAACAAACATCTATGTTTAACACACAAATATTTGCTCTGGGTGGGGATCGAAACCACAACCTACAGCGCAGAAGGCAGAGTTACTACCAACTGAGCTGTGCGGCCAGTATTCCTAGGCTATGTAATGTATATTCCAAGTTTCATTGAAATTATTTTGGTCGTGTGGGTTAATTTAAGCACAAACATCTCCACATACTTTTGAATTTATAATATTCGTAAAATTTAACCACTAGTTGTAGATAAGAGTATTATTCGGGTCGGGTACATATATATTGGCAGCATGTTTTGCCTAGGGCACTTGTAGGTAGATATAGTAAAGGAGGTCCATGCTACCACTCTTTCCTACCTTTGACTGGAACCGGAAAGCTTGTTATAAAGGCTCGATCAAAGAAGATTATGGTTAAAAGACTCTTGAACGCTTTGTCTGGCAATCAGTGTAAGTGGTTTTCGCATAAGTAGAGCCTTTTACCTGCTATGAATTGAAGCTCTTTTTACGTTACACTGTATACATTAATAAAACAAATGACTCTCATCTGTCACTTACATACTTCTGACCCAACATTATGTTTTCTGTGGTCGTGGATATCAAAATTTCGAGTACTATGGTACAACAACATACGCAAAAATAGTAACAAATGCAAACATCTATCCCTTTTTGGGAATTGAATCCGTATCTCTTGATCAGAATGTACTCGCCCGCCATGCCACCGAGGTTGTCAAGTACACCAAATAGTAACAAGTTTTGTTTGAACCACTTGGAAAGAATGTAGGTAGTATGTTGTCACTGTGAATTGTGCGCCTTGCAAATCCGAAGTTGAGCTAAAATACTTAAGGTGATACTTATTATTTTAGTTTTTTGTATCGGCCGAGTCTACCCGGATCATCTTATCAAAAACCTCTTGAAATCCATCAAACTTAAAAAGAAACTGTCTTACATTTAGGTAACTAGTATTATTATCTAACGAAATATATAAAAATGAACTGTTCAGCTATTCATAGTCTAGAGTAAAAACTTAAATAGTGTTTTGGAAGAGCCAACTTTGGAAAATAGATCTATCGAGAAAAATTTCACCAATCGTGTTTCTGTTCTTCAATTATCTAGATTAAATACTTAAGTTATCTTTGTCATAAAAACAAAACTATATGTTTTGCGGTTATTGAGACAAAACTATTCTACATTCATGTTAAAAATGTATACCTCGCCTTAACTAAGCACAGTATTTTTGTACAAAGTCAGCGACTTTGCAGCCGAATACCTAATGAATAGAGAATAGGTTTGTTTCTGAAAACGACAACTAAGTACAAAGCAAACCCTCATAAACATAAACTGTTAACCTATCGAATGCCTCTTCGAATATTCATCAAAGGCTATTTTCGGAGGTCCTATTTTCGGTGTTGACAATTTGACCGCGTAATCGATGTCCACCGTCCTAATTATTAGAAACTAGCTCGCCCTGGCTTCGCACGGGAGTCCTAATGAATATTATAGGCAAATTTTGAATACTTAACTTAAGGCGAGTAATAAATGTTTATGATGAATGCAGAATCGTTTTTTAACAATAACCGCAAAACATACAGTTTTGTTTTACATGACAAAGATAACTTAAGGATCTAATCTAGATAAATTACAGACAAAAAACACGATTGGTGAAACTTTTCTATATAAATTTATTTTCCAAAGTTGGCTCTTCAAAAACCCTAGTTTCGTTTTTAATTAAAACTATGAAAAGCGTAACAGTTCATTTTCATATAATTCGTTAGATAATCATACTAGCTACGTAAATAACAGACGGTTTCTTTTTAAATTTGATGGTTTTTAAGATATTGCAGTTTTATCACTTTTTCCTTCTATCCGGGTAGATTCAGCCCATACAAAAAGTCTACATTTTTAAGTATCGCCTTAAAACAAAATATTATGATCTTATTTACATGCTGATAATGTAGCTTTTGATAGGTAAAATAATTTTTAAAATTATCACAGTAGTTTTAAAGGTTCCGTACGAAAGGATAAAAACGGGACCCTATTACTAAGACTCCGCTCTGTCCGTCCGTCACCAGGCTGTATCTCGTGAACCGTGATAGCCAGACAGTTGAAATTTTCACAGTTGATCTACTTCTGTTGTCGCTATAATAAATAAAGACAGAATAAAATGAATGTTTATGTGGAGCTACCATACAACAAACGTGATTTTTTTGCCGTTTTCACTACATAGTATAAAGCAAAGTCGCTTTCCGCTTCCCGCGTATGTATGTTTGCTTATATCTTTAAAACTACACAACGGATTTTGATGCGGTTTTTTTTAATAGATAGAGTGATTCAGGAGGAAGGTTTATATGTATAATAACATGCTACCCGTGCGAAGCCGGGGCGGGTCGCTAGTTTTAGAGAAAGGGGTCCCCTTCATGCGCGAGTCCGACTTGCACTTAGTCGGTATTTTTGTTTATGCATTACAACCAAACATACAAAAATGACGTTTTTCTCTTTATAATATTCATGTGGATGTAGATAAAAGGCCATAACTACGTTTATGGCGAATGAAATTATATTTGAACGCGCAGAAATATTATATCACACCTTTGTATTTTGACTTTATGAGGTTTTGTATTTAAATTACAATGGGTAGGCGGAAAATTTATGTTTGCGTTCCGCTCTTTTAACGTGACCTTGCGATTTAACAATTATTATTTTTTGAGAAAGAAAGAACTTGTTATACTTCTTGTAAGCGGCGGTAGACTTGCAACCTGTCACGTGTGGATGCGTGATACAAATGTAATGTTTGGACGTGCCTCTAACTAACCCCTTTGGACATCATCAAGGATCTAAGCGCCTTGAAATATGAGAGTATGTCTACCTTTACTTGGGGATTACAGTCGTGATCCGTTTTCATTGAATAAATAGCTTTGAATCATAACAATATACATATTATAAACGCGAAAGTTTGTGAGGATGATTGGATGTTTGTGCCGTAATCACGACCAAACGTATTTAGATATAACTTGGAATATCTATGCCCTGGAATAGCAAATACGAGTACTTAGACTATTTTTATCTGGTAAGTAACACGCGAGAGAAGCCGTAGGTAATAAGCGAAAAAGAAAGCTAGTCTATACTAATATAAGAAAGACTAGATAGTCTACATAATATAACTATGAAAGTAACTCTGTCTGTCTGTCTGTCATTGAAGTTATCACAACCATGCCGCTACGCCGATTATGATGAAATTTCATATAAAGATAGTTTAAAGTGTGTTGTTACTGGCGCTATTAATTGTGATTGAGGCTATTTAATCTCAATTTTATTTATTTTAATTTTCAGGAATTTCAAATTTTTACGATTAAGTCGTCAAAAATCGATTCCCTGAATCTACGCGGACGAGTTCGCGGGTAAAATCTAGTAATAAATATAAGAAAAATAGGCTCACGATTGTAGTTCTCAAGCTTAGATCTCTGGGAATCAACTTGCGGAATTCGTGTGATTTTCTTGTGGGCTTGTTCAAGACAAGTTTCCAGATGTTCTTCCAGTGATATATGACTCAGTGTTTGCTGCATTTTGGCGTCGCTCCAACGTCGCTTACCAAGGCGACAAAATGTGACTTACCAACTTAAACTTAGGCTATGGATTGAGGTTGGTACTTTTTACCGCGGTCGTATCTTGACGATGGTAAAAGTAGATTTACTAGATCGAAGAGGGATTTCTTAGTTAGAGCAATTTCAAATGCCAGTCTTCAAAATAACAGCCTTGGGCTTAAATCATCGAGCTTATGTGGTTTCTGTGGTATCCGAAAATAATATAAATTACAAAATGGAAGAAAATAAGATGTACCAAACCTACTTAAGTAGGATAAGGACAAGGAGATGATGAAAGATATAGCCGAAAGTTGGAGTATTTAATTCAATAAATAAATAATAAATATATATATATACTTACTTAAGATTAATTGATACCCAGACACAGAACAAACATCTATGTCCAAGACACTATTTTTTGTCCTGGGCGGGGATCGAACCCACGGGTCGGGGGGAGCAATAAAAAATGCATTCTCATTGGCCGGTTCAATGTCACAGCCCGCCGCGGGGCGCGTCGTGAATCGCGCTCAGTATCTTATATCAGCAGTATAAGCCTAGTGTGTTGTGAGAAATTGTTCGCCTTGCATGAGCAGTCTAGGCTGTATGGTCGATGCTTCTAATAGACACTAAAAAGTGATCGCTTTCAAAGTAAACATTTAATTCTGACTCTACATTTTATTCCCATTAAAATCCCCGTACAAAACGACATAGCAGATAATTTTATGCGCATAGCTCGGCCCTTGTTTGTCATACAATACACTGAGTCAGGAACTTGTCCTACGCAAACCCACGACTTGCAAATATGGTACCGAGTACCGACGCAGTATTACAAATAGGAAAGTTCGTCATCATCATCATTGAAGCCGATGGATGTTCACTGCTGAACATAGGCCTATCAGAGCATTAATCACAAAGTGTTCACATTATACAAAGAAGATACTATTATTTAACCTTTCAATCAGCATCATGAAAATACAGGATATATTTTTTTTAATTTAATCGGTTCGATTCTAAGACGAGACAATGCAGTCTTATGAACTTTTAAATATACAAAAATTATATTGTAAGTATATAAATAGTAGCAGAGGTTAATTATTACATAATAATAATTAGTATTAGGTAGTTCGATATTTATAAAAATAAACTACAACAACTAATACAGGCTTCTTATTCAAAATTTCAATAGCTCTCAATATAGATGCGGTTTCATTTGAAAATTGCCAAATTCCCTCAAGTTATTTACTGTAAACTTCACTGTCATAAATTTGAGAGCAACCATATTCATAACTGGCCCGAGATCAGTAGATCTGTATTTAAAAACTTTTTAATAAAACATGAGTACATCGAAATACTTTATTTAAGTAACACTAATGTCTCATTTTAAGTGAACTGTATTATGTTCTTATGAGAATAAAGTCTTTAAACCGAAATACAAAAATACAAAATTTGAAGAGTAGACTTTATGTATCGAAATATTGCATGTAATAAACACATGGATACGAATGTTTAACTGTTAAACTAAGTAGCTAAGTTAAACTGAAGGAATTATGTACGATACGAACGAATTATGTATCCTCTTCGGTTTTACCGCAATATACTTATCTATACTAAACTAATATTATAAATGCGAAAGTAATTCTGTCTGCCTGGCTGTCTGTGATTTCATATAGAAATATGTTAAGATGAACATAGGCTACTTTTTTTACAAAAAATATTTAAATTTTCATCTATTTCATTACTTTACGATAAAGTTGTCAAAAATAATTATAGTATAGACCAGCTGACCCCGAAAACTTCGTATCGCTTTAGAATTAACAAATGTTGTCTTAAGTTCCCGTTCCCGTTACCGTATTATCAAACCTAAATAAAGCTCAAATTGACTCTACGTTTTAGTTAGAAAACTTTTGTATGGGAAAAAGAAAAGGACTGTTTTTAGGGTTTTTCCGGCAATTATTCGAATTTTTCTTACCTTTCAAACCTTTCCTAGACCTCCACAAACATTTCAAGACCAAGATATGATAAATCCGTTCAGCCGTTCTCGAGTTTTAGCGAGACTAACGAACAGCAATTGATTTTTATATATATAGATAAATAATACAATAATTTGACATAATACTACACTACTACACAGAAAAAGTTTAGCGTCTACGGAAATAGGTATACAATAAGTTTCCTCGATGATGCATTACTTACATTGCAACTGTCGTGAAACTCGTACAGCGCCAGCGGTGAAGACATGGCATCAACCCACGCCTGCTACGTAAAGTGCTACGAATCTGTAGCACTGCTACGGCATAGCTTTTCAATATTTGTCAGCCGCGGTCGAGTGCTAGTCTATTTATCTTGCGAGCAAAATGTAGTGGTTACCTTTACAGCCCTAAAATGCGAGCTCCACCCTAAGGTACAATATTACCGTGAATTTAGAGTGAGCGCTACGGGAAGGCTTAGAGGGATTTATGTCCAACACATTCTGTGTTTCACCTTAAATATTTCGAAGATTTGTGGAATAAATCCGCTTATTATAGTTACGGCTAAATTTGATGTGTTTGACGGTAAAAAGGTCTTCTGAATTTGTATTTTTTCTATCATGTTTTTTTATCGAAACTAAAAAAAAACATATCCATAATAAAAAAAATAAAAAAAATAGGATAACGACTGTAATCCCCAAGTATAGTAGACATCCTCTCAGATCTTCAGACGCTTGATCCTTTGAATATGTCTAGTGGAGGTAGTCAGAGGCACGTCCAAACATTATGTTTGGCACATGCCCACATTTTGCAGTAGTTAGCATTCCATACGTGACAGCCCATCGCCGCTTATAAGAACACTAACTGGTTTCCTCACGATGTTTTCCTTCACCGTTGTAAGCACGTGTTTTTGATGCGCATATAAATTTTCGAACAAAAAATCCATTGATGCACGCCGGGATTCGAACCCACGACCTTAAGATTGAAAGTCGAGGCCTAAAATAACTAAGCTACTTTTCGATCAGATAATGTTAAATACAAAAAACCGTTTTCTATTAATATTTATCCAGAGGTTAAGGGCGCGTTGTATATAAATGACTATCTCCCGCCCGCGACGTCACTCGCATGGTACTTATATAAAAAGTATCCTGTATGCCATAAGTTATATTCCAAGTTTCACCCAAGTCCGTTCAATCGCTTGGGCGTAATTGAGCCACAAACACACAAACATCATCACAAACTTTCCGATTAATAATATTAATAAGATGTGTACGTTGTTTGATGTGACTGAACTTTACAAACACCAGAAGACCCAAAAAGCTCGTGTTTGAGTTCTCACTTTAATCAAAACATACTCCGTTTACCAACTTAGATTAGTCTCCCTTCTCGTGACAGCGTTATATACAAGGAAATTATATTTGAGTAACTCCACGAATTATTTACAAATACACATACACCCGTATTCATGAACGACACTAAGAGAACGCACAGTAGGCTCCGACCCACAGTGGATAAAATATTGAGTGTTGTGCGACACTTTCAATACACTACCGTGTGCCTCTAGCATAGCTATTGGCCATTGGTAGTGTGCGCATAGTGTCGCACAACACTTAAGTGATGATTATAAAACAAGATTTAGTCCACTGTGTCGGAGGTTGGAGCCTACTGTGCGTTATCTTAGTGTCGTTCATGAATACGGATGTCAAAAGTGTATAATACAAACTTTCAACCGTATAGAAGCGAAACTTGTTATGGACTACCGGTCCAACAAAAGGTCTCGGTACAAACAAAAGGTAGCTATCTATGTTCAGAAGAACTATAATTTATAGAGGAGGGTGATAGTTTCAGAATACTGCATTTGTTATAGTTTTTTTGTACCATTTTTTAGTTCCAAATAAAGATTATCACCCCATAGCATATCACCTTATTTCCTTGCGTGATAACGTAAGACGAGAACTACTCGTAACTGACAGGTGGTTATCATAGGAACAGCAATAATTGTCGCTACCAACAAGAACAGATACAGAAAATTGGAAACATAAATAATATTACCGTTTCACTTCTAAACGCTACAAAACAATACTAGTACACACTAGCTACTAACTCATTACAACACGGTCATTACAAGGACATCTGTCAAGCTGTTAACTTTAGCCAATTGAAGATTGGCTTTGATTTGCGCCGCGTCACTTTATTCAGTAGACATTAGATTTTTTTACCGAATTTAAAAAAAGATAAATTTTATACGACGCGCATATATTTCGTTAAAAACTTATTTGTTTTAGCGAGGTTGCAATACTAACTGGTTTCTTTACGATTCTTTTTTTCTTACTTTTAGCATTTTACAGTGTTAATATCTACATCTTTAACCGACGAAAGAAGAGCAGGTTCTTAATTCAATATGTATATATTTTTGTTGCTTTTTAGGGTTCCGTACCCAAAGGGTGAAAACGGGACCCTAATACTAAGACTTCGCTGTCGGTCTGTCCGTCTGTCTGTCACAGGGCTGTATCTCATAAACCGTGATAGCTAGACAGTTGAAATTTTCACAGATTATGTATTTCTGCTGCTGCTATAACAACAAATACTAAAAACAGAATAAAATCAATATTTAAGGGGGGCTCCCATACAACAAAACGTGATTTTCGCATTTTAGCGCCATCTAGTTTCATTTGATGTTACTACGTTATTATAGGTACTTTTCGCGGTTTCATGCGACCGCTTGGGGTTTGAGAGGTAAGATGAAATATGTTTGCAATTCGCTGTCAGGTGGCGCTATTTTACCACTACCGGTAAAGTAAGTCGGTAAATAGGTGGTACTTCACATGATCGACTAAAAAGTTTGAAATTGAATTATTGAATTCATATAGTTAGGTAAATAGGTACCTAGGTAGATATTATTAATTTCAAATTAATTTCGAGTTCGAATCCTGGCCTGCATCAATGGATATTTCTGTTCGAAAAATGTATATGCGCGTTACACGTGTTGACACGGTGAAGGAAAACATCGTGAGGAAACCTGTTAGTATTCTTGAAAGCGGCGACGGGCTTGCAACCTGTCACGTGTGGAATGCTAACTACGTAGTTAGGTAAATAGGTAGGTTACGAGATATTATGAATTATTTTTTTATGTTTTTAGGGTTCCGTACCTAAAGGGTAAAAAACGGGACTTCTAAGACATCGCTGTCTGTCTGTCTGTCACTAGGCTGTATCTCGTGAAACGTGATAGCTAGACAGTTGAAATTTTCACAGATGATGTATTTCTTTAAAAACAGCATAAAATAAACAATTTTCAGCCAAATCGGTTCAGCCGTTCTTGAGTTATAAGTGTTGTAACAAACCCGACTTTCTTTTATATAGTAGATAGATTATTAAAAAAATCGGCTCCATGACCGCCTTAGGATAAAACACATAATCTCATCTGTATTAATTTGCGAGGAAGTTACTTATCCCAGGATCCTTGATTGCGGCCTGAACTTGTTTCTAACAAATCTCCGGTGTGAGTAGACTGGCTACTTTTTGCAATTATACTAAGCGGGATTAATTTAAGGATGTGTATTAAATAGGACTTTACATTAATACGTTACATTATATCGTTATATAATACCGTATTGGCCGAGTGGGAGGTACCTCGACTTTCAATCCGAAGGTCATGGGTTCGATCCCGGCCGTGCATCAATGGATTTTTGGGTTCGAAAAAAATATATTGCGTATTAATACGTGCTTATAACGGTGAAGGAAAACATCGTGTGGAAACCAGTTAGTATTGTTATAAGCGGCAATGGGCTTGCAACCTGTCACGTATGGAATGCTAACTGCAAAATGTGGGCATGTGCTAAATATAATGTTTGGACGTGCCTCTGACTACCCCCTCTAGACACTTTCAAGGATCTAAGCGCCTGGAGATCTGAAATAATGTTTACCGTACTTGGGGATAACAGTCATAATCCTATTTTTTTATTATATCGTTAACTAGCGACCCGCCCCGGCTTCGCACGGGTAGCATACATATAAACCTTCCTCCTGAATCACCTCTATCTATTAAAAAAAACCGCATCAAAATCCGTTGTGTAGTTTTAAAGATATACGCAAACATACATACATACAGACGCGGGAAGCGGAAAGCGACTTTGCTTTAAACTATGTAGTGATAAGAATTTTACAAACTAAATTAGCAATATTTTAGATCCTTTTTAGGGTTCCGTACCCAAAGGGTAAAAACGGGACCCTATTACTAAGACTTCGCTGTCCGTCTGTCTGTCTGTCTGTCCGTTTGTCCGTCTGTCTGTTACATGGCTGTATCTGATGAACCGTGATAGCTAGAATTTTTCACAGATCCCGTATTTCCCGTATATCCCGTATTATATGTATTTCTGTTGCTGCTATAACAACAAATACTAAAAACAGAATAAAATAAATATTTAAGGGTGGCTCCCATACAACAAACGTGTTTTTTTTGCCGTTATTTATAGATAATGGTACGAAACCCTTCGTGCGCGAGTCCGACTCGCACTTGTTAAGGTACGCGTCCACAGATCAGTATATTTATTGTTTTGTTAATGAAGCAAAAGATGTATGCCTAGATCGTAGTACAGAAAATCGTGGCTTAGAAAACTAGTCCACCCTCCTAGAAAACAGGCATTATTTTATTGTATGTAATAATAATTATATTTGATTCCCATATTACAAGCTACGCTTTGTTTGGGGCTAGATGGCGCTGTGTGTAAAGTACCAATATTTATTTTTTATTTTATGTTTTTTTTAAACAAACGGGATTGCGCAACTCTTCAAGAAAATACTCGATTGTATTCACAGGTTCTTTTGAAACTAAAATAAGTGTGTAAGTTTTCCATTGTGCAAATGCAATTTGTACTAAACTCGGCTTATTAAAAGTTTGTTAACGATAAAGATACACGTGCATATTGTTGGCTACTGCAAGATTGTTTATCTATGCGCTGGCCATTAATTATATTATTCAAACTATCGTGATTAGTAGACATAACCATAGATTTTGATTTTATAATCAAAATTATATTGATGATAATCATTAATTATATTGCTTAGTTTGGGGCTAGATGGCGCTGTGTGTAGAGTCCGCCAATATTTAATATTTACTAGCAGACCCGCGACAGACAGACCTTGTCCTGTCCAAACTTCAAAAATCGCCTCGAGTAACGCACGTTTCTATGACGACTGATGTCAACACTGATTACAGATTTGTTGCACACCAGCGCCATCTATACAGAAATCAGCCATTTTGCGTTTTTTTATCGTTTTGGGGATGTTTTTCATATTCTAAAGTAGTCTGTTATTTATTTGGGCGCACTGACCTTTGAAGATGTCTTAAGGGGTTATTCAGAGGCACGTCTAAATATTATATTTGACACATGACTACATTTTTCAGTCGTTATCATTCCTCCATACGCGACAGGTGGCAAGCCTGTCGCCGCTTCTTTTTAGACTGTCTATAAAATTATGTAAAACAATTTGTCTGTTAGAACTTTTTTATATACATATGTAATAATAATCTATATAGCATTACGACTGTAATCCCCAAGTGCCGTATACAGCCCCTCAGACCTTCAGGCGCTCAGATCCATAAAGATGTCTAAAGGAGGTAGTCAGTAGCACATCCAAACATTTGACATATGCAATTTGCAGTCGCAGCATGCGTGGCAGGTTGCAAGTCCATCGCCTAAATGAATATGGGATAATTTACAAAATATATGTAGTTGAATCAAACAATATGTAATTACACAATAGTTAGCTGGAAGAAAAAACTAACTAGCATTAAGTTCGCCTATGTACATGTTCTTGTATTGTGCAATAAAGAATCTTCTATCTATCTATTGTAATTAGGTATTTTACTTTGGAATATCTTACTGCTCCAAAACTATGCCTGCCTTAATTTTAATAATTAACCATTTTATAGTTACGCTAGTTGAAAATTTAACTTTGAAGAGTTCGACTGATTATACAAATTAACACAGAACCTCAAAACGCTGATACACCCCAAATTCCGCTGACATTCTAAACATAACTTCAATTCGGCAAGAATTTTCGCGAAAACTTTCCTAAATCTGGACTGTAAATTAAATTTTCCAATGCCTTTAATGAAAAAGGAATTTAACAGTTTAGAATTGTAATTTCAATCTCCATCGAATTAAATGGATTTCAAAACCCCGTTTTCAGTTTTTCTAATTGGAATGAAAACAGGTAGCGTTACGTAGGGACAGAATTAAGAAGTCTTAATGAGATTATTACGCTGTAAAGTTTTGCTGGAGTACCTTGGACGCTGAAAGCGTATTTCAAGTTTTGAGGAAACAGGTCGTGCTTTATCAAACTTGCACGTACCTTATTAGTATCTACCTACCTACCAGAAGTACTTTAATCAACTTACACAAATAATGTCAGAAAAAGACTTCTTAGCTCCAATTACGACACTTTAAATTGTACAAATATAAGGTTTACCTCTTAAAATAAAATAAAATATCATCACTGTAATCCCAGAGTATGGTAGACATCTACTCAGCTGAGAGCGTAGTTCAAGTTTTGAGGAAACAGGTCGTGTTTTATCAAACGTGCTCGTACCTTATAAGTAACTGCTTACCTACCTACGAAGATATTCAACTAAGACAAACAATGTCAGATAAAGACTTCTTAGCTACAATTACTACACTTTAAATTGTAATGCTATACAAATGACCAATCAAATGAAATAGCCTACCCTATGTCATGGGTATCATAAACTACGAGTACCATGTTACCACAACATAACTTCTAAACCCAAAATATATATTTGTAGATAAAATAAACATTTGCGGACTTTATACACAGAGCCATCTAGCTCCAAACTAAGCAAAGCTTGCACTATGGGAACCAGATAACAAATAGAACTAAATACATACTTATTATACATACATAATGAATTGAACACCCAGACACAGAACAAACATCTATGTTCAATGTTCATCACACAATATGTTTATCTTGAACGGGGAATCGAACCCGCAACCTACAACACAGAAGGCAGAGCTAACTGAGCTGTGAGTCCAGTCAATGCACCCGCATCTCTTATACCTCAGCCGAACACCACCCGCCACTTTAAAGAGGTTGTCACATTTCTTTTGTTTCATTACAAATATCAATAAAAACTTCCCCATAGACGGATTCGTTGACAAGGTAACATTGACGATCTCGCGGGATAAAGAGGTGATAAACATTTTTATGGCAGTCAACTTGTAGGTACAAGTATTTTCACAGTTGTTTTAGGGGTGAGATGTAAAATAAACACAATCTACCTGGGAGATCCAGAATACGAGCCTATTAGTTTTCCAATGAGATATTTTATAACTCATGATACACAAAAATTTATAAGCAACCTTCCAAGTATGCATACTAGTTTGAATTCAATAGATAAATAAGTTTTCAATGGCAGGTTTTGTCAAATCGAACACCAACGCGCTATCACCTGTCACATCATATGACATTGGAACTTGTCAAGAATGCAAAGTTTTTACTCAATCGAAGTATTTACCAAGGAATTCCGTTGTGAGTGTCTGTTGAATAGCTCCTGACGTTATCATCAGATCAGCTCATTATCACCATATTATTGCATTGTCACCGAAGTTACATAAGTATGCAAAATTTCAGCTCAATCGGTTGGGGATAACTGCTTTAAAATTGAGTTACAAGATTCCACCTTAACACAGTTACATACACACAAACATGTCATACGTACATTGCAAGTTTAATAAAAGCTTGTAAAATAGAATAAAATATTTTTGTTTTTATCATATCAGAAAAACCTTTTTTTACGGTAATCACGAAAAACAAAAGCAGACCTTTAAATTTGAAAATTTAGTAATTAAATCGGCCAAGATTTAGAAGGGATTCAAAGATATTATGAAAACGACGGAATAAATTACCAAAACAATGCTTCTCTCGGATCATTTAATATGATTATTTCACTACTGTCTACCATCAGCAACTAATTTACGATTAGGTACCCTAATCTAACATCCCACTTAAGGATATTATTAATTTACAAAATAATTTATATTATATCCTACCTACGAATATCTAAAGGGTTTCCCTAATTAGTGATAAATAATCTAATTCCCGAATTAGATTATTTTCGGTTAAAGTAATATGTGAAATGTTTGGTTTTTTGTATGGGCTGAGTCTACCCGGATAAGACGGAACAGGTGATTAAACTGCATTATTTTAAAAACCATCAAATTGAAAATACTTTACTTAGCTAGTATGATTATCTAATGAATTATATAAAAATTTACTGTTCAGTATTCAAATTCATAGTTTTGATTAAAAACGAAACTAGTGATTTTGAAGAGCCAACTTTTGTAAATAAATCTATCGAGAAAAGTTTCACCAATCGTGTTTCTGTCTATAATTTATCTAGATTATATCCTAAAGTTATCTTTGTCATAAAAAACAAAACTGTATGTTTTGCGGTTATTGAGAAAAAACGATTCTGCATTCATCAAAAACATTTATTTTTTTTACTCGTCTTAATTTCAATTTATATCGCTTAGCAATTCAATAACAATACGCCAAATAACGTGTTGCATAACTTACTTTTCTCCGAAAAACGTTACGATTCGCCAAAAAATAATGTGTAAGGTTTCGCCGAACGATGTTTTGCTAAGTCACGTTTCTATGTATTACTTTTCGACGAATAATCAGTCATTCAATTTCACGGTCACCTTTTGCTGAGCTAATGGTCAACAAGTTATTGGCTTTAAAGACGTCGGCCGCGGCTATTTTAAGGAAAACATCGTGAGGAAACTATAGTATTATAAGTAGAGATGGGCTTGCAACCTGTCAACTATGGAATGCTAACTAGGTACTGTACATTTTGGGGCACGTGCCAAATGTTGACGTTCCTCGGACATCTTCTAGTATCTGAGCGCTTGGAGATCTGAGATTGGATTACAGTCGTGATCATATTTCATTTGACCGACAGATTATTCGATGAAACTAAGTTTTGACAAATAGTAATAATATGAAAAAAAAAAAAAAAAAATTATTTTAGTATTTGTTGTTATAGCGGCAACATAAATACATAATCTGTAAAAAATTCAACTGTCTACCTATCACGGTTCATGAGATACAGCCTTGTGACAGACAGATGGATGGACAGACCAACAGACGAACAGACAGACGGACAGCGAAGTTTTAGTAATATGGACCCGATTTTACCCTTTGGGTACTAAACCCTAAAATTATACGATTAATTTCCTACTTCACGCTTTTCTAGACAAATTATACCTAAGTATATCATAAACTCATCGTGTCCAGTTCATCTAAGTAATTAATCTCATGTTTGTCCGTTGCAGATCAATTTGAACACAAGTGCAAAGTTAGCACAAATCATGATTGATTTAGGTTTACTAATGCATGCTCTTCAACAATTGAAACGATAATTATAATCTGCAATTTTGACAACTAATCCTACAATATAATAATGACGATCTTGAATACAGTCGGTATATTATATCTATACCTATCTATGTATACACTTACCTACTTATGTACCTTTCACAAATGTTTAGTTCAGTTCAGTTATTTATTCATGAACAATCATACAATCGTTTCTTAAATATTTAGGTACATAATAATAAAAGATAAATTACAATAATAAAAACAGCAATTTAAATAATAATAATAAAAAATATAAAAAAGAAAAAAAAAAAAAATTTCATTTACTTACCTACATAAAATCGTCCACAGAGTAGAAACACCCTTTCAACATAAGCTTTTTAAGTATTGATTTAAATAATTTTTGTTTATTAAATTGATTTTTATAATTTTCAAGTCCATTGGTAGTGAGTTAAATAATTTGACAGCCTGGTTGTTGTCCTACCCTAGCTCATGAAAATCAAAATCATAATCAAAATAGCATTTATTCATTAAAATCACTTGGATCATTTAGAATCGTCAAATTTGGTTAAGTTTAATGCCTGCATGTTCAAGCCATATTATATATTTATACCTACTAGCTTTTACCCGCGACTTTGTCCGCGTAGATTCAGGTATAAGATTTTTGACGACTTTATCGTAAAAAATGGAAATTGAAATCAAAAGAACATTTTGGGAAAAAAAAGTAGCCTGTATCTGACCCAAGGCTTTAAACGATCCCTATAGTAAATTTCAGTACAATCGGTCTAGCGGTTTGACCGTGATAACGTCACAGACAGACAGACAGATACATTTACTTTCAGTAACTCTATCTATTTATCTGTCTGTCTGTCATTTATAATATTAGTGTAGATTTGTACAACAAGAAAGCAACCGATCACCTAACTAAACCATACTAGGTAAACCTAAACCTACTTAGTATGCAAGTCAGCTTTATCTACTGGAGAAACACGGTCAAGTCGTTCACAGATCACTGTATGGAGCTGACCAAACAGTATGTACAGTAGTATTACAACAAATATTGCAAGTGCAACAAACATTTTCAATCAGACTAACAAACTTGGTAGGTGAGTCACATTCCGTGACCATGCACTGTTAAAATCTAAGTTAAGTAGTCAAGGCGGACTTTGCCGAGCCAAGACAAACACAACACAAACTCTACCCAAGGTGCGGCAGGATCTACCTACAAGTAGATAGGAAGCCCACTGTATAATCTAAACCTAATGTCGAATTCTACTCATACAACTTGGCCGCCATGAACTTAATTTAGCGTATCCTATCCTAATAATATTATAAAGGCGAAAGTTTGTGAGTTTGTATATATGTTTGTACCCTAATCAAACCTAAACGACCAAACTGATTAAAATGAAATTTGTTGTAGATTGTAGATAAAAATCAGATAAACAGAAGGGGGAACTTATAATCCGAAAAATAGCCACTAAATATGGCGCTGTTGTGCAAAAAATTTGATCATCTCAACATAGTAATACATAATTATATGTATTACTTACATACAGGTTCTCAAATGAAAAATGTTTTGAAAGTTACTGGAATTAAACTTTGACATTACTTTGTTTTGTTAAAAGAGATTTCTGTGGCTAGCATGAGCAACTATTGTATCGACAACGCATCGTCCAAACGTCAAAACTGACACTTTTTGTATAGTAAAAGCATTGATTTAGTTCCTATATCCTAAATCAATGAGTAAAAGTGTCAGTTTTGATTATGGAACGTGGTATAGTTATTATTTAAAAACGTAAGTCATACTGCTAAAAGTGAACTCCTAGACTATCCAGGTCTAGTCCTAGGTGTACTGAAATGTACAAGTTAGTTTAGTATTAAAGGTGTGTTTCGTGAAACCATTAGGTGATTGTCCGCCGCACTTTACTAACAATTTACAAATTGCCTGGTGAGTTGTCCATAAAACTAAGCATGTCTAGTCTATGTTACACTGTTGTTGTAGATACTTATGTATCTAGGTTAATAACTTAAACTTAATATTATAAATGCGATGAAAATAAAAAATATTTTGATTTTCACGATTTCCAATATTTTACAATAAATTCGGCAAGAATAGTTTTTTTTTAATCTACGCAGGCGAAGTCGCGGTTAAAAGCATAAATCTACAAACATTATAATAAGAAGGCGTCATATCTCTTGTGCCATTATGACTGTGGTCTGGAACTTACATAATAAAATAAATAAATATTGGTGGACATTTCACACAACGCCATCTACCCCCAAACTGAGCAAAACATGTACCATGGGAACCAGATTACATACATTTTGTTGTAAATACATAAGTACTTATTATACATATTAACACCCAGACACAACAAACATCTATGTTCATTAAACAAATGTTTTATCCAAAGTAGGGATCGAACCCACAACCTACAGCGCAGAAGGCAGAGTTACTACCATCTGAGCTGTGAGTCAGTCAAGCAATGATGAAGAGCATCCGAACTTCTCGCAATTCTAGTAATACATCGTGGTAATTGGTCGTATTTCTATTTAAAACTAGCTAACCCGGCGAACTTTGTATCGCTTTAGAATTAACAAATGTTGTGTTAATTTCCCGTTCCCGTTCCCGTTATAAAAAGTATCCTATGTCCGTCTCCTGGTTCTAAGCTACCTCCCACCAATTTTCAGCTAAATCGGTTCAGCCGTTCTTGAGTTGTAAATAGTGTAACTAACACGACTTTCTTTTATATATATAGATAGGTAATACCGAAATCAGATACCTAATTTACTTGGGAAACTCGAGCATAATGATAAAACTTTAGCTATAAATGTAGTTCGAGTAATTAAATTGTCCGCACAGACAGGCACAGTGTCAGGAGCGTTCATTTATGTGCATAGTTTAAACTCACTCTTCCATCAAGCACGCAACCTGCGTTGTAATTGAAAAACCAGCTAAGTGTGAGTCGGACTCGCGCACGAAGGGTTCTGTACTATTATCTATAAAAAACGGCAAATAATCACGTTTGTTGTATGGGAGCCTCACTTAAATATTTATTTTATTCTGTTTTTAGTATTTGCATTTGTTTTTATAACAATAACTGCAACAGAAATACATCATCTTGTGAAAATTTCAACTGTCTAGCTATCATGGTTCATGAGATTCAGCCATGTGACAGACAGAGGGACAGCGAAGTCTTAGTAATAGGGTCTCGTTTTTACCCTTTGGGTACGGAACCCTAATATATAATATAGCCTGCTACAATATTAGTGATTCAATCAGTATTCGTTCTATCGTTCATCAGTTCGTTCTTTAATTTAACGTAATAACTAAATGAACGAACGAACTTTATGAATTTTTATTTTATAAAACATGCTGATGGATTGAGCTTGAGGTATTTTGCTTGCCAGACGTCAACCCTCTTTCGGAATTATCTTTCAAACTATCGTGATTAGTACTCATCTTATCTTTCTTCAAATTTCGCGTCACGTTGTCCGCGATGGACTCCTAAACTACTTAACCGATTTTAATCAAACTTTGCACACCGTGTGCAGTTTGATCCAACTTGAAAGATACTTGAAGAATATTGATAGTTGTAACCCTTTCTTCAAGAACTGTAGGATCTTGACTCTCACCTGCATGTATATTAGGGAAATTTGTATATTTGTAAAATCACATCCAAACTACTTTAAAAAACGTAGCGATGTGATTACTCGGCGAAAAAGGCCTAAATTTAAAAATTTGCTCTACAACCACCAGTGCCATAAAGATATTTATAACAGAAATATTTATAACATGTGCACATCACAATCTACAATAAATTACCGGAAGAATTAAAAGAACTAAATGGAAATATATTTAGGAAAAAGTTGAGCGGTTGGCTAATTGAAGAATGTTTTTACAGTGTGAAATAGTATTTGGAAAATTGAATTGTAACATATTACCTAATGACTAATACTTAATTCTAATTATGTGACTCATAAAAACATTTGCACGCCTGCGTGCAGGCTGAATACAATCTACCATAATAGTTTTAAGATGTGACATGTAAAATAATGTTGTATTCTTGCAAATAAATGATTTGATTTGATTTGATTTAATAGGTCAATTTATAGTCGCGATATCTGTTGACACAGCAACGCGTGGCCGAGTCTACTAGTAACTATTATTTTTTGTAAAGAAAGGAACTTGTGCCCATTAAAATAACAATTTCATGTTCAGTTACTGAAAAGTCCAAACTGTATATTCAGTTTTCAGTAACCTCTTTTAATTAACGAAACGTTGTTCGAAAATATAAAAGCTTAAAAAAACCTAACGTTGAAATAATTACCTGCACAATGACTTCTGGATATGCATCAGTCAGTTCCCAATTTACATTCATTCATCCAGTTAAAATATATTGCATAAATATTGTAAAATAAAATGTAACAGCTATAAAACACGAAATAAACTGAAAGTTGGCTACATACAAGTTATTTAATATTGATTTATCTGAGTTCATAAATTACTCTGCTAATCTCTCTTACTGCTGCTTTTTGAATTTTTGCTGAAGCTCTTTAGGTATTTTTTTTATTGTTGTACGTACTTGAGTAGAGTACTTCATCAAAACGAAAAAACTCGTGCTAATCTTTTTAAATGATTGGATTAATTCTCTCTTAACTATATAAAAAAAAACAAAGAGTTAATAAGTTAACTCTTTGTTAAAGTAAATATTGCTATAAAAGTTTTTGTAAAATGATTGAACGACATTCATGGAAATAGACGTAGAATATAATGTTTCCAAGAATAAAGTTATTAGATTGGACCTAGCTGACGTCGACTAGAATGCTAAGATCCTCTTCAGTCAAGTTCCTTTGTAACCAGAAACATGATTTTCTGCTATTCACTTTGTAACTGTACGTAATGACAATCAGTTAGGTGAATAGGTTTTATATATTATGTAACTAGCTGCCTTTTTTTTTTTTTTTTTTTTTGCTTTACGGGCGGTAAAAATCTGCAACCAGATACCTATTTTGTCCAGGGGCGACAAACTAGGTTATGTGAGGTTGTCGAGCACTCTGCACTCGACGACTCACTAAAAACGCCCGATGGCCAGCCTCGATGCATGTCGAGGGGCTCCGGGATCTCCATACGGAACGCACCGGTGCCCCTCTCGCATCGTTGCTAGGAGCATCGTCCCGGGAATGACACCCACTGCCACGCCCGGTCCCGCGCACTACGTACGCGGAGCTCACGACAGCACTTAACTTAAGTGCCATCGCCCTCCCGGGGTCCACAAGCGAGCAGCCGAAGCCCCCACTTCAGCCACTCACGGACCCAAACAGCAGAGTCGGCAACGCCGAACTCCGCTCCACGACTGGTGGCAAGGCCAAAAGCCAGAACGGCCACCAGTCCCCATCCCGTGTAGGGGCAGGCACCCGCTGTCGCCTCCCCTCCATCCCAGAGTGGGATCAAAAAAGATCCCACTCGGCGGCCTCCAAATCACATGATCGCCAGGAGGAGGAGGAGGAGAGTTGCGGAGACGGTGCGTACACCGTCCCATCACTCTCAGATCTCCTGCCGCTGGTAATTTTTTACTGATGTGTTCTTCCTCTCCATTCCCGTCTTGCATCCATCACCTCACATTCCTATCCCTTTCATTCTCCGCCAAAGAGATGACGACTCGTCGATCAAGTGGTGGGTTGACACACACTGATCGACGCATCGTCACCCTTGGCAGACCTTCCGACCTTCATCAACCATTCCCTTCCATACGGAGGCCTATAAGAGGCCTCACTACCTTCCTAATAACTGGCAGCTAGGCAAGTGCATCGCCCAAAACCACGATGAAGTCACCAAGCCGCCAGTCTGTGCCCCGTCGCGGGGGCCCCTCCCTGGGTGGGATCAGCCGTGTTCTAATCCCACCCACTTGGTTGGCCTCTCTCCCTACTAATCGTGCAATTGGTGCCAAGGCAAGTCGATCATGTGCGCGAAGACCACGATCAAGTCGCCAAGACACCTACCCGACTTTCAGGAAGAGCACCCATCCCTCATCTTCTAACATCCATCATCTTGCCTAACCCTGGACGCTGGCAATAGAGCACCCCCTCTATTCCCTACTCGGTTGGCTGTTGCTCACCGAGCACGTCCTGCTTCATCCACTGCGCCCTTTGCTAATCAAAGGGACGCGCGGAGAAGCTTTCCCCGCCCCCCACCTCCCTATCTTCGTGTTTTGTCCGCGCCGGTGTGCAACAACACACCGGTTACCGGTACCGAACTCGGTACCGGCTACCCCTATCCACAGCCCGGGGACGCGCCACGTCGCAGTATCACCTCTGCGCCTGTAGGAACTCCATTCCTAGAGGTTCGTGGATGTAACTAGCTGCCTACCCCGACTTCGCACGGGTGTAATAAGGATTCTATGGCTAGTTTTTTTATACCTCGAAGTTTTCATACGGATCCCTAACGTATTCTATCGCCTTTGTTCATTAGGGAAAATGTAGGATTCTAAAGTTAAAATAATTTTTGAAATCGGTCTAGTAGTTTCGGAGCCTATTCAATGCAAACAAACAAACAAACAATCAAATCTTTCCTCTTTATAATATTAGTAATAGTAAAGATGACTAACTGACTGACTCAAGAAAAAAGTCATAAGGTTTCGATGTAATCACAAGGATCCCTTCTAAACGTCTTAGGAGCTAAGTGAAGCTACCCTCTACGAAGAATCAGGAGGCAACAAACACGGCTTAAACTTACATAATATAGACACACACAATTCTAAAAAGGTTTAAAATTACCTACTATGAATTCAATATCCCGCACACAGCTTACATAAAAAAGCTAAGTTATTCATACTTTATGGGATATATATATACTTAATAACAAAAAAAATAGGAACACCACTATAATCCCCAGGTCTCCAGGCGTTCAGATCTTTGAAGATATCTAAAGGGATTAGTCATGCTCACATTTTGCAGCAGTTAGCATTTCATACGTGACAGGATGCAAACCCATCGCCGCTTATAACAATCTTCACGATGTTTTTCTATGTTTTGACACAGAAAAAGTAAAGTTATTAATGTTTTAGAGGATAAATTGGTTACTTAAAACATTAAAGTGAGAATGTATTGCTTCTGCTTACATGCGCAGAAAAATGTCCCCAAATTGTGAGCACCCGCCTCACACCCGTTGCGTACAACTAACGTTGACATACTATGCATTGGAGTAGATATCCCTAATATGCGGTCTTTGACATCACAATTTATTTATTTATGTCTGTCTCAACAGACGTTGTCAAGTCTAAATTTCAATAATTCAATTATATTTTTTTTATAACATTTTTTTCACTATAAACCTTTGCCCTGGTAATTAAAAACAACAAAAAAAATATCATCCAAATCAGTCAAGTCGTTTCTGAGTTTTA
The DNA here is from genome assembly GCA_912999785.1 of Hydriomena furcata. Classification (NCBI taxonomy): domain Eukaryota; kingdom Metazoa; phylum Arthropoda; class Insecta; order Lepidoptera; family Geometridae; genus Hydriomena; species Hydriomena furcata. The sequence goes on along the minus strand of OU538822.1, from coordinate 10,261,064 downwards.
GTGACATTAACAACAGCAATTCATTTTTAGGGTTCCGTACCCAAAGGGTAAAATCGGAACCCTATTACTAAGACTTCGCTGTCCGTCTGTCCGTCTGTCCGTCTGTCCGTCTGTCTGTCTGTCACAGGGCTGTATCTCATGAACCATGATAGCTAGACAGTTGAAATTTTCACAGATTATGTATTTCTATTGCTGCTCGAACAACAAATACTAAAAACAGAATAAAATAAATATTTAAGGGGGGCTCCCATACAACAAACTTGATTTTTGCATTCCAGCGCCATCTAGTTTCATTTGATGTTACTACGTATTATAGGTACTTTTCGCGGTATCATGAGAGATCATATGAAAGAGGTTTGCGATTCCGCTGGCAGGTGGCGCTATTTTACCACTATCAGTAAAGTAAGTCGATAAATAGGTGGTACTTCACATGATCGAATAAAAAGTTTGAAATTGAATTATTGAATTCATGTAGTTAGGTAAATAGGTACCTAGGTAGATATTATTAATTTCAAATTAATTTCGAGTTCGAATCCTGGCCGTGCATCAATGGATATTTCTGTTCGAAAAATGTACCTATATGCGCGTTACACGTGTTTATAACAGTGAAGGAAAACATCGTGAGGAAACCTGTTAGTATTCTTGAAAGCGGCGACGGGCTTGCAACCTGTCACGTGTGGAATGCTAACTACGTAGTTAGGTAAATAGGTAGGTTACGAGATATTATGAATTATTTTTTGTTTCTAGGGTTCCGTACCTAAAGGGTAAAAAACGGGACTACTAAGACACCGCTGTCCGTCTGTCTGTTACCAGGCTGTATCTCGTGAACCGTGATAGCTAGACAGTTGAAATTTTCACAGATGATGTATTTCTCTAAAAACAGCATAAAATAAATATTTAAGTGAGACTCCCGTACAACAAACGTGATTTTTTGCCGTTTTGATAATAGTACGGAACCCTTCGTGCGCGAGTTCGACTCGCACTTGTTTAAGTGTCATGTCTTTTACCTGGTAATCCGATTTGGATGTTTTTATTAATAAAAGAAGATAAAAAGAAAAAAGAAGACCCGATAAGATGATTAAAATGGACTGCCAACGTTCTGACACAAAAACCAACGGGCAATCACAATATTGAAAGTTTTACGAACTACGAGTAGTAATGAGATCAAAATAAACAGCTAGTGTTTGAAAGTGAGATGTGTGTGTGTTTTATTCGAGTAGAACCAATACATTTTATTTTTATTTAACTTCTAGTTAGCTTGAATAAATAAATTATACCTCCAGTCACTATTTGCACTCTAAGCTATTGAATGTTTTAATTTTAAAAGCTATGCCGTTATTTTCTTAATTATAGTAGTTTTTAGTAATTTGTAGTCATACCAACAATCAGACAAGCAATACATGTAGAAAAAAATCTGTTTATTTTATTTGAGTTCTCGACGCGACTATACGGCATTAATATAATTATAATATATCATAATACAGCTCTATTGTAGATTCGTTGGGTCTCCAAATCCGGTTCCAACTTAATTTTGATAACATCATTTGAATGTCTATACGCTATAACATCAATGGCACAAAGGCTACGTAAATCAGCCTCGACAGACGCTTGTTTTGAAAGGCACGCGATTTGTCACAACAAATTATAGAAACGCCTTGCCGGTACGCGTGTTGAAAAGGGTGTCTTTTTTGGTATGCTCTTAACCGCGCTCAAACACTAATATTTATGGCAATACTTACCTACTTTGTCTTTCTAGTCTTGTTAAATAAAATGAAATAGAATCACGACTGTAATACCCAATTAAGGTAGACATCCTCTAGATCTCCAGGCACTCAGATACTTGAAGATGTCTAAAGGTTGTTCAGTTACATTTAGATATGCCTACATTTTGCAGTGAAGGAAAACATCGTGAGGAAAAGTTAGTATTATTATAATTGGCGACGAGCTTGCAACGTGTCACGCATGTAATATCCATGGGGAAAAATAAAGAAATCCAAGCCATGTAGGCGAGATGATTGGCAGTTCAAAGTTCAATAGGTGATACACATAGATCGTGGAAAAATGTGTGCCAAAAAGAGTAATGGTAACTCCTACTTTCGCTTATAACTTAACCCACGGGAATATTTCATAGCCAGAACTAAGCTAGGAAATAGTTTATAGTTTCAAAATATTATATGACCAGTATATTTTTGGTATAGCCATCCAGCGAGACAATGCTGACAGTATGTTAGGGTCGCTTCGGATCCCTGGGAACTGGATCAGTTGGGCAACTTGTCGACCGTTTGCTTTCCTTTTTATACATTTAGCTCAACTTTTTCTTGATTATTTTGTAAATATTATGTTAAAGAGGTCTTCTCTAGTTTATTTGGAAAGTGTTCGTGGCAAAGTTAAGCAACCTACAACGCAGTCGAAAAATGGATTGGTGACCGCTAGTGGTATCAACCAGCTTAGTGCTTTTGTGCTTCGGAGAGCTTAAGATGTTGGTCATGGCTTTAAAAAGTCGTTAAGCTATAACAGAGGAATATGGGCGGCCTGAAAACTCCGTCACGAGAGTTGACCACTAGCTTATTATATAGTTACTAGCAGACCCGCAACAGACGTTATCCTGTCCAAATTTCAATAATCGCATAGAGTAACGCGTGTTGCTACGACGACTGATGCCAGATTTTTTCCCACCAGCGCCATCTATACCAAAATCATCTCTTATGCGTTTTTTAACATTTTGGGGAGGTTTTTCGTATTTTAAAGTAGTTTATGTTTTATTCGGGCGTTATATCTAGATCTATAGCCAATTTCATCTTAATCCGTTTGGTCGTTTAGACCTGATTGACTTTCAAACATACAAACATCCTCACAAACTTTTGCATTTATAATATTATTAGGATTTTAAATATTATTTATTATTATAGCCATTTATTCTCCGTTTAAAAGTTACATTAAATACATTTAATTAAATATACCTACAAATTACTAATTATTCTTAACTTATATTGTTATTATTTAATTTATTTTACTATGGAGATGCCCATTTTTGAGCAAAGGCCTCCCCCGCCATTTTCAATAGAATGTGTATTTTTATCTTTTTTGCTTCTTGCTATGTACAGGATGGGGGGTTTTGGTCTATTCTTCCCATGGGGACCAGCCATATTGGGAGAGGGTTTTCTGATTTCATAGTTTGCTTTCATGGTTTGTGAAGAGGCGGGGCCAGTCGCTACGATTTTTTGTTGTCCTCTTAGTTGTTATTTTTTGTTCTGTAATTCATTTTCAGTACATTTATGGGTGATATCATCCTCCAGCCCCTGCCAATTTCCTCTTTCTTTAGCCATTCTTGTCCAAGTAGCGCCTGCTGTGCGCTGTGCCCGGATTTTTAATATACATACTGTTAAATATCACGTTTTAATTTGTATTGCTGTCGTTTCGAGACAATTTATATAAACTTATATGAATAAATATTAGATGCAATGCAAATCGGTTAATTATTTTCATTATAATGTATAGATGAGCTTATCTGAACTTAGATATCTTCAATGATAGCATAATTGTGTTTAAATGTAAAGTGCTGGAACATTTCCAGCAAGAACCTGATTTATAGTGTTATAATTAAATTTTATTTTTATAAAGTCTATAATTATAGTTTACTAGCTGCTCGCCCCGGCTTCGCACGGGTAGTACCTGAATAAAAAGTCTACCGATTTTGTGCAAACTTCACATAAACCATCTACTAAATAGTCCGAACAAAGCCTAAACAATTGGTTTGGATAGGTGAGCCCGTTCTTGAGTTAAAAAATTACAACAAAAAGTGGCATTGATTTTTATAGTTTATATATAAAATAAATATTATATTAATGTAAGTAAAACCTAATTAAGAATTTTTTGATCTCTTTAGTAGTTAATTTTGTCAACGTGATCGCCTGTAATTGGCTTTTGTATCGGAATTATTCACATACTACGTACCCTTAAACATTTAAAGATATATAAAGGATGTTGGCAGTCCATTCTAATAAATAAATAAATTTACTTATGGGTCAGGTTCGGAATAAGCTATCATTTTTCCCGGACGTAAAATGATTCCGCTGTTGGATCTAGCAATAATAATGAAATTGAGGTTATTACCGAGTTCGTCAGCCGCTTTTGTGAATGATGAATGTATTATTCGCTGCATTGCGCGTACGGATTTGTTACAATCCTATGAATATTGTACGTGTAAATGTGAAAGTTTGTATGTTTGGTATATTTATTCTAGAATTTATTCTAATCGAAAACTAACTCGTGTTAAAGCGTGTCTCAAAGGGAGATATATTTTAATGTATCCTACTATCCTACTTCACTACATAGTATAAAGCAAAGTCGCTTTCCGCTTCCCGCGTCTGTATGTATGTCTGTATGTATGTTTGCTTATATCTTTAAAACTACACAACGGATTTTGATGCGGTTTTTTTTAATAGATAGAGTGATTCAGGAGGAAGGTTTATATGTATTAGAGAACCACTGATAATTTTAAGATTTCAAATCAGCGCGACTTTTTATTTTATTTTAAATGCTGTTAACGAGTATACAAAGACATTCTGTAATATATTTTGGTATCAGCTTTGCACCCGTGCGAAGCCGGGGCGGGTCGCTAGTAATATTATAAATGTGTGTGTTTGTTACTCTTTCACGCAAAAACTATTGAACGGATTATAATGAAACTTAACAGTAAAATAGCTTTTACATCAGAATACGCTACTTTTTATCCAGGAACCACCCGTGCGAAGCCGGAGCGAGCAGCTAGTATTTTCATAAGTATTAAATTTCGTAATGATCTTCACAATCCTTCTCTATTAAAAGGTACCTACTTTGTGCCTTCGCTTTTTTTTGGATGTTATTATCTTCACTCAATAACTAGGCATAGCACAGCACGTGTATTCCACCATCGAGTTGTATAATGGTAATAATTAGTAACTAATTTGGTAATTAATGCCCATTACACACTCGATGCACTGCCAATGGGGATTACTGGACTTTTTGTCCAGAAATCCCTATTGATGGGGATAGTGGGTATGGGCATTTCTGGACTAACCTGTACACTTGCTTACGTTTGCTCCAATGTCATTATGAACCATCTGTTTAGTTACCTAATGTTCTTTCAGAGAATCATCATTTTTTCTCTTTTTTCCACATTATGTGGCGTCGGCACAATATGTTGACAATAATGTTGCGAAAGGATTTGACTTATGTTTTACAACCGGCCGCCTACCTGACATCAATCCTCTTTGGGGATTCTTTCAGAGAATAATGCAGATATTTTTGTTTAGCAATCTATTGAAACTAATAGAATTTGCACAGGTAGGTAATTTTAGAAAATATATATTATTATACGAATATAATTATTATTATAGGTTATTACTTAGTACTCATACTATTTACACCAATTTTGAGCTCGGTGGTTGTATAAGTGCTTATAACATCGCTTTGATTCTGCCGTTAGAACTGTCACTGAATAAATATTTGTGGTTTAATCACACCCGAGCAACTGAAATGATTTAAATGAAACTTTGAATATATAATATTAGTTCGTGACCTGAAATAACTTTTAGGTACTTATACTACTGCCTATATACTACGGTACTATTCAGGCAACACGTATTCATATTCATTTGTTTATTCTTTTGAATAGATTTGAATGGCTGAGTGGGAGGTACCTCGACTTTCGTTGTGGGTTTGAATCCCGGCATGCATCAATGAATTTTTCTGTTCGAAAAAATTATATGCGCACCAAAACACGTGCTTAAAATGGTGAAGGAAAACATCGTGAGGAAACTAATTAGTGTTCTGAAACTACAAAATGTAGGCATGTGCCAAATATAATGTTTGGATGTGCCTCTGACTACCCCCACTAGACATCTTCAAAGGATCTAAGTGTCTGGAGATCTGAGAGGATATCTACCGTACTTGGGGATTACAGTCGTGATCCTTTTTATTTTATTTTATTATTTTTTTATAAATACTACTGCCTATACCTATCCAGGCAACACATATTTTTGATGACAAGCTTTTGTAAAATAATTTAAACCATCGAGCACCAGCGCGCTATCACCTGTCACATCATATAACATTGACAAGTATGCAAAGTTTTTAATCAATCTAAGTATTTACTAAGGAGTTCTATTGTGAGTATCTGTTGAATAGCTCCTGACTCCATCATCAGATCACCTTATTGTCACCATATTATTGTATTGTCAGCAAACTTACATAAGTATGCGAAATTTCGGCTCAATCGGTTGGAGATAACTGCTTTAAAATTGAGTTACAAGATTCCACCTTAACAAACATAGTTACATACATAATATAAAATTATGTAATATAAATTAGCCGGTAGTGGTTGTGGTAATTAGCCGTATTTAAAGTTTAAAGCGGTTGTATTTCTAGGAATATCATAATATTTTTGTAATAATAATAAATTGACACCCAATAATAGTATCAGAAACTACGAGTATTATGGTGCCAAAGCATAGGTGTGTACGTATGTCTGTTAACTAAAATGATGAAGTACCAGGGTGACAGGGTGATAGGAGCATGGCTAATCGAGATCAAAACCAAAAGGCCGGAACCATCGAACCGTAAACCTTCACATTTTTTGTAACATTTTCTTTCGTAAACACGAAGCATCATAAGCCGACGCTAACACTTTCCGTAACTCTAAATCCAAGGCAAAAAGTTGGGCTCGACGCGACGGAGACAAATCGCTCCCCGTATTTACCACAACTGTTATTTTTACACGTTCACAACTTTGTTGGTAACTAGGTTAGTAGGTACTTACATTATTTGTTTTAGACAAGAAACGTGTTATATAAAGTTGGAAATTTACACAGTAGTTTAACTAGATATTGCTTATAGAATTACTTATATAAGTTTGATATCCAATTTTAAGGCGCTCCCAGTCGACGATTGTTTTTGTTCGAAACGAAAAAATAATTACTTGTGAACAAGCCACATCTCCTATTTTATAATGTATAGTATATGTGAATAAAGATGTACCCATCTTTAATCACTTCGATAAATAATCCTACCGACCGCTGCAATGACGACAAACACACGTCGGCGCGTGGTCCGCCTTAGCTTTTCGAATAAATTAATGATATAAATTATGTATAATTACTTATCAAAAATCTATTCTAATAGAAATCTAGATCTACATATTACCTATCTTTAACAATAAATCACAAGTTGATTTTAATAGTAGGTATATAAAATATTTCGATCGTAAATTCTAAAACGTATCATTTTGAAATAATATCTTTATCGTGAAAAGTTTCTCTATTATGTTTTCAGCTTAATAAAAATGTAGGTAGGAACCTGAAGTAATATACTTATAAAAATAGGAGATGCGGCTTGTTCAGAAGTATTTCTTTTTTCGTTTCGAAAAAGAGCATTCAGCGACTGGGAGCCCCTTAAGACGACGATTCTTAAAACACGCTACTTTCAAAGTATGCCAGCTAAAGCTATGCTCTTTTTTTCTCTTTCCCTCTCGCTTCTCTTTCTCTCTCTCTCTTTTATCGCATTTCGCAGGTTTATTGACAGTTATTTGCTATTTAGCTTAGTCTCGGTTCAGTTTGAGTTTAGTTTCGGCTTAAAAACAAGTTCCTTATTGTTAAATCTAAATATATATAACTGTTGCGTTACTGACTGACTGATGGACTGATCTGTCTTAGAAACTTGAAATTTGCAGAGTATATCTTTTTGGTACACTAAAATAATTCCCGGAAATCAATCCCTAAGGGTGTGGGTTGGAGGAAGAGTTGAAGTCTGTTTGAAAATAACTTTTCGTGTACGAAGGCGCGAGGGTTCCCACTAGTCTATAAATATAAAAATGAATGTCTGTCTGTATGTCCTTCATAGAATCGTAAACCTATGCAGTTGATCATGTGATGATCTTTAGCAAAGTTGTTGTGCATGAGCCCACGAAGGTTTCTGTGTTGGTGGCGTAGCAACGCGCGCAGGGTACAGCTCGTTATCTTATAAAATCAACATCAAAGTACTCGTAATTTCCATTAAGTAGGTATTGAAGATCATGATTGCGCTACCAAAGTAAAAGTTATAACTTTAAGACTGAAATAAGCCCCCAATCACAATTTCATTGTATGGAATAAACCTTATTTAAAAGATTTTCCTCTCGTTTTACTGAGATTGGTTTTGAGTTTGTTTGACACAATTTCCTATACTTCCATTATTTTTAACATCCTATTCAGTGTTGCTTATTGGAACGAAGCATCTACCAAGTGTTATGACAGAATACCTAATTATGTCAAAGGGTTTTAAAGGTTAATTTAGAAAAACGGGCCATGAGTGTGTCCTGTCACGCACAATGTTGGGTTTAGTAGTTTACATAGCTAACATTATATGTATATAAGTAATTTTCAATGGTATTTGTACTACATTTTTATTAATACTTCACCAAGTCCATTTTATAAGTTGGTCGACTATTACGTCTATTACTCGTAAACTTGTAAGGCCTACTTAAACGTGATAGTTTTCCTTTTAAGTTGTTTATATGTACTACTACCGTTTTTGGCGCCTTCAAACCCAACAGTTTACATTTTAGGGGGGGGGACACTCGTTTCTAGCAAAAATTTGCACTTTAAAGCTTAATATTTCACAAAAGAATCTCTTAATCGAAAAGTGGTTTTGACAAACCAGCAATACTTTTTAAAGACCTATCTAATGTTAACCCACACCATGGGGTACGTGAGAAAAAAATAACATCCCCACTTTACATGTCCCCTACATGTAACCTTAAAAAAATTGTTTTTAATTTTTTTTCTACCACTTTGTTAACATTACTAATATGTATATTCATGTGAAATTACAGCTTTCTAGCACTGATTATCTCTGAGCTAAGCTGCGGACAGACGGACGGACATGGCGAAACTATAAGGGTTTCTTGTAGACCTAAAACCCTAAAAACGATCAATACATTTTCGGTGAATACAATACAAAAATACATGGGTAAGTACAGTGATATTTTTTGCGTATTGTACATTCCTTGTACCTTGTACAATTTTTGTTTTCTTACCGAAATTATTAGGTTCCTACATTTTTATTGCGTAATCACATAGCATTTCTTCCACATGTAGAGCACAAAAAAATATTTTCTGATCAGGACGACAAAATGACGACACGGCACTTTTATGCCTCCTAATTGAAGGAGAAGATTGATCGAATATGGAAATAGGGGCCTCTTCGGTGAGTAGTCTTTTATTGACTTCATTTCGTTTCGAATTGAATTTTCCATACGGCTCTTGTGCTTTGACGTTTTTTACAACAAAAGCAGCATTGATGAGATGAACGCTTGAAGGTTTATTTTTAACTTATTTCTTACTCGAACACAATTTGGATCTTATATCGAAAAACACAAACTTGCGAATTATTTCTGGGTTGATATTACTTGTAGCACATTTGTATAGTTTTTTAGGGTTCCGTACCAAAAGGGTAAAAGCAGCCCTATTACTAAGACTTTGCTGTCCGTCTGGCCATCTGTCTGTCACAAGGCTGTATCTGATGAACAGTGATAGTTAGAATGATAGCTAGTATTTATGTTGCCGCTATAACAACAAATACTAAAAACAGAATAAAATAAATATTTAAGTGGGGCCAAACAATATACAACAAACGTGATTTTTTTGCCGTTTTTGTAGATAATGGTATGGAACCACTCATGCGCTAGTACGAAAAGGCTAGTTTTTTTTTTAATTTGAATCTCTTGCAGGTTTTATACTACCGAAAGATCAATTAAAGTCAATGCACTAACGACCTTAAAAATTGTGTAATTTTTTTATATAAAATAATGACGTACTTATTTGTATTTTTATAGGAAGAAAGTCTACCATAAAACACATAGCGGTTTGCTAGATTTAATAAATAATGTTAAACTGCCTCCAAGGTACAAAACCTGGTTTATCTAGAAAATAAATGTTATTTTTCAATTTATTCGTACCTTGCGGGAGATTCTTACTGAATATTCATAATACTACATAAACAAATGTGGCATGAATAATTGCTGTAAAAAAATGCTAAATTGCGGAATAAAGTAAAAAGTAAGCAGTGGTGCTAACGTTATAATGGGTTCCGTGTGGAACTTTAACATTTTTAGGGTTCCCTATCTCAAAAGGAAAAACAGAACCCTTATAAGATCACTCGTGTTTCTCCTTATCTAAGCAACTACAGGGCCTTAAATTTTGAAAAAAATACAGAAAATAGTTTTTTATCTATATATTACCTTTTTATAAACCTATAAAAAGTTTGAAAGGAACCCTCGGTGCGTCGAGTTTTTTTGTGTTACAATATTTATAAGTATCTATGTATCTTCCATTCGTTATTTGGTGCCCAAACAAGCTTTGCTTCGTTTGTCGCTAGATGGCGATCTGTGAAATACCACCCACCAATATGTATTATTATACTGGTAAGTAAATACTAATGTTTGGACGTGCCCCTGACTACCGCCTCTAGGACATCAAAGGATCTGAGCGCCTGGAGATCTGAGAGGATGTCTACCGTACTTGGGGATTGCAGTCTGTTTATTTATTTTTATTTTTTTATGTAAATACATTATTTAGCTTTTAATTCCTTTGCTTTCGTATGTCGACAGCAAATGCTCATCATGTTGACCAACTTAGTCTATATTATTAATTTCTCTTATAGATTACCCAGACCCAGACCGCTTTAGTTCCACATCTGGTATCCCGATCTTATTCGTAATACTATTTAGTTATTTTTATTTTTTTTAGGTAAATATACTATTTAGCTAGTAAACGGAACAATATTCAAGCAGGTGTTTCAACATGTAAACTTAATAAACAACTAAGATTAACAAAACTACTGATAATACTAGTATATAAGTTGTTCAAAGGAGCTCTGCAATCTTGAAACTGTTTACATAAATTCGGCTGAAGGAAACTACTTGGGCGAATTATGAGCCAACTTACTTTCAAGTTACGTTCAAGTACCGCACTCATAAAATTTTAAAGACGTGTATAAGCTATAAAAAAATATTTACTAGCAACTCTGCCTTCTGCGATGTAAGTTGTGGTTCGATTCCCACCCAGGATAAACATTTGTGTGATGAACATAGATGTTTGTTCTGTTTGGGCGTTATAATGAATTATATGTATGTATTTCCAAAAAAAAATATTTATGTACTAGCCGACCCGTAACAGATGTTGTCCTGTTAAATTTAAATAATCGCATAGATTAACACACGCTGATGACGACTGACGCCAACACTGATGTCAGATTTTTTTCATACCAGCGCCATCAATACTAAAATCATCCTCCGTTTTTTAATCATTTTGGAGATGTATTTCGTATTTTAAAGTAGTCTATTCGGGCATTATATCTACATCTACAGTAAATTTCATCTTAATCCGGTCTGTCGTCTAGGAATGATTGATTTTTAAACATACAAACATCCAGACAAACTTTTGCATTTATAATATTACAAGCTAACCCGGCGAACTTCGTATCGCTTTAGAATGAACAAATGTTGTGTTAAGTTCCCTTTCCCGTTATAAAAAGTATCTTATGTCCGTCTCCTGGTTCAGGTTCATCATCAAGTTCAGGCGTTCTTGAGTTATAGATAGTGTAACTAACACGACTTTCTTTTATTTATATAGATTAGGGTATCAGTTATCTGGTTCCCGTCGGCTTTGCTAAATTTGTGTTAAGAGTTTTAGTTACTTATATTTTATTTATTTTTGTCTTAGGCACTCGTATAATATTTGAATAAGTTTCTTCATAATATGTTTGAAATCACTTTCTCACAGCATAAAAGAAGAAAAATGTTGTAAACATTATAAGCTCGATGCTTCAAAAAAACAAGGGATTTCCTCAAATTTTGCACCCAACGTTAGAGAAAGTCCAGAAATATGAATAAACGAATTACTTCAGGCAAAAGTTTTGAGTTTCATAACCAGTTTACAGGAAGGGTAGCCTGTCAGTATTACCACAGTATAAAGGTAACTGGGTCAGTCATCCATTAAAAAAAACCCGGCCAAGTTCAAGTCGGATTCGTGCACGAAGAGTTCCGTACCATTTTCTATAAAAAACGGCAAAAAATTCACGTTTGTAGTATTGGTACTTAAATATTTATTTGTTTCTGTTTCTAGTATTTTTTATTACAGCGACGACAGTCATCATCTGTGAAAATGTCTGTGAAAATGAACTGTCTGACTATCACCATTAGGATACAGAACCCTAAAAAGTATTTCGAATAAGTGTTTGTCTAGACTGCCGAGGCTAGCGCGGTGGCGACGAGACGGGCGCGAAGTATCAAACCTATGAAACGCGCCTTTGCGGCCACAGTGTAGTGATGGTCGTCGCTACGCTCGCAGTGTGGACACACGCTACAATCCGCTTATAGAGGAAGACGAATTTCGTACAATAACCCGTCATTTCTTATCTCTGTCACTTGCGCACAATTACGTTGCTGTCTCGCTCACACAAAGGCGTATGACGAGTCATTGTACGAAATTCTTTTTGCTCTGCAATCTGGCTTTAGTTTCTGCTTACTGACTAACCCCGGTAATTTATGTAGTTAATCAACTTTTCCTCAACTCATACTGAAGTCTGTGTTTGGTTGAGTGAACTTGAAATTATCTTGAGTTTATCTATCTCATAATGTCTAGTATGATATACATGGCGGAATATAAACGACTAGCTTCCGCTAGTGGCTTTGCTCGCATGTTACTTAGATAAAAGTATCCTATATGCTATTCCAGGACATAATTTATGTATAATCCAAGGTTAATCCTAATCCGTTAGTTTGTTTGGGCGTGATTGAGCCACAATCATACAAATATCCTCACAAACTATCCCTTCCGATAAAAAAAAAGAAAAAAATAGGATCACGAACTATAATCACCAAGTACGATAGACATCCTCTCAGATCTCCAGACTCTTAGATCCTTTGAAGATGTCTAGTGGATGTCTAGTCAGAGGCACGTTCAAACATTATATTCGGCACATGCCCACATTTTGCAGTAGTTAGCATTCTCTTCTAATAATAATAATTTGCGCAATCTCATATACAGAAAATGTACATAGGTGCCGTCATAGGTAGGGAGGTAATTACCTTAAAATTGTGGGTCCACCCTAACTAAGCCAGCTGACCCAACTAAGCTGCTATATTGCACAGTTGGGAAAAGTCCAGTTTTATTGAGAAACTTCGACTATGAGATGGGTTCGATGATATATCAACGCACCTTATTGAAAGTTCTCTCTCAGCATCGGCGCCGGAAGAGCGATGGTGCGGAGTGAAATTAAAAATAAAGTTTTCTCTTTTTCGCCTCTTTATAGGCAGTTCAAAAATTACTCGGAGTTGCTCGAAGTTACTTTTTGTGCTTGTGACTGTTAATAAAATGAAGGTTCACGATAAAATATTAGCCTAATAAAAAAAACATTAATTCATTTACAAGTCAAAAGTATATGTAAAGATAGTTTGAACACAGTTTGGTTTTTGTTTTTTAATTGATTTTAAAATCAGGTTTAGAAAGATGTTCTCAAATTAAGGTTGTATGTGTTATTTCATGCACACCGCCATGTTGGACCAGCTGTTACGGAGTAGACAATCGGGGTACATAAATGAGTAAGTAATATGGTTGTAAATTAGAGAAACAGTAAAAATATATATTGTTGGCTTATAATATTTATATTGAGCCTACTTAGTTCTAAAACGTAAGCTAGTTCATTTTACGTGTAAATTTGGTCAACATGTATAAAGGTGTTGACTAAAATTAAATTTTGGCTTATTTTTTGTTTATTGCACATTTCTAATTAAAAATGTCTAAAAAATTCGAAATTTAAAAACTTCCATTTTGAGATTACGCTAATTTGAACTTTAACGTAAAAGGAATAAGAGCGATCGTATTTTTACGAAGTTTTAGGACACAAAAGAATTTTCACATATTATATGTCGGGCACACGCAAACTGCGTGAGCTCAATCTTGTCATGCAATCAGTTTACTAGATGCAACGGACGTTGCAGTTCCTTTAGTAGAAGTAGTCAAGAAGAAGTTCTGCACACTTTGTCACATCTGGTAAAAGACGAAGTGTTTATTGGCGTGTCTCTTATACGAAGAGCATCGTAATAGATTACAGGGTGAAAAAACAGCCAAATTTATATATATAACAAAGTTTAGTTGCACCATTTATAACTCAAGAACGGCTGGACGAATTTTTATGATTTGTGTGTTTTTGAATTTTCTTTGTCCGAAATAGGATAATATGTATTAAAACATTGAAAAAAGTGAAGGAAGAAAAATGAAAAGCCTTGTAGCTAGTTCCGTTTACTACCACGGAACGGGAACGGGAACGGGAACTTTACACAACATTAATTTGTTAATTCTAAAGCGATACGAAGTTCGCCGGCTTCGTTAGTTATTTATAAAATATAAACTGCCTATTATAACTATAGCGGCGACGGGCTGCTGCAAAATGTGGTCATGTACCAAATGTAATGTTTGGACGTATCTCTAACCTAACCCTTTTAGACATCTTAAAAGATTTGAGCGCCTGGAGATCTGAGAGGATTTCTACCGTACTTGTGGATTACAGTCGTGGTCCTTTTTATTTATACAAATATTATTATTGATAATAACTTTTAAATATTAATTTTAAGAAACAAAGTCATAATAATAACATATTTTTTTAAGTTAATTATTTATTCATATAATGTTCTTCTGTTATACTTTCTATAAAATAACACTTGGGGCCGTACTGCAATCTCTAAAGTAAGACTAAAGCAGTGTCACTCGCGGTGCGAAAGTGACAACTCCATACGTGTTCGTATAGTTGTCTCTTTCGCTTTTAAAGTAATACTGATTTAGTCTAACTTTAGAGATTGTAGTACGACTCCTATTTCCGCTTCTGCTTCTGTTATGACACTTCAGTTGCATCACTGAATACCACCCATCGGCCGCAATCAATTGCAACGTTCACTTACTGTTAGTAATTGAAGAGAGCGGTACAAATGGAACTGCCTAGTTACTGAGCCTGGTATTAGTAGTCAAACAAGCAGTTCTGAGAGTCACAGGCGATACTAAAACATTTTTTAAATAGGAAAATGGCAGTGGAGAATTTAGACAACAGAACTTTTTAGTGATGACATGATAAACTAAATATAGACTAGCTTTTACTCGCGATTTTGTCTGCGTAGATTCATAAAATAATTTTTGCCGATTTTAACGTTGAAATTCCAGAAAATCAAAAAAATATATAAAAACGTATACTAGGTAGGTAGGTATATAGGTAGCTAACATTTTGGTTCGAGACTATAGAGAAGCACCAGCTGCCACGTTAAATTTATTTTATTTTCATTAAAACCCAAACAAAATTACCCAATAAACTCATTATTTTTGTTCATAATTCGGCGGAAACGATACCCTTGTGCTCGTACCGCAAAACGAATTGTCCCCTGGCAGTATGAATGCATGCCGGAAATTAAACTTGGCATTACGATACATAATTAAACTGTTTGTGTCGACTGATGGAATACATTTCGATGTTTTCCATTTCGTTTTAATTAGTAATGATCCTTGTTTTCAAAGTTTCTGGTAATTCATAAATACAATATAGCTATATCTCTTTATTATATTCTTTATATATATTATAACTACTACCGAAAACGAAAACTGGACCATGCATCATGGTCATTTTCGCGGCCAAGTTGCGACCATTATTGCCTTCTCTATAGTCAAAATCATTGCCAATGAAAAATATTAAAAAGCAATTTTTCGTCTTCGTAAAAAAAAAAACTTGGTTATCACAACTGTAATCCCCAGATACGGTAGACATCCTCTCAGATCTCCAGACGCAGATCTCTTAGATCCTCTGAAGATGTCTTGTGGGTTTAGTCAGAGGCACGTCCAAACATTATATTTGGCACATGCCTACATTTTGCAGTAGTTAGCATCCCATACGTGAGGTTGCAAGCCCATCACCGTTTATAAGAATACTAACTGGTTTCCTCACGATGTTTTCTTTCACCGTTTCGAGCACGTATTTTTGATGCGCATATTATAAATGTTTCAAACAGATAAATCCATTGATGCACGCCGAGATTCGAACCCACGACCTTCAGATTTAAAGTCGAGACTCGGCCAACACGGCTTTTTTTTTCACGATTTCGTAACGATACAAAAACAGTTCACATTCTTCAGGAATAAGCAAATTGGTTTCCACTATTGCCATTCGTAATGGTAAGTGTATGTCTTGTGTCGTCTGTTTTAGAGAGCAGTTTTAATGCACCCTGTTTAACCATATCCTATTATACAACTAAACAAACATGTCGTTTCTAAGTACAACAAGCATTAAACAGTGAGGCAACATAAAATAATCAATCCCATTGTAGTTCGCTTGGTAACTTGTTATTGTTGGAACACTATTTTGATTAAGGTGATATGTGAAATGTTTAGTTTTTGTATGGGCTGAGTAAACCCGGATAAGACGGAAAAAGTGATAAAACTGCATTATCTTGAAAACCATCAAATTTAAAAAGAAACTGTCCATAATTTACTTAGCTAGTATGATTATCTAACGAATTATATAAAAATGATCTGTTTAAAGTTTCATAGTTTTGATTAAAAATAAAAAACAAGTGTTTTTGAAGTGTCAACTTTGGAAAATAAATCTATTGAGAAAAGTTTCACCAAACGTGTTTCTGTCTGTAATTTATCTAGATTATGTCCTTAGGTTATCTTTGTCATAAAACATAACTGTATGTTTTGCGGTTATTGAGAAAAAACTATTCTGCATTCATCAAAAACATTTATTACTCGTCGTACTCGAGTATGTAAGTATAGAAACGAGCTAAAGTTTTTTTTTTTTTTTATCCGTGCTCTAATTATATAGTGGTCCTATATAAATATTTTTCTTAAGGAATTGCTACTTTTTTTGTTAAAGCTAAAAACCTGTTTTGGTTTTAAAAGTCGAGATATTTTGATGATGAAAATTTTTATTCTACGGTTTTTTGTACTTAAAACTACGAATATTGTTTGCTTTGCTTTTCAGTTGCCAAGTACGGTAGACATCCTCTCAAATCTCAAGGCGCTCATATCCTTAAGACGTCTAATGGGGCACGGATGGGATCTAATGGGCGTCTAACTAATGGGGCACATGCCCACATTTTGGAGTATTGTAGTCTATACGTGACAGGTTGGCAGACCACCGCTGCTTATAAGAATACTAACTGATTCCCTCTCGATTTTCTATCACCGTTGAAGTTGAGAACGTGTTGGTGCGCATTTTTCTAATAGAAAACTCCTTCGATTTGAACCCACAACCATCGAATTGAAGACCAAAGTACTTACTCCCACTGTCAACACGGCTTAAGATTGATTAGTTTTACTATATTCTGTTTGTAATATATACTTGTGAAGGTAGGTATTACAAACATTAACTAATGTAGATCATAATAGTAATATAATAATATAATATAATCATAATAATCATAATCGCCCTGGCAATGCATGGGTGTATTAATGATTTTATGGCAATTTTTTACACCTTGGGTTACATTATTGAAGTTTTAGTAAGGATCCCTATTTTTTCTTGTAATAAATATAGCCAATGTTATACAGAGATAATGTACCATTTTAAAGGTGTTTTTTTTTTAATCGGTCCAGTAGTTTTTGAGTTTATTCTTTACATACATACAAAAATACAAATTCATCTTTTTATTATTAGTATAGATTTTGACACCCGTTTAAACTATCGACAACTTGACATTGTTACAAACATTTTAAACGGCGTTTCTTGTTAGTGCCTAGGTTGTTCTGACAATTTTACTGCCCCATTAAATAAAGAGACTCCATAAATGTTAAAATAGAATGAAGTCTGAGTAGATGAATAATTAAATTTAAACGCTTGGTTTACACGTGCAAATGATGATGCTAGACGTTAGTTCATAATAGTTTGTAGTACCTTACCTATGCCCTAACAAAAAATCGGTTCTTGTAAATTGTTTGTCTAATAGTCGGTACATAAGTAATCTTGAAAGACCACCTTCTATCAAGCTTTTAAATTTGTCTAGGAATCTAATAGGTAACTATAAAAATTAAAGAAGTTGTTGTTTAATTTTTTAACCAACGAGCGAAACCTGTTTTTGTTATTTTTGTCGTTTTAGCTCCAAATTGATGCTGTTTATTTTCATATTTTTTATATTATGTAGTATAAATTAGAGTACCTACCTAAACTAAAGAAAGTTACATACATGATAGTTTTTTGGACGGCTCTTTAAATGTTCACAGTAATATCATAGATAAAATTCAAGACTTGATTCAAGACTTGACTATATCTATCTAGTATTAGGTTTTATACGAGTACAATTTCAACCAATAGCCAGTCGTGCTTACAAAACCTCTATCGTATAGTCACTCTTTGAGCTATTATATCTTCAAATTGGCAGTAAACCAAATCTATTTTCTCACCTAAACCTACCAAGTGTCAACTGATTTGCATCACAATAACATCTCTTGAGCGAGGTTTTATAATTTATCAATGGCTGATGATCCTTCAGAAACCTGTTTGAATAATAAATAAAAGGATGAACGATGGAGTGGAATTAATATTTTATATTCGCTCACGGATATTGCGATTTGACATTCGTTGTTGCGCCTTCATAAATAAAGGTGATCTAAGAGAGTAAATAGCTAAAACAAAGCAGATAAGCAACTTAAATCTATACTTATAATAAATCTGTAGAGAGGTCAATTCTGTACATGAAATATATTTCCAAAATAACTATCAGGGGGTGATTAGGGATCGATACTGATGCCAAAAATGCAATCAGTAAAATTTTTGTCTGTCTGTCTGTCTGTCTGTATAACCGTTATAGAAACAAAAACTACTCGACGGATTTTAACGAACCTTGGTACAATTATTTTTCATACTCCTGAGCTGGTTATAGTATACTTTTCATCACGCTACAATCAATAGGAGCAGAGCAGTGAAGGGAAATGTTGGGAAAACGGGAGAAGTTACTCCATTTTTTAAGCTTCCGTCGCGTGTGGAACCTTAATGGTTAAAGCTACACAGAAATCATGTATTACGGAAATGTTCTCCTTAAAATTATATAAAAAATATCCCACCACAGCATATGTCTATCTTTTATGGTTGACTTGTAACTCCCGATAGCTTAGCAGTTCGAAACTTTCTGATTATATGTGTCTACTCTTACGTTTATAACACTCTCAGTCATCCCTCATTAAAAAAGTTAACATTATTAACTATTCCATAAAAATATAATCATAGAAATCGTGTGATACTACGCAGCCGGACCCACCGTGGATAAGGGTTAATTTTAATGCAGTTACAAATCTATGGAATTGTACGAATTGTACTCCAAAAATCAGCAATTGTACTAGAAGGGGTCAAAAAAAGCTGTGAAAAAAAACGTTTTATATAAAGACATTCTGTAGTATATTTAGTATCAGCATTGCACCCGTGCGAAGCCCGGGCGGGTCGCTAGTCTAAAATACAATCGTGAATCTCACTCTAAATCACAATAAGTTGGTAATGTACGGATGATATTCGCGATGAAGTCGATTGCCAAATATGTAGATGAAATCGTATTTAAATCGTAGTTAGTGTTCTTATAAGCGGCGGCGATGGGCTTGCAACCTGTCACGTATGGAATGCTAACTACTGCAAAATGTGGGCATGTGCCAAATGTAATGTTTGGACGTGCCTCTGACTACCCCCACTAGATATCTTCAAAGGATCTAAGCGTCTAGAGATCTGAGAGGATGTCTACCATACTTGGGGATTATAGTCGTGATCCTATTATTTTTATTTATTATTTTTATCGTATTTAAAATAAAATGCAACAGTAGAAATTCATGGTAAGTACTAAGTCCGTTTTGTCGATGTTCAAGACCTAAATGGCCTACTTACAGAAGGTACATAGATCTTTAGTTTCACTGAAAGCTGACCGTTTATTTTCCATAAAACTTTTCCGCCAGCTCAGCATTACCGTCGTAAGTGTCAGAACATATTCTTCGGCAAAAACTTGTAAAGTATTCAACGACGCTGACAAATTACACCATGTTTTACAGACACGTCTTGAGATTTATTGCTTAAAGGCAGGGTTTCTTATAAAATGGCGGCCATCATATGGCAGCGCTAGCACACATGTCTGCGCGATCCTTAACGTTAATTCGTAGACTGAGCGCTTGAAGCGATTCAAGTAAGCATACAAACATGTTGTGACATATAAAAATTAAAATCTATTGTCGCATGTATGAATCACTTGAGAACTGATTTAGCAGATTTTTTGTTGTGTTCGTAATTGTCAAGACAACGTTTTTAAAGAAAAAAATGGAAAAGTTTCACGGAAAATTTGAAAATTCGGGAAAAACTGAAAGTGCTTTTCTCTATGATATTATTGAAATTTCGACAAGACAACGTCTACTGGGTCAGCTCATTAAACCTTTCAGAAAATCTTGTTAGAGTCTAGTTAGGAAATGAATTCAGTTGAATTGGAGAAATACATTTCGTCTGCTAACGGTCGCATTTATGAAAACCGTGCTTTAACCCATGGAGTTTGCCATAAATTCTGGCGTGTATTCTATGTTCGATGCAGGAAAAATGGCATATTGTTTCCTTCGTTGTTGCTACAACAACAGATGTTCCGTTGACTTTGTAATTTTTTCCGAGTTTCTTTATTGCTTATGATGTAAAAGACATAAGAGAGACATCATTATTAAGTATTAATAATGATGTTAAAATATCATTATTAGGTATTAATAATGATGTTGAGTATTAAGTATTAATAATATATGCTTTTCCTTTCTAACTTTATTAAAAACTGCGTAGAAAGGTACATACAATAGTCTTTACTAACGAGTATCTCTTGTTTCTCGTCACTACTTGATTAGATAGAGGTGGGATAAAATGGTTTTCAATTGAGTAACTAAGTCTTCCGAATTTGCAAACCAAAACGTATCGAAAAATAATTTAAATTATCATGTTCTTTCAAAACAACCCAAATAGTATCAAAACGCTTAATTCGTCTTTTTAGGGTTCCGTACCCAAAGGGTAAAACGGGACCCTATTACTAAGACTTCGCTGTCCGTCTGTCTGTCACAGGGCTGTATCTCATGAACCATGATAGCTAGACAGTTGAAATTTTCACAGATTATGTATTCCTGTTGCTGCTCTAACAACAAATGCTAAAAACAGAATAAAATAAATATTTAAGGGGGCTCCCATGCAACAAACATAATTTTTTTGCCGATCTATAGATAATGGTACGGAACCCTTCGTGCGCGAGTCGACTCGCACTTGGCCGGTTTTTTACTATAGGTCACACAGGCCACGCCAAACGTTATATTCCAGACCAGCGATTTTTTGTTTCCAAAAATACATGTATTTGCTGTTTTCTTCTTTGTTTTCATTGATTTATTATGTCGTCTAGCAGAAATATCATATCATGTAAAAGTTTATTTTCATCATCGACCATGATGGGCGAATACAGAATGGGCCATGATTGCCGCCATGATTGCTTAGCTATCCACATATTCCACATCCACACATTGTGCAATGTTCATTTGATATTTGTCTTCTGTTCGACATAGCTAAAACAGTAGCCGCTGCATTTATTCGCTCTTTTTAGCACAATTCGATGAATTACTCCACTTTGACACTGACATTGTAGTTATTAAAATTTACAAACTTTAGGTAGGTTCCGAAGAGGCACGGTAAGGACTCATCGTACCGTAAAATATGAACTGAGTGATCGACGAACGTGGGTTGTATGCTTTTAGAGTTTGTAATGAATACACAATGCTCTGGATTTTCTAAAAAATATTGCATTCTCTTTTACTCCATAAGGAATCGAAGGATGGATGTCGTTAAGTTCAGTTTTAGTTTAGTCTGGCACGATCAGAGTTCTGAAATAACAATAAAACTTAGATTTTTTGGCGGATGGCCTAAAAACTCACCAGAGTTTATCACTAACTCATACTTTGGCTTGAAAATATAGCCTGTAAGTAACTAAATGCCAACACAGCAAAACAAATTATGGGTACGACGGAATCATCCGTCAAGGGCGTTCCCACACTTAGCTCCCTAAACCCTTTATGCCCGTGAATAGTTAATCTCTCTTCATGTTCCAGAAAAATATCCTTATATAAAAAGACCCCTTTCAACACCGGATGTTTCTGAATAATTTATAAAGAAAAATGCTCTAAACAAAAGAGGCTGAGTGTTTTATAGCTACTTCCACTATATAATAGGGTTATTATTATACCTACGTTTTGATATTTTAGTTCTTCCTACATCAAGTGGGATAAAGGCAAGGAGATGATGATGAGTTCACTCAAATGAAAAGGTTTATGATTGTGACTGCTTGTTGCAAAATACGTTGATATCCTGCATAGTTAAGACGAGTAATCAATGTTCTTGGTGAATGCAGAATCGTTTTTTCTCAATAACCGCAAAACATACAGTTTTGTTTTTTATGACAAAGATAACTTAAGGATATAATCTAGATAAATTTTAGACAGAAACACGATTGGCGAAATTTTTCTCGATATATTTATTTTTCAAAGTTGGCTCTTCAAAAACACTAGTTTCGTTTTTAATCAAAACTATGAAATAGCTAAACAGTTCATTTTTATATAATTTGTTATATTTAGGCGATACTTGAAATTTTTGACTTTTTGTATGGGCTGATTCTAGCCGGATATGACGGAAAAAGTGATAAAACTGCATTATCTTGAAAACCATCAAATTTAAAAAGAATCCGTCTGTAATTTACTTAGCTAGTATGACTATCTAACGAATTATATAAAAATGAACTGTTTAGCTATTCATAGTTTTGATTAAAAACTAAACTAGTGTTTTTGAATAGCCAACTTTGGAAAATAAATCTATCAAGAAAAGTTTCACCAATCGTGTTTCTGTCTGTAATTTATCTAGATTAAATCCTTAAGTTATCTTTGTCGTTAAAAACAAAACTGTATGTTTTGCGGTTATTGAGAAAAAACGATTCAGCATTCTTCAAAAACATTTATTACTCCTCTTAACATACTAGCTAAGTAAATCATTGACAGTTTCTTTTTAAGTTTGATGGTTTTCAAGATGATGCAGTTTTATCACTTTTTCCATCTTATCCGGGTAGACTCAGCCCATACAAAAAACCAAACATTTCACATATCACCTTAGGTGGGATACCTCTACTTCTTTATGAGTCCGTTATTGTCCGTTTATTGGATTCTCATTACAATACTGTCTGTATGTAGGCACAAACTTATTAATGGTAGAGTTCAATGATTATTATGTTACTGTCTTATTAATATATATACAGTTTCATTTTGATATATTATCACAATTTTTTTGAGTTACACTTTGTTGTATAGACAAACACTATAACTTAGCAGGCGTCGACGTCGGTCGCTCTGGATCGGAAAACACAGAAATGTTAATTAATAAAGTTCTTGTTTGTGTAAGCTCCTGTCACTCAACCAATTGTTTTTCTTTCAGCGCAAACTGAAAATGTCCAGAGGACAAATTGTTCGTGGCTCAACATCATGACCACAAAGTTACTTATTGTTTTAACTATTTATTTGACACGATTTTTAATGTTACTTTATAATTAATAAAATTAATAAATAAATATTGATGGACATTATCACTCAGCGCCATCTAGCCCCAAACTAAGCAAAGCTTGTACTATGGGAACTAGATAGCTGATAGAGTACTTGTAAATTTTTTTTGTGAAAATACATACTTATATAATAAAAAATAAATAGGATCACGACTGTAATCCCCAAGTACGGTAGACATCCTCTCAGATCTCTAGACGCTTAAATCCTTCGAAGATATCTAGTGGGGGTAGTCAGAGGCACGTCCAAACATTACATTTGGCACATGCCCACATTTTGCAGTAGTTAGCATTCCATACGTGACAGGTTGCAAGCCCATCGCCGTTTCCTCATGATGTTTTCCTTCACCGTTTTGAGCACGTGTTTTGATGCGCATATAAACTTTTCGAACAGAAAAATCCATTGATGCACGCCGGGATTCGAACCCACGACCATCGAAATGAAAGTCGAGGTACCTCCCACTCGAAGAACGTACATCTATGATCATCACACAAATATTTGTGCTGGATGTTCGAACCCACAACCTACAGCGCAGAAGACAGAGCTACTACCAACTGAGCTGTGAAGTCAGTCATGTTTCTTGGGATAGTAGCACGTGGCATATATCCCAAAAATTTATTTATGTGCAAAACAGTTCTTAATAAATGGCTTTTGTCACTAAGCTACAATGAACCTGAAAATCTAATGGAAGTGATTATGTAGATTATATAAAACTTTTATTATCAAATGGCATACTTACAAAATGCTCGTACTTAGGTATCAATTATATATCCACACTAACCCAGTTACACATACCTACATATACACACACACACTCACACACACACGCGCACACGCACACACATATACAGACGCGCACTTTTTATAGATCCTCTTATTTATTTTATTTTATACTGTTTCTAGGTTTTAGATGGGTCATACTTCATATGCCCATACCTATGTAGCGATTATTATATTATATAAACTTATTTTTAAAACTTAATCTAAGTATTCGATATTATGATACGGAAGAGCGAGGTCTCCTAACACAGGTATTTTCATACTTAAATGGAGACCATAACACTGTTATATTTACTGTGATTAAGGAACAAATAAAGCATTATTATTACTATTATTATTATTATTATATGGCCCCATTTCACAGTAGTTAGCATTCCATATTTCTTTCACCGTTTTGAGTCCTACAAGTATTTCATTTAGAAAAATCATAGAGCTACAACACATAATTCATTATTTAAATCTGTATTTCATTTGAATTGTGGGATTTGGATACTTTATCTCGGAATATTAAAAAAACGCTAATGCGCGTGTAATGAGCGTACAAATAACATGTCATATCAAATAATCAAATATTATCCAAATCTGAAATACTTTGAATTCCATAATACAATGGAAATGTTGAAATAAAATCATTTTCTGCGGCATGTAAATTGTGTAGGTATAATTCAAAAACCGAAAACAACTACTCGTGTGTTATTTTTACTAATGGGGCAGAAAAGGAGGATTGATATAAATAACATACAAGACAAATTTCTATTTCGCCTTTATTGAATATTGACATCTAATTTCGGGAAAACATACAAAATTGATCCAAATAGGCCTAGCGGTTTGGCCGTGATAACTTCACAGACAGAGTTACTTTCGCATTTATAATATTAGTATAGATATTAAAAAAAAAAAAAATTGCAAATTACTACAGTAAAACAATCATCGTCTTTTTTCTACAGCTGTCAATATAGTAGCCACCACCAGGATTTTTCAGCTGAATTTCATAAAGAAAATTAAATAATGATTAGACATGAGAAAGGATTTTCACGTGAATACTTTCACAATAATCAATTCCTTACATGTATTGCTTACATGTGCGACATTTTAAGTCCCGAATAAAGAGAGAAACACGAACGCCGTCCAAAGTACAAACCCATTTTAATCCAATTCTCTGAATACAATTCTGGAGAACAATGAATCCACGAGCACCGCTGATAATGTTTTAAAAATTAAACACTAATTTTGTGGGAACGAACAGCGGGTACAGCATCCGGCGACAGCTGACACAGAACCAGGAAATTAAACGCTAACTAGAGATGAATTAACAAAATAAATAAACACCCAACAATCACATAAGTAGTCTTGACCTCGTCTAAACTACCACAATTAGTTCTGCATCAAATATTTAAAGGTCATGCGCAAACATTTGCCGTTGCGTGGCTCGAACTTGCATGTCACACTACCAACATCGTCAAAAAAAACAAAACATCGTCGTAAAAAAAAGGTAGACCCCAAGCCGTGTGTGTTGCCTAATTTTTCTAGGCTTGGTCGCGTGGAATCGGCGTAGCTTCACCTAGTTCCTAAGACGTTTCAAAGTGATCCTTGTGATTTTATTGAAGTAAATGATTTTTGAATTTGAATTTTGAATTTTGAATTTTGAATTTTGAATTTTGAATTTTGAATTTTGAATTTTGAATTTTGAATTTTGAATTTTGAATTTTGAATTTTGAATTTTGAATTTTGAATTTTGAATTTTGAATTTTGAATTTTGAATTTTGAATTTTGAATTTTGAATTTTGCGGAGCTAGAACGAACCGTGAATAGACTAATAACAGAGCTGGAAATAGTTGACTAAAAAAATTCGACCGCTTTAGATCAATTCACTGTTTCACCGCATCTACGCGTCAGTGGAAACTCATCCTAACTGGCCATCAAGCATAGCCGTACCCAATCTAAGTCGAGTTAAATCTCTGCCTGTCAACTAGTGTACATTTACATTTTATAAACACATTGAAGATATAGCATACTAAGTTCGGCCGTTCTGAGAATGCGTTCCTGACACGTCGCGATTGTATGACGACGTAACTTTGTAATGGCGTTGCAGTTACGATAAAAATATTATTGCTGGTTGTTTACCGTTTTAACAATTGATGAGCATTAAAACAACATTATTACAACATTATTACAACATTATTACAACATTATTACAACATTATAGTCACTATAACGTGACTAACTGATAGGTGTCAGGAACGCATTCTCTGAACGGCCGAACTATACATCAGAATATACCAGAACATAGCTCCGGGCTCTAAGATCTTTGAAGACATGTTATTTACCCTGATTCCCACTGACACAGATGACATAATACTACCACAAGTCAATTTAGAATTGACGTTTGTGTAAGTATAGCTCAATAATATCGCTCTCCCCTCAAATATACATGTAAAATACAAATAACTGCTATCAGTTTGAGGGCTTTGCGTGAAGCCTACCTCAAATACATATGAGGCAGCGTATCGGCCGACATGGCACAGCTGCGTACAGTTCGGTATAACCTAACGCTCGTATTCTTAATAGAGTTTATTATTTTACTGTCTTACTACATCAGCCTAACTTTTTAATTTTTTTCTAAGGTCTTTCCAGACAAGATAGAAAAAGTGTGAAAACCGCATTATCTTAACAACCATCAAATTTAAAAAGAAAAAAAATATACTGTTCAGCTATTCATTGGTTTGAGTAAAAGCATAAAAGCTAAACTCAGAAAATAAATTTATCAAGAATAACAACCACGATAGTTTTAATTCTATTATCGAGAATAGTTTCACCAATCGTGTTTCTGTGCTACATTTATATAGATTAAATCCTTTAGTTATCTTTGTCATGAAAAACAAATCTGTATGTATCATCTATATACCCACGCACGACTTGCTACTTGCGCCTTACGGTCTCGGCGGCCATGATTATTATTCAGTATTTTCCAAGCGGTTGTTTGGCGGCCAAAAATGGTCCGTTGTTTTCATGGTTTTCTATTATGATTGTAAATAGTATTGTAAAAAGTTCGCTCGCACTGACGTATTAAACAAAATGAGTGAATATTCAGCGGAGGCTAGTCGTTAGATGTGTGACGCGTCAATTCGTAGATGCTGTTTATTTGTCGCTAAAGCGCGAGAATTTTAAATGTATGAAAGCTAGCTTCGGATACGAAATAATACGAAAAATACTTTGATAACTTATTCAACCTATGAACAACAATACCTAGACAAAATCTCCGAGCGTTATATGCGAGCTACGGCAAAATAAATTTAAGTGAAGGCTTTGAGTCTTTGTATTTTGTATGTTTCAAGTTTGTATTCAAAACTTTTTAACCAGGATGTTTGTTTAGAATCAGTGATACCAGTTTTACAATTCTTTCAAGTTCTATATTCGAAAGCGCTATTATACTTTTCAGAGCGACTCGAAGTCGCGGGTAAATAAATACTGGTGGACACATCGACTACATAGCCTAATAGACGCCTAATGGCTTCATTTCTTCAAACAAACAACTCTGTCAAGTCAGTGAGGTATGAGGTACGGGGGGAGCCGGAAAAAGCATTCTAATTTCAAAATGACGTGATTCACTAGGGATGGGAAGTGTTGACATGAGTTGTCGATAGCAGTCAGAGGCACGTCCAAATATTATATTTGGCACATACCCACATTTTGCAGTAGTTAGCAGTCCATACGTGACAGGTTGCAAGCCCATCGCCGCTTATAAAAATACTTACTAGGTACTGGTTTCCTCACGATGCGATGTTTTCCTTCACCATTTTAAACACGTGTTTAAAATGGTGAATGTATAAATATCAATTGCTGTTCGTTAGTCTCGCTAAAACTCGAGAACGGCTGAACGGATTTATTTTATCTTGGTCTTTAAATATTCGTGGAGGTCTATGAAGGTTTAAAAGGTGAAAAAAAATCGAATAATTGCCGGGAAAACCTAAAAACAGCCCTTTTCTTTTTCCCATACAAAAGTTAAAAGAACGAAGAGTCCATTTGAGCTTTATTAGGTTTGATAGTACGGGAACGGGAACGGGATCGGGATCGGGATCGGGATCGGGATCGGGATCGGGATCGGGATCGGGATCGGGATCGGGATCGGGATCGGGAACGGGAACGGATCGGGAACGGGAACGGAACGGGAACGGGAACGCGAACGCGAACGCGAACGCGAACGCGAACGCGAACGCGAACGCGAACGCGAACGCGAACGCGAACGCGAACGCGAACGCGAACGCGAACGCGAACGCGAACGCGAACGCGAACGCGAACGCGAACGCGAACGCGAACGCGAACTAATTCTAAAGCGATAATATGATAAATGCGAATAGCAAATAGGTTACTTTACTTCATATCCATGTAGGTACAACGCGAGCGAAGCCGCGGACGGAAGCTAGTTGGCAATAAGTAGTTTTACTAGTTAGGTCCAACTGTTGTTGTTACTACTATGTAGGTTTATCGATCATCAATTATTGAGTAGTGATACAACACTATTGACTTTCGACAAGGAAAGAACCAGTCTAACTTGAGCTTGTGGTAATGGTTTTTTAGCATAAACAGACGAGATGTGCACGGGTCAAGGAAGTGGTCGGTACTACTGCAGGTTTGACGCGCGGTATTTTTTATCGGCCGTATAAGACTGACCTTTTGGATGTCAATGTTCGCCTTGCATGCGGTGTCTTTTTGGGCTGTGTAGTCGATGGGTGGACATTTACACAGCGCCATCTAGCCACAAACGTAGCCAAGCTTGTGCCAGATAACTGATAGAATATCCATTAATGAAAATAAATAAATTTTTGTTTACGTCTGCAGTTCCCAACTAGGAGCTCTAGGTAACTTATCACCTTTATCTGAGTACTTCACGAAACCTTCCTTACTCTGTTGTTAATCTTAATAATGAGATAAGAGTTTAATGAACTCAGCTATCTGGCACGATTTACCTCGATAATGGGTCAGATCTCGGAAGGCAAGTAATGCGGTCTCTGCTGTGAAACGCTAAATTACTTATCGAAAAAGTTTGCGATTTTCGAAAACCTTTTTCGATTTGAATTTCGAATTTTCGTCGTAGCGCTGATTTTATGAATTGAGGGTCGTAAATCGGTGCGTAAATTTGGTACATAGCAAATTTCTAATACCGTACATTTAAGCGTATATGGATATAGACCTTGGTAGGTCATAAATTTTCATACCTATTGAATTCAATGTGAACTCTTCTGCTTAGAAATTATAACGCAATAACTTAAAATGGCAATACGATATTCTAACTTTATACTTTGACACACAGTTACATTGCCTAGATTTCCATCTAAGATTTTACACCATTACACTGATAAAATAATACACTTTTCACAAGTTTCTAGGACCAGCGATTTGATCTCTGCATTGTATGTCAGTTAGTCAGGTATATATACATATTATTTGATTACGGCCATAACAACCGTAACTTGTGCTGGAATGGTTTTCATGGGTATAAATTTTAATAAATACCTAATGAATAAAAATGAAACATCGGCCACCTTTATTTAACAATGTAAAGCACCACCAAAATTTAATGTAGTCGTTAAATTAATTCAAAACTTCTTTGTTTGTCTAACTTACACCATTTTGCCTATTTGGAAAATCCATTAATACTTCAAATATATTTTCGAGCCCTTTAATTGAACAAGTGATCGAAGCGAGCACCTTTGAAGCAACTTGTTTGCTGTGAGGTCAGTCGAAGATCATGGAAGACTATAGGGATATCGAGTAAGAGATATTCTTACTCTAGTAAACTAAAAAAACGGGCCTAGTGCGAGTCGGACGCACGAAGGGTTCCATTATCCATAAATAACGGCAAAAAATCACGTATTTTGTATGGGAGCCCCACTTAAATATTTATTTTATTCTGTTTTTAGCATTGCTATTATAGCAGCAATGGGAATACAGAATCTATGAAAATTACAACTGTTATAAGATACAGCCTGGTGACAGACATAGACAGACGGACAGTGGCGTCTTAGTAATAGGGTCCCGTTTTTACCCTTTGGGTACGGAACCCTAAAAACTACCAGTAGGTAACTTAAATGACCGGAACCATTCTTACCAGTCGTTGCTCGCGGACCATGGCTACATACACGATATTCGCATTGGCAATATTTTCTCATGTGCTAACAACTGTTTCAATAACCTCTCGAGCTTTATTAAACTCTCATAAAGTTATCGCTATTCAAATCAGAGTACCTACTAACCTACTCTTAATAAAACCTAAGGGACGCTCCGGAAATTGTATTACACAAATCCTATGAAACAACAACAGACTGGCAGTAGACGGCCCCTCCAAAAATCGACGAACCATAACTCAACCGTTACTACTGTCCGCTTTTGGAGTCGACCCTCAGATCTCCACCGTTTCTCCCACTAATTATTACTAGCTCGAAGGCGCCGGCAAATGGCCGTAATAAGATCTTTTGTAATCTCATTTATTAATTTTCGTCTCTCATTATTCTCGCTCCCTTTACAGCGCCTGTAAAACCTAAACAAGATGGCGGCGCTCGAGCGGACGTAATTATATTTTAGTGAGAGTTTTGTTAAATCAAAATTAGAGAGCTACTCGTATTTTAGTTGGCGTTTGAAGTCGGTTTGTTTATTATGAATGTTTTATCTAACGGTAGAATGTGTAGCGCATAAAAAGGACCGCCAAATTACTATAGACAATAAATACTATTACCTGCCTCTATATCCGTTATCAAATGTTTATGCATCCGGTAGGAATATTATATATCTAATTCAGAAAACAAATTACGTATTTATATCAAAATAGCGTTTGTGTTATGAATGCGAAAGTTGGAATGTTTGTTTGTTAATCAATAAAGTCGTAACGTCTGAACCGATTTCTTTAAATATTTCTATAGATAGGTTGTAAATAATTTATAACTTAATATCAAATGTTCTAGTAATGTCTGTTGTACTGTAACATATTCGGTAACCAAGTAGACAAAGCGCGGGCGGAAGCTGGTATCTTAATAATTAGAAAACTAATCATCAATCTATGTTTTTCACATTAATAGTTTTCCAAGGTAGTAATCGAACCCACAACCTAAAGCGGAGAAGGTAGAGAAGAATCAATGTTTTATTTCAGAATGTTTATTTTGTAAAAACATGATTATCATGTTATGATGTTAAATGTATTGCATTTAACATCATAACATGATAATCATGTTTTTACAGAGTTAGAGAATACCTAATCTGTACATTTTCCATAGTATCTATTCGCTGCTATTGACGTAGAAGCGTAGGTATTGTATTGGAAGCTTAGGTATAAATGCCAAAACAGCATAAAAAGCGTAGGTATTATGGCATACAGTACCAATAAATATTGGTATGAATATCATACCATGATAATCATGTTTTTACAAATTAACCCCATGGTTTCATATGAATATTAGTATAGTTATACACACACTACCTCCATTGGGAGTCGTTATTGTTCGATAGGAATAACCTCGAAAAGTGTATATTCCTAACTCAAACGTTTACCTGCCGGCCGTTGACTGTTCCCAATTCGATGTGTTGAAGCTTGTGTCCACTTCAGAGAGCAAAGGGAAATATGCAAAACCAACCAATAAAATTCTGTCAATCGGTAAAGGAAGTTGCTTTGACCCGCATCATTCTAGTTAGGGAGCACCGATGTATCAAACCGGTATTTTTTACGTTTTAATGCGGCAACGGGCTTGCAACCTGTCACGTAAACTGCTAGCTACTTAAAAATGTGTGCATATGTTCGGACGTACCTCTGACTCCCTTTAGACATCTCCAAAGATCTGTGAGGATGTATACGTCGTATTTCGGGATTTCGGTTTCCAGGATGCAATCTATCTCCTTGCCCGATTATATAAAAATCTGTTCAGCGGTTTCAGGTGTGAAGAGATAAAAGACAAACAGAGGTTAATTCAAAGATCGTATATTAAAAATTCAAAGAAATAATAAAAAAAAAAATTGTATCACGACTGTAATACCCAAGTACGTTAGACATCCCCTCAGATCTCCAGGCGCTTAGATCCTTTGAAGATGTCTAGTGGGGGTAGTCAGAGGCACGTCCAAACATTATATTTGGCACTTGCCCACATTTTGCAGTAGTTAGCATTCCATACGTGACAGGTTGCAAGCCCATCGCCGCTTATAAGAATACTAACAGGTTTCCTCACGATGTTTTCCTTCACCGTTTTGAGCACGTGTTTTTGATGCGCATATAAATATTTCGAACAAAAAAATCCATTGATGCACGCTGGGATTCGAACCTTCAGATTGAAAGTCGAGGCACCTTCCACTCGGCCAACACGGCTTTTTTCACAGAAATGATATAAATTATTCTTCAAATATAAAATATCGGTGCATCCACGTTTGAAAACGAGTCTAATGAAGAAGTTAGTAATATCTGGTATCTTCACAGCAGAATGAATATCGCAATACCTAAATGGATCATGCAATTTGAAATTTAAATCGGAAACGTTGTGAAGTTAAGGCTTCTGTAAAGGTGGGTACATAAGAGCAGACGGTGAGTTAACGAGGACCCATCTGCATATCGAGTTGGGCTCAAAACCAATTGCCGTCGCACCGTCCGGTGCATCGACAACACAGACCAATAGACACCTCATGAAAAGCGAACACTGTCGGACAAGATATTAGACTAATACTGCTGATATAAGACACCGCGCGTCAAATCTGAAGTAGAACAATCACTTCAGTGAACCGTCACTTTGAACCGGCGAAACAGTGGCCTGAGCACGAACCAGTATCGTATCGACAACGTATCGTCCAAATGTCAAAACTGACACCTTTTGTATAGTAAAAGGGTCAATTTTGGCATTTAGACGATACGTTGTCGATACGATAGTGGTTCATGCTAACCCCCCAGAATGCATTTTTCGGGACCCACATACATGAATAAATAAATAAATAATAAATAAATATTGGCGGACTTTACACACAGCGTAATCTAGCCCCAAACTAAGCAAAGCTTGTACTATGGGAACCAGATAACTGATAGAATACTTATATACTTTTTTTTTGTAAATACATACTTATTATACATATTAACACCCAGACACAGAACAAACATCTATGTTCATCACACAAATATTTGCCCTGGGTGGGGATCGAACCAACAACCTACAGCGCAGAAGGCTGTGAGCAACTGAGCTGTGAAGCCAGTATTGAAGAAATTAAGCCATTAGGCGTCTATTGGGCTGTGTTGTCGATGGTCTGGTCGCATGGTCACTCGCCGCTATGTGCATTCGCCATTAGATTACTTTCAAACGTGACCTCCTATCGGAGAATTCTAACTGATATACGACTATGTCTATGGTTGTGATGAAATGGTTTGGTGGCCGCTTTTGGCTTTGATCCTGGATCGAATTGTGAATGCAGCTACATTTCGGTTATAAAAGAAAACTTTTGAAAATGATTGAGCGTTCTCATGTGGTCTTTACTAACTTGGAGTTTGGTGTAGATTAGTCAACGCCGCGTTAGTGGAATATCTATGCCATCAAAAACATAACTTGTAAAAAAAACAAGTTAAGCAACTCAGTTCTTGTACCGTAAAAAGTTGTGAGATCCATGTAATACCAAGTCGGTTAATTTATTCAGCCCTACTTACGGGTTCTTCTGTTTTAGGTTATTACGTAAATAGCTAACCCTAACAACATCTTACTCGTATAGTGATCATATCAATATCAAAAAACTTGATTGACTTGGCCATTAGGTCAGATTTTTTGTCGAGTATATTTTTTATTTTAGAAAACTACACATTGACTGAAAAAAGGGGTGCTCAAATAGACGCAAAAATGTTTTACATGGTCTAAGTTCGTAGCTTACCTACTTAAGAAAGAGATAATTGAACAAATAATTTGGGCAAAAACTTTTTTTTCATCTTTTCAACTCTAAACTAACTGTTTTGTGTAACTTTAGGATACATGGAGGAAACTGAAACCTTAAATATAATGATATTTTCTTGAAAAACTTCACAAGACTTCTTCAAAAAGACGATGAGTTTGAGAATTCCATTCTTAGTTGCACCTCTTATGCATGCATGGATAAGCAGCTGGAATATAAGGAATATTAAGCTCATTTGCGCTGTTCTTGCTAGAAAATTAACAAAATAACTTCAAGTTTAGCTTAGCATTTGCGTACCCAAAATATTAAAAATAAATAGGTATTAAAATAAATATTAGTAGACATTATCACTCAGCGCCATCTTGCCCTAAACTAAGCAGAGTTTGTACTATAGGAACTAGATAACTGATAGAATACTTATAGACTTTTTTGTAAATAGATACATATTAGCAAACAAACATCTATGTTCATCACACAAATATTTCCTGGGTAGGGATCGAACCCACTCCAGCGCAGAAGAGTTACTACTCTTTCACGCAAAAACTACTGAACGGATTCAAATGAAACTTTATAGTAATACCTATAGCTTATACATCAGAATAACTTTTTCCAGGTACCACCCGTGGAAGCCGGAGCGAGCAGCTAGTACTTATATAGGTACGTTGTTAGGGTTCCGTACCCAAAGGGTAAAAACGGGACCCTATTACTAAGACTTCGCTGTCCATCTGTCCGTCTGTCCGTCTGTCTGTCACAGGCATCTCATGTATCTCTGCATCTCATGTCATCAACCGTGACAGCTAGACAGTTGAAATTTTCACAGATGATGTATTTCTGTTGCTGCTATAACAACAAATACTAAAAACAGAATAAAATAAATATTTAAGTGGGGCTCCCATACAACAAAAGTGTTTATTTGCCGTTTTTTAAAGATAATGGTTCCTTTGTGCGCGAGTCCAACTCGCACTTGGCCGGTTTTTTTGTAAATACTACATCTAGGTTCATCACACACAAGCAGAGTCTACCTGTGAGGCCGTCTAATGAAATGTAAGGATTATCTTCTTACATTTTCTCTGGATAAACTCACTCTGTATACCGGTAAACAAGCTTCAGGTACCCGCATTCTACCTGAATGCTGGCTGTCTCTAACGACCAGAGTTACTGGCTCGTTAGCCGCTCTTCATTCGCATATTGCACAGAAATAACAAGATATTGCGGAAAGTCTTTAAAACTTGAAACTCTTTTTGTGCAATTATATTCTAAAGAAGTTTTTACTTGAAATTATTATAACTAGTCGTCCGGCTTTGTTCCATAAATTTAAGTTTAACTTGGAATTTTTATATCTACCTGACTGAATTTATCTATTTACTATCTGATCCGACGTTGACCTGTCTAAATACTAATAATTTCATAGAAAAAACTCTTCAAACTTTCCTTGAGTTTTAGAATTTCCCGGTGAATTTTCCATTAATTTTCTTTTATACTTTTGTCCTGACAATTACGAACACAACAAAAAAATCTGATAAATCGGTCGAGCTGCTGGCTTATTTTATAGAAAAACTATGATTATCATATATTATGGCTTTCAAAGCCATATTATGGCTTTGGTTGCAGTTTAAGTAGCCATAGATAGCTATAAGAATAAATTGGGTACATAGATTCTATAATAGTTATTACGAATTTTTATTCTCTGAATTTGACTCATATTCATAGCTAGCTAGCTATGAAAATCATAGATTTTTATAAAATAAGCCGTTAGTTCTCATATAATGGTAGATACATGGTCAAGATATATCTGTCAGTTTATATTTAGACTAGCCGACCCGTGACAGACGTGGTCCTGTCAAGTTTTAAAAATCTCAGGAAAAAGCAATTTCATGGAAATTCGATTTTTTTCTCTACAAAAATAAATTTCGAATTTTGGTAAAATGCGTATCATTCATTAGTCAAAACTGCGTTGCTATGACGACTAAATGTTTTTGGTCCGAGTTGTCAGATTTGTTGCACACCAGCGCCATCTATACCAAAATCATCTTATTTGCATTTTTTTATCATTTAGGGGTTGTTTTTCGGATTATGAGTTCCCCCTTTTGTTTATATAAGTACATAGTAACTACAGCAAATTTCATCTAAATCCGTTTTGTCGTCAACAAACAAACTCACAAACTTTTGCATTTATAATATTATTAGGATTTATTTAGGTTCGATCGACGATCGATTTAATTATTTAAACTTGTAGCCAACTCTGACTACAAAGTTAATAGTCCGCACGAAGACCTAACCTATATCATTGCCCTAGTTCAAAAGTAATTAAGGCTGGATAATTGACAGAAACATGCGATGAAACTTAGTTAGGATTTGCCTAGTCACCTCGGGGTAACCCCTAAAAATGTGTAAGAAAATAGAACATTTTATAAGCTGGTGGATTTGCAACCTGTAACGTATATGTACGGGCATGTGCCAAATGTAATGTTTGGGCGTGCCTCCGACTGCCCTCTTTGGTCATCTTCAAGGAACTGAGCCTGGAGATACACTGCACGACTACCTCTTACCCACTCCAAGTCTCTTCTCAGATTTAGATGGTCAGAGTATTTGAAAATGTCTAAATTAAGTAGATAGAAGCATATCCAAACATTACATTTATAAATAAGTACCTAGTTATCACCGAATGCACACAAAAGATATTATAAAACTTTTGTGTGCGGAATGAAAGAAAGATGAATATTCAGTACATGCGCTTCTCCATTTGAATAAGAATACTAGATATCTGGTTTCTCTGGATGTTCCCTCGATGTTTTGAGACAATATTTCTCTTATAGAACAATCGATTGATGCACGACTGGGGTTTACGAAAGTCAGGACACTTTCCACTAGACCAACACGGCTCGTAAACACGAATGGGATCATATAACTATGCTAACCGTGAACTCGCGGAGATTGGATGTAAAGTCAGTCGTAAAACGATACCAACGCCATCTAACGGATGGGAGATAAAGTTTTTTAAGTAGTATACTTTAGTAAAATGATTTGATCCTAATCAAAAGTCGACATATAGCCGAAATGGAGATTATTGATCGCGGTATGTGCGGATTCGAACCTTGCGGTGGGATATGTGTGGTGACATGCATGCATGATCTTGATAAATTCGTTCCTGCAGCCTTAATGCGTAAAGTCATTGGTAATCGTAATCAGTTTTAACCAACAAATTCTCAAATTCAAATTCAAATTCAAAAATCATTTATTTCAATAAAATCACAAGGATCACTTTGAAACGTCTTAGGAACTAGGTGAAGCTACGCCGATTCCACGCGACCAAGCCTAGAAGAATCAGGCAACAAACACGGCTTGGGGTCTACCTTTTTTTTTATGATCCTTTCCTTAATGCTATGTAGAGCTCCAGTGTGGTGCCAATCGAACAAGGTGAAGGCTCAAACAAGAATAATAATTAAAAGTTAAAAGTACCTACTACTCAAGTACGTAGGTACAGCAATAAAAAAAAATAACTAAAGAGCTTCAGCACAAATTCAAAAAGCAACACACGCTACACTTGATTTAGAATTAAAACTTACAGATAAAATAACTATTTGCTTAAAAATAATTAAAGTAGACAAATGTTACACAAAATGAAATTAAGTACCTAAATCAATATTTAGCTGTCGAGTGGCAGAGCGACATCAGGCCACGAGGATTTATCATTTATATAATCATCTACAGTATAATACGCTTTGTTTATAAGATTATTCTTTATGTAGGATTTAAATCTTCTAACGGGAAGTTTTGTTGCGTTTTCTGGCAGTTTATTATAAAATAGTATACAATTCCCCATAAACGACCCCTTCACTTTTTCTAATCTAAATTTGGGTATGTACAATTTGTTCTTATTTCTTGTGTTAATACTATGTACATCACTTTTTTTCTTAAAGAAAGCCATATTCTTATGAGTATACAGTAAGTTTTCATATATATATTGTGAGATTACTGTGAGAATGTTAATTTCTTTAAATTTTTGTCTCAAAGAGTCCCGGGACTTCATTTTATAAATGGCACGTACTGCCCGTTTTTGTAAAACAAAAATAACTTGAATGTCTGCTGCCTTACCCCAGAGAAGAATTCCATACGACATTACACTATGGAAGTAACTAAAATAAACTAGCCTAGCTGTGGCTTCATCGGCCAGCCGCCTAATCGTGCGGACTGCATAGGCAGCGGAACTAAGTTTACCAGCAAGTGTTACAATATGAGGTCCCCATTGTAAGTTTGCATCAATATTGAGACCTAAAAAAGTAGTCGAATTAACAAGCGTAAGAGCCTCTTCATTTATTTCAATGTTAGTCGGAGTATGCCGTACACTAGGCAAAGAGAATTTAATGCATTTTGTTTTCTTAGAATTAAGCAATAGATTGTTTACAGTGAACCAATTAAAGACTAGCGACAGTGACGCATTTATGTCATCGAAGTTAACTTTAGATCTATCGACTTTAAAAATAAGCGACGTATCATCAGCAAATAGGACTATGTCACAAATGTCTTTTACATAGAATGGGAGGTCATTAATGTAAACTAAGAATAAAAATGGACCTAAAATCGAGCCCTGTGGAACTCCCATTTCAATAAATGACCCAGAAGATCGTTCGCCACCGATATCAACTTTCTGGACTCTATTGTGTAACTGTCAAAATTGAATGGTATTTTGACAGTTGCAGCCTATTACGATTATCATTCAGCTTACACATTAGGCAGCCGGTCACAATAGACCAATCTGGGTGCCCCACTTATTAAAAAAAACAAATTATTAATAAATATTTATTTTTGTAATAAAAAGGGACCGCAAACGAATTAAGCGCAGAATATTTTTATCAATAATTTGTAGCAGAACAATTCGAAAATGAAACTGAGTACCCATAAAAGGATCCCTATCAGTATTTATGGCATCAAACAAAAAAATGTCTAAAACAAATTATCTTTTAAAATTTTCTAAGCGTGAGCATGAAGCTCAAATTAAACGAGAATTTAGTATCGTAGCCATAGAAATATAGATGAAAAATAATGGTAATACGCATTTTCACGACTTACTACGAGTGGGCCTTTCTAAGGCAAAATGAATTTAACTATTTTCCTTTGCCCTTCTAAAGGGATTCTGTTCTGTCATAATTTCATCGGCCCGATTCCTGTTTGGCGATCTTAGCGTCTATGAGAAGAAACAAAAAAATGTTTATTATATTATGCTTGTACTAGCTGTATCCGTTCGCAACTTAATTTTCGTGGAACGGGTACCTACGTTTTCCTTCATAATTAGATTTATCAATCTAACAAGAGAAAACAAGAATACCTTATAGACCTGTTCAGACTAGTTATGATCTAATTAGGTTTTAAAATGAACCGATGAAAATGTTTTGACCAATCGAAAAGTCGAGAGACGATAGTTTTATAAAAGAACTAACTATTAGTCAAACATTATAATATACACATTTAAACCGGACCAACATATGGGACTATTCTACACAATACTTAGGATTTAAGGCACTAGTAACCAAAAACATGTAATCTTGTTAACAATAAACGATACCTACCTATCTATCTACCTATCTATCATCCAAATCGGATCACAAGGCAAAAAAATGTGCGCGGTCACACATAAAATAATATATAAATAAAAAAGTAAAATAAAAATAACAAAATCTATTTTGAACCTCCTTTTTTCGAAAAATAGAAAATAGATTATCATCAATACTGTACAAGAAGCTTAAAAGCTCGGTTCCTCAGCTTCCACACGTCCTATAAAATATGATTAGATCCATAAAGGTAGCTACTATCTATAATCTTACGGTCCAAATCATGTTCCCAAATATTTACTGTCCGGATTACCTGACGGTAAAAGTTTGGTAAACAGTTTTATTGACTCTTAGGCCATAAGCCTTTGAAGGGCCCAGGAGGTAGATGAAGGTTGATTTGCATGCCCATGTCAAACTTGATTGATTATTGTTACAATTTTTATTCGACAATGCGCAATTTCTTCCTAAACGA
The DNA here is from genome assembly GCA_912999785.1 of Hydriomena furcata. Classification (NCBI taxonomy): domain Eukaryota; kingdom Metazoa; phylum Arthropoda; class Insecta; order Lepidoptera; family Geometridae; genus Hydriomena; species Hydriomena furcata. The sequence continues at coordinate 10,220,730 of OU538822.1, read as the reverse complement.
CATCAAACGATCTCAATTCGTCTATTTTGTTTTATGGTTTATTGGAACAATAGGTGTTTTGTTTATAATAGTGTGTGTATGGACGGAGAGCTCGGTTTTGGATTCTATTATAACAACGTCGTATATTTAGTGGAAAATTGTAGAAATTAAATGTCGTCCTCCAAAATATTCTAGCTCTCCATTCAGACGTCAGAAATCTATGGTAGACTAGCTGTCCCCATAGTCGTTGTCCTGTCAAATTGTTGTCCTGTTTCCCAGATGGGTTTCTGGGAAACAGATGTGATTTTATGTATGCATGTATGTATGAAAATAGCTAACAACCTCTTACAAAACAAAGCGCAGCGCGACTAGTACAGAACAATAAATTCCCCAGCCAAGTCACATGACTAAACGCAATTCAAATAACTCATTGCATTGCGAGAAGTGCTGAGCTGAAAACATTATCTTCGACAGAAACAGATTAAACATTCCAACTTCGAAGCTTGCACTTGTTCTTGTGCTTTACTTAGTAAGAGTGAGTAGCTAATAGACCTAATAGACGAAGTACAACTTGAACACTTGGAATGAACTCAGATATACGGTACTGGAATGTAATGATCTTTATTGTAAATCAATGTAAGCAATCATAGATATAACCATTTCTTCCAGACGACTGCCATAAACTATACTATAACTAAACTGTAACAAAATAAACACAAGGTTTCATAAAATAACTTTCATAATACCCGGATATACCCATTTGATATAACTACATCGTGAATGTAAGAGGATTTCCAAATTGAATATAAAATAGTTAAATCAAGTCAATGATGTAAATTAAATACATTTTTCGATACATACAGATAAAGAGGTACACATAACAGGAAGAAATAAGTTTACTGTTGAAAAATATTTACCAATGACAAGCTTTTGTAAAATCTATCAAACCATCGAGCACCTGGCACATAATATAACATAGTCATTGGAACTTGACAAGAATGCAAAGTTTTTACTCAATCAGAGTATTTACTAAGGAGTTCCGTTGTGAGTGTATGTTGAACAGCACCTGACTCCATCATCAGATCAGTTCGCTGTCATATTATTGCATTGTCACCGAAGTTACATAAGTATGCAAAATTTCAGCTCAATCGGTCGGGGATTACTGCTTCAAAATTGAGTTGCAAGATTCCACCTTAACAAAGATAGTTACATACATACATTGCAAGTTAAAAAAAAGCTTGTAAAATGATACAGACACATACAAATACCTACTGCGTGGGTCAAACAGGCCCCATCTCAGATTTATGCTGCTCCACATGCATGAACCATGACGTGGAGCATCAATGGTTATCAAAAAGAGCCTGGGCTCTACTCGGGAACTGAAAACGAAATTTCGTGACAATATTCGTTTCAAAATTACATCGTTTTGACTATAGTTTGAACGATGGACCGACCGTAATTACTTTTGACAATGATCCTGATTATTGTCTGGGGCCGTACTACAACCTCTAAAGTAAAACTAAAGCAGTATTACTCGCGGTGCGAAAGTGACAACGCCATGTGTGTTTGCATAGCATTGTCACTTTCGCTCTTAAAGTAATGCTGCTTTAGTCTTACTTTAGAGATTAAAGTACGGCCCCTGATCAATACATTAATTACATGATATGCCTCCTAAAAGTTCTCTAACACAAACAAAGTTCACCTGAAATCGGTTCACGTACCGTAGTTTAGATAAGCAACTTCTCACTTGACCGAGCTTCCTTTGTTGGAAGTTTGTGAACTCCACTTGTCATGTTCCCGACATGTGCCACTTCATGTTAGCTTTCAATGTTAAATGAATATTATTGAGGTCAATATGGGCCATAAGAGCTTACCTACTGCTCTCAAGAAGGCCTTGGCGCGAATCACTATCGTATCGACATCGTATCGTCCACATATCAAAACTGACACTTATTATATTGTCTAATTCAAATTCAAATTCAAAAATCATTTATTTCAATAAAATCACAAGGATCACTTTGAAACGTCTTAGGAACTAGGTGAAGCTACGCCGATTCCACGCGACCAAGCCTAGAAGAATCATCGATACGATAATGATTCGTGCTCGCCCCCCTGAACGCATTGACGCCATTGACTGGCCTCACAGCTCAGTTGGTAGTAACTCTGCCTTCAGCGCTGTAGGTTGTGGGTTCGATCCCCACCCAGAGCAAACATTTGTGTGATGAACATAGATGTTTGCTCTGTGTCTGGGTGTTAGTATGTATCATATGTATGTATTTATAAAAAAAAAAGTATTTAAGTATTCTATCAGTTATTTAGTTCCCATAGTACAAACTTTGCTTAGTTTGGGGCTAGATGGCGATGTGTAAAATGTCCACCAATATTTATTTATTTATTTATTTATTTATTTGTCTAAGAACTTCTTTTATTCCTTCCTAAATTTCCATAGTATAGCTTTGCTTCGTTTAAGGTTTATCGTTGTGTGAATTGTAAAAAAAAACCGGACAAGTGCGAGTCGGACTCGCGCACGTAAGGTTCCGTTCCATTATCTATAAAAAACGGCAAAAAACACGTTTGTGGTATGGGAGCCCATTTATTTTATTTTATTCTGTTTTTAGTATTTGTTGTTATAGCGGCAACAGAAATACATCATCTGTGAAAATTTTAACTGAGATAGATAGACAGTTAAAATTTTCACAGATACCTATAGCCCTGTGACAGACAGCGAAGTCTTAGTAATAGGGTCCCGTTTTTACCCTTTGGTTACGGAACCCTAAAAATAACAACTCTCCACGTCACAAAGAACATACCATGATGATTTCACCCTAGTTCATTTCGACAACGATAAATTACCGGGTCGGTAGAATGTTGCTAGACCGAAAGAAATATTTGGGGTAGTCAGTATGAATATGTTAGTGTCGGCGTGGTCAATGTACCTAAATCCTTTTCATGGAGACTATTATTCCATCTGTGTTGTTAGATCCCGTGACCGAGCAGTGAGTTTACATTTGGCTAACTTACCTTACTTCGAAACTTTGCCCTCAGTTTGGAAGGAAGGTAAACAGGGATCGTGAATACTAATTGTTTTGTTGTGTTTCGCTTACGCAATGTCTCTGTCAAGGGTAAAATAAATTTGACCCTTGTACGAGTTCTCATTGACATTCGTTGCTATGTGAAGAATACACATTTATTCAGTAAATGTTTTTATTAACTTATCACAATCACTTATATACAACAATACACACTGTCTAGTAAACTACGTATCTAACTACTGTAGAGGTGTTGCCTGCCCGGCGTGCGAAACTCAACTGCCCCTCTCTCCAGTGTCGGCCATATTTATAACATTGCTAACACGCCAGTGTCATTAGACTGTCCGTTGACAGTCTGTATTCTACATCTCTTCCTTTCTAAAAATAAAAAGGATTTGATTAGAGTTTTACATACTCATACATGCAAAATCAGTTTACAAACCATAACACTATTATTATGCCTTGATTAGGATTTTATTCTGATTGGATACTATCTTCAATACCATTGTCGTCATTTATTTCAGTATCAGAAGATGAGCCCGCATCTTGATCGTCACCCCTGAGAGAAGAGTCTTGATTTTGCTCTCTATTCATAAGCCTCCATTCTCCTCCAATTTTTTTTAAATGAACAACATTTCTGCGATATATTTCACCAGTTGTATCATTCCTGATCTCTACATCACCTGATTTTGGCGCAGATTTAGTTATCGTATGGGTCAATTGTGCAAAAGTTGGTGTCAGCTTGTTCTCTTTGTGGAAGTTCCTAACTACGACCTTATCTCCTTCGTGTAAATTATGATCTACTGCCTTACGCTTTCGATCACTATAGTTTTTTCCTATTTCTTTCACAATTTTGTCTCTGTCTTTGACTTCAGATTGTTCATCCTTGTTTTCAATATCTATATAAGATGGAATTTTATCGCGAAATTGGCGCTTATAAAATAATTCAGAAGGGGTCTTACCAGTTACAGAGTGAGGGGTACTATTATACATCATCAAATAGTAAAGTAGTTCTTCCTTCCAGTTCTTTTTTTCTATTTGACTTATCTTTATGCGTTTGAGAATACTTCTGTTTTGTCTCTCTACTTCGCCATTCTGTTGCGGCCAGTATGGAATAGTGCTATGTAGTACTATACCACATTCTTGAAGATAATTCCTAAATTCTTGACTGACGAACTGTTTCCCATTATCAGCAGTAATTGTTACAGGATATCCCAGTCGTGAAAATATTTCTTTGAGGAGCTTGATCATATCTGATGAAGTTATGCTTTTCGTAATTTTGATTTCTTTATATCGACTGAAATAATCAACCACCACCAATAAATAATCTCCTGAAGGCAAAGGTCCTAACAAGTCCATAGCTACATCAATCCACGGTTCTATTGGCAATTGACGACGTTTCATTGGAATAGGTGGGTTTGGAGCAGATACCAGTGTACAACTTTTACAGTTCCTTACCATGGTTTCTGCATCTTTGTCTATTTTCGGCCACCAGACTTTAGTGCGTAGTCGTTGTTTCATGCAAACAATACCTGGGTGTCCTTCGTGTGCCGCCATCAACACCCGTGTCCGCAATTTTTGGGGAATTACTATTCTGTTTCCTCGGAGTAAAATGTCATCTTGGAAACACAGCTCTGTTTCGAAAATTTTATATATGTTTACTGTGGGATCCCAAATGTGTTGGTATAGTCCTTGTCTTACCTTGGTGATTTCAGTATCTTGGCTCGAATTCTTCTTGATATCCTCTAATGGCACCGCTATCGGTCTAGAGTGCTCAATTATTTGGTTAATGTAATTGTCAATACCTTCACATAAATAATCAACCGAACTATATTCACTGGAACAAAGTCTGGACAATGGGTCAGCTATGTTAGATTTTCCAGGACGGTAAACAATTTTGTAATTGTAGGACTGAAGCCGAAGAACCCATCGTTCGATGCGAGCACAAGGCTTGGATTTTTTTCCAAATATTACCTCTAATGGTTTATGATCACTGATTAGCTCGAATTCTCTCTTACCATACAAGTACATTTTAAAATGTTCGACTGCCCAGACTAAAGCCAATGCTTCTTTTTCAGTCTGGCAGTATCTTTTCTCGCAATCTGTTAAGCTTTTGTTGCCATATGCAATTACTCGTGGGCCCTGCGAGTTTATTTGGATAAGAACTGCACCCAAACCGACTGGGCTAGCATCCGCGATAACCTGGGTCTTATCCTCTGGATCGTAGTATCCCAGTGTTCGAACAGAACTTAATGATTTCTTTAGCTGCAAAAAAGCGTTGTTTTGCTCAGTGGTCCAAACTTTCTCAATATTAGAATTTTTACCTAGCTTGAGTCTTAATACTTTCCGTAAAGATTCTGTGAGTGTGGCCAAATTCGGTATCCATTTGCCAACGAAATTGACAAGTCCAAGGAAACTTTGTAACTCTTCAACAGTATTTGGGGCCCGAAACGTTTGAATATTGTCAATATACTTATTTAAGGGTTTAATTCCTGCGTTTGATAACTCATGTCCTAAGAAGTCAATTTTATTTACTCCATAGACACATTTGTCATGATTCAGTAAAACATTGTTTTCTTCCAATACTTTAAGTGTTTCTTGTAGTCGTTGATCATGTTCAATTCTATTTGATCCAAAAATCACGATATCATCGATGAAGTTTACGGTGCCTTCACATTTCAAAAGAATGCGCTCCATTATTTTTTGAAATAGTTCTGGAGCACAAGATATTCCAAACATCAGTCTTTTGTATCTAAACATACCTTTGCTAGTTATAAACGTTGTAATGAATCGGCTGTCTGGGTGGATCTCACATTGATGGAATGCGTTTTTAACATCGAGCCTAGAGAATACCTGCGCTTTCTTGAAGTTTGGTAACAGCTGGTCCATTGTAGGAAGGGGATGGTTTTCCCGAACTATAGCTTCGTTAGCTCTTCGCATATCTATACAAATACGAACATCGCCGTTTTCTTTTAGAATTGGGACCATTGGTGATACCCATTTTGAAGGCTCTGTGACTTCTTCTATGATGTCGAGATTTAAAAGCTCTTGTAATTTTTCATTGATCTTGTTTTCCAATGGAATAGGTATTCTTCTATATGGTTGACAAACTGGTTTGGTTTCTGGTTCAATGGGGATTTCAATAAGAACGTCTTTGAATTTTGGGAAAGCAGAAACAGAAGCATTAGAGTTTGCTTGAGCTGGTACTAAAGCATTCACCTGAATTCCCAATTTCAGAACTCCTAAAGAAATTGACGTATTTTTTCCAATGATGTCTTTTGTTCCATCTTTTATGACATAAAACATTGCAATTTCTGTCTTGTTATTGACTTCGACAGTCGCTTTAAATGATCCCAAAACTACTAATGGTTCCTTGCTTCCATAAGCATAAAACGTCCTTTCCGGTGCTTTGTTCATCTCGAAGACACGAATTTTCTGCTTTTTCATTTCGCTCCAGGTCTTGTCAGTCAATAAATTACATTTGCATCCAGAATCAATTAATAGTTTTACGTGTTTTCCTCCCACTATACAATCTATTGTGGACTCTTCATCAACTTGAAATACATAATCAATTTCTTCTTCTTTTTGATCATCTTTCTCAATTCTCGATTTCTTTGCATATTTTGCATCTTTTGTACGTGGGTTGAATTGTCTTTTCATTGATTTCCTTGTACGGCATTGTTTCTGAAAATGTCCCGTTATCCCGCATTTATGACATTTAACTTTTCTAGCGGGACAATCCATTGATTGAGCAACATGTTTATAACTACCACATCTAGTACATTCTGTATTGTTTTTCTGCCTCACATCAATCTTATTGATAGCACTACTGCTGAATGTCTTCTGATCAAATTCTTCCAACTGTCTGTTTACATTTTCCAGGGTGTTCGCTTCGATTATTATATCTTCTAGAGACATACTGTCACCTCCTTTTAAGATTTTTTTCCGCAATTCACTCGAAGAACATTTTTCTGTAATCTGGTCTATTAAGTGTTCTTCTTTGTTGGTGAATCCACATTTATCAGCTTGTCTTCTTAAACGAACTAAAAATTTTTCGAATTTCTCTCCAGGTTCTTGCTTCATCAGCCGAAGAATGTGCCTCTCGTATACTTTGCTTTGCTTTGGTGCAAAGTAATCGTCTAGTTTTTTTAAGGCTATGTTGAAAATATCGATTGCCGGATCATCAGTAGAGAGCACATGCGCACCTGGTATATTATAATATATTTCTTGGAGACTCAGACCACCCATATGAAGTAGTGTCGCTCGTTTCTTGACTGGCTTTTCTATATTCGCAGCTTCCAGATAAATACATAGTCCTCTTTTCCATTTCTCCCATCTTACACCAATACTGTGTGGATCGCTATCACAGTCAAAGTTTTCAAGTGGTGGTAATGATGATGACATCATGTTTGGCTGAAAACAGGTTTGGCATAAGCCTTGTTGGTTGCACTGGTTTGTTAGTAGGTAGGTACTAAGTAAATATATTTATTTAAATATAGTAACAGCTAGCAATTGGTTCTACAGCGAAATTTAATTAAAATTGCTAATAGGTACTCATATTTGCTAATAAAATAACAAGAAAACTGGATATCAGTATTTAAAATTTACATGCATATTTTGCGCATTAGGTATTTTAATGAACAGAATTTTTACATACTAATAAATCGAACCCCGACTTGACTATTTATGTGTGCAATCATGTATTTAATACAGTCTACTTTCTACCTTACTTGGACCATCATAAACGTATGTCCATCATTTGGGCCGTTACTTTATGTGTCCATTCGATTAGTTAGAACGTCCATTGTTTTTATTTTGGACCAGAAATAAGCGTGTCTATTTTATTAGACCATCGCATTATTTTCCTTACGATGTAAAATAATGTCTTGCACAAACAAATAGCTAGCCGTAGACATTGAATTTTCATAAAAATTTAATAGTTGTGGTTGTTTAAACTTTAGCTCTGTTCATAAAATATCTACCCGCAACTAATTTGTAATATATTGTTTACTTACGTTTTTACTCCTCGTCGCCACTGAAGAATACACATTTATTCAGTAAATGTTTTTATTAACTTATCACAATCACTTATATACAACAATACACACTGTCTAGTAAACTACGTATCTAACTACTGTAGAGGTGTTGCCTGCCCGGCGTGCGAAACTCAACTGCCCCTCTCTCCAGTGTCGGCCATATTTATAACATTGCTAACACGCCAGTGTCATTAGACTGTCCGTTGACAGTCTGTATTCTACACTATGTACCAACTTTCTGGGCTTTTTTGCTCTTATTAACACGTCTCTCATGAATTCATGTCTTGCTTTATAAAAAAAGATGTTTATGTACGTCATATTACGACTGGCCTCACAGCTTAGTTGGTAGTAGTTCACACACGGCAGCTATAATGTTATATTAATGTACATTAAACCCTGGGATGTATAACTTTAAACTATCTTAATGTATCACACACACTACAGGTAATGTAATGTATCTTTTTGAACTTTTCGAAGAGATATATTATACGGAAATGTATTGAGATGTATTAAGATGTACCATATATGTATGTATTTTAAAGTAGTCTATGTTTATTCGGCAAATTTCATCATAATCCGTTTTGTCGTTTAAGCCTGATTGAGGCACAAACATACAAACAAACTCACAAACTTTCGAATTTATAATATTATTAGGATGAACGTAGCTTCTAAGTAACGTAGCGTAATTTAAAAATGTAAATACTACACCAACAAAATATATAAATATTCAATTCCGCGTAAATTATCGCGGCTAAACATTTCCAGGATTCTTCCAATTGTTTTCTAATTGAATTAGAACAATTCAAACAGAACCATAGAGAACGGCAAAGTAAACTCGCTTTCAACCGTCATTTACGCATTCGGGTATTTCTTGGTTATTTGATCTAAAGAAAGAAGAAAACAAAAACAAAAACATTTTTTTATAAGAATAATGAACTTTATAAATTAACTTTAGTAGGTGCGAGTATTTAGTTGGACGGAAAAACGATTGGTAAAACTTTTTTAGTTTGATTTATAATTATTCGTAAATGGGTTCAAAAAACTACTTTTTTCGTTTTAACTCCAAATCCAAAGATGTTTAACATAATATATGTAGATAATTTTTACTTATATTATAATATTAGTACCTTTCCAAAATAAATATTTTTTTTTATGTTATTATGATAATAGAGTTTTTAAGATACAAAAATACAAAAACTTGAAATTCTATAGAAATCACGTCAGAGCGTCAGAGAGAGCATACTGTCAGGGCGTGGGATCAATGTTATTCGTCACCACACAGAACTTATAAAATTCGTTTCTACCTAATCACTTTTAGCGCCTATTCTGCGACAGAACTTAGTTGTAAAGGAACATTTTACTTGCAAACGACGTTCATTTAATTTGTATCGTTGGCTATCAAATTAACCGTAAGACGCGATTGAGATTTTATTCTTCTTGAATGGATTTATTCTAATTTCAATTTCCTCTATATTGTTTGTATCTGTCTTTTCTTCTTTTTTATATTTTTTAGCTAAAGCCCAGGTCTTTTTATGAATCTTTTAGCTTCACATGACAGTCATAAAGAAGCAGGAATTGCTATGTAGCTATGCTAAGAAACTCGTTTATGTGGCCTACAGCATTTCTATTATCACAGACTAAAATATTCAATCTTTTCTATTCAATTATTGAAATTTGACAGGACAACGTCTGTCACGGGTCGGCTAGTAATATTATAAATGAAAGTTTGTGAGTTTGTATGTATGTTTGTGCCTCAATCAGGCCATAACGACAAAACGGATTAAGTTGACATTTGCTGTAGATGTAGATATTATGCCCGAATAAAACATAGAGTACTTTAAAATATGAAAAACATCTCCAAAATTATAAAAAAACGCAAAAGAGTAATTTTGGTATAGACGGCGCTGGTGTGCAAAAATTCTGACATCAGCAGATTATTTGCAGGACAACGTCTGTCACGGGTCTGCAGTCCTGTATAAATAAACGACACAGCGCAAATACATAATAGGTTCCAAATCAGCAGAACTTTTGTTGAAAATACATAATAAATAATTTCCATATAAACGCATTCCGAACTCGGGAGTCGGGAGTAACTCAAGGTGCCGTTTTCCTCAAAATTGTATTGAGTAAATGAACACAGCCAAGTTCCAACATAAACTTGGAAAATAATCGTAGAGACGTGAGCATTGCCTTAATTCACCTGATTAATTTATACGGGTGGCCTTCTGAAGTTCGCGATATCTCTCGTTAACCCAGTGACTTGGGACCTGAGCTCATTGGATTAGCGAATTCACTAAGTCCCCGTTATAATTAGGCCGCCCTTTTAGATATTAATTTTGAAGGCGCCAATGGGAATTATTTTATGACGGAGCGACGAAAAGATTTGGAATGGTTGTTACTTTTTTCAAATTAACTTATATATATTATGTTTTTTTAAATAAAATTTATATAGGATCACGACTGTAATCCCCTATAACAATTTTCAAGATATTTGTGCAATAATAATATATTTTTAAAGCTTAGAGTTAGATATTTAAAGTTAAAAGACTATATATATTAACTAAATAAAAAACTAAATAAAAAATAGCAGCGATGGGCTTGCAACCTGTCTCGTATGAAATGCTAACTACTGCAAAATGTGGGCATGTGAAAAATATAATGTTTGGACGTGCCTCTGACTACGCCCATTAGACATCTTCAAAGCGTCTGGAGATCTGAGAGGATATCTACCGTACTAGGGGATTACAGTCGTGATCCTATTTATTTTATTTAATTTTTTAGTTAGTCTTCACTAACTAGTTTCAGACGATGTTTCCCTTTACCGTTTTGAGCACGTATTAATGTGCATACATTTTTCATTAAACAATCTATTGATGGCTGAGATCTGAACATCCAACAAACTTTGCCGCTTTATATTATAAGTGAATTAGTTTTTTTTTAATCTTTTGGAGTGTGTATACCTACTTCGTAGGCGCGATGGCTTTACTGCGTGGCAAAATAATATCCGATTTAATTTATAAGTAGGTACAAGTCACGAAACCATAATTCAAAAGCGTTGGCATGAAGAGAACAACTAGTTCAGTTCCACATAAAAATACTTTTACCAACTAATTTGAATCAATCGATACCAAATAATTTAGATGTTGTTATTTGATTGGGCTCACAGCTCAGTGCATTCTGCTTGCGGGTTCGATTCCCACCCAAGACTAACTATGGTGATCTAATTTTATTGTCTCAAATTTGTCCTATCTAAATTGTATTTATGTAAGACTAAAATTATGGTTAAAGATTTTTTTATCTCAAAGTAATTTACATTTCGCTTACAGAGAAATTATCTGAATAAAGTAAGTTTATGTATGTAAGTTTAAAATGTCTTTCATAAAACTTAAAAAGCTATTATCGTTGAATTGGTGACATCATTTTAGTCGGTTTTCTTATTTAGTATTACAAACGTATTTTATTTTATTCTTTAAAATACTTTTTCCCGCCTTTAAGACAAATAATAAATGTTTTTAATGAATCTCAATTACCGCAAAACAGTTTTGTTTTATATGACAAATATAATTTAAAGAAATATAATCTAAATAAATTATAGACAGAAACACGATAGATGAAATATTTCTCGATGGATTTATTTTCAAAAGTTGGCTCTTCAAAAACACTAGTTTCATTTTTAATCAAAACCTTTTACCTTTTGTCCAATTACGTAATAAAAAACATGGATTCCAATCCAGCTGTTCTGCAGTTCCGTGAAACTAACCTCAAAAATTCCACACAGACTGTGCTGACAGCGCCGCCGCGCCGGTTCACTTCTGAAATTAATTTCCTGCCGTCATATGACGAACTGTAGGTAATACTCAAGTACCTTTATTATGTTGACTGGCTTCACAGCTCAGTTGGTAGGTAGTAGCTTTGTCTTCTGCTGATCTGGATGTACCTATTATGAGTTACTTTCATTCTCATATATTATCCAATAAATGACACCAAATTCAGTTTTTAAGTTTAAAGTTATCTAAATATACAAAACTCTTGCGCTACTGACTGACTGACTGATCGATCAACGCACAGCCTAAACTACTGGTCCTAACTCTGAATTTGTAGTGTATTTCTTTTAAAGGCACTTTGAAAGGCATTTCCGAAAATTTTACGCGTGAACGAAGTCGCGGGGTTTACCACTAGTGTGAAATAAACCGCAAGAAGTGCAGATTCATCATTATGCCGAAGCCAATGGTAACGTGATAACGTTGATGTTTTTACTCCCAATATCACGGTGTTTCCTGTTTCACACAAATATTTGTTCTGCACACGATAGTGTCGTGGGCTGTAATAAGGATCCTAAATCAACAAAAAGTTTACTGAAATGGACAGGTCGAAACGTGTCGACCTTATTTTACTATACCCGTGCAGCTTCGTTCGCGTGGAACGAATTTGTTTTTTGTTAATTTAATTAGATTTCAAGTTTACACAGAAATATTAACTGAAAGACAGAAAATATAAAATCTAACAGCAAAGGCTTTATAGATACCGGACGTAATTTACGTCCGGTATCTCAAGCCTTTGCTGTTAGATTTTATATTTTCTGTCTTTCAGTAGCTTTTGAGTAAGTTTCAGTCATATCTGGGGGCACGGCAGTGCCCCCGCCAAGTCAAGCAATAAAGCGGCACGGCTGTACCATCCTTTTCTCGAAGCAGTTCAGGCCATTTTCGACCCCCTATAACTTCGTTGTGGATAAAACTAGAAGCCTGAATTTTCAGTAACCAAGCAGTCACTATATAAACACGGTATATTTCAAATTTCATTCAATTTGAACCAGTAGATTAAGAATTATAACTAGTCAAAGTTTCCTATTTTGTCACTCACTCACTCACTCACTCACTGACTGACTGACTGACTGACCGATCATCAAAAGTTTAAGGCACTTCTGGCAGACATAGAAGCTTCAAATTTGAAACACAATTAGTGTTTAGTGTAAAAATCCTAAAAAAACCTGCCAAGTGCGAGTCGGACTCGCGCACGTCGAGTTCCGTACCATTATCTATAAATCACGTTTGTTGTATGGGAGCCCCACTTAAATATTTGTTTTATTCTGTTTTTAGTATTTGTTGTTATAGCGGCAACAGAAATACTTCATCTGTGAAAATTTCAACTGTCTAGCTATCATGGTTCATGAGATACAGCCCTGTGATAGACAGATGGACTGACAGACCGACAGACCGACAGACAGACAGACGGACAGACGGACAGACGTACAGATGGACAGACGGACGAACGGACAGTGGAGTATTAGTAACAGGGTTCCGTTTTTACTCTTTAGGTACGGAACCCTAAAAAGTAGGGCTATCTAAAAAAATAAATGAGATGCCATCAAAAACATAACTTGTAAAAAAAGCCAAGTCTCGCAACGCAACTCAGTTCTTCTACCGTAAAAAGTAGTGAGATCCATGTAATACCAAGTCGGTTAATTTATTCAGTCCCTACTTTAAGGGTCCTTCTGACTTATGTTATTACGTAATTAGCTAACCTTTACGTAATAACTTAAGACAGAAGGACCCTTAAAGTAGGGACTGAATAAATTAACCGACTTGGTATTATATGGATCTCACTACTTTTTACGGTAGAAGAACTGAGTTGCGTTGCGAGACTTGGCTTTTTTTACAAGTTATGTTTTTGATGGCATAATAACATTTTAAAAATTAAAAAGGAAACCAAATAAAATGTTTGGACCAATCGAAAAATCAAGCGACGTTATTTATTTACTTATGTTTATGAAAGGACTTTTAGTTATACATATAAATACAATTTAAATGAGACCAACTTTAGACTATTTTCTGCACAATAGAAAAAAACATTCAAATCAAAATGTATACATAAAAAAAAGTTTTTTCACTAGTAGACAGGTAGAATATTTTTTTAAACCCTAAAAACTAGGTATATTTAAATTGGGTCCTGTTATGCGTGTAAACATATTTCTCAAAAAAATAGTTGATACTTATTTTGCATAATAAGGTGATATGTTAAATGTTTGGTTTTTTATTTGGGCTGCTACCCGGATATGCAGAAAAAGTGATAAAACTGAATTATCTTGAAAACCATCAAACTTAAAAAAAAATTACTTAGCTAGTATAATCACTAACGAATTATATAAAAACCGGCCAAGTGTGAGTCGGACTCGCGCACAAAGGGTTCCGTTCTATTATCAAAACGGCATAAAAATCAAGTTTGTTGTACAAGGCCCCACTTAAATATTTATTTTATGCTGTTTTTAGAGAAATACATCATCTGTGAAAATTTCAACTGTCTAGCTATAACGGTTCATGAGATACAGCCCTGTGACCATCGACTACATCGATGCTTGTGACAGACAGACGGACAGCGGAGTCTTTGTAGTCCCGTTTTTACTCTTTGGGTACGGAACCCTAAAAACATAAAAAATAATTAATTACATACAAAGTAGTTTTTTATTAGGTACGAGTACTTAGGCAACCCTGGTCTAGGAAGGTATAGGTATTTCTTAGGGTTTAATGGCTTTAAAATTAATAATATCTAGTTACCTACCTATTTACCTAACTACGTAGTTAGCATTCCACACGTGACAAGTTGCAAGCCCGTCGCCGCTTACAAGAATACTAACTGGTTTCCTCACGATGTTTTTCTTCACCGTTATAAACACACATGATAACGCGCATGTAAGTAAATTTTTCGAACAGAAATATCCATTGATGCACGGCCGGTATTCGAACTCTAAATTAATAATATATACCTAGGTACCTATTTACCTAACTACATGAATTCAATAATTCAATTTTAAACTTTTTAGTAGCATAAGTAAAGTACCACCTATTTACCGACTTACTTTACCGATAGTGGTAAAATAGCGCCACCTGCCAGCGGAATTGCAAACATCTATCATCATTTTTTACCTCTCAAACCCCAAGCGGTCGCATGAGACCGCGAAGAGTACCTATAATAACGTAGTAACATCAAATGAAACTAGATGGCGCTAGAATGCGAAAATCACGTTTGTTGTGTATATTTATTTTATTCTGTTTTTAGTATTTGTTGTTATAGCAGCAACAGAAATAGGTACATAATCTGTGAAAATTTCAACTGTCTAGCTATCACGGTTTATGAGATACAGCTGTGACAGACAGACGGACAGCGAAGTCTTAGTAATAGGGTTCCGTTTTTACCCTTTGGGTACGGAACCCTAAAAAATGAACTGTTTAGCTATTCATAGTTTTGATTAAAAACGAAACTAGTGTTTTTGAAGAACCAACTTTAGTAAATAAATCTATCGAGAAAAGTTTCACCATTCGTGTTTCTGTCTACTTATAATAATTTATCTAGATTAGGTTATCTTTGTCATATAAAACAAAACTGTATGTTTTGTGGTTATTGAGAAAAAACGATTCTTCATTCATCAAAAACATTAATTACCTACTCGTCTTAATGATGGTTTATATACACATACAATGTTTTTAGTATTCGTCCACACTGCCGTACTGCATCCATCACTGCAGTATGGCCGCAAAGGCGCGTTTCATAAATGTTTGATACTTCACCGTCGCCGCCACCGCGCTAGGCTCGCAGTGTGGGACACACGCAAGATATTGTTTAACTTTATGTATAGTTTATAACATCGTATCGTAAATTCGAAACGCAGAATATTTTAAATCCTCACTCGAGTGTTTGCCTGGAAAGGTCAACGATCCAAAACGCGGCTTAAAAGACTTTTCACGAAGAATATTTGCCCAATGAAGGTAAGCCGGATAGATTGAAACTTCTTAAACTTGGAACATAATGATACCCAAGTGGTTTAGTTATTTCGCTAAGTAAATAATAAACGAAGGTAAAGGTCAAGTAAACTCAAGTTCTATTTAAAACTGATTGAAAAACTGACTCGCTGTTGTACAGCGAAGGAAAACAGTTTTTGAAAGAAAACCATATAGTACCTATTCTTGTAAGCGGCGATGGGCTTGCAACCATGTGTGGAATGATAACTACTGCAAAATGTGGGCATATACCAAATGAAATGTTTGGACGTGCCTCTGACTAACCCCTTCGGACATTTTCAAGGATCTGAACGCCTGGAGATCTGAGATGTCTACGGTACTTGAGTTGGGGATTACAGTCGTGAGCCTATTTTCTCGCTCTTTTCTATCTCTTTTTGTACCAAAAACAATTTACGGATATTTTTTTATTTAGCAATATTATTTATTATTACAGTAGAGTTCTATTGCGTTTTGAAAAGTTGGATTTTACACACGCCATAAGACTAAAGTTAGTTAGCGCTTAGTTGGAAAATAAACATCTCTGTGTGTACACAGTTTGTGTTTGTGTTCATAAAGTCTGTGCGTAAGTCACCCTGGAATAGCTTAAAGGTGAGGTACTTTTGTCCGGGTATTACGCGAGTATAGCTGCGACAAGTTTGATTGTAACTTAACTTTTTAATTAAACCTACAAAATA
This sequence comes from Hydriomena furcata, assembly GCA_912999785.1. Taxonomy (NCBI): domain Eukaryota; kingdom Metazoa; phylum Arthropoda; class Insecta; order Lepidoptera; family Geometridae; genus Hydriomena; species Hydriomena furcata. Next base: position 10,204,219 of record OU538822.1, on the reverse strand, counting down.
CTTAACATTATATACAAAATGTTTAAGTAAAAACTCCAACAAGTCAATAATACGAAATTAATATTATTTCTATTTACTACCATACCAATATTATATTTACCAATGAAATTGCGGTTTCCAATTAAATGATTATACACAATCTAGTTAATCATATAATCATGATTATGCATTTTACGCAATTCGGTTTATGATGCGAAATAATTATTTCTGCTTTATTTCTAGTATTTACCCTGCAGGGTAAATACTAGCTATAAAGCAGAAATTGTTATTTCGCATCATAAACCGAATTGCGTAAAATGCACACACATATTTCTATTTTCAGTTTATATCCGCTGTACTCAGCTTAAATGGATAATGCGCCTACAAACCTTCTAATAACCATTCACCCCGCATAATAATTAGAAATTTTAAGTAAACATTTCCTTATGTAAAGCAACATCGTAGACAAGATGTTACAAGTATGTTGTACAATCAAAAAGTTATGCATGGTTTGTAAATATTTCTTCCGGGTCGGGGTGTTCCGGTACCATGGTATGCTTCGCTTTTGATACCCACGACTTAGGGAATATTAGCTATAACCGCGACATAGGGAATATTAGTGGGTAATGATTATGTTTGTGACTGTACTCTCTCGCTTATATTTGCATACCAAAATCGGAGCGCCAGTGTTTATTCATCATAATATTGTTCACTTATGAGCTACCTATATCAATTGCATGTGCTTGCTAACAAAGCCTATCTGATATGATGGTTTATATAGATTATAACCGGCAGATTTCGTTCGGAAAATTATACGCCAAAGGCACCTCCAAAAATATATTATCTAAGGTAGATAGATGCCTACTTTGACCAGTTGATCGAATTATTATTTTTTTATTTTTCAAAATATTTTACAAGAAGTATCTTTGACATAGTAACTACTATGCAAATAAAGTAATACCTATCTACTTTCATTGTAACTACCGCCTAAGTATTTCATTGTCTTCTGTACAACCGGTAGAATGTAAGTACCTAAGAGCTGTTAAATCTTGGTTTTCTAAGCAAACGGTGCCGTCCGCCGTCGTCTTGGACTGAGAAGAATCTAGCGGTTATTTATAGAAGTCGATGAAATACCTAGGCAGGAGTTAGTAACAAGTAAAGTAGATATACATATAATTATAGATACTCTTGAAAATTAAAAACCGGCCAAGTGAAAGTTGGACTCGCGCACGAAAGGTTCCATTATCTATAAACAAAATCTACCTAGTTACCTATTTTCCTAACTACATGAATTCAATAATTCAACTTTTTTGTCGATTAGGTACCTACTTACTAACTGTCACAGTGCTAGCTATCACGGTTCATGAGATACAGCCTTGTTACAGACAAATGGACAGCAAATTCTTAGTAATACGGTCCCATTTTTAACCTTTGGGTACGGAACCCTAAAAAATAATCACAAAAAGTAGGCGTATTGTGAATTGAGTCAGAATCAGAGCGAGATCTGTCCCTCGATTACGAAAGCTTCAAGCTGTTGCAATCAACTTCAATCAATTACTGTTTTGAAGCTAATTGAAACAATAATTGCAATAAAGCACTATAATACATCTAATAGATATCCGTAAAACCATATTACTGGTTCCAAATAGAAGTTAATTACAACTTACGTAATCGAAGGGATGATATCTACCATGCTTGATATAAGTCGTAAGTCTATATTTTAGAAAATTGTTTCTCGCATGCCTTTGTGTGAGCTACAGGCTTTTGTATGAAGGCTTAAGAGCTTATCGGAATTAAGGGCAGTCATGCGCCATTGGCTATGATGGCCGTCGCAGCGAACGGCACCGCTCGTTTAGGATACCAGGATTTAAGGCACTTCTATCATCGTCTGTACATTATTCATTACACTCGGAAGGGGTTTAGGCGCGTGCTCTAACAATGAGATGGAGATTAGAATCAGGGATAAGAATACTTAAGACCCCCCTATGATTGAAAGCAGTCCGTCTTACGAGTCAAGTAGTAAAGGATAGGTAACTTAATTACTCGTGTGATGCCTTATAATACTTTTGAACCTATCGGATGCCATATTTGTACACTTCACTGTGCTTTGAATAAAAATAAAATAACATTTGTTTATAAACGAATCACATATGAATCGGCTAGACCGTATGGATTTTTATTAAATTGTTCTTATTTTGAATAAGGTTTTGAGGAAAAGAAAAATGGGAAAAGTCGCCCGGAAAATTATATCGAATTTATTAATAGGACAACGTCAGTCAGATAACAAGTAAATGTATGTATAATAAGGGCAAACATCACACAAAATTAACTAACATTATAATAATAAGGATGTAACTTAGAAAAAAAAACACTTACCTAAATATATGCAAAAGTTTGGGTGTTTGTTAAGACTGAATCAGGTCTTAACCTGAATTGAATCAAAGTATATTTTATATTCCAAAAATCTACTTTATGGAATTGAAATCGGACGTCAAAAATTCAGGAAATTTAATTTCTGCAAAATGAAAAACAAGCAAGCGAAATCGCGGTGGTTTTCCACTAGTGATATTATATTAAAATATCCTTTGCATAAATTACCGTTTAATCCACTAATTAATAACTATTATGTTAATGAGGTTAAAGTTGTGAAATTATTATGTAGGAAATCACAGGTTAAACATTCTGCACTGTCGATTATTAACAATCATTGCACCTATTAATACTTAAATTAGGTACATTTTAAAATTTCTGTCATAAAATTGTTGAAATAAAGTTGAAACTGAATCCGCTCTAGCGTGGTTTAATAGACTTTGTAGTACCTTCAACTTATCAAAACCTCCATCTTGTTTTACGCAGGTTAAAAAGTTGAATTCAAATTATATAGCCTCTTAGGTGATAAATAGTAAATTTAATATCCTGGGAACGTTTCCGACTGGTAGGTATTTGGATCAGTTTAGGACTGTTTGTAACTGTCTTTGAATAGCGTAGCCAGCTCGTGTATTTTGTTAATATTCTGTAATATGTTATGTGTTCGATGTTATTTCACTACATAATATAAAACAAAGTCGCTTTCCGCTTCCCGCGTCTGTATGTATGTATGTATGTTTGCTTATATCTTTAAAACTACACAACGGATTTTGATGCGGTTTTTTTAATAGATAGAGTGATTCAGGAGGAAGGTTTATATGTATAATAACATGCTACCCGTGCGAAGCCGGGGCGGGTCGCTAGTATTATAATATAGCAGTAAATAAATATTGATGGTAAGGTAAGAAAAAACAATTAAGTATTACTAATAAATATATATTGGTGGACATTTCATACTGAGCCATCTAGCCCCAAACTAAATAAAGCTTGTGTTTTGGGGACTAGATATCTGATAGAATACCTATACCTATACTTTTTTGTAAATACATATTCATACTTATAATGCATTATAACACCCAGACAAAGAACAAGCATCTATGTTCCTCACACAAATATTTGTCATGGGTGGGGACTGAACCCACAGCCTATAGCGCAGAAGGCAGAGCCTACTGATCAGAGGCCAGTCAACTAACTAATCACGATTAATTTCCATCAAAAATATAATGGCGTACAAAATATTTATCAATACCGCATTTTACATAGCTACAGAGAGATCGGTAAAACGTTGTCGACGTCCATCACGAGAGCACTCGGGTCCCGTCCAAACAAATAGAGCGCCCTCGAACGCACTCCAACTGATGGACCTACGACGAAAGGGCTTCTATACCTATATATCTCTACTTATATAATATACAGCACTCGGAACGTATGTGATTGTGGAGCTTCGATTACAGGATGTATTTAGATAACTCTCGAAAACTGAAGCTCATCGATTATCGATCGATGGCTTAATAGCATTGCTATTAAGGCGCTCCCAGTCGACGATTGTTTTTGTTCGAAACGAAAAAATAAATACTTGTGAACAAGCCACATCTCCTATTTTATAATGTATAGTATATGTGAATAAAGATGTACCCATCTTTAATCACTTCGATAAATAATCCTACCGACCGCTGCAATGACGACAAACACACGTCGCCGCGCGGTCCGCCTTAGCTTTTCGAATAAATTAATGATATAAATTATGTATAATTACTTATCAAAAATCTATTCTAATAGAAATCTAGATCTACATATTACCTATCTTTAACAATAAATCACAAGTTGATTTTAATAGTAGGTATATAAAATATTTCGATCATAAATTCTAAAACGTATCATTTTGAAATAATATCTTTATCGTGAAAAGTTTCTGCTATTATGTTTTCAGCTTAATAGAAATCTAGGTAGGAACCTGAAGTAATATACTTATAAAAATAGGAGATGTGGCTTGTTCAGAAGTATTTCTTTTTTCGTTTCGAAAAAGAGCAATCAGCGACTGGGAGCCTCTTAACATAGAATTTTTGAAATTAAATGAAAAAAAATAATAGTATCATGACTGTATTCCCAAGTACGGTAGACATCATCTTAGATCTCCAGGTGCTTAGATCCTTCTAGAGGGGGTAGTCAGAGGCACGTCCAAACATTACGTGCATGTTTAGACGTGTCTCTGACTACCTCTTGGAGAAGGATCTAAGCGCCTGGAGATCTGAGAGGATTTCTACCGTACTTGGGGATGACAGTCGTGAACATTTTTTTTTATATGTTTTTTGTTTAGTCGATTCATATGCTTAAATAGCTTCCACTACGTCTTTGCTTATTAAAACAGTTTCAAGTTAGTTTAGCTCTATAGAATGTACACAGAGATAGAATCACTATCACGTCTTAAACTTATTGCTTTAATATTAAAGTTACCTACTGTTTTAGTACTTGTAATAGGTAAGGAGCTAAGTGATTGGAACCTCAATAGGTTCCCTCTTACGAAGCTCGGAAGCGAGCTAGTGTTTTACACTAACAAAGTCTGCTCATATTAAGTGGGGAACGGCAGTAGTAAAACAGCGTCGTCCTAGAACAACTAAGTGACTGGACCTAATCTTTACCTTCATAACTTTAGTTAATTTAGTTAATTCGTTTCTCACGTAGTCGCAATCACAGGAGATATAATATGTTTGTATCTGCGAGTAGAAAGATCACATAAAACCAAAGTGATACTTTTACTCCCATTAGGATGCATTGAATTGCGCAATCACTGTGCTGATTGCCGAGCACTGTGATTGGTTGATTCACGGTCCACTTTTCTCCTCGCCGCCCAGCTCCGCGTCAGTAAAAACGTACCCTGACACTATGTCGTTATCTTCAAGCAATTGCTCTTAACTAGAGGTGGTGCGTATTTACTCGACCAGGTTTGTAAACCTGGTATAGGCATAAAAAAATACGTACCAGGTATGACGACACAGTTTGAACGCGTATTTTAAAGTAAATACTTGAAAGTATTTTGTTCATGAAAGTGTTTTCATACTTCAAGTTGAGCTGATATCAAATACTTTAAAGTATTTAAAACCTGGTTTATCAACCTGGTATTTGATGGAGGTGGTATTAATTAGACCTGGTACGTCAAAACACAAGTACGACCCACCTCTACTCTTAACACAGCATTGTGCCATTCGCGATCTTCCTAAAACTGTGTCCAGTGATTGAGTGGTTCCATCCGCTTTCATATGAAGCACAAAATTTACGACTAGCTTGACGTTCAGAGCCACCTCATCCACAAATATTAAAGTTGTCTGCAGTTATTTTGTGAGCTCAGAGTAGGTAGGTACCTACATGTTCCTCTAAACTTGCATTTTACAGCAACACAGCAACGTATAACGCGTCTTTTTGCTTTTGAACGTATTATTAAAACATTTTAGCAAAAGTGCTTAAAAAAATACATGTATAAGTTATGAATACGAATAAGTAACTAATTACAGGAAATATATTATTATATCTCTTTAAATCATTTCTTTGTAATAAAACTGAATGTAAGTTTATCATAAAAGCTTCAGGTTTCCGACCGTCATTATTATAGAAGTTGATAGTAATTATATAATTTGTATAAGTAATTGTGTTGTGCGAAAGGTTCAAAATTATATTACAAATCAACTTCGTGATTTCATTAGTATGTCCGATAGATACGTAAAAAACGCACATTACCGACTAATGTCCTATTTTTTTTTTCTTGAGGCATTTAATATTTTTTATTTTCCGTGTTGATCGAGTGGGAGGCACCTCGACTTACATTTTGAAGGTCGTTGGTTCGAATCCCGGCGTGCATCAATGGATTTTTCTGTTCGAAAAATTTATACACGCATCAAAACACGTGCTCAAAACGGTGAAGGGAAACATCGTGAGGAAAACAGTTAGTATTCTTATATTGGCGATGGGCTTGCAACCTGTCATGTATGGAATACTAACTACTGCAAAAAGTAGGCATGTGCCAAATATAATGTTTGGACGTGCAAATATAATGTTCTGACTACCTTCTCTAGACATCTTCAAAGGATCTTTGTGCCTTTTTAATAGGTACTTATATATAGACTTGTGTTATCAAGTTGTAATAAAAGCCTGGAAAATATTCCCAGATGAAAATTGTAAGGATAATTGTAATATCATAAAAACGAATACATCCTGAAGTAACATCCTTGCGACTGGCATTGAAAATCGTGTCTTATCTTATCTTACTATTATAAATCAGAAAGTTTGTGAGGGTGTTTAGATGTTTGTGGCTCAATTACGCCCAAACGACTAAATGGATTAAGATGGAACTTAGAATAACGAGTAACTTATGTATGAGATGAGCATGTAATACTTATAACACTAGAGTCTATGAATAGTGAGCCAGATTCGCCCACATTTTGATAAAGTAGGTAGATTAGTTTGAGCTAGTGAACAACTCTAGTACCAGAGATTTAGGTCGTCCAATGGCCTTGGATGACCAGGCCATGACGCTTGACAACTTTTTTAAAGCTGGATCGACATCTCATCGTAATAACGTTCAGCCATATTTTACAATTTTGATGACTTGAGCAAGTGAAACCGCGGCAATAAGCCAGTTAAACATAAAGCTAACAATAACATTTATTTCTTCAACATTCAAACGAGACCCTATTGCTCCTAACATTCCTTAGGTATCACTTAACTTTTATTTTTGGTATAAAAATACTCAGCTTTTTCTGAAAATACAAGGAATTCTGGCAAGGTTAGACCGTCATATTGGGTTTGTTTATTTGTGTTACATACATTTCATGCAGGATATAACGGAAAATAATACTTACTCCGTGAGATATTGGTGGTCCGTACAAATATTTACAATCACAAATTGTAGCATTGTGATAATTCAAGAGCTTGTACACATTATACAATACAAATGTTTTTATTGCATTCAGATTACATAATGTGATGATGTGATTACTCGTACTTGTAGGTACACGCTTAGCAACGCTTTGCTTAGAAACGCGTTTTTTAGGAACCAAGCCTTTAAGTTAGGCCGAGCGCTCACCGAACACTAAAAATACGTGATAAAAACCCGTGTAAAAGTCAATAGTTATTAGGACCACGATAGTTTGAAAAATAATAAAGCAAATATGTCGTATTGTTTATACGGAATTTTTCAACAATCACTATACGTCTGCCAAGATAGTATGCCTGTAGACTTTTAATTCAGAAGACGAGCAGCTTTAGCAAATTAATCAAAAGGTCACAGGAACTAAATCTCACACGCCTTGTCCAACGCAATGAGACAAAGAAAGTATTTTCCCGCAAATCACCGGAGCTTTATTAAACCGTCCAAGAGACAAATCACTAGGCTTGGCTTACAGGCAGGCGAATTAATAGTCACGTTCTGAATGTTCACTGCGGGCGACGTCAAAACCTGATTAAAAAATGTACAGTGTGCTCTTTACTCATACCATATTATTCAATAAGTGTCCCAAAAAATAATAATAATGTCAAGCGGAAGTCCAAATGTAGAAAAAAACGCCGGAAAATCATAGCTTGCAGACAATAAAAAATCGCATGATTTGGGTACTTTGGGTCTTGGAAGAGTGTTCTTACCTCTAGACTTCCTCTTGACACTATTTTTTGGGACACCCTCTGTAAAACAACAAGGTAAAGCCCGAAACCCGAAAAATAGAAGATATTTTCTTTGGTAGTGTACTCTTGTGTAAGCTTTGAAATCTGTTTGTCTTACTTCAACCGTCCACCATTTTAGCCCTTGTTTTAATACTATTCATGTTTTTTTTTCGTTTATCAGGCACTATATGGTACAATTAGACATGAGTACTTAATTTACATCATATCCTGCTCATCCCTCAACTAGACGCTTCAATTTCCTGCCAGCAAAATCATCACACCATAATAAATCAAAAACTAGCTGTATAAGGCTCATTTTCCTATGAAAGGTTATTACGAGTGAAACAAGCCCACTACTGCCCTGGTCTACTGCGGTCTCAACAATTAATTCACGGTAATTAGTCCATGTGTCCCTGACACTCGCCTAATTGCTTGTCAAAACCTGACAAATCTGGGATAAGGTCTTGTCGTCGCATAGATACTAAATTTATCAGCGATTGCTGGAATTCCAAATCATTTTGGTCTGTGATAATTACCTAAGACTGGAAGACAGCTCATCGTCCACCGCCGAATGACATCTGCCGTTATCTTGGAAATCCTTGACCACATGTCAATAAATGCTCTAAGAACGACGCACATTTTATAGAAAATCAGAAAAATGTCTTATTATTATTATAGCCATTTATTCTCCGTTTCAAAGTTACATTCAATCCATTCAATTCAATATACATATTACTAATTATTAACTTTTATTATTATTATTATGGAGATGCCTATTTTTGGGCAAAGGCCTCTTCCATCATCCTCTCCTCCTCCTATCTTTTCCAAGAAAATGTGTATTTTTCTTTCTTTTTTCTTTTTGCAGAAAAATTTATAGGTAATCTAATCTATATATTTGAGGGATGCATTCTTGATAATTGATAAATCATTAATATAATTGATCAAAGATAATTTCTAAATACATATAATGAATTTACAAGAACAAGAGCAAATCAGATAGATACAATCTCATATCCATAATGTACTCGGGCGAGGTGTTCATTTAAACTCGCTTTTCATGAGCTCATTTCTCACCCGTCAATTGACAGGTCTAGAAATTCAAATAACACTATTTCAGCAAAGGAAGCGGGTAAAAATTCGGGCTCTCAGAAATTTAGCCGACATTCCCCGAAGATCGCTCGCAATTACGAGCTTATCTTCTATGCGAATTTTCTGAGCGACTTTAAATAGCTATCATTTTCCCTTGTGACTTCGAAACCGCGGAATGCTGGGCTTAATCCTCGAGAATGGCACTCTTATAAGAGCCATTACTGTTATAGGTGTTTGCGCTTTTGTTATTCTGACATGCCATTAGATAGGTCGGCAGTGTTGGCGGTTTACCCAATTTTTCAGGTCAAGTGAACGCCCACAATTTTTTGTAATTTTCCGTATAATACCCGGTCCGAAGTTTTATTGAGTATAATAGAATTTTTGTGTTTCATTTTTGAGCCAAGCTTGCACCAATATATTAATTTATATTAGTAGACGTGTGCCTTTAATTTATTATGAACACTATAAAATACAGTAAAGTACACGTCCGCCTTGTTCAGTACATACAGGAGTCTACAGAGGTATCCATCTTCATTTCTTCGACACGGTTTCACGCTCACGCTCACGCTTATTTTCTCTAGGTAGGTACAACTCTACATTTTAACAATAATACTTACGACCACACTTACTAGTATAGCTGCCGATTGAAGTGAATTTAGATTCTTTGACGATTTTTTGAACACAAAACTTCTTATTGAGTTTGTTAAGAGGCTCCCAGTCGCTGATTGCTCTTTTTCGAAACGAAAAAAGAAATACTTCTGAACAAGCCACATCGCCTATTTTTATAAGTATATTACTTCAGGTTCCTACCTAGATTTCTATTAAGCTGAAAACATAATAGCAGAAACTTTTCACGATAAAGATATTATTTCAAAATGATACGTTTTAGAATTTATGATCGAAATATTTTATATACCTACTATTAAAATCAACTTGTGATTTATTGTTAAAGATAGGTAATATGTAGATCTAGATTTCTATTAGAATAGATTTTTGATAAGTAATTATACATAATTTATATCATTAATTTATTCGAAAAGCTAAGGCGGACCGCGCGGCGACGTGTGTTTGTCGTCATTGCAGCGGTCGGTAGGATTATTTATCGAAGTGATTAAAGATGGGTACATCTTTATTCACATATACTATACATTATAAAATAGGAGATGTGGCTTGTTCACAAGTATTTATTTTTTCGTTTCGAACAAAAACAATCGTCGACTGGGAGCGCCTTAAGAGTTGTTTTTGTACACAACAAACTATGACGTAGCAAAACACTTGGTTAGACATTTATTTGTGGTGGTCTTTTTTAAGGTCGAATAAATATGTCAACTTGAAAAGTAAAAGTTCCGTGCTAAAAACAAATGCGCTTGAATCTCAAATAAGATCGTAAGTGATTCAACGCATCTTATTTGTACATACTAAAATAAACCCTGTTTTGCCCACTGGATTAGTGGGTAGATAATGGATTTTTACGCCCCTGGCAAAAACCACTGAAATATTTAAATTCTCATTAGGCACCCCAAGTTAACAAGATAGGAGTTCATAAAATATTCCCTGTTTATAAACACAATTAGTTTATTTACGCGTGCTTTGTGGTTTCGTCTCGGGTCAAGAGAATGTTGAATAAATATTGAAAGTAAATGTCAAATAAAAATATTAAGAGTATTTCATTATCATCCATTATCAGGGGTATTTATTATCACTACATAGTATAAAGCAAAGTCACTTTCCGCTTCCCGCGTCTGTATGTATGTATGTATGTATGTTTGCTTATATCTTTAAAACTACACAACGGATTTTGATGCGGTAGCATATAAAAATATACCAACTTGTAGATCACGAATACACAAATCGCGCCCTACGTTGCATCGCCTTGCGTTCGCCGACTAAATTTGAGACGTATTTAAATGTTAATCCTCATGTGCATGTATGTAACTCCAGCAAGCATATTTTTCAAAGCGGGACTCAGAGATGCTGCTTGGTATGGTGGTAGTACCTCCTCAGACGAGCGACGAAGAAGCTCTACGTTTGTGCTATTATTCTGGTTGTTACATAATTTTTACCATACAACTGACATTATTTTAAGCGTATTTTATTGACAAGCCATGTTGGCCGAGTAGGCTTTACCTCGACTTTCAATTAGAAGGCCGTGGGTTCGAGTCCCGGGTAAGCATAAATGTATTTTTCTATATAAAATTTTATTGCGTGCTTAAAACAGTGAAAGAAAACATCGTGAGGAAACCAATTAAATTTATTACAAGCGTCAACGGGTTTGCAACCTGTCACGTATGCAATCCCATAAAGACATATTTGATTATTGGAGATATGAGAAGATATCTAACGTAATTTGTGACTATAGTCCTATTTCCATTTATACTTTTTGACAAATTTGATTGAGTGGACCTTTTTACCAATTAATTCTGAATCATTCATGTTTATTAAAATACTTACCTACGAAACTTCTACCAGAAGTATGCGCCTAATACATATGCATGAAAAACTCCTGAAACTTCAGAACTTTTGTATTATTAAACGCTTCGTTCATTGAAATGCTAGTCCATTTCGATTTCGCATAGCACCGACTGTTATTTAGATTATGAATTACGTTTTTTTTTAATGCAAAGTGAACTGTCTTTTTTTGATACAATAATATTTAAATGTTTCTCATAATGTTTGTATTCGCAATATAATACGAACATGCTACGAATGACGCTGACGTCGAATTTGGGATGAAGAAATATTTCTACCCCTAAATCTTCGATGAATAGAGACGGCGCAATCTGTATTAACAATTTTTCCATTGCAACTAGTTACCGACAAAGAGTAAATGGTTGTGAAAGTCAATAAATATTGTGACCGAAAGGTCTGTTGTAATTATTATGTACAAATTAATTAGTGCTACGCCCGTAGTACTAACGTAGACTCTGCCTACGGCGTAGCAGATTCACTACAGCCTTTTAAACTGGGTAGCGGAAAAGGGCAAGTAACTTTGTTAGGAACTAGGTGATAATGTGTTACAGAGCTCATAACCACATTCTACACTGCAACTTCTGCTGAACGTTCGAGCTAACTATAGAACTGCAATTGTACGGAAACTTTGTCTTTAGACAGTTCTTGAATGGTGGTCATTCTGTTGATATTCGTAATATTAAACATTCAAAAGACAACCGATCTTATTATTTCATATTAAAATCAAAATGAACTTAAATCTCAATTATTTTTATATATTATTTCGCAATATTTTGCTTATACAAGTCATTAGTGAACACCAATTTACATGTTGACTAATTTTAGTTACAAAAGCGAAAATTTCACAAAACTTTCTCAATTTCAGAATAGTTCGTATTTTACTCACGTAATTTTAGAAAGTTCGTAGTATTACAGAAATACCATTGTAATATTTTTTGAACAATCATTTATACGTTTACACAATTTATTTAAGATTTTCTTTTATAAATACTCCGCAACGTGTGTTACAAGGCTAATAGAAAAGAATATTTTTTGTAAAAGATAAGCCTACTTTATCTAATTGTATCTAAACCATTTTTAAAGTGAAAGCAAAGTCCAATTATGTCGAACACATTTTTTTTAATTGCGTTTGGCTTTTCTATTACGGATTGACAGGACAAAATGCTTCAGCTTAAGGTACCTCCAGACATCTAAGGCTTGTATTCTTACCATATATTTTTGAAATTGTGCTATTTTTCACTTACTCTCTCCTCCCATCGTTTTGTTCTCGGATCAGGTTTATTCAACAAACATACATTTTCTTTCCTTCTTTTTTCTCTGTTAATTTTTATAATTTACTTTTAGTCGCTCATGGCTCTTTTGTGTTTTATTTGTTGAATAAATGTATTTTCATTTAAATTACATCAGTATGATATTATTTTCAGTCAAATCTCGCTGTCTAATGTGATTATTTTGTGAACATTATGCATTATTCTGTTCTGTATTCTTAGCCATCGCGTGACTTTCTATGACTGGTATCAATATTAGTTTAAAAGTCCCTACATTCTAAAATAAATACGGACTAAGAAAAAAAATTGCCTAATAATTAAAAAAACACTCCAAGACAGGTTGTTTTGATTAGATATTATAAAGTTAGTATCCAAATAAAAAAAGGTTTGTGTGTGATAATATATCTACATAATTTTGAAATCGCAGACTGTGTAGGCTCTGTAGGCTTTATGAAGCTGATTATATAATGACCTTGCCATTGACTTTGATAGTTCTTGTTACTTTCATATTTGAAAGTCGACGTACCTCCCACTTAGTTCACGTGGCTAATTTGAAATGAGTAGGTTGAAATAACACTCCCTAAGAAAATATATAGAGAAGGCAAACACAAACAGACTGTTAGATTTCATAGATTTCATCACGGAATTTAATCAAGACCTATCGATTAGTATCGGAAGGGCAATAAGGAAAATCAAGGACTATCTATATTGGAAGTTACTTGTTTATTTATTCCGAGCGAGTGCTCCCGGAAATAAGCCTGGATGAAGTCACCATTGCTTGATGCATAGACATTGGGTACAGATGAGACAACTCAACACCTACATATTTTACAGCAGGCGTGAATAACTCGGTTAATAACCTGACCATGATTCGATTGATCAGTCAGCAATGCCAACGCATTGCCAGGGTAAGGAACCATCTATAAAGTACGTCGCACGTAAAAGGGGGGAGGGTGTCAAAGTGTGAAATTTTGTGACAAGGGGTGGGGAGGGGTCCTAAGTTTTGTGACGTCACATTTAATATAATTTAAATATTAATCATGGATTTAAGATTTTGTCATTTAAATGGAAATAAATATTTTTTGGAACTGCTGTGCTGTAATTTAATAATTTCTAGATCACGAAAAAAAAAACACGAAAGTAGTGTGACGTACTTTATAAAATAAAAATAAAAAATAAAAAAAATAAAATCATTTTATTTCGAGCAACTTCGACTCATAAATGGCACATTACACATTTTCTTATCTACATAAAAAATATAAAAAACATCAAGATCTCAGGCGTGAATTTCCAACTGAGACTTAAAAGGTGTTGGTTCGACTCCGCGGTGTGACAAATGTTGACAGCGAGACAGCACCCCAACGACATAAAAAGCTGATTATTATAAAAGTTAATTTATATTAATTTGATATTCCTCAATTTACAACAAAATATACTCATGATATGAAAACTTTATTTTAACTTGCACTTATTATGCAAACGGCCTCTGTGCCCTGATAAAAGTATGTTAATACATGTAGGTAAAATTAATGAAGGCTCTGCAATTTGCATACTCTATGTCCCCAAAAGCGGCGGCAAGATTAGTGTTTGCTAAGTCCCACGGGGCTCGGATTAAGACGACCGCCTGTTAGATGCATTAACTACGCGGGAAAATCTCATTTTTAATCGTGATTTATTCATAGTTTCCGTCAATTTGTTAGTATTAAACTAACAAATTAGGGGGGAGTTTCTATAAAACTTTGGCATAACCCTTTAATACTTTATTGTACACACTATGACATTATAAATAACATGTTCAAAGGCGAGCAACCCTAAATAGTTTTCTACCAAACGAACTTTTGAGGCTAGAGAGTGGAAACAATTGTGGATAAACCGTGTACGTAACTTAAAAAGAATAAATGTAATATACACTAACAAAATAATAAATATTTAATACGAGTATATACTATATAAATAATACAATATTATATAAATAATTTGAACATAAAAAAAATAAAATCACGACTGTTAATCCCCAAGTACGGTAGACATCCTCTCAGATCTCCAGACGCTTAAATCCTTAGAAAATGTCTAGTGGGGGTAGTCAGAGGCACATTATATTTGGCACATGCCCACATTTTGCAGTAGTTAGCATTCCATACGTGACAGGTTGCAAAACCATCGCCGCTTATAAGAATACTAACACTATGTTTTCCTTCACCGTTTTGAGCACGTGTTTTTGATGCGCATATAAATTTATCGAGCAGAAAAATCCATTGATGCACGCCGGGATTCGAACCCACGACCTTCAGATTGAAAGTCGAGGTACCTCCCACTTGGCCAACACGGCTATACATAATATATAAATACATTTATACATACATATTATTACCCGTTTCAGTAAGTTTAACATTTTGATCAAAAGAGACTGATTTACAAATTTTGATTTCTCGTCGCAGAATCGTCAGCAACGAACTAAAAGTCAACAAGCCCGTTTTTAGGGTAAAAATGGGACCCTATTACTAAGACTTCGCTGTCCGTCTGTTTGTCTGTCTGTCACAGGGCTGTATCTCATAAACCGTGATAGCTAGACAGATGAAATTTTCACAGATGATGTATTTCTGTTGTCGCTATAACAACAAAAATACTAATAACAGAAGAAAATAAATATTTAAGGGGGGCTCCCATACAACAAAAATATTTTGTTGGCGTTTTTTTATAGATAATGGTACGGAACCCTTCGTGTGCGAGTCTGACTCGCACTTGGAAGATTTTATTTGTTATATTTGTCCAGTTCATTCTAAGGTTTCTAAGGTTGAGAACGCTTTTAACGATAAAGCCGACCATTGAACTTGTATTACAAATAAGTGTTTAATTGTTATGTATGTATTGTATTCTTGTGGACGTGTTATAATCAATGAAGTGTTATCAATCTATATATCCTCATAAATGACGATTATAAGGACGGTAGGTTTTAACCTACCGTGCATAAAATAGACTTATAATCCTTGTCAATCTTTTTAATTGCAAAAATTATTGTATTCTGTCAATTTTAGTAGTAAAAAAACGCATTTTAAAGTCGTTACTTCTGCCAACTCTCTAGTTTTGAAATAGACTAACTCCATATTATATGATATTGAGCACGCAGATTGAGCTCTATTGATACGGATACGGATACGATAAGCTCCATTGATACGAGATATTGAAATGTAAGGTGCGGGAACTCCTTATTGATATACAAGGTAAGTACGGTGTTATATCTGTAATACCGCATAATATTCTTACACTAGTGGAAAGCCCGCGATTTCGTTCACATGTATTTTTTTTCTACCACCAAACGAAACAAGGTACTTTCCTGTAGGTTTTTAGGCTGTGCGATGTTTAGCCATAGTTTATACATAGTTTCAGCGTGTTCGTCTGTCTGTCGTCTGACAGCTTCTTTTTTAATTGTTGGCAAACTTGTGTTCTGCGAACTCCGCGCTCAAATGCCGCGCTATGTCTGGTCACACCGTAATGATTAGTAGAGTTTGTTTTTGTTTGGCAAGTGCTTAACAAATCTATTGTACAACATCATTGTATATTTATACCGAAACATTTTTTTATCAAACTTGAAAACTGCTATATTGTAGCAATTATTCATATGTAACTAGCTGCTCGCCTCGGCTTTGCACGGGTGGTACCGGATAAAAAGTCTACCGATTTTGTGCAAACTTCATATAAACCATCTACTAAATAGTCCGAACAAAGCCTAAACATTTGGTTTCGATAGGTGAACCCGTTTTTGAGTTATAAAATTACAACGAAAAGTGGCATTGATTTTTATATACTACTAGCTGACCCGTGCCCGCTTCGCTGTGCGTAAGACATTTCTAAAACCATCGCGGACTTTATTGTAGAAAAAAAAATGTGTTTATTTACGACATCACATTAGAAACCTCTAAAATTATCAGTGTTTCTCTACTATATTATGCATGTATTATACATATAAACCTTCCTCTTGAATCACTCTATCTATTAAAAAAACCGCATCAAAATCCGTTGTGTAGTTTTAAAGATATAAGCAAACATACATACATACAGACGCGGGAAGCGGAAAGCGACTTTGCTTTATACTATGTAGTGATATAGATGATATATTTTTTAAGAAGACCATATATATTTATTGATAACAAGACAATTTTTATGTGATGTATTATGTTTTTTATAACTTCTAGTTCTTTTTAAAGAAACATGGAAAGTGCTATTTATTACTCGATACAAATCATTGAAATTACAAATAACTACAAAACTAAAAAATAACAAAGAAAACTAAACAATGCCCATTCATAAACGGAACTTTACACATAAAATCTCGAAATAGTTTTATTAAAGTCATTACCACGTAAGAAGAGAATTAACAGAATATGAAAGAATTGAGATAAACTCTCCTAGAGACGAAAAAATGATATATTTGATGGTATCAAGATGTAAATATTATAGTGTATAAAGCTGTTCCTTGAGTGAAAAACAATAGATTAGATGATTTTATATTAGATAGATAAATTATTTATTTTTGTAAAATTATAAAGTTTATTATGATCTCCTGACATGAACGTTGAACACGATTTTAATGATGAGGACCTTAGTTGCCTGCTGGGAGTGTGTCCGACTGAGACATAAGAGTTACGGATTCGATCCCTGTCTGGTCAAATGTTTGTATAATCTGTTTGATATCTGGGGCCGGGTGTTATGGTACTATGATACTCGTAGTTTCTGATACCTACGATGTAGAGAATTATTGATTACTATTTATTGAATACTAACTTTTAACCGCAACTTAGTTTGAGTAGATTCAGGAAATCGATTTTTAGCGACTATCGTAAAACATTGAAATTCCAGAAAATCAAAAGAAAATTAAAATAAAATATAGTTAAAAAAAACTAAAAAAACACGCTTTTATTGCTAATCGAACTAAAAACTTGAAAATAATTTTTGATGACAAAGAGTTTAATATAACTGTAGTAGAAGATGAAACAATCAATCATATTGAATCACCTCAAAACAAAATTTTAGTAAAATTTAAGTTATTAACATAATAATTCAATTCAGAGTAAAAAGAGTGGGTGATTCAATATGATTGTTTGTTTCATCATCTAATACAGTTATATTAAACTCTTTGTCATCAAAAATTATTTTCTAGTTTTTAGTTCGATTAGCAATAAAAGCGTGTTTTTTTAAACTATATTTAATTTTGAATTTTTTAGTCTATGTCAATCTCATAAATTGGAGAATGAATAAATTATTTAGATTTTTTTAGAAAGAACCACTCAGTTGTCCCCGAACGAAAGAGCAAGTCCGAAACATGCAAATATATATACAATTGAAGTGTGTTGTACAAGGGCGGTGAAAGTAATGACGTAGCTAGATAGTAATTAGCCATACTAGGTATATTTAATTGGCAAGTTAATATTAAGTAGGCGTTGCGAGTAGAATTTCAGTAGGCGCTGCAATAGGATCTACAAAAGAATTTATTAATCCTGGCGATCCTATTAAGGATAATGGAAACTAATATCAAATTATTGCATTGTCATCGGTCCTTGATATGTATGCAAAATTTCAAATTAATCAGACTTCTGGAAATTGGTGAAAATTAAGCTCAAAGATTCCGTTACATACATAGATACAACCCGAGCTAATAAAAGCGTGTTAAAAAAGTAGCCTATGTCACCAATACTTTGAACTTTCTCCTTATTAAATTTAATTACAATCGGCCCAGCGGTTTGGCCGTGATAACGTTACAGACAGACAGAGTTACTTTCGCATTTATACTCGTAGCATTAGTATAGAATATAGATTGCTCTATCGAACTTCCCTTGCTTTCTTAGCTCTGTGGCCATGAATGATGCTGCGAATGCGTTCTTAGAAAGAAGTTAAATTATCTTGTTATTTATTAACGTCATAACAATTCTTCAGTTGGCAGGATGGAGTGCTTCGCTTTAAACAGCATTTTGCAACAATGGAAGCGTTACTGGAAAATTGATGGTGAAAAATAAAATAAATGAAAAGGCAGGTAGTGATTTATCTGTATCTTAAAATAGAGAATAGGGATCGGATTATTAGCTTTCGAAATTACATAAACGTGCAGAAATGTCTTTTACATTCTGGAAGGTTCTTAGAAAATTTTAGTAATTTTTGGTGTCATTTTAGAAAAAGGCGTTTTGAAGGTGTGTCTGGATCGTAGCAAGTTGAAGGCCTTGGAAAACCTAATCCTCTTCGAAACAGGCGTGATTTTATGTATGTATGGATATGTATCATGCATACTAGTTGAAGTAGATAGTATGTAAAATTTGTTTACATAGGTACAAAAATAGGTACTATTTTTAAAATAGATGTTATTCGCATCCATGAATAGATTTTCAATGTAGAAGAGTTACGAAAAAACGTATTTGGCAGACAGACCATCCCTTGCGGACGGCCATTGGGGAAACAGCATTACTTTTTCAGGCGAAGTCTGTTTGAGGGTATTTCCATACAGAATTGGACGAAATGAATGCTGGAGCTTACGTGTAACGGCAAATGTTTTTATTTTTGTGTGGCTAAATGTTTTTAAAGTATTTATGTGTTTTACAAGTACTAAAAGCCAATACTAAGAAAATTAATGTAATATGATCACGACTGTACTCCCCAAGTACGGTAGACATCTTCTGAGATCTCCAAGCATAATCTGAGAATCCATGAATACCTTCATGGATTCTCAGATTATGCTACAATGTAGGGTAGGTACTCACACTTCAGTTTTGAATATTATTTTAATATAATCTACAAATATATCTATAATATAATATAATCTATTATTATGATTGGAATTAATTATGATTATAAACCCGTATTGTGACTTATAACTATGTAATTGTTATGAGTAAAAACTACTGAATAATATACTAAATATGATCATATTGGGAGAACAATCTTGGGTTGAATAATCCCCAAGTACGGTTGATATTTTCTCAGATCTCAAGGCGCTCAGATCCTTGAATATGTTCAAAAGGGTAGTCAGAGGCTACCATGAATTGAGTCAACACATCATTTTAAAATCACAAAGACACAAAAGTCTTGTACATTCTCAAAAGGTATGCGAATACCTGATTGGCCAAGCATGTCGGTAGTCAATAAGCTTTGATTCTGCTCTCATTGAGCAAACGCAAAGGGCGCCCGAACAGTCTTTACATATTTAGTTTGCAAATAGACAAGCTTCGAGTAGCTTCGACTGAGGAGTTCAAAGTGGTCTTCACATAAAATAGTATGATTTTTCTTACATGCCGTTTTGAATGTTATATTGTTGGTATTTGCAATGCTCTTGGCAAATTTACATTAATATAGTAGCTTCTTGGATAAAATTGAATTTGCATCGACAAAAGCGTGGGAAGAGAGGTTGTAAAATAGAAGTATGTTCATTGGAACTAGTGAGAAGGCTTAGAAGAACGAAACCTTTTGCTTAGTAAAACGATTAAATGTAATGCAAATTAGTACATTATAAGGAACCCAAGAATCAAGTCTTCAAAAATGTTATGGATACATTTATTTATTTAACTACTAGCTGACCCATCAAACTTTGTCCAGTCTAAATTTCTATAATTTCATAGAAAAAAGCATTTGCAGTTTAGTCCGATTTTTACAATTTTAGGTCAACATTTTAAATTTTTCCTTCCATAAAAACCAACACTAACAAAAAAAATTGCCTATTCAGCCCAGACTTTCTTATGTGATGCGCTTAAACGAGATTTTTTTTATTTGCAGATTAAATAGGATCGTCAACTGTTTTTATATTAATAATCTTGAGCATTTTCTACAATCTCTCAATCGTTCATAAAGTCACGTCCAAATTTATTGACAATGTTTTAAATATCATCAAGAAGTTTTGTAGTAAACCGCTCTGAGAGGTGAGATAAGATTTTAAAATCGTTTTGAATAAAATATTTGATTTATTCGTCCGCTGATACTTTGAAACTTCTCAGATTTATTGCTCGCGTACTTAAACACTGAAATGTATTTGTAAGTGTAATATAAATTTAGAATAGATAGTAACCTACATTTCAGATTCTGTCGTTTTAAGTCTTAAATATTAATACTAAAGAGCTATTTCACATTCACTCTGAATCATCTCTTTATTTTGATGATCTCGACGGCGTGTTGAACGAGTGCCTAATTGATACGCAAGAATTACGGGTTCGATCTTGAATGGTCTGCACATATTTTTCCCGGGTTTTGTGGTACCATGGTACTTATGGTTTGCCATACACACAGGGAATCGTAGTAAGGAAGCAGCGTAATATGGTCGGAAATCGAATATTGGGTTTCTCGAAACTCTATCATATAGGTAGGTCCGTATACATAATGTATTATAGACACACAAAACCCATAAAGTTACTCAGGGTTATTGAATGAGCAAAAGCATCAGACTACAAAATTTATAAACTCGAAAAACATTTTCTTGTGGCATTTTGCTATAAATACACAACCGAGTTATTACCTACTCGAGCTGAGGTTCCCACGATCAAATTTGACAGCATTTTCGATGAAAATAACGTTAGTTTGATATCATTATGAGTTGAGGCGATCATGTTTAACGACTATGAATAACGGGGTAAAGTCTAAAGTGGACATAACTTTTCTGAAAGCAAATTTAACCATGCAAAACCGCTAATTAACAACTATTGAAAGATTAAATAAATAAGTTTCAGTTGAAAGGAATAAGTTAGTGCATAACTTAATCTAACTTATAGGCCGGCCCACTTAGAGAGTCGTTTTAGTGACCAAGAATTTAAGTTTTAAGTTATTTATAGAACCATTAATTATACACAATTAAGCTCCTTAGAAATGGAAAATACTCCAGAGATTTCTCAATGACATCGTTGAAGGTACTACTTTTAATTTATGGACCATTTTTAAAAAGGCTATGCTGATGAAAATTTAATGGATCCCTTTTGAGCGGCGGGAAAATATGAGCATGATTTGCGAATGCTTGTCCTCTTAGTTTCAGATACTCACTACAAAAGGAATTCTAGTACGGGGTTAGGACTATGATGTACAAAGTGTCTGTTGAGTGTAAATTTATTTATTTAAAAACTAAAAGTCATCGTGATAAAGTCATCATCATCATCATTATCTTGTCTTTACCCCACTTCATGCGAGGTCGGCAAAACTAGAACTAGAAGGATTTGGTTTGGGGTGTGTTTTAAAACCGGCCGCCTGCCTGACGTCAACCCTCTTAGGAAATACTACTTAATGGTAAAATTGTTTAAAGTTTTTAAGGGATTTTTAATACGAGTCATCTTAATTTAAACTGGTTATCGGTATAACGGTTTTCCACCATTCTGTATAAATAGTATAGATAATATTGGAAACTCTGTTAATGATAATGAATTATTCCGGTATCAATTCAAATCCCTAATCAAATTATGAGACAAATCCATTAGTGACAATAAAGCTTATGGCCCATTACACGATAGACTACAATAACAAGCGGATAATACTTGTACCTAAGAGGTAGGGTCAAAGACCCGGTGATGCTTACCCCGATTTTAGTCATTTTCAATTTGTGCAGTCAATAACTAAGTATAGCAAACAAACTAGTTTCAAATATATAGTTATATACAATTATTTGTCTATGGTAGTGTTGATTGGTGACAGTTGTAATGCGTTATACCTCTAGACTTGATTGACCCCAACTAAATATTTCCCGTTTTGTCTATTTAAATATGAATAATTAATAAATACATATCGCCTGTTATAAAACCTTTGCTTAACCTAAGACATATATAAAAACTCTATATGATTAAAAATCGTCGTTTTAATCATATTTTCAATATAAACCGATTATTTAAAAATTAAAATGTTGTTAAAATGACCACAACCAGCACTCTCACCCTATACGCATACCAATCTGAACATTTCCTTTGTGTTATATACTACATACATAGATAAGTACATTTGAAATGATGCAGTGAAGTAGGTAATAGGTACAAAGAACAATCAATTTCCTCTAAACTATTCATTCTATTAATTTCTCTAAACTATTTCCTCTAAGATTACCTTTACTGTATTCAACTTAGTACACATAGACATACCTACTTGCTTACTCGTAAATTGTCTTGTTGTGTTGAATGCGGCAAAGGACCGTACTACAATATCTAAAGTAAGACTAAAGCAGTATTACTTTAAGAGCGAAAGTGGCAACGCTAATACAAACACGTATGGCGTTGTCACTTTCGCACCGCAAGTAATACTGCTTTAGTTTTTCTTTAGAGATTGTGGTACGGCCCAAGGAGTTATTTTAATGATTATGCATTACCCATGTTTGTATAATCTGTAAATATTTTTTCCTGATCCCGGTTGTACCATGATACTAACAGTTACTTATATGGGATCAAGATTATGTACCTTGTGACTGTTAGGTCATCATCATAATCTCCCTGCCCTTATCCCACATAAGTAGTAAATCACGGTCTTCACTATATTGCGGTCATCATAGAGAGCTATTGCATATTTTTTTGGCTAAAAATGTAAAACAGCTACTGTTGTGTGTCCAAATTCCCGAGTTCACTTCATAAAGTTTCACATCATTGAGTTTATACTTCCACGAAATATAGGGTAAAGCTGGGGAAGTTTTAAATTCATTTGAGATGCTTTTAGGGGATGAGCTTTATCGTATAGACGGCTGTATCTTGATGCAGCTTTATTGCCGAGCTTTAAAAACTTTTCTGGTCTACTCTGAGGTGCGATTTTGTTTTGTAGCCTTATGTAGCCCGCAAAATGTATTTAAAATAGGCTATTTGACAGTATGAAAAATAAAGTGTTGTTGATAGTAATTATGCCTTCGAAAAGCGTTATGGAGTAAAATAACTTGAAAATAATAAATAATTTATTCAAAAACCCATAATTAAAATTATCAATTTTTCAATGCCAGTCACGTGACACAAAACGGAAAAACTTGACGTTTATTTACTTGTTGACAAACATTTGCATATAGAAGCGTTTTTGCGGGTATTTTAAATTGACGATATTTAATTTAAATTTTTAGGGCCAATACTTATCAGAACTTCAAATAATATTGTTTTATGGGTTCCATAGTCACTACTGAATAATCTAAAATGGTTTTTAAAATCTTGTCAAATAGTCCATTGAGGTAACAACGCCTCTTAGTAATGGATTTTCTATCATATATTATACTAGCTGACCCGTGCCCGCTTCGCTGGGGGACAGATAGTTTAACATCTGGTATTCCAATCTTCAAAATAAATTATAGCCTATATGTTGCCGAGGACTAATAGCTACATAACAAAAAAGTTTCATCAAAATCCTTCCAGTACTTTTTGCGTGAAAGCCGGACAACAGACAGACAGACAGACAGACAAAAATTTTAAAATGTTTTTTTTTGGGCTTGTGTTACTTGTATAAAGGTCCCTAGGAGTATTTTTTTTAGTTTTTATTCAATGTACAGAATTAAACTCTTCTACAGTTTTATTATATGTATAGATGTAGATATACAACCTCTGTCAAACAGGGCCTTATTCATGCTTATTCCAGAATGTTGCAAGTTTTATGATCTGAAGCTGGATTAAATAACGCCAGATTAAGGATGGTGCTGTTTATACACTTAGACCATGGCTAATCCTTAACAAGCGGAATCATGATTGCGAATTTTCATAATCAAGTTCAAGAATTGAGGCCAAGCGCTCAGATCCTTGATGTCTTAAACGGGCACGTTCAAACATCACATTTGGCACATGCTTACATTTTGCAGAATCATTTCATACGTGACAGGTTGCTAACCGATCGCTGCTAATACTAACTAATTATTACCTCACGATGTTTTCCTTCACAGGTTTGAGCAATTATAAAATATTCGATTAGAAAAATCCGATGCTGCATGCGTGTATCGAACATACTACCTTAGATTGAAAGAACATCCCACACTGCTAGCAAAAAACAGCCGCCAAAACGAAGACAAATAGAACTAAACGGCCTAATAACGTTGAACGTTTGCCTAAATCAAGTACCTAAACATTGCTGCAATCGAAGCTAAGTACTCCCGGTGGCATCAATAACAACGATATTGTAAACGGCGTAAATATTTACTCGCTAGCTTTCCATTTGCAGTGCAAAGTAAATGTTTATCGATGGTATAGCCGCGGAACGCGTGCGAACGCAACCAGTTATGTCACGTACCGACATTGTACCGGACTACAGGTCTAAACACGGGATTATCATCAAAGTCGGCCTGGCCTGAATACTGAGTACAATAGCTAGACTGCTCATAGGTGCTTCTTTGGCTCTTTTTTAGTGGTGACTATGTGCTAACGTACTAAGTTACCTTACCGTCGAAAATGTTTTTTTGGCCGAGAGTATATCACAATCAATTTTTTGCAACGAAGCTGTCGTCTGATTCTACAAAGACGGAACTTTTCCCGTCTTTGTAACCGTCTGCGTATGAAAAGAGAGAGGAAGGACAGTAATGCATTGAAAATAATACCTACAACATTTTTATATCGTAGGTAACGTGATGTATGGAAAACAACTTTAATATTCTAAACGAAGGGCTTTTCAAGATAATTCAAACTTACCTACAATAGTAATAATAATAGTACCAATCCAATAAAAACGAAAAGACAATTACAGGTTTTACGACAAAAAATAAGTACGTACATAATATCGAAGTATATGAAAACATACTCAAACGTAAGAACTTGAACAGAGTTCGTATCGACAGAGTTCTCTACTCAATGACTGTTGTTTTATGAAGTCCTAAAAGAATTTGAATGGAGCCAGTCACACAATTAATGCTTTGAACACAAATTGTTGGCAAAGCCACATAAAAGACTGTGATATTTTTCTCTTTATCGATACCAGCTCAGAATAAACATTGTAAACTTGTTTTTAGTTTACAATAAATACCTGATTTTTCATGACAATAACTAGTTTTTGAGTTATATAATCGGCTAATGAAACTGCGTTGGGACAAGATTATTTCTGTTTTTTGACACAATCTTGAGAAGACTCTGGACTCAGCATTTTGTTAGCTACGGGGCATGTAGGGTTGTTCCAAAGCATAATTAAGTTACGCATTATTCCATACATATTCACGATGCAGGAAGCATAATAAGTGTGATATATCACCAAATTTCCGAGGCAGCTGCGTAGTAACTGTGCTATTCCTGCGAGGAAATTGTCGGAGACCAATATTTTCCTTCCATATTAATACCCGCAAATCCAATTATCCTTAGCCGATATACGCTCGTACAGGACAAGAATTGTGTACAGGCAAAACATGGGAAATCAATAGATGGTCTCCTTCGACTTCGCTTGTGTAGATTGGCTTAGCGGAATAACCAACTTCAAACTCGAAATTACGCTTCTGAAGTTTCCGTTACAAAATTCCAAGAAGTCTATTAATTAATGTTCTAAGAAGAAAATTTGCTAAATGTTGTAAGAAGAGCAATTATTATTAGCAGACGCTTCTCGGCGGCAGCGCCTTCTGCGCTCGCCAGTGTCCGTCCGTGATGCTGTCATCGGTCTCGGAGACTAACAGTAATGCACGGCCAAGTGCGAGTCGGACTCGCGCACGAAGAATTCCTTACCATTATCTATAAAAAGCTAGCTATCACGGTTCTTGAGATACAACCCTGTGACAGACAGACGGACAGCGAAGTCTTATTAATAGGGACCCGTTTTTACTCTTTGGGTACGTAACCTTAAAAAACAGCCCTGTTTTCATTACTTATACATTTTCTTTTTATATCAACCTGCCGTCAGTAAGTTGAATCCTTACTATTATAAATGAGAATATGTGTTTGTATGTTTATTGGTGCCAACGTACCAAAAAACATACAAACACACATACTACGTTGCTACGTTGCTGCGTGAAAGGATCAATCGTGAGTCATACAGTCGTGCAATCAGAGTGACTTAGGCTACATTTAATCTGTGAACCATGCAAGCGAAGCCGCGGCGAAAGCTAGTAAACAACATTGAACAGTAACATACACTACATAATCCGCTTCCGTACCAGGATTACCTGTGTTTTGGATATCAGAAACTTCGTGTACTATGTAACTAATAATGGGGTTTATCGGTAACAGCCCTTATAATTATAGCTACAGACCAGACGTGGTTAAAAATACAAAAACTATCCCGAAAAAAATTAATTAACCTCCTAAATATCTTGAATCAGGCTTTGAAAAATAATATAAAGACTACCATAGATTATTGACCGAGCGTAGCAAGGTCTCAATGTTTACTTGGGAAGATTGGAGTCTGTAACGTTTGTTTGACGACAACTTTAGAAGAGCTAACCCAATCCCCACGATATATATAAATGTGGAACATACGATTAGATAAGGATAACACCAAAAGAACTTAATCGTTCTGAGTTTTTGAAATTAAACATCGCGTTGTCTTACCCTCGTATTCAAGAACGACACTATGAGAACACGCACCCACAGTGGACGAAATCTTTTTTCATAAACATCACTTTATGTGTTGAGCGGCACTATGGCGCACGGTACCGTGTGCCTTTAGTGCTCAACATTGGCTAGAGGCACACGACAATGTGCCTCTAGTCACACTACGCAGTGTCGCACAACACATAAAGTGATTTTTATGAAAAAAGATTTCGTCCACTGTGGGTGCGTGTTCTCATAGTGTCGTTCTTGAATACGAGGGTTAGTTCGTTTAACCTAAAATCTCTTAGACATGCGCGTAGGTAGGTACATAAACTACGAGAGTTCCGCAGTACCCTATAGAGGATACACACTACAGAGAGATATTCCTGGACCCTCATAACTTTAATTTAAAGATAAACGAGCGTCGCACCGTGTTTTACTTTGCCCAACTTTATAAATACTATGATAAATAGTGTAACATAAAGCAAGAGTACACATCACTAAATCAAACAAATAACTACTTATTAGATAGAAACATTATCCAAATCAAATACATAGATACTATCTTGTATACAAAATAAATAATCATTAGGTTGTAATTAAAAATATATTTTAAAACGCGTTTAAAAAATTGGTTGGTTATGGTTTAAACTACAGTAACGAATGGAAAGACTAGAAAGTGAGTAAATATTACATTTTCATTCAATTCTGAGAACATGGTAAACGAACCACGTGTTAAAGAGTTCGTTTTGTTTTTAAAAGCTTTTTTCAGCCGCTCTTTTTAAAATAAACTAGCTAACCCGGCGAACTTCGTGTCGCTTTAGATTTAAGAAATGTTGTGTTAAATTCCCGTTCCCGTTAAAGTATCCTATCGTCTCCTGGTTCTAAGCTACCTCCCCACCAATTTTCAGCCAAATCGGTTTAGCCGTTCTTGAGTTATAAATAGTGTAAACACGACTTTCTTATATAATAGATATAACTCCAACTTTGTTATTTAGCAGGTACGTAATAAGGATTTTTTGGAATTTAATTTAAAACGAAAATTGATTTTAGCAGCTATTTTCGAAAAATTAATTAGTCTAGATTTGTTTAACAATCGTATTTCTGTCTTTAATCTGGATAACTAAAACCTTAAAATCAAAGCTTTTACCTCTTGCAAATATAAAAAAAACACGGTCAATATGACAAAAAAAATAAACTTAAGTTTATTTTACTGAAACTCGGGGACAGGGGTAGCTAAATAGCGACCTTGTAATTTAGCCTGGCACGTTTTAAACCTATTACTTCTAAATGTAGTGTCCATTTAGTTTCAGTGTAACCCGGTGGGTATTTTAGTGATCTCCGTCGGGTGCCCACAGCTCGGCCCAATCATAATAGGTTCATCTCTATTCCATCGGACACTTTGGTGTGAGGTCAAGCCTCCGAGTGGGCATTCCTATACAATACTAATAGCAGGATAGTAGGCAATTAGTAATTTGTTGGTAGGTACTTTCCTTACGTAAATAGAGGGATTCGTTATTTGTTTACGGACAATCTGGGTATTTTCTTGCGAGTAAAAGAATATTTTTATAGCAAAATTGTTTATTGAAGCGATCGTATTCTGAACCACAGATTGGGCTAAATCTTATCATAATAATTGGGTACTATAAATATTGTAAAAATATTTTTACAAAAGTAAAACCTTTGTTACCAGAAATTCATATCTACCTAGTGTAGTACCTAGAAGTAGGTAGGTATATTAGACAATATTTACAGAATATAAAAAAACATTTTGAACAATCTTTTCGTAGCTCAACTGATCCAGATCACTATCAGTCGGAAGCGGCAAGACGCTAGCGGCATTTCCTTGCTGTACGGTAATGCTGATCCATTGACACTGTGATTTTTTTCAGCTTTTGCTTTGAATACCTTGCAAAATATTGAAGACATTGTTTTCTTATCGATAAGTTACATTTTATAAAGTACTTTTACGCATTTACTGAGAGTTACCTAACTCAAATGATGTACCTAATTTTAATAAATAATTACAATAAATACCGCCCCGACCCTGACAAGATTATTGTAATTTTTGTGGGAATTTCTATTTTTTTTATAAATTATAGTCTATGCTTATTGCTGATAAAGTAGCGTTGATACGGGAAAGAATTTTTGAAATTGATCCTTTAGTTTTTTAGCTTATTGTACAAACATAAATACAAAAATACTTTTACTTCTTTATAATACATAGTAGTGTAAATACTCGTAAGTCGTTTCAGTTCATAAATATTAGTAACTAGCGACCCGCCCCGGCTTCGCACGGGTAGCATGTTATTATACATATAAACCTTCCTCCTGAATCACTCTATCTATTAAAAAAAACCGCATCAAAATCCGTTGTGTAGTTTTAAAGATATAAGCAAACATACATACATACATATTACATACAGACGCGGGAAGCGGAAAGCGACTTTGCTTTATACTATGTAGTGATTATTACTGACTAGAAGTCCGTCCCGGCGTCACACGGGTGTAATAATGATTTTATGGATAATTTTTTACACCTTGGATTACATTATCGAAGTTTTCAAACGGATCCCTAATAGTTAGATATATGGTATTACGGACTTTTTTGTAGATATTGATGTTATCAATAAAACTGTAGTACATTACTTTGCTCTATTGTCAATAATTTCCCCAGCGTAAGCGATATAAGGATTTTTTTTGTTTTTTTTTTTACACGTTTGGTTACATTATTGACGTTTTCATACGGATCCCTAACATTTTAGAAAATGTTCTATAGCCTATGTTAATCAGGGATAATGTAGGACTCTAATGGTGAAATATTTTTCAAATATTTCCAGTAGTTTCGGAGCCTATTCGATGCAAACAAACAAACAAACAATCAAATCTTTCCTCTTTATAATATTAGTATAGACTATTATTTAAGTGAAATAAAGAAAGCTCGTTCCATTAGATACTAGCAGATGGGCTTGGTAGGCTGGTAATGGATAGTGTCTGAGTAAGTGGCAGCAATCTCAAGTTCTCTAAAGCCCGTTTATCTCCCAACTGAGACTGTAAACTAATCTGGCACAAATCAATATGGCCGCCGTACAACGAGCCGCTGTTTACCCAAGCAGTAATTAGCAAGCCGTCGATCAAGCTGCGTACCTTGGGATCTCATCAATATGGGATGTCCCTTCATATCCGCGGTACTTGTTTAGAGATGAGATATGATTTAATTACTCAACTGATTCTGAATATCGATTTTATATTTATATTACAATTTTGTGGGCACTGAATATCACACAAATTCTGATAACTGCAGAAGAGCAAACTGAGGCAGGCATAAAAAACGAAAACAACTTCTGCCTTCAGATTAGGAGATGGATAATTAGGTACGTTTAAAAAACTAAAAACAAAACCGACTTCATGTTTATAAATAAAAATCGTAGTGGGGGGGCCTCCCCCCTCCGCGAGATCTAGGAGCCCTACCCTGGTTAGCCCTCTACTCGGTGTATGCCAATGAAAGAAGGGCAAGGTCTATAGTTGAAAACCCTTATTAATGCCCATAAATTTTGAAGGTTTCAATGATTTCCTTGAAAAAAAAACTACTATAGGCTAATTCATAACCTCCTCCTTTTTGAAGTCGGTTTAAAATGGCTCGAGATAAATACAGCTTGCTACCCTAGCTTTGTGTGCCAAGTGCCAACCAGCCAAGTGCGTGTTGGACCACGCGCAATGTAGGGTTTCGTAATTAACACAGCTAACGACGTTATTTATATAAGTAATTTTCAATGATATTTTGTGCAATTTCTTTAATATAACTTGCCTGAGTACTTAGGCGTGATAGTTTTGCTTTTAACTTCAGTATAATTATGTACTACTACCGTGAATTTTTTCACGCCTCCAAACCCAATAGTTTAGCTTTTAGGGGGTTGAGGGGGGGGCTCAACTCTAACAAAAATTGCCACTATTTCACAAACGAATACCTCATTCAAAAAGTTGTTTTCACAAACCCGCAATACTTTTAAAAGACCTATCTAACGATACCCCCACATCATGGGGTACGCGAGAAAAAAATACCTCCCCACTATAGGTGTAGGGGAGGTACCCTAAAAATATTGTTTTTCAGGTTTTATTCTACTTTATTATGTTAATATTACAAATATGTATATAAGGGATTCTTGTAGACTACGAAACTCTAAAAACTAGTCTCGTGTATCTCGAGCTTATGTAGTTATTTGTTATATCAAACTAAACTTTTGATTAGAAGTGAATCATATACCTACAAATAGCTAAAGTTTAGTATAGGTATACCCAGATAGATTATGACCTGGATTAAGACACAAAACTTTGTACTCCGAATAATAACAGTTAAGAGATTGAAATGGGACGTCAAAGATTGTATGAAAAATAATTTATTTATATACACATACCTAGTAATTAATTTATATATTTTGTCCTTCTTGATTGAGTATCCCGTATTTATTAATAACTTCAAACTTCGTCTTTACTTCTAAGTGCTTTCAATTCATTTCCTTCTCCATCCTGGTGATTTTCATCATTATTTAAAACCGCCTCTGGACGCAACTTCCCATTATTCTGATCATAGATATCTCCATTTAAATCAATTTGGATCTGCCTTAAGCTTTTGCACTTAGTTTCTGTCAAACAAATATATGAGAAAACGGCGCCTAAAATAGATGCTGCAGTATACACCCACATTACTGCACTAAGGCCACCAAGATCCTTGATTGGCTGGTAGCTTTTCACGGATATGAAGCTTATTAGTCCGGCAAAAATGTTGGTTGCAGACAGGGCAATGGATTTGATGTTAATAGGGAATAGTTCTGCTGGGATCATGTACGCAACAGACTCAAAGCCCAGTACTGAAATGACTATGGCTAGTGTAATGCCCACAAAGGGAATAAAGCTGTATGAACTAAAGGTATTAGTGTGCACATTGAAGAAGAAGAACGCTCCGACAATACCGAAGCATACTCCTGTTCCTAGGAATGAGTAGATCATAAGCGGTCGGCGACCTAATCTGTCCACCAGCTGTGATGAAATTATGCCTGAAAGATAAATTTATTTTCTTATTGCAGTCCACTTTTATGATCCTTACCCTCGTATTCAAGAACGACACTATGAGAACACGCATCCACAGTGGACGAAATCTTTTTTCATAAAAATCACTTTATGTGTTGTGCGACACTGCATAGTGTGACTAGAGGCACATTGTCGTGTGCCTCTAGCCAAAGTTGAGCTCTAAAGGCACACGGTAGCTTGCGTCATAGTGCCGCTCAACACATAAAGTGATTTTTATGAAATAAGATTTCGTCCACTGTGGGTGCGTGTTCTCATAGTGTCGTTCTTGAATACGAGGGTTAAAGAGTTAAGTTAAAGTTACTTTTAAATTGCTTTGAGTTCCTGTTAATATAATTATGATAAGTGAGTTGGCAGCTTTTGTCTTACCTGCAGTGAATCTGGCGACTCCAAAAATGATGAGAGCTGTGGAAGTGTATATCTCGAACTTCGACTCCTGAATGATGGGGCCCAAGTATAGTTGGACTGCATGGAGACCTGCCATCAGTTGGGTTATTTTAGAACCTGAAAAATAAATAATATCTACATCTCGATCTCGATTTTTTATTTGTCTTTAAACTGATTATTTGTAAGGAGAAAATATCTGACTAGAATAAGTCAAGCTGATGCCACTAAATAGATAGATAGATATCGTTTATTGTTAACAAGATTACATGTTTTTGTTTTATAGTGCCTTAAATCCTAAGTCGGGTTTAATTAGTTTTATTCGCTTTTTACTTTTTGTAAATAATTATGCATATCACACTTACAAATTTGTATAGTGTATTTTAATTTGTTTGTAAAAAAAATAAAAACCTTTAAATAAATACGCAAAATTTACGATCAAACTATGTAGATAAAAACAGGAAGGATCAAAAAATTTGATTAAAATGTAGTTATAGAAACATTGAGAGTAGTTCAACAATACAATTTTGAATACTTCTTCTTCTTTTCGTGTCGATGCCTCATATTAATTGATATAACTTTCTGAGCTGGTTTTAATAGTGGTGGGTCTGAGAAGATCCGAAGATTCCCATTTTGAATACTAATACTAGCGACATCTGTAAACTAATCTAAGAACGGAATTATGCTTATAAAATTCCTGAAATAGATACAAACCTTCATACATAACGATACAACTGCTTTAGTCTAGAGGGCGCCACGATTCCTAAATCAAACAAACCGGTACAATATTACATTGCCCTCAATAGATAAATACTAGGTTGTGTTTTTATTAATGTTATATTGTAAATGTTTACCTATGATGTTTTTTTAATACTAGTAGGTATCTAAAATGTATAAAGTAACTAACAAATAAACAGACACGACAAGAAAGCGAGTAGGTACCAATTAGATAAAAGTGTGATAATAGTTAAAAAAAACTAAATATAAGTAATTTATTTTCTCTTGTTTCTAAAACACGCTTTATGCTACTAAAACGGTACGGTACCTACGCGTAACATAAAAAATATTTGTAGGTAAAAAAAAATACTGTGTAAAAAAAATAATTAATAATAGTACTTGCCAACAACAATTATAATGGCTTTTCGGTATTGCTTCCCAGTCAAAAACTCCATGACTGTGCATGATCGAGTCATCTCTTTCATTACGTCCGACCTCATTTGAGATAATCTTGTTTCTAAAACCTAAAAAAGCATAATTTAGGTATGTTTTACACAAAATAATTTCAATTTGCGCCTGTGTTTAAATTATTACCATATTATAATAAAGAAGGTAAATATAATATAGAAGACCTATCATTTACATTCGTTTGACATCATAAATATACAGGATTTTCTTTTTTTACATTTGATCGGTTCTATTCCCACTATTCCCAGACGAGGCAAGCGATTTTTTAAAATCTTTATAAAATAATGTATTCAATACGCAAAATGTCCTTTTTACAATATTTTAGGTACTTTCCCTCCGTGTCGCATAGACGTGGGACTCCCTGTATAACTCGACTATCAAGATTATACAGACTATGCAGTCCAAATCAATGCAATATAATATCACAGTAGGTAGGTATCCTACCTATCTTAAAACTATCTTAATTACCTCTTCGTCCTTAATAAGGGTGAGCTTCATCAGAGTTTCTCTTGCTGCGTCTACCTTACCCTCCTTTAGGAGGAAGTAAGGCGTCTCTGGTATCAACCAGCAAGCAATGAAGCTGATAACAGGCAGCAATATTAAACAGTAATTGAAGGTTCCGTAGGTCAAAAACGGACCGATAGCCAATGCAAGAAGGCATCCAAAACTAAACATGAAACGGTTGCTTAGTAGGAGGCGGCCTCGTAAATCTTTATCTGATGTTTCTGCTATATAGACTCCTGATACCTGAAATATTAAATTATCCGATCAAATTCAGTGCAACTCTTAATTTGTGCTGATTTCAAGTGATTTAAAAAAGTATGTGCCTATTCATTGCATAAGTTAATATGCTATTGGCGATGCTGAATAAATAATGGTATGATTTGTTTATGACATTATATAATTTAAAATATATACAGGGTTACTGGTTATATTACGACCTATTCCTGCTAGGAGGTAGAGGAGAGTCCTGTAGAGGAGTTTATAATGTTCCAGTTCGAAAGATAAGTTTAAAATTGACATTATATTAGATCCAGATTAAAAAATATATTCAAAATTATTGCATTTGTTGTTATTACAAGCTTTTATTTAACTTGCAATGTATGTATGTATGTAACTATATAACTATCTAACTATGTTTGTTAAGGTGGAATCTTGACTCTCAATTTTGAAGCAGTTAGCTCCACCATCAACTACATATAGCCTATTGAGCTTTATAACCAGATTATAATCAATAACCCTGTATATAAAAATAAAAACAAAGTAATTAATAACATTACGTATTTATAGCAAATTTCAGTCAGGTTGTCGACACAACAGAATTGCCACACTTTTATTTTAATGGGATTTTTCACGCAAGGTACATTACAGTCGGCAGATCTAGGCAAACTTGAAGTTAGCCGCTTTGCTGCGCGGTAGACAACTTTTTGCAGTGAAACAAAACCAACTACACGTTTGCCAAATGATTTAGGCTAAATCCGCCGACCGTACTGTACGTTGTCCTTTTATGTATTAAAATTTGACTTACACTCCCTATCATTCCTGAGCCACACCCCCACAAAATTCTGGCAATACAAACCATCCATACCTCTCTGGCAAACAGTAGAAGTATCTGTATAAAATAAATATATAAAAGAATTAATTTTATAAAAATGGTGTCAAAACTACTGGTTGCGTGAGACTGCATTGTGAATTTACATTTGTAATTGGTTTCTCGTTATTCTGTGACATCTTAAAAAACTCAAAAAAACTAAAATATCGTCAAAAAAATGAAGAATTTTATTCTTGCAACCTCAGAATTTCTGTCAAATTCTTTGCTTCTAAGGACAGCTACATTTCGTGTAAATACCTCCACCGAATACTCCGTAACTTCTGGTGCGATTGCAATGTTTTTTTGCTATTTTGTCATAGGATCGGTCATTTTGTATAATAGTTTAAACCTGTATTTTTACCGGTACAACATAATACATATAAAAATATACGAAATAGTAACTAATATAGGTATCTTTTGTACCTATGGGTACACCTACCTTCGCTGTTGCAGCATATAGCTGTATGGTGACAAATTTGTTGTCAATGTATGTTACTTTTTGTTTAATTTTAAGAGATATTTTGACACAAAATAAATTTATTCGTTCTTTATTTCTTTACTTTGGTGTATTGTCTTTAATACAAACCAATCCGATTCCAATTGGCAGAAGGCTTGATAATAGTGTAGCACGCCTTCCATATCTGTCCGAAGTCAAGCGAGAAGCTAAACTGCCGATGGTCCAACCCAAAGATGGTAATGCGACCACCCATGATATTTCTACCTGCGAAACATATAATAAATTAAAAAACTAAACGGACAAAGATATATAGCAACAAATTCCGCCAATCTTTCAATTTGTTGCTATATATCTTTGTCCGTTTAGTTTTTTAAAATGGATTTCCGCAAAGTCACGCCTGAATCAATCAATTATATAATAAATTAACAAGTTAAAAGTGTAGTAGTTTATTAGGTACTACCTGAAGCAGGAATTCCCTCGTCTCTACATAAAAGTATCTACCAAGAACGAGAAGCTCAAAGCGTGGAAATAACACGTAAGAAATATTACTTAATAACTAACTGCCTGCACCGGCTTCGCACGGGTGTGCTGATGATGATTTTTATACCTTTTTTTTAATAAAATATTACCTATATTCCTTTCTTTTTAATATAGTTTATGATAAAAGAAAAACTCTCAAAATTGTTCGGGCATTTTAAAATGAAAAATATGTATAACAGCAAGATTACACAAGGTTAGAAAATGATTACAATTCAAACACGATGTCGTACTTTGCTTATCTATATACCCACAGTGGTAACATTTAATGCGATACGCACGCGAGTCAGACGCAAGGTCTACATGCTACGTCTGGCTTGCGTGCGTATTGCGTCTGTATCGCTACAAACGCGCGTCGACGACGGTACGTTTAAAAAACGCGATGTGCACACTGCACAGGCTCTTAGTGGTTTCCTCACTAGGCTAACCCTCGTATTCAAGAACGACACTATGAGAACACGCACCCACAGTGGACGAAATCTTTTTTCATAAACATCACTTTATGTGTTGAGCGACACTATGGCGCACACTGCCGAGTGCCTCTAGAGCTCAACTTTGGCTAGAGGCACACGACAATGTGCCTCTAGTCACACTATGCAGTGTCGCACAACACATAAAGTGATTTTTATGAAAAAAGATTTCGTCCACTGTGGGTGCGTGTTCTCACAGTGTCGTTCCTGAATACGAGGGTTAGCCTGTATCGAGGAGACCAAACTACGATACAATTAAAGCATTAGTTAGTTATGTACTAAGTTAGAATGGGCTATTTGACAAGATTTTAAAAACCATTCTAGATTATTCAGTAGTGACTGTGGAACCCATAAGAAAATATTATTTTCAATTCTGTTAAGTATTATTGGCCCTAAAAATGTAAATTAAATATTGACAATTTAAATAACCCGCAAAAACACTTCTTTATGCAAATGACGTCGCACTAGTTTCTGTGACGTTACATGCTTGTCAACAAATAAACAAACGTCAAGTTTTTCAAGACAGGCGATGACATTATTGACAAGCATGTTACGTCATTGTCGATTCGACCAATCCTGACCGTTTTGTATCACGTGACTGGCGTTTAAAAATAGATAATTTTATTTATGGGTTTTTAAATAAATCATTTTTTATTTTCAAGTTATTTTACTCCATATGAAGGCATAATTTACATAGATTACCTACTAGGTATCAACAACACTTTATTTTTCATACTGTCAAATAGCCTATTGCTATTATTACCTGTTTATATACTATAATATTTAAAAAAAAAGATAACTATTGTAATTAAACAAATAATTATTATACAAAATCTTAAAGCTAACAATAATTGAGTAGCTAGAATTTCCTCAGTGTTATTGTATGATAATGACGCAAGCTATTTTTTTATGACATGTTTCGCTTCTTATAAATAAGCAACCTATAAGGGTTCTGATTTTTCCTTTTGAGGTACGGAACCCTATATCTATATCTATGCCATTCTTTATTTTTAAGTACTTACATACGCACATGACGTAATTTAACAGTATTTATGCCATCTCATTGTAAGAATTTGTTACACAACCCATCTATCATACTCACTTAACTACAAACGTAGTGAGTTTACAGTTCAGTAGGTACATGGAAACATTCTATGATTTAGAGTTAGTTGATAGAAACCTAGGTTTTTTGCTAGTAAAGTAATATACCTAACCACCGTATTTTTTCGTTATTTTCGATTATGTGTTTTACACTCACCATAATTGATTGACAATATTTCCATCGAAAATCAATGATAATACATTTTTATTTTTCTACACTGAAATGACTTTAAATCTCAGCTTATATAGGTACCTACTCGGTATCATATTTATAATATTCGTTACATATAACTAGGTGTATGTTGTGTGTTTAGATAGATGTGTTGCCTGATTCTGAGGCTTGGCCTCGAGGAACAGGCGTAGCTTCACCTGGCTCCTAAGACGTTTCAAAGTGATCCTTATAATTTTGTGAAAACGAAGTGATTATACAGATTTTAATGTGCGCGATCTATTAGATTCAATTGATTTAGGTTTTCAGTTTCATTGAAATCACAATGATCATTCATCTTTGTAGGCTGTTGTTCATGATCAAGCCGAGCCGAGAGCATAGTTACCTACAATAACTTTACCTCTGTTAAAGGGAAGTCGGTCTCATTGTTGTAGAACTTCGGTAAAACTGGGGTTATCCATGAGAAGGATACTCCATTCGTTATGGCTGTGGTCGACACTGAAATCAATAGGAACAAAAATTAAAAACACTGTATTTTAATAATTACGCGAGGTACTTATTACCTATCTATATAAAGTATAATATTCTATACATATATATATTTTTTTTAATTATTCATTTTTATTTATTTTTGTATTTAAGAAATTTCATTCATTGTATCTCCGAAAACCTATATGAAACTACCTTGAAAGTAACCATATTCCTTATAATAATAACATCAAATAAATGATATCTGAAAAACATTTCGATACAATTCTAAATTATTCGCATGAAAATCCACGTAGCATCAGCAGAAAGACAATCGGTCTTAAAATAGCTCAACTAACTGTTCTTTGTGTATTTTGTAAATAAATACTAGTACCTACCTATTTACCTATTGTGTAATATACCTAAATGTAATTATTAATGTTTCTGGAAATTAAGACTTATTTTAAACTTCACATTAGAGTTAAATATAGAAAAAAAGGTAAGCACATACCGGCAGAAGTTATCCAATATTGCAAGCGTCTGTTCCCAAGGTCCATGGTGGTACACCGTCACCTTTGAATTTTCACACATTTAAACCCTCGATATCTAATGGTAGAAAATGAGACCGAAAATTAGCCTATACCTATACTATTTCAGGACACGAACTATATGCATTCTAATATTTCCTTTAGCTACGTTTAGCCATTACCTACAGCGTTATTTTACTACAAACATTCAAACATACTAACTGACCAACTCGCAAATATTCGCATTTACAATATTTCATTAAAAAATGGTTTTGCTACTTTAATACACCCACCACAAAAGAGAAAATATCTAGAGATACCGGTTATCTATTATATACCTACAAGTTATACCTATATAGCTGATGCGCGCGACTTCATCCACGTATTGTTGAAACAAAAATGGCTGTGTCCTGACAAGATGTCTATTAGATAGATAGAGGATAGAGTCGCATTTGTCATACAAAAGTAACACTCTAAAAAAAATTGAATCTACATTTTTCTACCGATACCGATTTTGTTTATATCTAAATATATAAAACTCTTGCGTTACTTCCTTTAATTTATTGCAATATTAAAAATAAGATAATATTCCTAAAGAAAAGCTACTGGTCCTAGAAACTTGAAATTTGGAGGTGTATTCCTTCTGGTGTCTGTCTACACACTAATTTCGGAAATTCCTTTCTTAGTGCACCGTAGGGTAGGATGCACTAAGAAAAGAATTTCCGAAATTCAACCATAAAAGGGGGTTGGAGTTTGTTTGAAAATAACTTCACGTAAGCGATGTCGAGATGGTACACTAGTCAGTCATAAAGTACCTACCTAATTGTAGATAGGTACTTTATTAAATAAAACTGTAAATAAATATTAGGTCATAGATAACAGTTCTGAAGCCGTCTAGGTACGAAACAAGCATACACAGATAATTAAGAAGCTGTTTTAATTATCTACTAAAAACCTAACAAGCCGCCTCCTTTTTATAAGTATGTAGGTAGTCTAATCACTCTAATCTCACCTTGTACCTACGTACTCGTATTCTGAGATCAAACTCTTTTTTGAATGGTTATGTTATGACAGTGCACGGTGGCTCCTCAGTAGGTCATTAATGCAAAAATTTCGTCATCAATTACCCCCAATTTAATTATCTATAATGATTTACCGATAAACAAGCTACCCTAAAGTATAAATATGTTACCCATTTTACCTAATTATCACCTATTTTTCTACCTCCGAAGTGAACACATCATTACGTTAAGTAGCTCATTAG
This sequence comes from Hydriomena furcata, assembly GCA_912999785.1. Lineage (NCBI taxonomy): Eukaryota > Metazoa > Arthropoda > Insecta > Lepidoptera > Geometridae > Hydriomena > Hydriomena furcata. The sequence continues at coordinate 10,163,761 of OU538822.1, read as the reverse complement.
CGGTACTGTTGTAACAGAAATATCCATTGATGCACGGCCGGGTTTCGAACTCTAAATTAATAATATCGACATAAGTACCTATTTACCTAACTACATGAATTTAATAATTCAATTTTAAACTTTTTAGTCGAAGTAAAATACCACCTACTTAAAGTGGCGCCACCTGCCGGCGCCATCGTGAACCGCTCATTGGTTTTTAAACTCCGATCAACAATAATAGCAACTGATTATCGTAGTTTTTAAACTAAAATAATAGCGTAGTAACAAAACGTAGTAACATTAAATTAAACTAGATGGCGCTAGAAATGCAAAAATCACGTCTGTTGTATGGGAGCCTCCCTTAAATATTGATTTTATTCTGTTTTCAGTATTTGTTGTTATAGCAGCAATAGAAATACATAATCTGTGAAAATTTCAACTGCCTAGCTATCGCGGTTCATGTGATACAGCCCTGTGACAGACAGACGGACGGACGGACAGCGAAGTCTCAGTAATAGGGTTCCGGTTTTACCCTTTGGGTACGGAACCCTAAAAAGGATCATCAAAATCTGAGGTAACGTAAATATTAAAAAATATAAAAAATACAGTTGAGTCGAGTTCCTTTTTTTGAAGTCTGTTAATCACTTCACTACATAGTATAAAGCAAAGTCGCTTTCCGCTTCCCGCGTATGTATGTTTGCTTATATCTTTAAAACTACACAACGGATTTTGATGCGGTTTTTTTTAATAGATAGAGTGATTCAGGAGGAAGGTTTATATGTATAATAACATGCTACCCGTGCGAAGCCGGGGCGGGTCGCTAGTTAAAAATAAAACTAAAACCTACTCCGTATTAGAGTACGCGCAAGATAAGTCTGCGCGCGATGGGTAGCATCACTACAATTGCCAGTTATGGAAAATACTAAAATAAAATATATATCGGAACTAATTACGGTTGATGATATAAGCAACGCGCAAACTTATCTTGCTACTCTACAAACAAAAGCCGTATCATACAAATTATTTCTAACTAGCTGACCCGTGCCCGCTGTGCGTAAGACATTTCTAATACCATCGTGGACTTTTTTGTAGACGTTTTTAAGGTGTACAATACTGTAGTACATTATTTTGATTATCTCGTGGGGTTCAGCCAGCATTTGCAATGTAAGCGCAAAAAAATGTGTTTATTTACGACATCACATTAGAAACCTCTAAAATTATCAGTGTTTCTCTACTATATTATGCATGTATTATACATATAAACCATCCTCCTGAATCACTCTATCTATTAAAAAAAACCGCATCAAAATCCGTTGTGTAGTTTTAAAGATATAAGCAAACATACATACATACAAACGCGGGAAGCGGAAAGCGACTTTGCTTTATACTATGTAGTGATGTACCTAACACTATCTCGGCTTGACGTCAGCGTGTTTGTACAGATGTTTACTTTACACACTAGAATTTCTCATACCTAACTTTTTTTTATTTATTACCGTTTCAGTGTTTCAGTTTTCGGGAGTAACTTTGTTCGATCTAGGTAAAAGTAACTTCTAATTACCTACAATGACACAGACAAGGCGATTTAAAAACTAGAGCAAGTGATAACACGATATTTATTTCCACATTGTAGATAATATTGGTTGTTTATTTTAGGATTTACGAATATCAAGTAGATACATATACTCGTAGGTATATTTAATAACTAGCCTACTACAACTAATAGACACTTAGATTAACCTAAATTATGTCGATAATGTTTATGTTTCGTAAGTATTAGAGTTAGGTTTTTCTTTGTCTATTTGTTTCTCCTGCAATAATCCAGTTTCTGTGTATTCCGTTTTAGCTAGATTAACCATTTCATATTCCGCCTTACAAAGTGAATCTTGCAACTCCACCTGTATTTCTCTCAGGCTTTTACCTTTCGTTTCGGGAACTACACAGTACGAAAATACGGCTCCAATAAGGCTTACAGTTCCAAAGAACCAGAACACTCCATAAAGTCCAGTCAAATCCTTCACTATCAGATACCCTTTGATTGTGATGAAAATGATTATACCGCCAAAAAGATTCACTACAGTCATTGCGATAGATTTGACATTCAAAGGGAATATTTCCGCTGGAATCACAAAGACCAAAGTATCGTAGCCGAAAGTAGAGAAGATGCTGAAGCAAACTAGTCCGATGAAAATGGTATCGCCAAATAAGTTAGAGTAATCTTCGATAACAATGACTTCATGGATGAAGAAGCAAGTTCCAACGACAGCAAATGATAGAAACGAACCGATGAATGAACATATCAGGAGTGGACGACGGCCGACTCTGTCTACTATTCCTGATGACAAGACACCTGCAATAAACCACATTTTAGTTCAACACTTTAAGTTATAAACTTCCGCACTAAAAAGTAGCCTATTTGCTATTCCAAGGTCATACATAGGCTATGTATATTTCAAGTTTCATAAAATAAGTTTGGTCGTTTGGGCGTGATTGAGCCACATTCATACAAACATCCTCATCAACTTTTGTATTTGTGACATTGGTAAGATTAGGGGGTAAACAACAGTTATGAGGCTCTCTATATTATAACTACAAATCATAGAACTAATGAAAACATAACTTACTGGCAACAAATCTCAATGCAGCAAATAATATCAACCCTGTAGATACAGATATCGAAGACTCTGTTTCTTGCATTATTCTTCCCAAATATTGTTGTATTGTAATTGAACCTGACATCAGTTGGCACGTTTTCAAACCTGGTAAAACAAAAAATAACTGAGGTTTGTTTAATAATTATTGGAATAAATCTACATAAATAAATAACATCTACTCAATACGAGTACATAAGATACTGTCGGCATTACCACGCTGGATGACAATGATGATCCGTTATGCCAAATAGGAGCCAGCTCTCGGATCACGCGTCAACAATAACATCTACATAATTATATACACTACTCGTATATTACATTATAAAGGGGTAAGGTTATTTTTGAATTTGAATGTAGGAGTTACTCTATTAACAAACCAAAAGAAATAATAAGCGCTTTGCGATATCGCTTCCCAGCGAACAGCTCTTTAACTGTCGTAGACCGCTGCATATCTTCATTTACGTGCTTTCGCATTTCAGTCAGTTCATTTTCAAGTATCTGAAACAATTGAATCAATATAAGAGTAGGTACTTCTTTCCCCAACGAAGAGTACCAGCTCTATATAGTTAGTTACCTTTTTATCCTTATACCCATTGAGCTTCATAAGTACTTTTCTAGCAACATCAACTTTCCCCTCCTTTAGCAAATAATACGGCGTCTCTGAAATCCACCAGCAGGCGAAGAAGTAGACAATGGGAAGCACTATTAGCATATAGCTCAACATCTGGTAGGATACGAACGTTCCTATCGCAACTACAATAAAACCTCCAAAGTTAAACATGAAGCGGTTGCCAACTACCAGACTTCCTCTTATTTCCTTTGAAGCTATTTCCGAAAGATATATCATAGCAACCTGCAAAAAAATTATATCAGAATACATATTTACCAGTTTTCAACAACATAAGCATACAAGAGATTAGACGAATTATAACCTTTGAAGTCAGACTGTTTAATGTTTTGCGGTCACACGTTTAACTTCATGTTTGCCTAGATTCACCGACCGTACTGTGGGTATCATTCATCGGTTATTCCATATGTATTGGACTTCATAAAATGTCAGTTAGATATTACTGGCGTCTCTGCTATGTGTTTAATACTGGGACCACAATATATTTTGAAGATTTGCGGATCTATCATATGGCGGAAGATATGACTGCTATGCTGATACTTTTCACGCAATGCGAATAGCTTGCTAGTAGCCCAAAAATGCTGTATTAGGGGGTTAATGGCCCGAGATGGGGTTATTTTCTTAATCTTACCGTTTGAATCATGCCAGCTCCAATGCCCCAAAGGAATCTTGCTACGTAAATCATCCAAACTTTTGTTGTCAACAATATAAACATCTGTAAAAACACAAAAACATATATCAATGATTACCTATACTTTGGTTATTTATTCCAAGATTTGAAGAAAGGTGATTACCGTTCCTACACAAAATGGTACTGCGCTTGTCAACAATGTGGAACGTCTTCCGAAGTTATCTGACTGGTACTGTGTAACGATGGTACCCAACATCACGCCAGGTGTAGCTGCCACCACCACCCATGATATCTCGGCCTGCGAAAAATCCAGAGATATTATAGTCTATTATAGTCAGTTTGGTCTGCCTTTTTACCCTCTGGCTAGGTCTATAATTTTCAAAATTCCTTCCTAAGTACTACACCTTAGTACCTCTCTTCTCTTCTTAGTATCGCTTCACACGAAAAGGAACCTTCCAAATTTTAAGATTCTAGGATCAGCCGTTTAGGCTCTGCGTTGCAATGTCTTATGTGATGATCTTTCATACATCAAATGCGGCAATTTTTGGTTAATAAAAAAAACAGGATCACCACTGAAATCCCCAAGTACGGTAGACAATAGACATCCTCTCATATCTCCAGGTGCTTAGGTTCCTTTGAAGACGTCTAGTCGGGGAGTCAGAGGCACATCGAAAAATTATATTTGGCACATGCCCACATTTTGCAGTAGTTAGCATTCCATACGTGACAGATTGCAAGCCCATCGCCGCTTATAAGAATACTAACTGGTTTCCTCACGATATTTTCTTTCACTGTTTTGAGAATGTGTTTTTTGATGCGCAATGCGCATATCAATTTTTCGAACAGAAAAATCCATTGATGCACGCCGGGATTGAAATTCGAGGTACCTCCCACTCGACCAACACGGCTATATGGGTTTTTGGTTTATATAATTAGATATCGTTATGCATATTCACTTACATCAGTGATATGAATAACCGTCTCATTGTTATGGAATTTTGGTATAACTGGGGTAGTCCACGAGAATGATACGCTAGAAGTAAAGGAGGCCAAGGCCACTGTAAAAAAATTATCATTCTATTCACTCTTATAAATTCAAATTAATTTTATTGACAAATAAAGGTAAACACTGCAGTAGAAGATTTAATGACTTTAAAATAATAATCAATTAATTGCTTAACACTTTCTACCAGCCAATCGTATTCATTGGTGATGGTATTATAGTTAGATACCAATTATCTACTCACCAGCAAATGCGACCCAATACTGTACAGCTCTGTTGTTTTTTTCCATAATTTATTTATTTAAATGAGCGTCGTCAGTTACAATGACACAAATATTTATTTTAGCTCTTCAATTCTCACTAAATATATTCTCAATAAATAATAAGATTAATTAGATGGACACCTTCAGTCGAAGGGAGAAGATTCAATCTAATATTTTCGATGAGGTGTGTTCTTTAGGAGGATATTATGCTGTTTATTTCTTACGGCCGATAGTTTACAAAGGTTATCGGACTATACTTAAAATATTCGATAACTCCTTTTAATTAATCCGTAATAGGTATCTATCCATTTCAGTAAGACAACTGTGTGTCGTCTCGTTTTAACCTCAAGTAAAAGAGCAGGACAGGTATACCCTCGCAATTATTTCAGTCATTAGAACTCGTTAACTGTTGCGTTAGTAGTTAGATAATATTATCTAACGGTAATATGTTAGCAAACATAATTAACAAGTGACGTTAATTATGTATTTACATTTTCATATACTAAACATTTTTGACAATATTTAAATTTAAATAAAACTGCATTATCTAAGAAAAACTGTTTGAGGTTACCTACCTCTTAGGTTACTTACCTTATTAGATATGTGTTTTAGGATGTTTATTTTCTCAAAGAACAAATTTCACTTAACTATAGAGAATACAGTATTTTAACAGAAGTAGGTACTGGATGAAGTTCAGTATTGTAACAGTTACATAGTTCCTAGTTAAACTGGTATATATTTTTCTAGTATAATAATCTTTCGAAGATATCGAAATACAAAACGCAAAAAGTGTGTAATATAATAGTAAAAATATTTTATTTAAATTATTTCGGGAACAAATACTTTTTTGCAGGTTTGGAATTGCATTGCAAATCCATTTTACAAACTATTTTTTCTCGATACATTGTTGATTTTTTGTAACGTTATCCATGAAATTAAGAAAAAATACATAGTTGTATCGTCCTCGGAAGGCTATGCTTATAAGTACGTATGGGGCATAATTAAAAAAATTGCAATTACCGGAATGAAGACATAATTAACTATAATCAGTAAATTGTTTGATATATCAGGTACGTTTTCCATCCAAAACATGGACACCCCCTTATAGTATAATATAATATATAAAAAATAAATATTGTTAGACATTTCATAAAGCCCTATTTAGGCCCAAACTTAGGTAAATACATTTATATGTAAATATTTACATACAACTTCTTAACACGTACATTCTAACATTCGAAGAAAAAAGAAATCTGAGTTAGATTATTCCTTCACACGTGTACCATCAGATAAATCTTGCAACTCTGTTATCTCACAGTCATTACCAACATTTTTATTGTCATCACTGACTTTATTAAGACTGACGCACGCTTCGTCATAGTCTTCGCCTTGCAACTCCAATTGAATTTCTCTCAAACTCTTTCCTTTCGTTTCAGGAACCACAAAATAAGAAAACACACCGCCTGCAAATGCTGACACCGCAAACACCCAGAACACCCCACACATCCCAGACAGATCCTTGACTTCCTGGTAACCCTTAACCATAACAAAAGTGACACAACCACCGAATATGTTCAAAGCCGTCATCGCAATAGACTTTACATTGATAGGAAAGATTTCGGCTGGAATAACGAAGACTAAGGAGTCGAAACCCATGATGGATATAACGTTGGCACAGATGATGCCAGTTAGAGTGATGTAGCGAAGAGGGTTGGTGGATTGATTCTCGATCCCGATGACTTCTTGGAAGTAGAAATATACGCCAACGATGGTAAGGAACACGCTGGTACCTATGTATGATGTTATTAGTAGGGGTCGACGACCTATCCTATCCACGAGCAGTGATGATACTATACCTGGAAATATGAGATTACACAATTGTTCACTTTATATACTAAAGGACGGTGGCAATTATTTAACAAGCGTATAAATAAGTCACCACATATAATTACATATGGAGTCTATAAGACATCTTCAAGAATCAGAACGCCTGGAGATCTGAGAGATGATCTGGTAGACATCAACATGCTTGGGAATTAAAATCAAAACCGTGAAAATTTAATAGAATCATGCTGTAATAGGACTCGAAGTACGGTAGACATCCTCTCAGATCTCAAGGCGCTCAGTTCCTTGAAGATGTCTAAAGGGGATAGACCAATCATAATGAAATGAGCATAATTTATATTCTACTTACCCACACCGAATCTCACTGCTCCGAATATGATTAGCGCCGTGGAAACTTCTATATCAGTCTTACTCTCCTGTATAATCCGACCCAGATATAGGAGGATCGTGATCGACCCTGACATAACTTGAGTCAGTTTTATTCCTGAAAATTTACAAAGGGTTTGAATAATTTTTTTTCACACTTAGGTAGGTAGTACTTAGACGCGTTAACCACTTTCGCGGTTCGCCATTGGAGCTCAACTCTCAGCGAAGTAACGATTGCACGGTGTGGAATTTTACCTCAATCGCGGTCGCCTATATTTTATCCGTCCATCGTATAGATCCAAATCAGAAATAAAACATTTGTAAAGGAAGCATGCCTTTTTTATGTTTAGTTTTAAAGTTATTAAAGAATATGCTGACGTCAGCAAAAAATAATATTATTTCTATTTTCCAAAATAATAACATTATATACTTACTCTATTTAATTATTTACTATTGTAACGACATAATACCTAACTCCATACGAAGTTTAAGTGTTGTATCTACGATACACAAAGAGAAACAGCATTTTTTTGTATTTACACTAAATTTTGTTTATCTTCATAATCCTTTGGATTCCGCATTTGGATTTAAATGCAAAACATGCACATTACATTTATATACATCTCACAAAAAAATCAAATTCGTAAACAGTGGGACTTGGGAGATATTACATTTCTAAAGTTTCCATAGAATTTCTATGGAAATAGGGTTGTCAAATTTCAAACACTTATTTTCAATTATTTTTTTTAGTTAAAATTTAATAATTCTATACCGATTTCATGAAGAAGTAAGATCTATTTTGTTCATTATGGATAAGCTCTGAAACTACTAAATGAATATAATAAAAAAACTGGACAAGTTCGAGTTTAACTCGTGCACCGAAGGTTCCGTACAGAGTTAATGTAAATGACAGTTTGTAATCGCAATAAATAAATTTAGTGATGTACAGTGAACAGCTGCTGTCCTTCATCGAAGAAAGTATACAATACAATGTATTATTGTAATGAATACATGAGAAAAAACATCGAAGGTGATGTGCATTTTTTGTAAACGACACGTAAGTATTATTTATAATGAATATTAAATGCGACTTGCGATTACGTTTATTTTATCCGTTACCCGACGAATTGATACTGCCACCAACAGCGACAACAGTAGCGCCCTCCCCCTCTACATCCTTGTTGGCGTTGTTGTTTAATATTCATTGTGATGTGCAATGTATGATTAAAATATATGATTAATAGAATTTCCTATTATATTTTTAACTCTGACGTGAAAGGAGTCGAAATAAATCATAACATTTAATTTTACATCGAAAAAAGTAGTAAATTAGGAGTCAAAGTTATCTAAGAAATATTACAGTAAAAAAAGTGACAACCCTAACCTCAAAATTTAAAATTAAATAACTCTGGAGTCCCGCATCAATCACGCCTGATTTTTTTTTATAATATAGTGGACTATAATGTTAAACTTTTCTCGTTTAAATAAAATGCGGAATCAATGGGACTCACCAAAAAAAAAAAAATTTGAAATTTCGAAAAAATAATTATTTTCGTTCTGATTTGCGTTTTTTTTTACTTTTTTTATCTGAATTAGTAAGTTTAACAGCTTTTCATAAGATCCCATTATAAAAATTGCTAAATTGATTATTTCAAGCGAAATAATACAATTCTTTGATTTCTATGGAGTTTTCTCGAGTTTCTAAATAATTCCAAAACTAAACATAAAAAGATTATGGTTACTTCCCAGAAGTTTTAGTTCTTTCCTATATCTATAGGATGAAGTGATTAAATATACATGACCACAATTGAGGCAAAATTTCACAGTGTGGATTGGAGTCTCATGTAAATGGTTTCTTAGCGATCGTAGACTTCAGCTACAGTTTTTAAGAAAAGCTACGTTAATCATAAAAGATACATCCAGTTGAACCATATTTAATTTTGAGTGCAGTGCTTTCAAGGAAAACATCGTGAGGAAACCAGTTAGTATGTTTATTAGCGACAGTGAAACAATTCACGATGCTGTTTTGATAGTAATATTAATCATTTCAAAATGGTGACATGTGTAAATTATCTAAGTTAGATTCTTTGTTTGTGTGACTTTTTATCCTAAAAGAGTTTGTGGCCAGTTGAATCTAGTGCGCCTCATTAAGGATTCTTTCAAACGCTATGTATAAATTAAAACATTATAATAAATAATAAATAAATAAATAAATACTGGTGGACATTTTACACATCGCCATCCAGCCCCAAACTAAGCAAAGCTTGTACTATGGGAACTAGATAACTGATAGAATACTTATATACGTTTTTTTTGTAAATACATACTTATGATACATACTACACATACACACCCAGACACAGAACAAAGATCTATGTTCATCACACAAATATTTGCTCATTGTATAAACAATTCAATAAAAAAAATTGTTTACTATCATACCGCTGTTTTACGCACATGACATCTAGATAAATAGTAGCTTACCAAATCGGTTTTATCGTTACGGCGAAATTGAATAGCAAATTAAAGAAAAATGCATTCATAGTAAATAATAAAATTATTACCAACAGAAATAATAACAGCCTTTCTGTATTGTCGTCTAGTGAAGAGCTCCTTGGCTGTGCCAGACCGACGCATTTCTTTCTTCACATCCGACTGCATTATGAAGAGTTGTTCTTCTAAAGCCTGAAATTGTTGATACATTTATTTATTTATTGGATTAAAAATGAAAAAGTATAAGTAGTCAAACTTAGATACAGAAACTTAGAAATATTCACAGCGTAGTATACGCAAAATATATACCTAAAAACTGTAAACACACATAGGAAGAAATAACAAAATGTAGGAGAATATAAGATAATAGAGAAAGTGAAATATATTTGTTATTTCATTTGGTGTAACAAATATTGTATTCGTGGATTACTAAACATCTTATTGTCTGTATAGCTTTTGAGAATGCTTTTTCATAATGAAAAACCACAAAATCCAAAGAAAAACGTGTTCACATTATTAATGACGCTTATTACTGTTGACCCATCAAGATGAGCATCACCATTATATTACCTTATCATCAGTATATCCTTGAAGTTTCATCAGTTCATTCCTAGCTTCATCAACTCTGTTTTCCTTCAGCAAATAGTATGGCGTCTCCGGGATCCACCAGCAAGCAGCGAAAAACCCAACTGGTAGAACTAATAACATATAGTTAAGGGTCTGGTAGGCCACGAAGGGGCCGATGACCATGACTATGAAACTCCCGAAATTGAACATGAATCTGTTGCTAACAGAAATGGTGCCTCGGTTGTCTTTGTCTGCTATTTCTACGAGGTAGATCGCAGATGCCTGAAAATGTAGGTATAGTATTAGGTATATTGATGCAAAAATATTTAATTCAAGGTATATGATTGATAGGTACTCACAGTAACAAATATTCCTACTCCACAGCCCCAGGCGAAGCGAGTGATTAAGAGCATCCAAGGGTTGGTGGCGCAAACTAAGAGCACCTGTAAAATATTCAGAAAAAGGTAGTCACTTGTATAGCTTAATTTTGAACCGTACATAGAAAAATACATACAACTAACTTCAGTCTATGGCTTTGTTCGCGTACTACCCGGATAAAGCTTATAATGCTCTTGTAGTCCACGAACTACCAGTAATTATTTTAATGTTCATCTAAATCGGTTCAAAAATATAAACTCACAAACTTTCGCATTTTTATATTAGTAGGATTGTTTTTTAATTACTGACTAGATTTATTTTATTTATTTATTTATTAAGGCAGCGCCAACAGCACACATAATGCTGGAAATAGGCCTCCCCATAAAATGAGACCTCTGCGACCGCAATATTATTAAACTTGGAAAAAATGTTAGGTCATGTTTTTCCCTTCCTACCATGAACTTGCATGTAAATAATTGCTAAGTAGGTACAATAGGGACTTACCGTTCCAATAGAGATTGGTAAAGCGCTGCTCAGTACCGCGGGTCGCCTGCCAAATCTGTCTGCGATGAAACTGGTCACCAGGCTGCCTGCCATGATGCCGGGTGATGACATAGCAGTAATCCAGGATAACTCTGTCTATAGATAACGTATTTTCAAATGGACACCTTAACCTTTTTAACACCCGACGCAAAAAGAGAGGTGTTACAAGTTTGACGTGTATCTGTGTGACTCTAACTAATAGGTAACTATTATTTTTCAAACTATCGTGATTAGTAGACATAACTATAAAGGTAATTACGTGATAAAGACCCGTGTCAAAATCTAATAGGTAACTTTTAAACGGATGAACTGATTTAGATTTTTTTGTTTGAAAGGCGACTTGATCTAGAGTGTTTGTTACTTTAATAAATAAAATCTGTTCAACTGTTTGAAGTGAACTGTTTTTAAGTTGTTGAGGATATGTGTACAACTTTTAATGGTATGATGGATTCAAAATTTAGTCCTGTAACTTCGCAATCGGGGGCTTTATAAATAAAATTGTAAGATCTTCATAAATGGCCATCGATTGGATGTTATTGAAAAAACGTTTTCGGTAATTGGACGCTTCTCACTTCTGTACTATTGATGCCAGTTTCATTGTCGTGGAACTTTGGTAGCATCGGGGTAGTCCAGTAGATGGAGACGCCACATGTCATGGAAGCCATATACACTGAAAAATTATACATACAGTACAAAATATGGGTATAATATTACGTATATCTTGCTTAGTTAAAATCAATTGCCCTGCGTGCCGTCTCGAAAATAGCTCGACAAATTTATATTTTTTTTGCTGTGTTGTAATTGTCAAGATTTATATGAAATATACATTTTTAATCTACCTGAAAATGTCTAACGGGGTATTCAGAGGCATGTCCAAATAAGACATTTCCACATTTGGCATTAATATAGATATAATAGTTATGTAATAGTAGGAATTCTTATTATTCTTATTCATAAACCGGACTTTTGTATGACACGTGTGACTTCATTGAATAAAAATATATTTTTAGTGATGTACAAATAGGTACTTACCCGCTAAACAAACAAAATACTGCACTTTTCTACCACTTGCTACGTCCATTTTAAATAAATGACTAAACTACACGATAAATCTAGTTTATCTCATCAAAAAAGGAATAATACTGAATAGTCCAGTCCACAATACTTTTTGCCACATATTTTGATAAAATATTAGCAAGACATTGCGAAATCGTGTGGCCTTAGTTCAGCATAGGTACCAATCAGGGAGACCTAATGTTTGACTATTGACTACACTTCAATCTCTTCCGTATATTAGCAACAATGTGACAGTAAAGAAGTCATCAATAAGCTTGTCCGAGTTGGTATTGCTAAAAGGGTCAACAAACCGATTCCTTGAGTGTACTTACGACTCCTAACTCTTACCACGTATTTGATAATTTAAGATCGTGACATAGAGATTGTATATCATTTTTAGAATTCCAATTCATAAAAAGAGCGCGGTTGCGAAAGAAAAGAAAAAAATATACAAAATTATTAACTCAATTATTTTATTAAAAAACATAAGCATACAAAAAATGCAATAGTTAAGGTAGTTATAATATACCTATATCTACTTCAAGTCTTTAGCCGACAACTACGTAATAAAGGTAGTTATACTACTCACAAATTAAACGAACACGACACTGCACCGCCCGATCGCGCGTATTTACCACATCGTGTGGTGAGCCACAGTCGAGGTGCGGAAATATGTGAATCGCCTGAGTATCGTTTTTAATAAATTGCCTAATATAAAATTATGCAACAAAAAAATACGGTAAATGTATAATGTGATAAAAAGTTTTCTTAATTGTAATTGTAACTTCTATAAATGCTGTATAGAGATCAAAGTAACGCCTCTCGATTACATAAGTTTTGTAGAAATTATTCTCAATCAGTTTCTGATAAAAATCGCTTAACTATAGAAAAAATTATGTCAAAAATGGTTCTGCAACAAAACAAATCAATAATAGCAAAGCGTTCATATGTAATAATTTGTGATCAAAAACATCAAATAAAATAGGCTACAATAAAGTGTTCATAAAATGATATCAAAAACTAATAGCCAGTCTTGTTTTATCGTTATTTAATTCAACAAAAATCGAATATGGCGGCTCAAAGTCGCCATATTAGATTTCTTGACACTAATATTACGTCTCTCTCGTGATCCCAAGTAATCCAATGACAACTTATTGATCAATATTCATCAATCTGTTTTGGCCATAGGTGACCAAGCGACAAACGTACTTAAAAACATACAAAAAAAATATTATTAAAATTATGCCTACGATTGAGAGATAAATTTTTAAAAGTATGTGTGATAGGTAGTTGCAATTAACATGCACTATATTATTTTATAACCATTAAAACATACGAATACAATACGGGCAGTATCCTATTCGAAATAGGTGCATCTACACTCTTTCCCAAAATTTTATTTAATTTCTTCATAGTTCGTTCCTGAACAAATTTCACAAAGTTAGTAATAATAAAAAAAAATTATAAGCTAAGTCTATCCGGATAAGACGGAAAAAGTGATAAAACCGCATTATCTTGAAAACTATCAAACTTAAAAAGAAACTGTCTTTCATTTATGTAGCTATCTGAGTTATATAAAAATAGCTTTGACGTATGTTATGTATGTTAATACATAGTTTTGAGTCAAAACGAAATTAGAGTTTTGGAAGAGCCAACTTTAGAAATTAAATCTATCGAGAAAAGTTTCACCAATCGTGTTTCTGTCTATAATTTATCTAGATTAAATCCTTAAGTTATCTTTGTCATAAAAAACAAAACTGTATGTTTTGCGGTTATTAAGAAAAAACGATTCTGCATTCATCAAAAAAAATATTACTCATCTTAAGAGCAAAAAAAGGCGAACTCAATTCTTTAAAAAATATAGATGCACCCTTTTCGAGTTCCTACTCAACAAAATATTACATAAAACGTGTGATGAGTAAGCACTTTAAAAATGTAACAAACTTATAAACTAGGATAGTTTCATGAGCTTTCAATAATACTAGGTGTCCTAAATAGATACCTTTCGCTTCAACTCTTCTAACTCCGCACCTTTGTTCAGATCAACTACTTGTGAAACCAGTTTATTTTCCTTATAATACGCATCGCCTTGCAACTCCCTCTGAATATCGTTCAGATTCTTGCCTCTCGTCTCTGGAACTACGAAATACGTAAAAACAGCACCGCATAACGCCACGCCAGCAAATATAAAGAACACCGTATGCTGGCCCAATAGATCCTTCACGTCTTGGTATCCTTTACCGACTGTGAAGCCTAGAATGCCACCGAAAATGCTGAGCGAGGTCATAGCAACAGATTTCACGTTTATAGGGAAGATTTCTGCTGGTATTATGACTGATAGCGCGATGAAGCCGAAGGTAGATATAAGATTGGACAGTATAATGCCTATGAAAGGTATGATGCCGTATACAGCGAGGGAAACGTGGTCTATTTCGACAACGTTGAGAAGGAAGAAGTAGATCCCAATCATGGCGAGAGATAGGAAAGTGCCGATGTATGATCCGATGAGGAGATGCCGTCTTGCTACTCGGTCTACTAGTATCGATGATATAATGGCTGAAAAAGAGAAAAAAATATATAGATAACATAGAATATTAGGAGCACCACATTTCACACATCGCTATCTAGCCCCAAACTAAGCAAAGCTATGGGAACCAGATGACTGATAGAATATGTATAAACTTTTTTTTGTAATACATTATCAGACCCAGACACAGAACAAACATCCATGTTCATCGCACAAATGTTTCTCCCGGTAGGGAATCGAACCCACCTACTACAGCGCAGAAAGCATAGTTACTACAAACTGAGCTGGGAGGCAAGTCGTATAATAGTATTAACTAATTTCCGCCCGCGGCTTCGCTCGCGTGGTATCTATATAAAAGGTATTCTATATGATTTGCTTTAAATATTCCATCATCTAAATCCGTTTGGTCGTTTAAGCGTAAATGAGCCATACAAAATAAAAGTGTAATTAGAATTAATTTTTATTTATTTTTTAATAAACCAGTTCTCAAACAATTATTGCAGATTCAAATCATTTAGTTCTGCAATAACTTCGTAGACCCTCTACGCCGTAGCCATTGATTTCAATAAAATCATTTTGAATCGTCTAAAACTTATTAATATGCCTCACACCTAGCTAGAAGTGACAAACCTTTGACATAAAAATGTCCTTTGTAATATCTGTGGCCTTAGCACGAACCACTATCGTCTCGACAACGTATCGTCCAAATGTCAAAACTGACACTTTTACAGATTTTAAACATACAAAAATTTACAGTTTTACGATAGATACGATAGTGGTTCATGCAAACTCCCCTGTCATTAATATCTAGCTGTAGGTACTTACAAACAACGAAGCTAATTCCGCCAAAGACTAAAAATACAGTCCGTTCGTGTTTTTTGTCCATCTGCGCCTCTTGCATGATGATGCCAAGATAGTGCTTGATTGTGGTGCCTCCAGTCATTATTTGCGTGAACTTTATACCTGGAAAAAGTATAAAAGAACTTTTAGATAAAAAAATGGCCAAGTGCGTGTCGAGCCACGCGCAATGTAGGGTTTCGTAGCTCACACAGCAGCTAACAACGTTATATAAGTAACAAGCTAACCCGGCAAACTTCGTATCGCTTTAGAATTAATAAATGTTGTGTTAAGTTCCTAAAAGCTAAGCTGCGGACGGATATGGCGAAACTATAACCGTCTTATTAATAAACGTAGACTAGCGCAGGATTAAATTTAGTCCAACGCTTACGTTTGGACTAGTCGAATTCAATATTAATAAACAAGGATTAGAAATGGAGTTGCTTACATTAAGCTGGTATTAACAAGTCTTGGTGTAACCTCAGATGATCTTTGGATAAGTAAATTTTTATTAATAGCACCGTTAGGGTTTCTTGTAGACTACGAAACCCTAACAAGGTTTTTTTAATTAAAAATTCTTCACTCTTGTTTTTTTAGCTTTGTTAAGTTTGGGGCTAGATGGCGATGTGTAAAATGTCCACCAATATTTATATTTATATATATTTTACAATGTGTCAAAAGAAATACTAGTAGTTTTTTTTTTGTACGAATATTACTCGTACCTATCCTGCATTCTATATAATTTTGGCGAGCATCTAATTATGATTCAAAAAATAAAAATGGTTTTCAGCTAAATTATTATTTCGATATGTACCTACAGCCCTTTCTTACCAGCTGATACTATGATTGCTCGTCGATACTGTTTTCCCAAAAACAACTCTACGTATGTGCTAGAGTGGCTCATCTCGCTCTTGACTCCGAGCTGCATGCTAACGAGTTCAGCTTCTAATACCTGAAAATATAATAAAACATATTGACTATCACTTATATACTCGTACATACAAGCTAACCCGGCAAAATTCATGTCGCTTTAAAATTAACAAAAAATTTTAAATAGAAATACGGCTAATTACCACGTTTCTACTTGTAATTAAATAGTAAATTATTATATATTATATATAATTAGCCGTATTTCTATTTAAAATGATTAACAACCACGATAGTTTTAATTTTAACAAAAAATGTTGTGTAAAGTTCCTGTCCCCGTTTCCGTTACCGTGGTATTAAACTTTACTCAATGCAAGTTTTTCCATTTCTTTTTCTTAACTTTTTTAAATGTTTTAATACTTATAAATTGGTCCAGGCGAAAGAGATGTAAGTGATTGCAGCAAAAGAGGTGAGATTCGTACCAAGTAAAAAGTCGTGATCTCTGATAATAGATTTCAGATAATAGGCGACCAGGTCTAAAGTAATCTAATATATAAAATTTCCATGTCACAATGTTAGTTACCGTACTCCTCCGAAACGGCTTGACCGATTCTCATGAAATTTTGTGAGCATATTGAGTAGGTCTGAGAATCGACCAACATCTATTTTTCATACCCCTAAGTGATAAGGGTGGCGTAAAGATCGGGAAAAACGGAAAGTCCTTTTTTCTGTGGGATTATTGACATTTGACAGGACAACGTCTGTCGGGACAGCTAGTATTTATATATTAATAACAGGTCGTAGGTACATGTGTGAGATTGACGAGAGAGATAGAGGCAAAACGGCACAAACGGAAGAACTATGCCCAGAAGTGGGCTGAGAAAGGCTGAATATGATGATAATAATGACGAAATAACTACTGATTTTTACACGGGGTCTTTATCACCTTTAATAAGTGTTTTTTTTTTTTTTTTTTTTTTATTACATATGGATAAAAAACCTCATAAAATGATGGCTTACCTCATCTGTACAACCACGAAGCCTAGTCAGTTCTTTCCTCGCCTTGTCAACCCGACCTTCCTTCAGCAAAAAATATGGGGTCTCTGGTATCCACCAGCAAACAGCCAAGTAGACAAACGGTAAAGGTAGTAGCAGGAAGTTCAGCGTTGTATATGTAAGGAAAGGACCTAATGCCATCACTAGGAGGTTGCCAAAGTTGAATGCAAATCGCGTGCATACAGCCAATGATCCTCTGATATCCTTATCAGCTATTTCTGCCAGGTATATTCCTATGACCTGGAATGGCATAATAAATAAATAAATAATGGTGAACATTTCACACATCGCCATCTAGCTCCAAACTAAGTAAAGCTTGTACTATGAGAACCAGATTACTGATAGATTACTTAAATAGGTTTTATTTTGTTTTTATAATACTTATGATTCATTATCACCCAGACACAGAATAAACATCCATGTTCATCACACAAATGTTTGTCCCGAGTGGGAATCGAATTCAAAACCTATAGCGCAGAAAGCAGAGTTACTACCAACTAAGCTGTGGAGCCAGTCAAATGGTATGAGTCGTTATTTTGTGATCTTCAGAAGACTTAGTTAATACAGACTAGGACAGTTTCTGCTATGACGCGCATTAATTAAATTTAAAAACAGTGCAATGCAAAAAAACGGACAAGGGCGAGCCGGACTCGCGCACCAAGGGTTGGTGCGCGAGTCCGGCTCGCACAAACTTCTTATAGGTTTTCCTGTAATCTAGGCAAAGAACTATTATCTGTATATTTTTCTAATTTTTAGGTCGGACTGTCCAGACACACAAGTTTTCCTTTATTTAAGGGTTCCGGTTTGTTCTTTTGAGGTACGTAATCGTCGAGAAACTAACGCTGAATTATTTTTTCACATACTTACTCTGATAGATTTTGTTACGACAACGAAATCACTCCAAATACCCACTTTAAGTAGGTTATCACAGTTCTTTGAATCACGGACTTGTCACATCGCCAACCATTATCAATAAGACATGATGATATCTATCTATCTCCATCTATTTGTTACTCTTTGTGCGTACACATTTTTTGTTAAGTAGCACCTAGGGTCAAAGACCCGGTTGTGGTGCCTACCCCGGTTTTAGTCATTTTACATTTTGGCAGCCAATAACAAAGCATAGCAAACCAACTTGTTTAAAATCTATAGATAATTCAATTATTTTTCTATGGTCCGTTTTAATTAGTGACAGTTGTGATGCGTTATACCGATTGAATTGACCACAACTAAATATTTCCCGTTTTGTCTATTTAAATATGAATAATTAATAAATCAATATCACCAGTTACAAAACCTTTGTTTAACCTAAGAGATAGATAAATACTCTATTCTATGTTGTTTAAAAATCGTCGTTTTTGTCATTTTTTCAATATAAACTATTTATTTGTTTTAAAATTAAAATGCTGTTAAAATGGCCACAACCAGCGCTCTTACGTTATACCTACATACGTCTCGCGTATGTTCTTTATGTACCTCTCTGAAAGGTTTTGGTTTTTAACTGTAAGTTTTCGAGTGTGTTTAATAAATAAATAAGTACATGCATAGGTACTTACAGTGCTAACCATACTGGTGCCGCAACTCCATAAAAAAACGGTGATGCATAGAATCCAACCTGTACGTGCGAAAGCCACTATCACCTAAAAGAAAAAAAATAAACAATATAATCTCCAAGCATGATAGACGTACTCTCAGATCTTGAGATTTCGAGAGGATGTCAAAGGTAGTCAGAGGCATGAAACATTACATTACAACAAAACCAAGCATTACAGTCGTTATATCGCCACTTATTAATAATAATAAATGAAAAAAAAATTTAGATAATAATAATAAATTATTATTATAATATGAATCTACCTGGTTTTTTTTACGATGATTTTCCTTACTGATTACCTACGTGAAAATGTATGTATAGTTTGATTTTAAAACTCCATTAATTCATTACAGTCTGATGATTTCATCATGCATCATCTTACGAGTTTTGCATGCGCATTAGCATCAGATTGACATCCATTCTTTATTTCATACAATATTATATTTTTATTGTTTAGCATTTTTAACCCCCTTCCTCCTTGGTGATACGTGATGAGATTTTAAGACCCCCCCCCCCCCCCACCCCAAATAAATACACGTGATATCTTACTGCACCCCCCTCCCCCCTTGTGATATTTCGTGATTTTTGCCGAACCCTCTGCCCCCTTTTGGAGCCTCACGTAATTATTGGATGACCCCTATTATTATAACTTGTTCTTGAGTACATTATAAGTGTTTATAAGTAAAAACTTACCGATCCAATGGCTACCGGTAAAGCGCTGCATAGTATAGTACCTCGTCTACCTAACTTATCCGATGTGTAGCGAGTCACAAAACTGCCGACTACGAACCCTATGGGATTCACTGCCACCATCCATGACACCCCGTTCTGAGTGAAAATATTTAATTTTAAAGAGATATGTAGGTACACAGATTTAAAATCATTACCCGACTGCTCCTGAAAGAGGGTAATGTTTATCAAGCGTATTCATTTCTTTGGCACGCTCTACAGCTCTACGCACGCTCTACAGCACAAACGACTTAATGCATTAACCCTCGTATTCAAGAACGACACTAAGAGAACTCGGACCCACAGTGGACGAAATCTTTATTCATAAAAATAGCTTTATGTGTTGAAAATAGCACTATGCGACACTGCATAGTGTGACTAGAGGCACATTGTCGTGTGAATCAAGCCAAAGTTGAGCTCTAAAGGCACATGGTAGCGTGCCCCATAGTGCCGCTCAACACATAAAGTGATGTTTATGAAAAAAGATTTCGTCCACTGTGGGTGCGTGTTCTCATAGTGTCGTTCTTGAATACGAGGGTATGTCGTTTGTGCTGTAGAGAGAAGATGGGAGTGACATAGACTATATATTTTTTTATATATGCCCCCCCCCCTACGCAAAAAAGAGGGGCATAACGATTTTTTTTATTTTTAGCTGTCTGGTTTTATGTTTTTATAACTATTTGTTTTATCTTGTTTAGTTTTAATATACATATACATATATATGTATATTCAATATATAAGGTATATAAGATTTGATAAAAACTAGAACAAAATAATATTTTGTGACCTGGATGAAATAGCATAGACATAGACATAGACCTTTTTTTTGTCTAGAGTTTCTTTTGCCAGACCGCAGGTGGAAGCTAGTAATTATATAATTACTTACTTCAGATATGTCGACATTGGTTTCGTTTCGCTTAAACTTTGGTATGACAGGAGAAGGCCATGCACTCAATGCTCCGAAAACCACAAAAGCCAGGGACACTGCAAAAAACATAAATAATATAAGATTTAATACTTCCATACCTATCAACCATAAATAAAGCCACGTTCGCAATTTTTTAGCAAGACCGACTACTTATTTCGTAACAATCTATGATTATCATTTTTATCATATTATGTGGTTTCAATGCAGTTCAGGTACCTATTCCTTTAAAGATTATATACTAATTAGTTATAGTTACCTACTATGAAAAAGGTATTCTCTAATTTATGAGAAAACCATAATAATTATTTTATAATCATTATTTTTATGAAATAAGCTAGCTGATGCGCATCTAAAGGTACAATTTTGCAAATAGAAAATCGATTGATTAATTATTAGCCAGGGTTTGAAACCCACACCCTTCGGATTTAAAGTTATCTGTCTGTCCGCATATGTGCTAGCAACTACCTACCACCAGGGCTAAGTATAAATTTATCTATTTTTAAACTAGGAACACACAGTATCACAATATCACACTAGTAATGTGAAAGTTTGTTTGCAATCACGTCGTAACGATATCGAATAACTCGTTTTTAAATTCCTAAAATATAGACCTAGCTATGTACCTACCTAGGTTACTGAATATGGTAGCAAAAGAAGGCAATCATTGTTTATCATATTTTTTTTATCAAGATATAATTTTTAAACAATCGCGGCCGTTGCCCATAATTACGTGCAAGACGTGACATAAATATAAAAAAAATACTAACCGCAAAACGTCGCCCAATACTGAACTCTTCGATTCCCGAGTTTCTCCATCATAGCGTTAGATGTTTAAAAACTAAGTACCTAGTTCTTTTTTTTTATTCAATATTCCTCACGGAGTCTGAACCAGTACTGGCCGTTTGACAAAGTATTATTCCCTCTTAAAGGTTTCAATCAGTAGGTCCAAGCATCCGTCTCATAGACATACCTACCGGGAGAGTACCTGCGAACATAATTATTATACTTGCTGGGTACTTTTTACGAACAAGGTGGGCCCTTTACATAGGGGAATTCCCTATATAAATATTAGGTAATTTTTTACAGCAGAGCACATTTTTTTTTATTTAACGAATGCTTGAATGACCTGCCTGAGGGGCTATTGCCTAATATAAATTCAATAAACAAATACAGACTTAAAGTTAGTACGTTTTAACAAGATAATTATTGACAGTTAGGTACTCACGACTTACCGATCGAAAGTATATATCCAACTCCAACTAGGCCGACACGGCTTTTCATATTAATCTTTTATATACATCTTATTATAAAATACATATTAATACATATCTGTAGAATTTTAAAAAATATTTATATTATTATTTTGCATAACCAGTTCATCATGCTAAAAATGGTATAAATTTGGGTTGCATACTGTGGTCGCTTGGGTTGGGAACATTCCACGCGCAGAGTCTCTCTCTATCTTTATCTAGTGTCTCGTCTCGTCCCAAACAAATAAACGTCATTCCTAAACCGGCCATGTGCGAGTCGAACTCGTTCACGAAGGGTTCCGTACCATTATCTATAAAAAACGGCAAAAAAACACGTTTGTTGTATGGGAGCCCCTCTTATATATTTATTTTATTCTGTTTTTTGTATTTGTTGTTGTAGCAACAACAGAATTATATCATCTGTGAAAATTACAACTGTCTAGCTAGCACGGTTCATGACATACAGCCCTGTGACAGACAGACGGACAGCGAAGCTTAGTAATAGGGTCCCGTTTTTACCCCTTGGGTACGGAACCCTAAAAACCTCCATCTTCAAATCTTCATTAGTCTCCGAGTTCCTAACCTAAACGGAGAGGAACTTTGAAACTATTTAAATAAAATATATTAAATGACGGTTGTCGAAAGTTGTGATGATAAAATTGTTTTTGCGGAACTCTACCAGTCTCTACATTGGCTTTGTGTTTTTGTATGTTGCTATTTATGTACTCGACCTCAAAAATGTATTATCAGTAACAGGAAATAAAGTTCATTCTGCATTGTATTAGTTTCTTAAAAATGCAAGTTATACATACCTACAACGCAAACAAGGATAACGAACACTTTTTTATGGCGTCATTTTGCTACTGCACTGACATTGAACATGAAAAGATGCCGGTAATTATTTCGTTTTGATTAACGAAATTTTATGAATGGGAATTATTATTATTATTAGTCTAAAACTAGGTGTACTACCTACAACCTAGTTAGTTTTGTACAACGTAAAACGTAGTGGTTATATTCTCTTGGGTTTTGTAAACACTAAAGTTCACTAAACTCTGTATAAGGTTCATTCTGCTTCAACTGTCAAAATACAAAGACAAAGGTATTTTGACAGTTCAAGTTCAAGCCGATTACGATTCCTTGTGAGTTTGCGGAACTGGTATTCGCAATCAGTTTCAACTGTAAAAAAATCATTGAGCTAGGTACTGTCATACGTAAATAATCTATGTGTCAATTCAATTCAATTCTTTTAAATCTAAGTGTCATACTTAGTCACAATAGGATTTTGACAGCTGAAGCCGATTATATATCTAGACTTACCCAGTATGGGCTACTGTAAATTACTAATTACATAGTAAATTTGAACGTATTCCCATATTATTTGAGACCTGGAAGGTAGGACTAGACTTTTGATCCAAATTCGTAAGATCTGATCCTGGACGTGCAGGCGAGCCTATTCCATCCATCTAAAATCATGTCTCGGCATTATAGCATCCTGAATGCACGAGTTAAACGCTTTTTACTCGTACTTATGTCATCTTAGAGATGAAGGCCTTATATTATTAGGTATAGGTAAGTATGTACAAAACACACAAATTACACTCATCACTCGTCGATGATTTGATGACTGAATTTGGAGTTTTTGCACAGAGTTTCAAAAAGTCTATCCTAGAAAAGCTTTTGTATTTCCTATTAAGGCCCTGTATGTCGATGATTGCTCTTTTTCGAAACGAAAAAAGAAATACTTCTGAACAAGCCACATCTCTATTTTTATAATGTACAATGCTGACCCGGCGAACTTCGTATCGCTTTAGAATTAACAAATGCTGTGTTAAGTTTCCGTTCCCGTTCCCGTTCCTGTTTTCCTGCTTTTCTCTTGAAAAATTTCCTGAATTTTCTTTGCTATAAACCTCACGGAGCCCGAGACCTTTCCAACGAATGCAAAACCGTGGAAATCGGTTCGTGCGTTCTGGAGTTATAGCGTCAGGAAGGAAAACCCGCCTTATTTTTATATTATAGATAGTATATGTGAATAAAGATGTACCCATCTTTAATCACTTCGATAAATAATCCTACCGACCGCTGCACGTGGTACTGATCCATGGGCGGCGCGTGGTCAACCTTTGCTTTTCGAATAAATTAATGATATAAATTATGTAAAATTACTTATCAAAAACCTATTCTAATAGAAATCTAGATCTACATATTACCTATCATTAACAATAAATCACAAGTTGATCTTAATAGTAGGTATCAAAGTATTTCGATCATAAATTCTAAAACGTATCATTTTGAAATAATATCTTTATCGTGAAAAGTTTCTGCTATTATGTTTTCAGCTTAATAGAAATCTAGGTAGGAACCTGAAGTAATATATTTATAAAAATAGGAGATGTGGCTTGTTCAGAAGTATTTCTTTTTTCGTTTCGAAAAAGAGCAATCGTCGACATACAGGGCCTTAAACATCAGTGTTGTGAATACATGATAGATTACCTACAAAATTGATTTCTTCAACTGTCATCAGCTCCTAAAATAAATTCCGAAAATGTCTTAGATAGGGCTATGGAAAATATTATAAGTTTGTGAAAACAACTTTTCGATTAAGGGAGCCGTTTGTGAAATATTATGCTCTCTAAATAGTGCAAATTGCCCCCTCTTTTCCCTATAAACGCCAAACTATTGGTTTTGGATGCGTAAAAAATTCACGGTAATAGTAAATAAAATTTAGTGAAGTTAAAACCAAAACTTTTTTTTGTACAAAAGCCATTGAAATTTACATAATTGAATGTTGTTAGTAAACTACGAAACCCTATATTGCTCGACACGCATTTGGCCGGTTTTTATGGCTATATGGTTATGGTTATATTATTATGCCGGTTATTATTATGCTCTATGGTCTCTATGGTATTTCGACATTAAGATTTTTAGTCTATGGTAATTTGTTGACGAATGACTGACGGGCGGCGGCGCTGCGGGAAACTGAGTGCGTGCGATTGCATTCCTTGCTCTTGTCAATTTACGATTCGAAAGTGTCGTGGCATTCATGGAATAAATTCAAGAAAACTACTGTACAAACTCGGAGTTAGTGATGTCAGAGCACGTTTTACCGGCCGAAGAGCCGATCAGATTTGTGGCACCAGCCATACAAGACAACCCGACAGGATGGGGTCCGTGCGAAATGCCGGAGCAATTCCGGGACATGCCCTACCAGCCGTTCAGCAAAGGAGACCGTCTGGGCAAGATTAGTGATTGGACCATGGTACAGGATAAGAAGTACCAGAGTGAGTAACCAAATGTTTATGTAATAAATTTGAAGCCAGTTTCCAACAAAAAAAATATGATGTTGGAGGTTATGATGACGTTCGTGTAACTGGCCCTTGTGCAGCTGTTTCTAGATTCCCTGTGCACTTTCTATGGCCGGCTTCTATGTTCTATCGCTGCAGGACACACTACTTTAGGTATACAATTATTTGATTTGATAATGAACAGACGGTGTTATGGTAATAGGAATATTTGTAAAAAAAACTGGGTGTAAATTATATCGGGATGATGCATATACTTATGTATTATGTATATTACGAAACCACTATTCAAACCTTTCAAGTTTGTTTAAGAGGCATTGAGTGATGAAGAAAAAGCTGTGGCCGAGAGCAAAGCTGTTGTAGCTATAGTTAACAGTAATTATATAAAGTCATCTGTATGGATGAAAACCCGAGTTTAAGATAAGGTATTAATTAAGGTACTTTAGAGATCCACTCAGAGTGCAATATCAGTGCTGTTGATGGAATGCTAACTACTGCAAAATGTAGGCACATGACAAATGTATTATTTGGACAAGCCCCGACAAACCCCATTAGATCTCTTCAAAGATCTGAGAGGATGTCTACTGTACTTGGGGATTACAGTTGTGATCCTATTTATTTATTTTTTATTTGATTATATTATGTATTTACAGACAAGTATGCATCTCAATTTGGCGCGGGATCGTCTTATGCATACTTCCATGATGAAGATGAGAGTACATTCCACCTGGTCGACACCACACGTGACCAGAAGCCACCGTACCAGCGTGGTCGTGCTCGTGGCCAGAGGGGCCGTGGAGCTAGAGGAGCTCGCACACCTGGTGGCATGACTACACTGAACAAAGTATGGAGAAATAATCAGGTGAGATCAACTAGTCCGGGCAATTTCAATTATTACTAGAATTTTTTAAAGATAGATAGATTATGCTTTATTGTATACACCAGAAAAAAAACAACATATAATATTTTCATAATTGAATACAATGGACCTTATCACTAAAAAGTGATTTCTTTTAGACAACCTGATATAAAATTTTGTTAGTAACCAAACTTACTTTCTACTTCTGCATCTTTGATATCCATATCAAATCAACAAGAGTTTGAGTAATGAAGTTTAATATTAAAAAATAACTTTTTTGTACATTAGAGTGTTAAATCCTAATGTATCAAGAAAATTGACTGGCCTCACAGCTTAGTTGGTAATGGCTCTGCCTTCTGCGGTGTAGGTTGTAGTTTGATCCCCACCCAAGATAAACATTTGTGTGATGAACATAGATGTTTGTTCTGTGTCTGGGTGTTAGTATGTATCATATGGCATCATCATTATATTATATTCAATCAGTTATCTAGTTCTCATAGTACAAGCTTTGCTTAGTTTGGGGCTAGATAGCGCTGTGTGATAATGTCCACCAATATTTATTTATTATTTTCTGCCCTGCAATAGCAACAACGAGACCGTAAGCTTGGTAAGAGATGGGGCCAGCGCGGTGCTCCTATGAAGATTCGCGACGCGTCGGTTACTGTGCGCCCCACTTGGTCCACTATTGAGGATATGGACTTCCCACGCCTTGCTAAGCTCTCCTTGCCTGGCATCAAAGAAGGTTAGTCAAATTTGTATACCATAATCTGCTGCTAAATTAGTTGTTCAATCTAATGTTTCTAATTTTAAGATTTTTGTTCATGATTAATTATCATTTATGACACATTCTATTCATAGACTTATTTAAATCATATCACACTGAAACATAAAAAATTTGCTAAATTAAAATTACTAGAACAAAAAAAATTATGTGTTTATTATGATAAACCCAAGATTTTTATTTTACCACATTTCAATTCAATTTGTGTAAATATTTAATTTTCAGGTGAAGACATTGTGTGCTGCGGTACCCTTGAGTACTATGACAAGGCCTATGATCGCGTCAACGTAAAACACGAAAAGTCCTTGCAGCGTATCGACCGTATCTTCCATACGGTAAGTTCAAAATATAAGCAATTTTTAGTTCACAAATAAGTGCTTTGCACTAAAACTACCACAAGAAATTGAAAATGGCCTAAAACTAGTGAGATATGTACCGGGAGTGGTGTCCTAAGCTGAATGTT
Organism: Hydriomena furcata; assembly: GCA_912999785.1. Taxonomy (NCBI): domain Eukaryota; kingdom Metazoa; phylum Arthropoda; class Insecta; order Lepidoptera; family Geometridae; genus Hydriomena; species Hydriomena furcata. Next base: position 10,136,162 of record OU538822.1, on the reverse strand, counting down.
GCTTGAAATATTTCATATACTGTATATCTACCGTCATTTATTAGTACATCACCTAGAAATGTAGAAAAGTATATCTAAGTACTTACTAAAATAACCAAAAACATAAAGTAGGTTAGTAGGTCAGTCAGTAGGTTCTTTATGTTTTTGGTTATTTTTTTATAAACATATTCTTATTTCAGGTGACAACCACCGATGACCCGGTGGTCCGACGTCTCAGTAAGACGACCGGCACAGTGTATGCCACTGACACCATCCTCGCTACCATCATGTGCTGCACTCGATCGAACTACTCCTGGGATATTGTTATTGAAAAGATTGGTGAGGTTTCTTTATTTTTCACTAGCTAGCCTGGATAATTAGAAGCATAAATATGTTATTCCAGGGCCCAGGGCGTAGGAAATGTGTATATTGCAAGTTTCATCCTAATGCGGTTCGGGCGTGATTGAGGCACACGCATACACATTATAACTGAATAAAACCAGCCAAGTGCGAGTCGGACTCGCTCACGAAGGGTTCCGTACCCTTTATAAAAAACGGCAAAAAAAAAAAAAAAAAAAATATATTATTATATATTAAAATATTTAATTTATTCTATTTTTAGTATTTGTCATCATCTGTGAAAATTTCAACTGTCTAGCTATTACGGTTCATGAGATACAGCCTTGCGACAGACAGACGGACAGCAAAGTCTTAGTAATAGGGTCCCGTTTTTACCCTTTGGGTATGGAACCCTCAAAATTAAAAAGATTGTCATTTTATTTCGGCCGTCTACATACTTTAGACCATCTTTAGATATAATTGAATACTCACAAGTCCATTGTGTATTGCTTGAATTTTGATATAAGACAATGGTGACTCACACATAATCACTATTTTGTATAATGGGATATGGGTGCCTTAAGGTTTCTAACTTGTAACATTTTATGTGTTGGAAGTTATCGTGGTCGCGGCTGTAAAACTCTTGCAAGCCAAATCCTTATACACGTTTTTTTCTACATACCTATTGTGCCTAATCATTGTGGTAAAAAGTGGACTAAACATTCAACTCGACACTTACTTTCAGGCGACAAGCTATTCCTGGACAAGCGTGACAACACAGAGTTCGACTTACTCACCGTGAACGAGACGTCTATCGAGCCGCCCGCTGATGATGGCAACTCCATCAACTCACCGCGGAACTTAGCCCTGGAGGCGACTTTCATCAACCACAACTTTAGCCAGCAGGTATGAAATTAATGCCATGCACATACAATACATTCCTTACCAGGCATTTTTTTAAGAAACATTGCGTCGGTTTCAGGTGATGTCTGTTCCATCTTACCTTTTATTAGGGTTCCGTACCCAAAGGGTAAAATCGGAACCCTATTACTGAGACTTCGCTGACCGTTTGTCCGTCTGTCTGTCACAGGGCTGTATCTCATGAACCGCGATAGCTAGGCAGTTGTTATTTAATACACCTGTTTTTAGATAATACCTTTTATTTATTTAATCATTATTTTTATTTATTGCTATTAATTTCAAGTCTTATAAGGACCGATAGAGCATTTAAAAGCTGCGTCTGATGTTTGCGAGGCTAAAACACCCTGAGACAGGCCCGTTGACCTGACTTGATATTAGTAAGTAGTAAGAAGGGGGTAGTCGGAGGCACGTCCAAACACATTTTGACACATACCCACATTTTGCAGTAGTTACCGTTACATATGGACTTGTGACCAAGTCCATCGCCGCAAATATACATTTTTGTTGTTTGCAGGTTCTTAAATCGGGCCCCGTCGAGCCAAAGTACAAGTTCCCTGAGGCGAACCCCTTCGTGTCGGAGGATGAGGGCGAGATCGCCTCCGTCGGGTACCGCTACCGCAAGTGGAACCTCAACAATGGCGTCGTGAGTATTACATTTTATATCTGCAAAAACTATAGTTACACACACACACACACACTTATTATTAGTATAGATCAATTCCCGTTTAAAATTAATATTTAAATATGAAAACTATATCCCGACAGATGTTGTCCTGTCAAATTTCAATAATCCCATAGAAAAAAAAACACTTTAATTTTTTCTCGAATTTTACAATTTCCAGCCAACTTATCCCATTTTTCTTTATTTTTAAACCATCCCCTGTATTTGAGCAAACAAAACAAAAAAATAAACATACAAATTAGTTAAGCCGTTTTTTAGTTTTAGCGGAACTAACGAACAGCAATCTATTCATTTATTATTACTTTCCAGGTTTTGGTAGCCCGTTGCGAGCACGACGCTGTGATGCAAGGTCCGCAAGGCGAGACTCAGTTCCTGACTATCAAGGCGCTGAACGAGTGGGACTCTAAACTAGCTAACGGAGTCGAATGGCGGCAGAAGCTTGACACGCAGCGCGGTGCTGTACTCGCCAACGAGCTGAGGAACAACTCCTGCAAGCTCGCTAAGTGGACTGTGCAGGTATGTTGTTACATCAGAACATCAAGCTTTATAGGTCTCCTTGACAGAATGAGAGGAACTGAAGTCTTAGCTTCAATACTCAAAAATACAGATACAGATCAGAATGGGAATAGGCATCTAGAATGGTCACGATTATTGTATGGACAGTTAGAAGTTTAGAAATAAGCATTTTATACTGTCTGGTAACCGGTAGTGACTGTAGCAAATGAATAGTAACATCAGGTACAATGTGGCAAGGATGTTCAATGCAATTCTTGTTTTTGGCTTCTATGACTTTTGTAGTCTGTTAGTGTCAGTGTCATGATAGATTCGTAAGCACAAAATAATTATTTTGGGGAAAATATAAGATATAAGGGATTTCAGGAGGAAGGAATATAAAATATTTTCAGTTCAGCTGGTTTTGATGTGAAACATAGCGGTTGGTCACACCGGCTTTTGGCTTGGCGACGCGTCGCCACGTCATGCGTCGGTCGGTTCGCGAAATGCTGTCGCGCTCGCACTAAAATAATTTTGCATATTACCAGTACATAATATTTTCGATGTTTCACATCTGCCAGACATCCCGCGACGGCTTACTTTTTTTTTGAGTGGTTCAATATTATAATATTTTCTATTATACACAGGCCCTCCTAGCCGGCTCGGACCAGATCAAGTTCGGCTACGTGTCTCGGACGCAAGTGCGTGATAACGCGCGCCACGTGATCCTCGGCACGCAGCAATTCAAGCCGCACGAGTTCGCAGCTCAAATTAACCTGTCGATGGACAACGCGTGGGGTATTCTACGTTGCATCATCGATATCTGCATGAAGCAGAAGGATGGTGAGTACTTACAAACTACTTTTTATCAACCTGCTTTAAAGCCTTACGTATGTACTCGTAATACACAATGTTTGCAAGTGGTAAACCAGCAAGTCGGCATTTTATGTTCAAATAATACACTTGTCTTATATGACACATAAATAAATAAAGCTATAACAGCAAAGCCAGTCTTTTCCCGCTACACACTTATTATAATTCAACATTACTTCATAATTTACTAGCTTCTACTCTCGATTTCGTCGACTATTGTAAAACCTTCAAATTACTCTTAAAATCAAAAGAAAATTTTGGAAAAAAAAAAATCGCCTTTGTTCGTCCTAAGACTAAACTATCTCTATATTAAATTTCATCACAATCGGCCCAGTGTTTTAGCTGTGGTAACGTCACAGACAAACGCAGTTACTTTCGCATTTATAATATTAACCAACCTCAAAAAAAGAGGAGGTTCCACAAACATTTTCTGTTTTTAGTTTTTTAAACGCAATTATTTATTATCCAGGTAAATATCTGATCATGAAGGACCCCAACAAGCCCCTGATCCGTCTGTACGACATCCCGGACAACACTTTCGAATCGGACGCGTCCGAGGAAAGCGGCGACGAGCAAGCCGATACGCCCTTCGCGCCTCTTTACTCCTACGGGAACACAAAGAGGATTTAGCCATAATTAACAAGTATCGTAGCTATATTTAGCAACTTTCAAGTATCAAGTGGCTCGATTTAGCAACTTACCATCAAGTACTCTGTAAGGCTAGTTGCAAACTTTATTGTATAGAAATCGAAATTACTTTCAATTTTACAGTGGTATTTATCTGTACAATAATACAAGGTTTCCGGTTTATATGTACTGCATTATATTATTCAACAGATTACAATTTTATAGTCACAATATTTTTTTCTTTATATATAAAAATTACATCATATAAAATTCGAAGTTCTCACAACCATTTAAACATTTTATCTCAGAAATTATCTATTTACTTCTACAGTAATAACAAATACTAGCTTCCGCCCGCGGCTTCTTCTCACCTGGATAAAAAAGATATCCTATTTGTTAACAGGACGTAAACGATGTATATTCAAACATCCTCATAAACATTCGTATTTATAATTCACTTTCAAAACTTTCGTGAGTTGTACTACACATTATTACAACAACGGGAAAGACGAGACGGCAATGCGAGCAGGGTAGCGCGCGCGTTATGGTCCACTCACCCTGAAGAAGATTCTCTAGATGAATCGAAACATTGTCGGTGTCCTCATTGACAATTTATCATTTACGTGAGTAATTTCCCGTTGTTGTAATAATGTGGATTCGTATTTATAGTAAAAGTAGGGTTGCCTTACAACTTTTTGTTCTTGTACTTTGTATGTGTGCACATCTTTATAACAGTTGTGAACTAATAGCTAATCCTCACGCTTTTGGTTCACATGATCACTTCTTAAAGCCTCCTCTTCAGGGCTTTTTGCCGCATCTTGAACGTTATCCAGCACTTCCTCCAAAGTCTTTCCTCTCGTCTCTGGCACAAAGAAGTATATAAAGAACACACCTGTATAACCGACGAGGGCAAAACTCCAGAATACTGTATAGTGGCCAAACGTATCCTTCACAGTTTGGTAGCATTTCGTTACTACAAAGCTGAGCACACACGCTAGCATTGTAGCTAGGCTTGATGCTACGCCTTTTACGTTTACTGGAAACAACTCTGCTTGCATAACATAAGGGAGGTTCCCTATTCCGTTTGCGTAAAATACGTTGAAACCTAATATACCTATCAGAGGTAACGCGGCTAAGGAAGAGAGCGTTTCGGGACTGACTTTCGCGGTGTCTTGAAGGTAGAAATAGGCGCCGAGAATCGTCATTGATATTGAGACTCCTAGACACGACGTGAACATGAGGATCCGTCGTCCGACGTAGCGTGTTAGGAATGTTGCACATATACCTGGGAAAATATATATAAATACTATAATAGTGGATTAGTGGCAGTTTTAGCATGAATATACTAGAAAACGAATTTCTCTTACGTACCTAAAAATGTACAAAAATACCGAATTTATTAACCACATTAATAATTACATAGGGGGTTAGAATTTCAAATGTCTCAAACATGGCGATCGCAAACAATATAGTACCCATGATATAAGTCTTTAAAGCCGAGCGTGACGACCATTAATATATTTGTTTATTTTTGCCATAATAATGACAGTAATTTTGTTTGCTATAGAATTGTGTTTTCTGTGACATCGAGTCTACAAGTTAGGAAAAAAAGTAATCGAGGTTTTGAGAAAGAACTTTTACTTTTCTCGCAGTAAACCATGCTAACCTTGTAATGTTCAATGCTAAATCTTTATCAGATCTGTCTGAATGATAACAGTTTTATCTACAGCTCAATATTTGAGAAGTTAAACTCCCGCACTCGTCAGCAATTTCTAAATTGAATGAACTTACCAGCTGCCAATTGGACGAATCCATACACAATGCTAGCGAGCGGCCCTGATACTGAGCTGCTCTGTCTGAAGATCACCTCCAAGTACGACTGGATGACCAGGATACCGGTCATGTATTGCAGCATTTTCAGTCCTGAAAAACAAAACTCTACTTTATCGACTAGCCTCTAATTCGTTAGATTTAATGGCTTCGTTTTCGATTACAAAATCAAGTACTTTCATTTCGTTTTCGATTAGAAATCTACAAGGAAGTTGTACGGCTAAAATGATGATAATGATAATAAATATTGGTGAACATTTCACACAGCGCCATCTAGCCTCAAAATTAGCGAAGCTAGTAGCAACGGGAATATACATATTTATTAATATAATACTTATATTTTTTGCATATACTTAAGTACTTATTTAGGTACTAATGTATGATACATTATATCGCCCAGACACAGAACAAACATCTATGTTCATCACAAAGTTTGTCAAACAAGGCTCGAGTCTTTGTTATCGCGTACAAAAATAAATGTTATCATGCATAGTTATCATCACGATCAAATATTAGATAAGTACCTACTCGTAATTCTAAATTTGATTTTATATGAGAAACATTGACTATAAGACACTACGTTATTACAGACGAAGACTATTCACTTGCCTATTTTACAAAGATAAGCTATGTCAAATTGTAACTAAACCTATTGTATACCTACCTAGATAACCATTTAGGATCAGGTTAACATTCGATCTAGCCACCGTCCAATTACCACCGTCCGTTACGTCCAATTACCAATTTCGTTAGCTTCCCTGTTTAACCAGCATAGATTCAATGGATGGTGGATAGATGGAATAATATTTTTGTGTTATACCTTAGTCGATACACTCAGCGATAGCTCTCAGTATAAAACTACAACAAATCTTTCCATAAAATATGAACATCAGTAGGTATTATATTACTTACCTCCAACAATGTACAGAGCTTTCCGGTACTTGAAATTGGTCAACAGTTCTTTCATCGACGTCTTGTTTTCCATACTTTCTCTCACATACGCCCTTATCACAGATATTTCATCATCAATCCACTGAAAATTGGTCAAAATAATTAAATTGTAATACCTAATAGAAATATTCTAGTTTTAAAACCACCGGACCAATCTTTCTAGCTATTCTGCCCTTTTCTAATAAGCTGCAGTTTTACCTTCTCATCCCTATTCCCTCTTAGCCTCGTAAACTCCTTCCTGGCCGCGTCAAGCCTCCCATCTTTCAAGTGATAGTACGGAGATTCCGGTATCCAAGAACACAGTAACACATAGCATATCGGTATGAACAGTATAATTGTGTTTAGCGCCGTGTACGATACAAACGGGCCGATACTGTAGATCGTGAGGCTGCCTAGGTTGTTCATCACTTGCACAATCATGCCTAGGGAGCCGCGGACCTCCTTGTCGGATATTTCGGTAACGTATATCATTGTTACCTGAAATAAATACCCGATAGTTAAATAAGTAGGTACATGTCTAGATGTCTTAATGTGATGTAGGTCTTAAGAACTAGAAGTAGGTATACAATGGTACCAAACACTGACCTAAGTGTACCTACGAGTATGTACATAAAATGTAAACCTGGATAAAGGCAGTCTTGTATACCTACTATTTCAAGTCACGAGCGATTTTTCATCGATTTTTACGCGGGTCTTTATCACCTTTCATTTATTTTCTCGACGATTCGGCTATGTGACAATAGCCATGGATGGTCGCGGGCAGACTAAATTAATTAATTAAAGGTTATTACGTAATAAAGATCCGTGTAAAAATCTATAGTTATGCCTACTAATCACAATGATTTGAAAAACAATGTGAGTAGGCACTTCATTCCCTTACAAATATTGTCTTACCACGGCTATAATTCCGGTTGCCAGTCCCATTAAAAATCTGGCGACGTACATCAACTCAGGCATTTTCGTTAATATCATGAGACTCTGAAAACAAGGCAAGATATAGGTATACATCATTTTGGTTTTGGTCCATGTGAATCAACCAGAGTGCTGAAGTCTGAGACCTAGTTACAATCGTAAGTTAATATTACTACTTTAAGACAGAACGAGGCCACAGTCCATGTCCATGCCCATCTATTAAATCCTAGACTTAGGTAACAAGCTATCCCAATTCAGTAACGAAAAACTAATAGATGCTACGACGCGGGCGCGCTACGCTACGTAGACGTAGCTCATGAGGTACAATCTAAAACAGAGTATTCATTTTTTATAGCACCAAATACGTACGAGTAAATTGCTTTTAATATAAAGGATAAAGCAAGATTACAACCTTTGATAACGATGAAGGAAAACATTGCGAATCATCTAGTATGGTAAGCCAGATCCCAACCATGGGAACAAAAAGCTGATGACAAAAACGTACCGCACCTAGTAAGGCTGGAACAGACGAGCCGAAGATAGTGCGTCGACGGCCAACCTTCTCGTTGAGGACTTGCCCGCAGTAGCATCCTAGAAGTGCTCCCAGGCCATGAAGAGAAACTACCCATGACGTCTGCGTCTATAAAAATATAATAAGATATCCATTATAAACTTTTACCTACTTACTACCTAAGTTCGTATGAGCAGGTGGTCAACTCTGGTGGCGATGTTTTTAGGTCGCTTTAGAGGCTGCCATGGCGTAATTTTAGAAGGTCACTTCCATTTGGAGTTAGGCAACGACCATCGCAACAAGCGCTTATATAATATATCCTTGACAATCGGATTGGATTAGCGATAATTTCTCTGAATATAAGATAAGCCCATCGAAAGAACACTAGTTATGTTAATACCTACCTACGGTCGTCATGATAGAGCAGGTAAAAAGTACTAACTTTATTAGGTACCTAAGTACTACCGATAAAGCACAAGTTATGCAGTTCCAGTCCTGTCACCCAGCATCTGTAACATGACGTCTTCCTTTCCAAAGGAATATGTCCATGATATGTGTAGGTATATTAGTAAGTATTTAGCTTACATCAGTGATTTCCAGATTCGCAGCTCCGCTTGTAAACTTCGGGATGGCAGGCGATGACCATGCTAGCGTCGCTCCAGTAAACACGAATGCCACAGAGGCTGAAACGCACCAAACAAGTCGAACTGTTAGATTCAACTTAGTCGTTTCCACTTCAAAGCGGCCAAGTTATTTCAGCTGGTATTGTGACTATTTTGTACATACCTACAGTCAACATCAAATTTATGAAAAATTGTTGTATTTTTTAACCGACGAAAAAGAGATAATATAATTTGACGTGTACCTACCTACCAAGGCATATTTTTTGACACTAGATATTATAGTTTAGTGTTTAATTTATAGTTCAGCGATAAGATTAATTCTGAAACATTACAAGCAAAGCAAAAGAAATAAATGATTTCTAAATTCCGAATAAGTCCTATACACCTGCCTACCAGATTATATTATAGGTAGGTACTAGTGATGTAACGAATGTCATTTTTTGAGCATTCGCGAATGCGAATATTTGCTACTAACATTCGCGAATGCGAATGCGAATGCGAATAATCCGTTTACTTGACTTGAAGGAGAAAAGCTTTTTAAAGTTTAATATTTCGCTACTGAAGTTTAATTATTAAAATAGACAAATAGGTAAACTAAAGTCGGAAAAAGTGATAAAACTGCATTATCATGAAAACCATAAAAAAAAATTGTCTTTAATTTAGGTAGCCTAGTATGATTATCTAACGAATTATATAAAAATGAACTATTTAGCTATTCATAGTTTAGATTAAAAACTAAACTAGTGTTTTTGAAGAACTTTGGAAAATAAATCTATCGAGAAAAGTTTCACCAATCGTGTTTCTGTCTTTAATTTATCTAGATTAAATCTAGTTATCTTTGTCATAAAAAACAAAACTTTTGCGGTTATTGAGAAAAAACGATTCTGCATTCATCCAAAACATTTATTACTCGTCTTAATGTTTTTAGTTTCGTTCATGAAGATGATTATCTAACATTCAAAACTTATGTAAAAACTAATAAAAGTTTCAGAGAAGAATTGGTTTTAGTTTGTTTAAATTGCATTATATATTTTTTTGTTTTCTAAGTTCTTATGAGAAGTTAATTGTTAATTGTTATGAATCTGAATTTATTTATTTACCATCTACTTTCAGTAATTAATTACTGAAAGTAGATGGTAAATAAATAATACCAAATGATAAAGTAAAGTCTGATTAATGTGATTACGAGGTTAACTTATTTTTTCTAATAATACAAAAATAAGAAATGAATGGATTTTGATTTTATTAACCTAGTATTATCTCCAAATTATATATTTTTTTCCAATATACATATTCGCAAAACATTCGCTCGAAATTTGCGAATGCGAATGCGAATGCGAATATGCAAAAATATGCGAATATTCGCGAATGCGAATGCGAATGCGAATATTCGTTACATCACTAGTAGGTACCTACCTACTAACCGAACTGTAGACAATCATGTACCTACCTAGTCGTAGAAGTGAAACTACATAGTTTAACAACTTAGGTAAACATCTATTATGATGTGAAGGCCGCTTGTTAAGTTTTTAAACAAACCTTTGGATAACGATGGTGTCACTAAGAAGGTAAGAAGTGTCTTCTTCCTTCCTAGGTAGGTAGGTAGGTACCTTGTTAACTAACAAACTTTAGATAACGTCAATATCGCTAATTAAACAAGGTATTAAAATTAGATATACTTTATAACTTTATTTTTTTAAAAAAGGTTAAAGTAAAATATTTTTTTTCTTACCACAAGCCCCCGCTAAATATTGAACTCTTCTGTTCGTATCCGTGGCCATGCTGGAAGTGCAACTAAAACTATGGCACTGTTATCAACTTATGAATAATCAACTCAAAGCGAGAGAACTGCGGGTATAACAGACAATTACCGACACCGACAGAGTCTGTCTGCTGAGTCATTCAACACAATTATTTATGTAGGCAGGCTAGTACCTACAGAATTATCTTCACCGATGCTATCTACGCTCACAAATCTACAAACACTCCACAACTCAATAAACATGACACTACTGGCAACATGTAAAACGATTCATTTTTGTTAGCAATGTGTGTGGCACAAAGTTAAAATTACGATCAGCCGATAACGACGTCAACTGTGTCTATAGAAGTGTACGAAGAGCATAAATAATCACTCCGTTTTAGAAGTCTAGACATTCGTAAGTGAAGCTACGTACGAGTAATTCTTTCCTACCCACATAACAATGTAGTGTCGTAGGTACTTTAGACGCTATAATAACTCTCAAATCAACAACCCTTTTACTTTTAATTTTAAAACAATCAAATCTGGGTGCACGGTCGGCAGTGCCCCCGCCAAGTCAAGCAAAAAGAGACATAATTTATTCATTATCTTTAAATCCGCCTTGACTAAATTAATTGACTGAATGAAACCAATATTTTTGTTCTTTACTAGTGTATGTACGTATTTAAAGATAAATATGATCATAGTGAGGTCACGGGTTCAATTCCTGTCTTACATTGCATTGTTACTATGTATCTAGTGCTCCGGCATTAATTATGTATGCAGCATTTGTTTACAAGTCGCGCGCCTGAAGTATATTATTACTATGTAAATATTGTTTACATAGTATCAGTTTTACTATTCTTTTTACTTAGCTTAGTTGGTTATATGAGTATATTAAGTTTTAAGAAAATAGGAGTAAAGGGATGGACGAAAGATATTACCAAACAAACAAAAGCTATTAATAAGAGATCAAGATAATGTATTTGATTGATACATCAAGTTATTAGAACTTACACACAAACTACCAAAATTACCGCACAAATAATCACATAATTATGTATGAGTATGAATGAATTAAATGCACATTTAAAGTTACACATTATTTTTTCATTTGCCTATATTGAAGCGGAATCCTGACTTAGATTTTTAAAGCTTAGGGATTGGGGTTGTGCAAATGTTTTTGTTGGTAAAGTAAAAATTAGAAAACCCTATTAAACAAAATATATATATCAGTTTTATAAGATAAGTTACTTAGGTTGGTAATCAGCTGGCATTCTGTCCAAGATCTTTTTGACTTCTAGAGCTACAAGGGGATTGGTTGTGCAAATGTCCTTTTCCTCGTAAGGCGGTAGCAAAGTGATACCACCAAAAAGTATGTTTGCTCCTTCCTCTGTAACTGGTAATTGATTTTCTTTTAGCCAAGATATTATTTTTTTCTTTTTAATTTGTACAGCATCTTCCATTACTAAGTCTGAGATCGGTTTTCGCCTGGGTGGTATAATACTGCTGTCGCATGTGGCCTCGATGACGTCCACAATTGAAGAACCAGGAATGATTACTGTTTGGTGTGTTCCTCCTTCTTTTGGCACTGATAGAATTACACTGAAAATAAGAAAACACTTCACATAGATAACAGACAAAATAATTTTATATTAGAGTAATAGTCTGACCCAGATTCGCATGGGTGTACTAATGAAAATTAATGGCAAATCTTTGATACCTTAGATTATAGCAATTTTGGTGGGAAACTCTAATTTATATGAAAATAAAATATGGCCTATGTTACTCGCTGTAGTAGCTGTAATGTAAATTTTTTAAACTAACAAAATAACAGAAATACAAGTTTTACTCTATTTTTAATAATAGTGAAAGCAATAATTCCTGTTGTGTAAGAAAATAATGTGTCTTGGATTTTCAGATATGGTTTTGAATAATTTGATAAATCTTCTGGCAGGGTGAACTCGCAATGAATTTTATAGTAGGTACTACCCTAAACTTCAAGATTTTTTTTTGGGAGTGGTATTTTTAGGCAATTTCGATTCAAAAAATTACCTGTGGGTAAGTGGATCAATGGAATGAACAAATCCAACATAGCTAGTGTTCCTCTCAAGCTGTACGTGCATATATTTTTCTATATAAAGGGCTAGACGTAATGGTTCTTTCTCTGTGAATTTGATTTGAGGATTAGCATTCACTTCCTCGGGTTCTGCTGCACCGGCATTTTCTGCCGGTTCCACTTGATCATGGTTTTCTTCTGATCTATCTGCTTCTAAATTTCCCGCTGTAGGATTTTCAGCGGAATTAGTTTCATCAGTAATTCCTTTTGCATTGCATTTAGCTGCCGAGCCTGAAGCTTCGGGCTTCTCTTCAAGACTCAATGCTTCTGTCGTTTCCTCCGCACTTAACACACTAGTACTTTCTGCCATTGTATACAAATTCAGTGAAGAGTTGAAAAATGTAATTTAATCAGTAGGTACTTAGTTGAGAAAAATTTAGCTAAAAAGATTTGTTTCTATTGATTTTTCTCAATAGGACCAACCAAACCAAACAAAAACAGACAGAAAGAAAGATGACTGACATTAACTAATGTGTTGCCATTTTGCAAATGAATTTTAACTTTTCATGCACGTGTTGTTTGGATGCCAAGGTGTTTGGTGTCCGTCACATCTTTGGTCCGTCAGTCAAGTTGCTTGAAAACGGTAGAGTTTGCATAGCCCATTCGGCTATTTCTTAAAAATAATTTTCTATAGCCGTATAATTTGTAATTTTCTGGCATAAAAGCCGTAGATAGGACTCGGGACCAAAGAGCATATAAGTCTGTTATAAGTCTGCTCGGGACTGCGATCACTATAAAATAGCTGCGGTATAGGTCAATAAATTAGCTTCAATCTATGCTCTTCTTCTTCATAAGCTTTACGTAGCTTATTGTTGAGAAAGGGCGACCTCGTCTTGTCCCTCCCTCATCGAACATTTACGTATACGATGCTCACGCGCTCACTTATATGCTCTTTGGCGCTCACGCCAAACGTGTAGAGGGCCTACATGCGTACGAACACGAGAAATTAATAATCGAAGCAGAGATATATTAAATTGCCTAAATCAGTTAGTTACTACATCAGCACAGCATGGAGTTTTGTGACTAATGAGTATAATATTTCTAGTCTAGTGACTAATGATAAGTCAATAAAAAAATACAGGTGTTTTAGTTATTTTATTGTAATCTTAGAAACTAGATGTTCATTTCTTTGCCTTGGCTTCACGGGTGGCTTTCCTCTCTACTGCCTTTGCCACCTGCTTTTCTGTCTTCAGGTTACCCTTCTTGCAAAACCTTTGGTTCTTCAGGAACTTAGGGTCCATCTGTGAAATTAAAGATATTTCTTTACAACTAAGTCACATTAAACTTCAAATTTGGAGGATTTGAAGTGATTATTCATAACCACCTTGGTGTGAGCTTGTAACAGAGGATATTATTTTTCACACTATGGTGATTAGTAGACTTAACTATAGATACATGATTGCCTACTACCATGGCGTTTGTAACATAGCCGAAACATAGGGAAAATAAATTAGGTGATTACGCTTATAAGAATACTATCTGGTTTCCTCACAATGTTTTTCTTCACCATTTTGAGCAAGTGTTTTTGATGAGCATATAAATTTTTAGAACAGAAAAATGCATGATGCACGCTCGAATTCGAACGCACAACCTTCAGAGTCGAGGTACCTCCCACTCAACTCACTCAACACTCCTGCCAACATGGCTTTTACATGATAAAGACTGTGTAAAAATCAGAGGATAATAATTCAGTTCAGTCATCTATTACAGTTTTAATGCTCTTTGAGTCATAAATGCAGGCAATATGGTAAGTATTTCAAGATGTTTAGATAAGTTTGAGAAGTTGAATTATTATGAGTCGGTCTCCTAAGAAGAGACTGACAAATAATCACTGCAATTCAAAATACTGTCAGTATGTTTGGGTTTAATTTTTCAACTGAATTTTAAATCAGTTTTCAATTCCCCCAAACATGTCATACCTATTTATGTTACTTTGGTGACAACCCAATAATATGGTGACCGAGTGGACTCTTCAGTAATAGTCTAATTGACCTAAAACATTGTTTAGCTGTCAAGTTCTAACAGTGTAATAACATAGTGACTAATACGTATAGAGCTGGTATGTTGATGGAGCTCGAAGCTAGCCAGGAAACTCCTCAAGCTCAGCAACACAACACAGCCTTGTTGCCCATTTATAAAAGCTTGTTCGACCACTGAGTGTGTGTGTGTTATGTATGAGAGCTATGTACTTACGCCAAGTGTAGATTCGTGCCTGAACTTCGTTGGCTTTTTAATGCCATTTCTATGAGCTTTGCGGCCTGTAAATGAAAAAACATAAGTCAGAAATGGTAGTCTGATGGTTAGCTTATTGCAAGTTGTCAACAACTATGTTTACCTATTTTTAGGGTTAGTATTTCACAATAAATTTACTACCAAAATTACCAGAACCAGTAGACTATGATACACTGTGTTATTAAAAAAGCACTTGTTCACTTACTTTGGTTGTGATTTGTGTGATTCTTTGACTTTGCCATTTTGTCAAAACTTGTGTCCTGAAAGTAAAAATACTTCTGTGAATATGTAGTATACAACAGCACTGACTAAAAAATAATTAGCAACTATTAGTTTTTTATGAGATTACTGCGATTATTTTAGATTTATTTGTATTTACAAGAAAACTAACCCACGAACAGCAAGTGAAATCAATAGAAAGAACGAACTGTCATATGTCAACGCAACTGTCAAACGTCAGTCAACTATCAACTTTATTTAAAAGTCATCTATCAAACACTCCAAATTGTCTAGATTGCGGTATTTTGGAAGACGTACATCACGTCCTGACGGAATGTGTACGGATGCGGCTCTACGACAAAATTCTCAGTTGAAATAATATAGGCACATGTAATAGTATTTTGGCATCGCCGCTATCTGTCGAGGCCAAAATACTATATAGATTATATATCTCATCGCTGGAACGGGATAGATAGGTTTGGATTTTATAAATATTTATATTTTTTTAGGTAGGTTTTATAATTAATGTACAATTACCTACGTAGTTACTAATAGAGTTGTGGTGTTTAGCTTTTTTTTACTGGGGTGACATAGTCGTTGTCGACCAAAGCCCCATTAAATAAATAAAGATTAAAAAAAAAAAAAAAAAAAAAAGTCATTTAACTTTTTTTTGAACACTCATCTTAATGTCATCATCAATAAGTTAACAGTTGTAATTTCGTTTCTAATCCAGAAAACAGGCTTTGTTTATCTAATTTTTGAAAACCTGATTTGCTGATGTTTTTTATGCTGTGGTAATGAATGTCACCAAGATGGTGACGTTTCAGTTCTATGTTCCATGCCCAATTTTATAAAACGAGGATTTAGTTAGTTAGTAACATATGTATAAATCTCCTATCTCATTTCTGCATATACCATTCTGATAGCTACATCCTTTTTCAACGCTTTATTTCATTCACAGCCTGCAACATTTGCATTAGGAAGGAAAGGACGGATCGAATGAATCGTAGTCGAATTTCTTGCTTCGTGTTCGTGTCTAATCGAGAAATTGAAATTTGATTTTTATCTGAGAAGTGAAGCAAATCCCAATCTATAAAAAATAAATTAAAAAGAGTTCTAACCATGGTGATACTAGAAGGCCAAGCTGGGGACGCGAATTCCGTAGCTAGTGAGGAAACAGAAAAAGAAGAAGTGAAGACTGCTGTACCCTTATCATTAGAAAGTATCCTTTACGAACTTTATATTTGTAAACCTGGTTCTTTCTATGTGTATACACATTTGTTTCTCATACGTTTTCCTTTACCAGATTGCCCTAGATACTATTCACGATATTGCACAGCTGATTACAATATGTAGGTAGGATAACCACAACCATACTTATTGTAATCAGCTGTGATGAATTTTACTGATGAAGGTTTGAATAACATATTTTTGATATAAGTATTATGTACCTACATACCAATAATGGTTGCACTTACCTACAGGTACCTATACTCTTGACAACAAACTAGTTTAGCAGAACATAAATCAAAAACTTTAAAGAGTTGTCAAGCTGAAAACATGCAGAACTGGTTTTCAGAGGATGTATTTTTAGGGTTTTGTACCCAAAAGGTAAAAACGGGACCTTATTACTAAGACTTCGCTGTCTGAAATTTTCACAGATTATGTATTTCTGTTGCTGCTATCTTAAAACAGAATAAAATAAATATATATATAAGTGGGGCTCCCATACAACAAACATGTTTTTATGCCGTTTTTTTTAGATTTAGGATGGAAACCTTCAGGCGCGATTGCGATTCGCACTTGGCCGGTTTTTTTAATTATAATATTTCTGGTGTTTTGCCATTCCCTTAACTTGTAAACAGTATTCCGTCTGACAAAGGATGCTCAGCAGCAGCATGGCTTGCGGCATGCAGACTACCAACGTTACCGTGGATACTGCTCTCGACGCATTAGAAGGTTGCGTAAAGTGCTTAAAATACCCCAGGTTTGTTACAAGTTATCAATTTTAATAGAATTTTTACTCTTTAGTCTGTCTTCTTATAACAGGGTAAAGGAATGGTGGTTGTCATAATGTGATGTGAGAATAAAAACTATAGTTATGGTACCTACCTAGACAAAACTTAAAATGGATGCTACCAAATGAGCCACAGTGGGATATTACTTGACTTGCAACATTATCACAGTGCAGGAACACATCTGAAACAAGCCAATTTAGACCAGTCAAGCCAGTTTGGCTAGACTGGCTTCCCTCAGTGGGATATTATGGGCAGTAGATATTGATGCTATATTAATAGACATCTTATTTAATGCATGCAACTGTACCTCAAGGTCCTAAAGTAATAACAAAACAATAGTACTTGAATAATATTGTTTTGTATTAAGTAATTTACTTAATACAAAACAATACAATTACTTATACAATATACTTAATACAAAACAATTTTATATAACTTACTAACTTACCCAGGTAGCTCAGACTAACTTGTTTGGTATGAACAGCTGTTATGAAACTTCCTGGTAATCGCTTTTATGAAATCCTACAGGGCGACCGTCGCCACTACCGCCGCCGCGATGTCACAGCCTCCCATCTTACTTCCAACAATGCTGAGAACCGTCTTCTATGCGTCCCGCTGTTGCAAGCTGAGCGGGCTTGGGCCCACGCAATGCAACTGAGGCAGGAAGCCAACACCGAGCCAAGGAAGAAGTTCCATTTGACTTCTCGACTGAAGAAAGCGTATTCACACGCTCAGACACTGCTCCAACTGAGTGAGGTTAGTTCGTCATACTATAATGTATAATCATGAAAAGAGCACCAAGATTCTATTTTTCAAGTAGATAGTAACTAAAAGAAAGAGTAATGGACTCATATGGTTCATTATTATTTTCAGAACTTCTACACTAAGGGCCTGCGCACTTTGGCGGACGGGAAAATAAGGTGTAAATTTTAATACCCGTCCGCCAATGTGCGCAGGCCATAGAGTTTCAATAACTAAAGCCAACTTCACAAATGAGGTAGATGAGATCAATGCTTTTTGTGTTACAGCAAAGTGGCGCTTGCGATGCCCGCACTCAACTTGAAGCGGGCGCATATGCAGCCTGGCTCAATGGAATCCTATTGGTTGAGCTACAGCAATGGCGTGCCGCAGCAGAGAGCCTTCAGCGAGCACATCTAGTGCTGGACAAACTGTGTGCTGCCCTGCCTGAGGATGAGAGGACGGTTTATAAGCAAAAGGTAACCTTACTTTGCAGGCAATACAGTATTGTCTAGAATGACATAGTTCTGACGCCACACTTCAATTTCCTGTCTTGGTTATCTAGGTGGGGGGTGGGTATCGGGTATAAGTACTATGATCCACACACAACACAAAGGTTTGTCGCGCCATGATGATCAAACCATCATTCTCTAGTGTTACTGCTGGACACTCACCCGCCACACCACTGAGGTCATTAAACACATTCTTAAGATACATAGGAAATTCGCACAGGTTAAAAGAATCATGGAGAAAGTATTGTTTAAGTTTTCCATTTCTAATGAACAATATATTTTGTTTCAGATAGAAGAGTTAAAGCCTAGTTTGCGTTACTGCGCGTACAACATCGGCGACGAGTCTGCGGCCGGCGACCTGGTCGCTATGCGCGGACAAGGACTTATCGAGAACTTGGACTCTCTCATGGCGCAGGCCAAGTAATTATACCCCATAATTTTCTATGGTTTTATTAGTTTTAATAGCCAAACGCTATGCAACCTTAAACAGAGCTTATAAACACCACCTTTGAGTAAAAGTGGTAAAATTTTAAGTAACATGATTTAAATTGTACCATTGATATACTGATCTCAGTTTTTTTTTCAGGGAATCCCGCTCTGGCGTTATGCACGAGGTGGAATGGCGCGGGCGCCGTGTCACCGTGCGTAATGAGAAAGTCCGTCTTTTCCTGATTTCTCTGCAAGACTTCGACAAATCCATTGCCAGCGCTCAAAATGTCCAGGCCAAGATCGACATTCTGGAAAACATTCTGATGGACTGCAAGGATGCGATATCCGCGATCAAGGATGAAATAAAGAATGATCCAAAGCTTAAAGCCGCTTCCGAAACCCAAATGTCGGGTATCAACTACTTGCTTTCGTACCTGATGTATCTGCGTCTGGTACGAACCATCGAGAGGAACAATTTGCTGGTCCAACAAGCGGAGGAGGCGCGCGCGAACAACGGAAACATCGACGGGAAGAAAGTACGCCCGCACGACTTGACTCGCTTGTACGAAATCATTCTTCAAAGCTTCACCGAGCTACAGCAGCTGCCAGGCTTTGAAACCGACGCTGCATATCAAAAGGAAATCGAAATTCAAATGAAGGCGTACCGCTCCTTCAGATGCTATTACATAGCTCAAGTTTTAACCGGACTGCGCCGTTTCAGAGAAGCTCTGGCTATGCTTGAGAGGGCCAGCAACTATGCCACCGAGTCCACTAAAAGCAAATTAGGCGATAAACAGCTGTTGGATAAACTGCAGGTCCTGAAGAAGGATATTGAAAGCTGCAAGTTTGAAGTTCACGCGGATTCCGTGCTCGAAGATGACGAGGACGAAGAGAGCAGCTACAAGGAACGAAAATTCAAGGATAAGAAACCGCTAGTCGACCGATTGGATGAATACCGCGAGGATAGTCAAGTCTTGACTAAAAACCCGAATATCTTCAAAATGCCACCTTCAATGGAGGCTATTCCGTGCAAGCCGTTGTTCTTTGACTTGGCTTGCAATTTCATTGAGTTTCCGAACCTCGATGACAAGACCGGAGCAGCTGATAACAAGAAACAAGGTGCGGGACTCACTGGGCTCGTCAAGGGTTTCCTCGGATGGGGTGGCGGTGCCAAGTAAAGCAATTTTTGTTAAAACTGCAAATTATGTTTATGGTTATATGGTTCAAATACAATTGTATCTATATGAATTTACTTTGTTTTATTTAAAATATTAAGTGAGAGTTTTTAGTGGAAAACGATGGATTATGCAGTGATAATAATGTTTAAGACTTATTTGTATTTATGTCATACAAAATTATTTTTATTTAAAACAAATTTAGCGTTATTAACAAAAAAATATTTTACACAAACGAAAGTATCATTTTTCAGTTTGAAGGTACAAAAATAAAATAATTTTAAACAAACAATATTTTTACATAGCGTAACGATAATAATATTACTTCAATCACATTCAACTAGTTAATTGCGATACTGTGAAACAGCGGGTTTTAGAAATCCCAGAGTGAATGGTTTATAATAAATAGTCAAATCTACACTTATTATTGTAGGCACCTACAATTATTCATCCTGGGATGTTAACAATAAACATATAGAAAATATATTTTTCTAACGCCTATACTTTACAATCCATGCTATATAATTATTAATTAGTTAGGAGAGAAGAAAAAGGGTTTTACATTAACCCTATAAAATCTTGCAAATATACAACTTATCCTTCGGATTTATTACTTTTAGACATCAATAATTTACCCTAAACACTGTTTTTACAACAAACAAGGAAGCAAGGCCCACACCAAAAAATAAATTAAAGGTGTTTTTTTGTACATGATCTTAGATCCTATAGTTTATTACCCTTTTTTTATTTTTTACAGACACTTACTCAGATATAGTTCTAAGGGCCGTATTCTGAATGCATACCAAAGTGCGAGAGGGTAAAGAGTAGATCGACGGACGCGTTACCATATACAGACTTCAGAATACGGTGTTTATTAATCTGTTACTCATAAGCGCAACAACGGAGTTATTAACATTATGAACACAGAGCAAATGAGTTGCAGTATCACAATTAAAAGTATGTAAAGCGTTAGCGAGGTGCTAGGGGTGGCCAGTGGGCAGTATCGTGGGCGATACGGTCGTTCGGTGAAACCACCTGCCCACAAGTGGGACAGATTTCCAAGTCCAAGTTTCTCCCAACCACTAGCTCCTGCTGCTTTGCTATATCGGGCAATAAAGCTACCAAATCAGGGAACACAGAGTCTAGCTGGGGGCCCATAGCGTTCTTGCAGTGTTCGTAAAACTCCTGAGCGCTGATGATGCTATCGCGGAAAGCTCGAGATGCGACTTTGAAGTTCTCAACGGCCGCCGCACCTCCCAGAGCAATAGCAAACTTTTTAACCAGCGAACGGTTTCTAGCCTCAAAGTCAGGAGGTGTTATGTATGTATGGACCGGAGCGGGGAACGTTTGCCCGGATGAGTTGGTGAACGTCATTCCATCGCAGGCAGGCCGCGGCTTAAAGCCCGGCGGAGCAGCGCTTACGTTACCGTTCGGAATCTTCTTATTCTCCCTCGGATACTCGATCTTTGCGTTTTGTATCGGCTGATTCTTAGCTTTGGGGTTGAGTGAGGGGAATTCTATAGCGGCAAGAGAAAAATCACCATTTCCGGTGTTCTTGTTCTTTTCAGGGACAGGCGCAGCAGGGACAGTGTCGATCGTTTTAAACTTTCTATCGACAACATCATTGTTGTTGTTGTTAAGATTCGCTTCGGTGAGCGAGGGGTCGCGCGCGTATTTCTTGTCAAGTCCGTTCACCTGCACTAAAGGTGTGGTCGGTTCATCGATTATATTTTCCTTCTTGCTGTTGTTTTTTTTCTTTTCCTTCTTCGTCTTAGTTTCGGTTACTGCGAATGGGTTGGGGGCGATTCTTATCGTTTGAGCGAACGGGCTCTTGACGGGTTGCGGGGCAGGTTGTTTCTTGGGTTTGGATTTGTTGACAGGTAGTCCCGGGAAGTCGGCTACTTGGTTGAAGGAGGCTAGTTCCTGGGGTGGCGACGGGTCCAGTTTGATAACTCTTGGCTTCTCCTTAGTCTTGGAGACGGTTATCCATTGGGGCGGATTGGATGGCGCGGAGGTGGATGATAGCGCAGGGAAGGCTTCAGACGAGCCAGTTTGGGGCTTTTTGCGTTGTGCCGGCGCAGGGTTACTTTTCATAGCTTGCATTTCTTCCTTGTTTATCATCGCAACCTGTGAACCAAACGGGGAAGGTTAGTTGGACTACATAGCCACCATCCAGCAATGGGTAGTAATTGTGACTACTCTGTAATAGTGTAAGTGTAGTGTGCTGCCGTCCTAAATAGGAATCTTTTCAAATGAAATGCACCCTACATTTATATTTTCACCAGAAATAAGTTCGCTATGCAGTAATAAAATTGAGTAAAGCTCGAGAATATAGTTAATAATAACTTAGGATAGGGGTCTTTATCAAGTATTACTTATTATTTGTTTTGCGTTAAAATATCAATAGTTTTTGTGTACTAATCACAAAAGTTTTTTAGGTGAGTAATTCTCGTGTTTTCTCATAAAGTTAACAAAGTTAGGCGGCGTAGAACGTCAGTGACTCAGTGTGTACGTACCTTAGGTGGTTGCGTAGAACGAGCGCCCAGACTCGGATGATCATCCTTAGAGTGAGACAATGATGGATAGTCATCATCCAGCAATGGATAGTCATCGTCGCTGAGCGGACGTCGCGGTACAGAGCGGTGCGCGCTTGTTTGCGTCAGACGGAAGTTGCTGGCGCTGGCTGGCTGGCTGTGCAGCACCGATACTGGTTTAGCTGTGGAAAATGGTTCAATTAAATATGTTACTTTCAAAGTGATATTTTTTCATATACTTAAAAAAAAAAGTACCACAATAATTGGAATCACCAAGTATAATAGGTACACACCTACACACATCCTCTCAGGTCTTTAAGCACACGGATCTTTAAGGATTTCTAAAAGGGGTAGTCAGAGGCATGTCCAGCATTACATTTGACACATGCCCACATTTTGCAGTAGTTAGCATTTCATAGGTGACAAGTTGCAAGCTCATCGCCGCATATTGTGTATTGAAACTTAATGTTGGGCAGGAAACTATGCTGAACTGTATAAAAAATACATTCAAAATGACATACTTTGTTTCCACAGCATGTTGCTTTTGCTTTGCAGTTTTATGACAGTGAAATGTGTGATTAACTTAATAGTTCAAATTATAATAGTAGTTTATGTAACTGTCATATAAGGAAGGGTATTAAAACACGAGTGTGAGTTTATGAAACGAGCGAAGCGAGTTTCATAATAGTAACGAGTGTTTTAATACCCGTGTTATATGCAGTTACATACACTACTTTATCTTCACTAACGTCGCTATCCATTTTTAACTTTTAATTTGTATTTTAAAAACAAAACACATTGCGAAACATTAAATTCACGCGTACGTGTATTGTATTGTCACAGTGAACTTGCCGCCATTAAAATCTAACCAATAAGCAGCTGCGCGCGCAGGGCCAATCAGGAGCGAGCGCGCGCTGTTTTTTTTTTTTATTTAATTGGCACAAGATCTTACCAAAGAGTTTTGTGTATGTAAGTTTAGTAGTTTCACGTATAACCCAACTGTTTTCAAAAGCCAGCCTAATATCAACATTTTATACAACTTGTATGAGGATTTTGACATAAGGCTCGCCAGGTTAATTGGTCGCGTTTTATTGATGTTATAATGAGATTTTACGATATCGATGTGGATATTATACCATCATGTGAAATTGCTTAAATTGAGTGTTTTGTTGTCTGCGCTATAACAGTAGTAATTATAAGTCAAGTATTGGAAACATAAGTAGAATGTTACAACATTAGTGTAGATAAAGATTATAATGCCGCACCAACATGCACCTTCCTTTTAATGTTTATTCCAGTCTATCCTAAGGTTGCCTGGTAGAGATCGCTTTTAGCGATAAGGCTGCCCTTTGTATTACCTTTAAGCATAGTGTAATTGGTTCCTGTTTATAATTTTTTGTATCCGTGTGTGTGAACTTATCTATCTATTTAATTAAAAAGATCTACATACAGTTCCTAAGCACAGTAGCGGCGACAGATGGCGCTGGGGTAGTCCTGGATTGCTGGGCGGGACGGGACGGGCCTGGCGCGGGTGCTCCGCCTAATGTTGGGAAGTTCTTGTCGTTACGCGTCAGTTGGTCACCGCCTGAAAATAATAAAATTAAGTATGTACTATTCTATCAAACCAAGCCTGGATTAAAGTTTTTTAAGCGTGACAAAAGAGACTTCTGTTTATGTACATCTATATTAATGTATATTATAATATTATAAATGCGAAAGTAACTCTGCCTGTCTGTCTGTCTGTGACGTTATCACGGTCAAACCGCTGGGCTGCTTGTCATTAAATGTCATATACGGTGCTATTAATAAAAAATTACTTATCCAAAGATCATCTGAGGTTACACCAAGACTTGTTAATACCAGCTTAATGTAAGCAACTCCATTTCTAATCCTTGTTTATTAATATTGAATTCGACTAGTCCAAACGTAAGCGTTGGACTAAATTTAATCCTGCGCTAGTCTACGTTTATTAATGAGACGGATAGAGTTTAAAGTCTCGGGACAGACATACCCTATTTTTTTTCGGATTTTCAAGAACTTTAATGGTTTTAACTTTTAAGTCAGTTCTTTTTTATAGTTTTTAAACGAAATGATGATCTAACCTTTGTAAACCTTAGAAGAGCCGCCCACAAGCAGACTGGTCGCTGCCGGAGCTGTAGAAAGCCTCGGGAACAGCTCCTCGCTCCTTGTGTCGATGCGAGGAGCGGGGGGAGGCGTCAAGGGGGGAGTTGGCGCTCGCTCTTGACGCTCGCGGTGGTCACGGTGATCGCGTTCCCTGTAATATGTAATTACTAATTAATCGCTAGAAAACATTACCTATAATGAGTATTTTTATGATCTGATGGAAACAAATTAGTGTAATACAAATAAATAACCTTTTTTTTTTTTAAACTAAGTACATACTTCCGCTTTCAAGACAATCGAAATTTAAATGTTGGTTGTAATCTTATATATAAAATTCTCGTGTCACAATGTTCGTTCCCGTACTCCTCCGAAACGGCTTGACCGATTCTCATGAAATTTTGTAAGCATATTGAGTAGGTCTGAGAATCGGCCAACATCTATTTTTTATACCCCTAAGTCATAAGGGTGGCATAAAAACTGAAAGTTCTTTTTTTCTGTGGGGTTATTGAAATTTGACAAGACAACATCTGTCGGGACAGCTAGTAATAAATAAAATATTGTCATATGCATATGCACAAAACGAATGTTCTTATATGCGGAATTCAATACTCTCGCCACACTTTATTTAAAACAAAACCTACTTCAAAGGGACCATCTGAGAGTCATTTAAATTAAACAAGCTTGCTCTGTCTTCAAAAGCGTGTTTAAGTCGCGAGGATACAAACTGAAGTAAAAACTTGTGTAGTAACTACCTCGGTGTCCTCTGGGCAACAGGATGCGGTGTGATATTGAACTGGAGTTCTAAAGTGCGCGCCTGCCTTGCCGCGCCTCGATTCATACCACGGCCATGCACAGTCGCTTTGTGAGCTATAAATAATTGATAAGTTATTTATTTATCACTACATAGTATAAAGCAAAGTCGCTTCCCGCTTCCCGCGTCTGTATGTATGTCTGTATGTATGTATGCTTATATCTTTAAAACTACACAACGGATTTTGATGCGGTTTTTTTAATAGATAGAGTGATTCAGGAGGAAGGTTTATATGTATAATAACATGCTTAATATATTAGAGAACCACTGATAATTTTAAGATTTCTAATATGAAGTCGTAAATAAACACATTTTTTTGCGCTTACATTGCAAACGCTGGCTGAACTCTACGAGATAGATCAAAATAATGTACTAAATACTAGGTATACAATTATACCATAAAAAGGTCTACAAAAAAGTCCGCGATGGTATATGTTTATCTCTTAGGGATAACCCACAATAATCAATTTCTATCCTTTACTTTTTACGAGAAATAATGGCTTATTTACGAAGCGATTTTAAGCAATACAGCATCAATCCTTATCTAATAAGTACCTTAAATACATTTTGCATTTAATATGGAATAATATTGCCCATTCTGTAATATATTTTGGTATCAGCTTTGCACCCGTGCGAAGCCGGGGCGGGTCGCTAGTATGTTAATAAAATAAATAAGATCACAACTACAAGCTCCGAGTGCGGTAGACATTCTCAAAGATCTCCAGGCTTTTAGATCCTTAAAGATGTCTAAAGGAGGTAGTCAGAGGCACGTCTAAACGTAACATTTGACACATGCCCACATTTTGCAGTATTGCATATGTGACAGAATGCAATTTGATTAGTCTCCTTCACTCATCAGGGAATCTACAATTGAACTAACCATTGCAATTTTTATACTATTTGTGTCAAAAAGTTAACTGATGATGTCAAAGAATAGTTTGCTTCGCTCGATGGCAATAAATGAAGAATCAAAAATGTTTGGTTCTATATCTCTCAGTGTGCGTATGTGGGAGTGTTTGTGTGTGTGAGTGGGGGAGTGTTTGTGTGTGGGAGTGTTTGTGTGCGTGTGTAGTATTAGGGTAAGAATATATTTGCCGATTCACACACCTGTTATGCAGTAATCTGTAGGGTATATAAAAATAACAATTATTACAATTACCTTTGAGATCAATCTCGCTTCTAAACACAGCAGTGAGATGTTGTCCCGCGCATTCCCCTTCCTCGCACAAGTAATGGTCCGTTCTGAAGTGGTGAGCCAAGGCAGAGTGCGACGCATAGTATAAATTCCTTCCGTCTGCATCACACAGATGGCAGTAGAGATGTTCCTTGCGTAGATGGCGATACAACTCATCAGCGTCCATGAAACGTTCCTCGCAAAACTCGCATAGCGGGTGACCCCTAAGGATATACTATCGATGGTTATTACTATAGTAATATTATCGATGGTTATTATTAGTTACTACTTACTATACATGGTTATTATCAGACTAAAACAAATTGCAGAGTTGATTGATTTAAATTTCATCCTCAAGTTCATTACATTTAAAAAAATAAATAGGATTATGACAATCTCCGAGTACGATTGACATCCTATCAGAACTTCAGGTGCTCAGATCCTTGAAGATGTTCATAGGGGTTGGTTAGAGGCACGTCCAAACATTACATTTGGCACATGCCCACACTTTTGGAGTAGTTAGCATTCCACACGTGACAGGTTGCAAGCCTGTAGCCGTATTTAAACAAATTACAATTGACTAGCTGTTGTCAGCGGATTCGCTCACATGGTACTTTTATAAACAGTGCTATGCTATTCCAGAACATAGACTATGTATATTCCAAGTTTCCTCTAAATCCGTCTGGTTGTTTGGGCGCGATTAAGCCACAAGTAGGTACGATTGAGTGTTGCTTGCTTAGGATATTCAGAATTTCAGTTACCATGACCATATCATGACCTGATCATAGGTCATGTGGCATGTGAAAAAATAATTATTGTATTGATTTCTATGAGAATGGTGGACTGAGATAGTTTCTGTCTATAGCATGTGATTATCAGCTTGACTACAATTCTAGAATATTTTGCAGTTGTTGATATGATCATGGTTTAGTACTGACATCTTTTGTCTGAAGTTCAAATATTATCAAAACATTGGCTACCTATGAGATGTGTCATCCAAGTCTCCTTTTCGTCTGTGATGGGCTAATTCTTGGCGGGTGTAGCATTTCCTTTCACTGGTGAAGATCTAAAAAGAAAAATAATTTTAATTTAACTGCTGCTTTCTAGACATTATTTAAAAACTATATAATTCTTTTTTTTTTATGGAAAATTGCGCGCCTGTTATGCATAAAGTGAGAGTTTAATCACTGACAGGAATGTATACTTTTACAAAGTGCACAACCAGCAAGCATTACCAAGGAGGGTTGACGTCAAGCAGGCGGCCAGTTGTATAACACCCTTAGCCAAATCCATTTGCAACATCTACATGTTGTGCCAACCCCACAAGGATGTGGGATAAGGTGAAGAAGAAGAAGAAGAAGGGATATATATACTTTTTCTTAGTCTGGGTGTAGCTAGTAGTTCCATGACACCCATGCCAAAGTCAAAGTCAATAGGTATTTATTGCAATTAAATCACAAGGATCTTAGTGAGGGGTCGGATCAAGTAGCTGTTTTAATTAGCATGACCTTTTATTGCAATTATTTAAAATATTGGTGTAAATATTCTGTCAGATACAAATTAAAATAAAATAAAAATGACTTCCTAAAATGATTGCTATTAAATACAAAACCAATTAAGATTAGTGTTTGTTTAGTTTTAGTTTGAACCAACATAATTGGCACCATTGTATAATCTACAATGGAGTCAGTCATGTTTAATAGGCATGTTAAATCACAAACTCTCTAAGACTGGCTTTGAACACAAAACATTTTAATAACAAAGAAATATGTAAAGTTAGTATATAGTTAGTATTCAATTGTTACCAGCAATAAAGATAATAAAGTTAGTTAATTATTGTATCACCATAAAGTTCAATAAAATAAAATTATTATGTACTTATTGTAATTATAAATAACACAAGTTAAAATACCTACCTATATCTTTATGTGGCATTTGCAAATCATAACAGTTGATAATTTAATTAAGATTTCATACAATTATCTAAAAATATTAGTTAGTATTCTTGCATTGTTTGTGTTATACAGTTATTACTGTAAGTTATATAGTAGGTAACATAATTATAAGAGTAATGTGATTATTTAAAACCACTTCATAAGTTTATTTGAATCAGGAGTTCTAATATGACTGACTCCTGATGTACAGGTAGCCCTAGTTTAGGAGTCAGGGCTCCATTTGGTTTTTTTTTTGCTTATTGTTTTTATTATTAATATTATATGAGTCAACTAGCTGAAATTTGACATCCCACAGAAATAAGCACTTTCAGTTTTTCCCAAACTTTACGCTTCATTTATCATATAACAATTGACAATAATTATAATTCAATTGCCATCTTGCAAAAAATGGGGGTTGGTGGTAGAAGGGTGAAAAATAAGGGTTATAAGTATTTTTTTTGTGCCAAAGCATAAAAAAATAAAAAAAAATGTTTACGACCTATGCTCAGACCTACGATACACGAAAAATTTCATAAAAATTGGTCAAGCCGTTTTGGAGAACTTTGGTTACAAACACTGTGACATGAGAATTATGAGTCAATTTACCATAAGGAAGGAGACACATAAAAATTAATTATACTTTACCTTGAGATGTTTTACGCACAGATCACAATAGTGTCGCTCATGGACCTTCCTCATGTGGTCACTGAGAGTTGAAAAGTTGCGGAATGGCGCCGTTTTATCACAGATATTACAACGGTTTTCGAGAAGATACTCATAGGCTTGTTTGATCTCATCGCTGCTAAACCCGATCTTGAATTGTCTCTCAAACTGCCTATCAGTGAACACCCTGTTGCGAAGCTCCTTATAAAGCAGGACAGAGTCCGTAAAAACCACCTAGAAAATATAATTACTGGTTTAAATTATAATAATTATTACCTATGGTGTAAAACCTAAAAATTGAGATAATAACTAAAATTTAATGTATAGAAATTCATGAGGAACTTGGAGATAATACTATGATAACAAACAATTTACATTGTTGATGTCCACAGCGATTATTATGTCAGTATTAGATAATATTGCATATATATTGCACAACAGAAACAGAACAGTCACTTGTTTGGTGAAGTGTTCAGAGATGCTGTATGAAATTTGTATTTCAAACATACCCTGGCAAGGTCCTGGCGACATATAGGACACTCATTTGTCAGGCATAGCACCCGCATGCGAGTGGAACACTCAAAACATACGGGATGGTCACATTCGCCAATCGAATAGAACACAACGTTCTTGAAACAAACCACGCAAGTGTTTTCGGTTGTGTGGTCAGTCATAATTATTGATGGTTGGCACAGGGGTTCTGGAAATTAAATTGATTAGTGATAATCTTAATGCAAATACGTGGAAGTTTAAGAGATGATGATAAATACAGCACCTGCTGAGAAAAGGAAAGGACGAAAATTTCGTAGAGAGAGATGGATTGGAAATGAATGAATGATAGTTTTGACGTTTTTGACAGCAACACCAAGGTTGTGATCAAAGAGCATATAAGGTTGTGATTGTGAACAAAGAGCGTTTTTTTTCCTTTCGGGCAGGCTACGTAAGATCATACAACCTATTCCTCCGTTTTCTTTTCCCTATATGTTTAGGAAAGTATTTAGATACAAGTTTTACGCCTGTTCTTTTATTTTGGCTGAAAACACCCAGACACGAAACCAGAAACGCTACATGAACTTCGAAATATAAATAAATATGTGAAAGTGTGTATCAGGGTTTATTAGTGTTTGATTCAATTTTGTAACAGAAAACAAATTGTTTATCGAATCAGACTGTCATACGAAGCTAAATTTTGTCTATGGTTTGGTTAACGACGGTTTGTGTTTGAAGTTGAAAATAAATTGTTTTGAAAATTCAACGAATCGATAGTGCACGACTTGTATTTGTATTGTGTGTGATGTGGGAATAAAATGTTGTGATCGCTAAAGGATACTGAAATAGTGACGGAAAATGTATTTTCAGGTATGATAAATAGCACTTGTTGAATTTCTTAATTTTCTTAGAAAGTAACGACTTGCGCGTTTGTCTTGAAAGCTAAAGTAAAAATCTTCTAAAACTACAGATTGAGAACACTCCTGAGCATATCCGAAGAGCTCGAAGGTGTGAAAAGGTTCCCAAGGAGTCTCCAAAAGAAGAATGCCCTCGTCTGGTTTTGGCCCCATTCTCAAGACCGCCTCAAGTAGTCTTTGATAACGTTCTGATTGGATCTTCTTGTGAAAGGAACTTGGAACTCTTCAATCCTACAACGCAAATACAACAGGTACCTACATATTTACTTTAATCTATATTTATGTAATTTATGTAAATATTTTATATTTTGTGCAGCGGCAGAAGTTGATGATATTATTCTGAATTTACAAACTATTTATTTCAAAATGTCTCAGCTGATGGCAGTTTTTGATCAATTGTATGGTCGTAAAACCGTTTTAAAATTGTTCAGTCATCATCTTATCTTTCAAAAGATTGTTTGATGAACTAATAGTATCTCTAAAATTTTAAATATTAGTAGGCAGTTTATCCATTTCGTTTTATAAAATTTCCATTTTATTAAATGTCTTTATGATATTTTAATGCTTGCCTAGTAGTAGAAAGTGTTACAAACAATCTTAGCAACCATAAGATTTTAATATTAAGTTCCTACTATTATTTAGATAACACTTGGCAAGGCGTTACCTCCGGGACTGGTGATACAGCTGCCGGGAGAATGGCTAGAACTAGAGCCAGAGACATGCTACTGCGTGGCGCTGCAGTGGACCCCAACACAGCCAATAGCTATGCGGGAAACCATACGCTTCACAAATGAGAATAGGGGCAGATATGATGTGATTGTGGTCCTGAAGTCCATTTTGGTAATAACATTTCCTAAGTTTTTCATAATCTATATTTAGAAAACAAAGTTGTGTTAGTTACACCATTAATAACTCGAGAATGGCTGGACCAATTTTTATGATTTTTGTGGTTTTGGAATTGTCTTCATCATAGATAAGAATAGGATAAGTACGACGCTCAAATGCGTATGTTACAGTATTAAACAATAAAAAAAAATTTAAAAAGTTTGGAGTAAGTTCAGTTTGATACCACAGGTACTGGGACATAACACCACAACATTTGTTAATTCAAAGTGATACAAAGTTTGCTGTTTTAGCTTCTTTAGTTATAAATGACAGTCTGATCAATACATTATAGGTACCTTATAATAGGGTAAATAGCTTAGCGTTTTACCTACTTATCTACCTCAAATGTTAATTTATTGTTTCCAGAATATAAAAGGGAAGAATCAACCTAAAGGTTTCAAGACCTCTCCAGGTAAAATTAAGAAAAAAGTAACATCAAAGAAATCTCCAGTGTCAATATATAAAAAGAAGGCTGAATTAATCTACAATACCACAACTAGAATTCAAAAAACTGTCAGTGTAGTCAAGTCGACCAAACACCAATTCTACCAAACCTCTAACAAAGAAAACATTTCTAACATCAATGATTACTCCATTGATACTAATACTGAAAAATGCCCCTTTGACTCGCCAACAAGCAATGACATGAAGTTTGATACTTCCGAGATTTTTTCCAACATGAGAAAAACAAACTTCTTACAAGAAACTTATGACAAATCTTACAATTCAACTCTTAACAATTCAGAAATCCCTCAAAATGTTCTGAAACCATCTTCTAGACACAATGCGTCCGCTACTGATATTTTTGACAATCTTACATTCACACCTCTTAAAAGTGTGCCGAAAACAGAGAAATTGGACAAAGGTCCTAAAATAATCATGAGTGTAAACTCCGATAGTGACTTTGATGATAGTTTAGATGTAAAGAACAAAGAAAACCAGACGCACTCCATCATCAGCATAACAACATCGCAGCCAGCTAACAAGTGGTTGACCGTGAACCACCAATCACACATTGACAATCAATATGCTGTGACTCCTGCTGTACAAAACAAGAAACACCCAAACACTTCCTCTCCAAAAGAGTTTAATAGCCCAAACTTTTCCATCAACACTGACTTCTCTCGCATCAGCGACCTATCATTCTTCCCACCAAGATTTTCAACCGAACGCAAATGCTTCCCGAAAAATAATGAAACACACGAATTGATTGACGAGAAATTGAGCTCTGATACCTACACTAAAGATTCACCAAACACGCCATTGGATCGTCACGTCTGTCAGCTGATGGAAAGACCGCCTCATTTCTTCACGAGAGAACAGCCTAAGATGTGTCGTCAGTCTTTGTTCAGGGAATACCAGCATCAAATGCAGCAGCAAGCAACCTTTGACAAGAACTACTTGAATCCTTATGACCACAATGTTTGGCAGTCTGAAAAACGCACTGACTTACGGGAAGTTAGATCACCCCCGCGATCGATAACGCCGCCTCTACAGTCGATCCCTGAGGAAAGCGTGCAAAACTCCGAAACACAGATTCTTGACAAGACCGACCAGCAAATGAATACCTTCACAATAAACCGCACATTTGATAAACATGATAGATCCTCTATGAGTACGAGTTGTCGACAGACTTGGGCTAAGAAAGCGGTTAGGTGCGAGGCCGATCTTTGGAAGATGCCGGTTCCTCTACCGAAAAAGTCAATGAAATCCAAGAATTTTGCCACACCGAAGGAATCCATCGGCTCGAAAATAAACGCTACTTTCGATAGCAATAGATCGATCAATCAGAATCTTACTGTAAACCAGTTTGGTAATGTTTATTCGCAATCGTTCACCGTGGACCCCTTCCTGTCTACCACTTACTTTTACGATGAAGAAGCGGTTGATAAATTCGAAATTGAATTCAAAAGATGGCTCAACTGCATATTGACTCCACCCGCCGATCTTGACAGTAACGTCGAGCAGAAGATAGACGTAGGTAAAGCCTGGATTGAAAATAGAAACAAGGAGGTTCCACTTGCACCTACTAAAGAATATGTCTCGAACGTTTACCACAACAGCCATAGATTAGAGAGCCTTCGCAAGTCTGCCAGATCATTGCTCATGAGCCCCGAAATCGCTCCAGTCTTCCAGAAGTTGAATGCTCAGATTGAAAAGAAACTTATAGCAATCAGAACTGATAGAAATCTTCACTTGGATGTTGGGTTACAGAAGATGATTATGGAACTGATTTTGTCCTACAATCCGCTATGGCTTCGCATTGGTCTCGAAGCTATTTACGGCCTTGTCCTGCCTCTAAAGTCTAACAGTGATATTGAAGGATTGACAACGTTCGTAGTTCAAAGAATGTTCAAAAATCCGCATCTAAAAAACAAACATTCCAAGTCAAACGCGCCGAACATGCTCCTCCCCGCGTATATGGAGGCGATCAAGAAGTTTACGCTCAAGAAGTTTTTCATGCTTGTATTTTTTTTGGATCAAGCTAAGCAAAGGAAACTTATACAGCATGATCCTTGCTTATTCTGTCGCAACGCAATTTGCAAAGAGAGCAGAGAAGTCGTTATCCGATTCACGAGAGAGGTTATTGCTGGTATCGGCGATATAACTAAACATCTGCGGCCACTTGGCTATGTGGTCTGCCACAAACAGTCGTATCTAGACGAGTACAAATACGCAGTGCACAATTTGGCGCTGGACATCAAAGACGGAGTCAGACTGACGAAAGTTATGGAGATCATTATGATGAAGAATGGTTTGTTGAACCAACTTCGGACGCCAGCGATTTCTCGCCTACAGAAGATACATAATGTGCAAGTCGCGATGAACGCGTTGAAAGATGCCAATTTTACAATCGTAGGCGACATCACTGCAGCTGATGTAGCTGATGGCCACAGGGAAAAGACTCTTTCGCTTCTATGGCAACTGATTCACGTCTTCCGCGCTCCGTTATTCGAGCAAGCGGCCAACGTAATACAAGTTTGGTGGAGAAAAAAGTACGAAGTTATTGTGGAAAAGAGAAGGCAAGAAGAAAAAGCTCGTATGAGATTGACTAACGCAGCCAGCATCATTCAGCAATGGTGGCGTCAAACCAAATACAACCGTATGGTTGAATGGCAAATGCAGCGCGTGACCACCGCTACCATCGTTGTCCAGAAATACTGTCGCATGTGGCTGTGTCGTACTCGCTTACGGAAAGTAAAGACGAGCGTACTAAAGATCGAGACATGGTACAGATCCATTAGATTGATGAGAGAAGCGAGAACTACTCTCGAGAAACTATGGTTAGAGCGACAGGAATTGATGAGAAAGTCTGCTGTAGTCATTCAGAGCTATGTTCGGCGCTGGATATGCGTAAAACGATACAACATTACAGTACGTAAAATTGTACACCTTCAAACTTCAATCCGAAGGTACCTTGTAAGGACACGGTTTTTGCGACTCAAAGCGGCGGTTATATACATTCAAGAAAGGTACAGAGGCAAACTGCTTATGAAGTTGGAAATGCGAAAACTGGCTGAACAAAAACGCTGCGTGATTTTAATTCAGAGCTACCTCAGGATGATCAAACAGCGCAGAAGTTTCAAGAGCATTAAAAAATCCGTTCAAGTCCTAGAAGAGCGCTATATCGCTCTAAAGAAAATGCGAGAACATCGTAAAAACTATTCAGAATTGAAAAGAACTGTAATTAAGATCCAAGCTTTATACCGTGGCAACAAATGCCGAACAGACTACAATAGGCAAAGGAATTTGATAATCAGTTTACAACATAAATACAGAGCTAAACTACTGATGAAAGCTCAAAGAACGAAATATTTACAAACTAGGGTGGCTGCGATTGTTTTGCAAAAGTATACAAAATCGTATTTGAAGATGAAAACAGTTAGAGAGACGTACACAAAACAGCGGAAATCGACCGTTTTGATTCAACGTTTCTTCCGTTCTTACTTGCTTGCCAAGTCTCAGAGAAAGTATTACCTACAACTACGAATTGCATCAATAGTAATACAGAAACAGTACAGAAGCTTGCTTATGATGCGAATAGAAAGAAAAGAGTTTTTGAAATTGAGAATCGCTACTATTTGTTGCCAAAGACAGTACAGAGCGCAAGTAGAAATGAGAAAATGCAATGAGAGTTACAACAAACTTCGCAATGCTACTCTATTAATCCAAGAAAAATATAGAGCACTCATAAAAATGCGAGAACAAAGAAACAAGTATTTACAACTCAAAGCGTGTTGTATTAGAGTTCAAAATGCCTACAGAGCATTTGTTCTTGGAAAACGAGAAAGGGTTAACTATCTGAAACACAAAGAAGCAGCGATCAAAGTTCAAAACTGGTTCAGGAACTGCAAAAAAGGAAACGAAGTGAAAGAACAATTCCAGCAGACGAAGCAGGCTTGCGTGACCATCCAAACTTACTACAAGGCCTTTATAATTGGAAGAAAACAGAGACAGGAGTACATACGGATTAAAACTGCTACTACATGCATTCAGAAGTTCTATAGATCGTACATTGAAACGAGGACAATCAGGCAACAGTTTATACAAATAAAAACATCAACAGTTACTATCCAGCGATTCTATAAATCGCGGTTGGAAATGAAGAAGCAACGGGAAGCTTATTTGAAAATAAAATTAGCGGTATCATGCATAGAAACATGCTACCGTCGATACAGAGAGTATCAAATGGTTAGGAAGCAGTATCTTGAACTGCGTAAGACAACTATTTTCATTCAGAGGCAATACCGCAGCATTGTTGCTATGAGTTTGCAACGGAATGAATATTTAAAGTTGAGACAGGCAATAGTAATTCTGCAGCAAAGATATAGAGCCTTGCTCGCTATGAGAGCTCAAAGAAAGCTGTATGCTTCCTTACGCTCGGCTACAGTGACCCTACAAACTCGGTACAGGGCACAGCGCCTTATGAAACAAACCCGAATAACATACAAAATTACCGTCAAAGCATGTGTCTCCATCCAGAGGTTTTATAGAGTGTATGTTATGGGATCAAAACAAAGGCAAGAGTACTTGAAACTGAAACAATCAACTGTTAACTTGCAACGTCGGTACAGGGCTTTGCTTGCTATGCGAAAGGAAAGAAGCACGTATCTTACAAAACAGAAGGCAGCTATTTGTATTCAGAGAAGATACAGAGCTCAGAAACTCATGTTGAAAACCAAGCAAGAGTACACAAAACTATTATCAGCCTGCAAAGTTCTACAGAGTAGTTACAGAGCGTATCAAGCAGGGAAGTTACAAAGAAAAGAATTTATGCGAATAAAAGTCGCCACCACTCTCATCCAAACGCGCTACAGAATGTTGATGGAAACTAGAAGAGTTCGATGCCATTATCTCGTGATAAGAAGCGTTGCTATAAAGATACAGCGCAAGTTCCGCGCTAACCAACAAGCACGCTATATAAGACAATATAACGCAGCAATAAAAATACAAGCGTGGTACAGGTCTGTACTGCAACGCAACAAATGCCGTCGAGAATACATGCACATAAGAAAGTCCGTTGTAACCATCCAATCTGTAATTCGAATGTTCATCCACAGTAACAGATTCCTCGAGCTGAAAAGCGCTACTTTGACAATACAGAGGTACTACCGTTCTTACAAAATGGGCCAAAATGAAAGACATGCGTACCTACAAGTTAGAAGGTCTATTATCCAGCTGCAAAGCCATGTGAGGAGTTTTATTCACAGAAAACGATATTTGAGAATACGCTCAGCAGCATTGATGATACAGGCGGTTTACAGGCTAAAACAGCAAAAAGTACTTACTCGCAAGCTTAAGGAATCGGCTGCGGTATGTTTACAGAAATACGTCCGTAGGTATCTAGTCCAATCTTCGTACATAAGGTTTAGAGCCAAAACAGTCCTCATACAACAGATCTGGAGAGGAAAACTTTACACAAGACTGATGCGCTGCGAATACCTGCATAAGAGAGGGTTTATAATAAGAATCCAGAGCGTAGCGAGAGGATATATGATAAGGAAACTAGTTCAGTTTAAGAAGGAGCATATTTTGAAGTTAAGGGAAGAGAAGCGGCAGTATTGGGCAGCATCAAAAATTCAGGTAAGTTGTTAAAAGTTTATCTTTCCTGTATGTTGACGATTGCTCTTTTTCGAAACGAAAAAAGAAATACTTCTGAACAAGCCACATCTCCTATTTTTATAAATATATTACTTCAGGTTCCTACCTAGATTTCTATTAAGCTGAAAACATAATAGCAGAAACTTTTCACGATAAAGATTTTATTTCAAAATGATACGTTTTAGAATTTATGATCGAAATACTTTGATACCTACTATTAAGATCAACTTGTGATTTATTGTTAAAGATAGGTAATATGTAGATCTAGATTTCTACTAGAATAGGTTTTTGATAAGCAATTATACATAATTTATATCATTAATTTATTCGAAAAGCAAAGGCGGATCACGCCCCCGCCCCCGCCCCCGCCCATGGATCAGTACCACGTGCAGCGGTCGGTAGGATTATTTATCGACGTGATTAAAGATGGGTACATCTTTATTCGCATATACTATACATTATAAAAATAGAGATGTGGCTTGTTCAGAAGTATTTCTTTTTTCGTTTCGAAAAAGAGCAATCGTCGACATACAGGGCCTTAA
The DNA here is from genome assembly GCA_912999785.1 of Hydriomena furcata. Classification (NCBI taxonomy): domain Eukaryota; kingdom Metazoa; phylum Arthropoda; class Insecta; order Lepidoptera; family Geometridae; genus Hydriomena; species Hydriomena furcata. Next base: position 10,098,064 of record OU538822.1, on the reverse strand, counting down.
CTTTCAATGATAATCTGTCAATACAAGGCGAAATTGATCGCGCACTTTTGCTAAAAACCGAAATTCGAACGAGAGAATGAAACAAAATGTTGTCCAGTCTAATGTAAAGCCTAATACATCATTAACAGAGATTCTAGCATGTTTTCAAATTGAATATGATCAATCTTTTATTCTTCAGGCATTATTCCGTGGTCACAAAGTAAGAATGCTAGTTGCCTCCGACCGACGAGTGGCCGATTTGCGTCGTAGATGGCGCGAAGGTGCCTTGAAATCGACGCAGGAGTCGCTCAAAGAACGCAATGAGGAAGCTATGGAGGTGCTGCGAAACATGTCGGGTATCGAGATGGTTATCAATGCGTTTAGATCTCTTGGTAAGTGCTATAAGTTATTTCTTGGTCACTTTTGGTCTTGGTAAACCTGTGGGAGTAAATAAGTAGCTCTCGAAGGGGCCTCACCCACAATTCAATAAGAAAACAAACATATTTCAATACAATTAAAAATATCCACCTGTTTTTCACTTTAAATTTAACTAGAACAGAAGTAAATTCACTGAGTTCAAATCAGACTCTTGCAATAAAATAAATGTGTAATGTAAACAATATGTGTGACATAAGTTAGGTAGTCTATTATGAACATCGACTACATAGCCCAGAACACTGTCATCCAAACACACTGTCATCCAAAACATCAGGCTTATACGGCCGATAAAAAATACCGCGCGTCAAACCTGCAGTAGTACCGACCACTTACTTGACCCGTGCACATCTCGTCTGTTTATGCTAAAAAACCATTACCACAAGCTCAAGTTACACTGGTTATTTTCCTTGTCGAAAGTCAATAGTGTTGTACCACTACTCAATAATTGATGATCGATAAACCTACATAGTAGTAACAAACAACAGTTGGACCTAACTAGTAAAACTACTTATTGCCAACTAGCTTCCGTCCGCGGCTTCGCTCGCGTTGTACCTACATGGATATGAAGTAACCTATTTGCTATTCGCATTTATAATATTATCGCTTTAGAATTAGTTGCCGTTCCCGTTCCCGATCCCGTTCCCGTATCATCAAACCTAATAAAGCTCAAATGGACTCTACGTTTTTTTTAACTTTTGTATGGGAAAAAGAAAAGGGCTGTTTTTAGGGTTTTCCCGGCAATTATTCGAATTTTTTTCACCTTTTAAACCTTCATAGACCAACCTCCACGAAAATTTCAAGACCAAGATAAAATAAATCCGTTCTCGAGTTTTAGCGAGACTAACGAACAGCAATTGATTTTTATACATATACTAGCGACCCGCCCCGGCTTCGCACGGGTAGCATGTTATTATACATATAAACCTTCCTCCTGAATCACTCTATCTATTAAAAAAAACCGCATCAAAATCCGTTGTGTAGTTTTAAAGATATAAGCAAACATACATACATACAGACGCGGGAAGCGGAAAGCGACTTTGCTTTATACTATGTAGTGATATAGATCAAAAACACGTGTTTAAAATGGTGAAGAAAAACATCGCATCGTGAGGAAACCTGTAGTTAGTATTTTTATAAGCGGCGATGGGCTTGCAACCTGTCACGTATGGACTGCTAACTACTGCAAAATGTGGGTATGTGCCAAATATAATATTTGGACGTGCCTCTGACTGCTATCGAAAACTCATGACAACACTTCCCATCCCTAGTGAATCACGTCATTTTGAACCGGCCAATCATAATGCATTTTTTCCGGCTCCCCCCGTACTTCATACCTCACTGGCTTGACAGAGTTGTTTGTTTGAAGAATTAATGAAGCCATTAGGCGTCTATTAGGCTATGTAGTCGATGATTATGAACGGCGCGGCGTTAAGTTAACGCCCAACCATAATGATGAAACGTTTGTGTACAAGTTTGGAATTCCCCCTGATTCTCAAATGTAATTTGTTTTTATTATGCCATAGACAATATTATGACAAAATATGCTTGTATGATCTGCAAATGTTTTTTTTCTGAATCTTGAGTATTGTGGCCGTGTGGCAACATGATATGTATGTATATTACTACAGGGTGTTTGTTTATTTTATTTTAAATTACCCCTTTAAAAATAACCACTTGTTCATGACTGGGATTCGAACCCACCGAATCGAAAGTCAAGGTAGAACCTCCCATTAGGCCAACTTTCCTGATGACTAATCGTAATAAATTATTTAAAGAATATCAACTTGTTTACAGAACTTCTAACAGAAGTATTTCCAATGATGTACAATGATAACGCGTCGTCGATCGTCCGTCGCGTATACGTCTACATGTCTGTCACGAATCGCTCCATTTCGAGTATCGAAGTGCTGAAGTCTGCCGCCGCTATACTGGTCAACCTCACGCGGTATAGGGTTACGGGTCCGAAGATTTATGATGTAAGATAAGACACATTTCATCGTATATTTTTTTATGTAGAACCTTATGTAGAGAAAAACTGTTTGGTCTTTTTATAATGTTTGATTAGTTATTTTCAAAGAGACTTCAACTCCCGCTGCATACTTTTTGGGATTGAATTTCGGGAATTCCTTTTTTAGTGCACACCAAACGAAATACAACCTAAAAAAAATCAAGTTTCTAGGACCAGTTGTTTAGGGTGAGTTTCCACCTACGCGGAGCTGTTCGGATCTGCGCTAATCTGTGCGGTGCGGACCAAACAGCAAACACTGCGCTCGACATTTTGAAATTGGAATATTTGAGCGCTATCATTGGTCCGCTTCGCTCAGCTCCGCATTGATAGAAACTCACACTTTGGTTACGCGTTGATAGATTAGTCTGTCAGTCAAATCATGCCCTAATTCACATTATTATTTTATTTTTCAGAGAGAACGAATCTCGCCGATTCTGAAGTTCATGTGGCGATTCAGTAACAGCGAGACGCACCTATTCTGCATATTGTCAACTTATCTTTGGCTTTTTTCAAAATACGATGACGTGAGATACGTAAGTTACATTTTCTTATGACGTTTTCGGCGACATAATTCCGGACATAATGTTAATTTTCCTAAAGTTAAAATATTCAAACTAATTAATCATAATGAACCATTATGCCTCTTTAGCGTTGGATAGTGCTAACTATTTTTAAGATACAAAAAATATGGGAATCATATAGATAAATAGCCTTAGGTGGCTCTTGTATTATTGTAGAGGAAGGTGAATCTTAACACAAAGGAAAAATATACGATACGCTAAATATGGGAATCATATAGATAAATAGCCTTAGGTGGCTCTTGTATTATTGTAGAGGAAGGTGAATCTTAACACAAAGGAAAAATATACGATACGCTAACCCAATTTTAGGGAAAGAGCAAGCTTGTCTAGTAAAAGCAAGCTGGTAAAGTGATATTTAACTTTAAAACATTTTATTGTTACAGGACTTGACAGACTTCTTACACATTCCCGAAAACCATAAAATGCTTTTGACTATCAAAGGAAATGTCGAGAGGGTTAAGCGAATGGCAGAAAATACGTCCCGAAATAAATACAATACGCCACAACCGTCCAAGTTTGTCTCGCACACAAACTCTAGAAACCTTAGCGTGTGTAGCACCAGCAGTAGTCTTAGTAATAATAGTATTCTGCTACCCTCGGTGGAGCCTGACTATGGAATCGTCAGAGAAGACAAGCCGAGATATTTCGAAGATGCCCACCAAGCGATCAGTTGTCTCTTCCACACATTTAAATTATAGTTTAGTTGTTTTTGTGTTACTTGAACCTCCATGAATTTGTGTAATTTTGTTTGTGTGTTATTTATGAAAGATTTTATTAACTTGTAGGATAAACTGTGCAGTAACTGGCCAAAAGTTATTGTTAAAAAACGTCTCCTTAACTAACCACTCTAATATATTAACAAATGGAAATCGAAACCAAACATGAGCAGTTATAAAAATGATGAATGAACTCATTACCAGTTTCTCATTACATTTAAAATAAAATAAAAACAGGTGGCTAGACTGGCTAGTAGCTGTATGGTTTAACTTACATACAGTCGTGGTCAACTAATTAGGGACATGCAAGATAGTGAAGAACAATAACCGGTTATGTACATACAAATATAAAACCCTATTGATTTCTCAGTAACTATTATTTGCATAATTTGGTCCGATTATTATGCTTTAAATGGCTGTAAATAAAAGAATAAATAAATAGAAAAAAGTATTTAATATCAAAGGTTGAACATGTATTCAATTTTAAGGTATAATTCTGTAGCTGGACATTTAATTAAGGACAGTAAACTATAATGAAAAATAGAGTTAAACAAAACTAATAATCTGCAGTATTATAATATCTTTAACAGCTCCATTTTATTACGTGTAAAATCAGTACCCAGTAGCAAAACCTTTGTTAGTAATTACCGCTTGACACCGATGTGGCATAGACATTATCAGTTTCTGGCATGTTTCGACAGGAATGTTTGCCCATGCCTCACAAAAAGCTTCATTAAGTTCATCTAAAGTTGTGGTACGATAAGTGGCTACTTTTTTCTTGATTTCGTGCCAAAGGTGCTCGATTGGGTTAAGGTCCGGGCTATTTGCTGGCCAATCTAGCACCGATACTGACTGACTGGTAAGAAACGACTTGACTGAACGGGCGGTATGTTTCGGGTCGTTATCATGCTGAAACGTCCATATAATAGGGAGATGCTCCTCAGCATAGGGAAGCATCGTTTCCTCCAATATTGCCTTGTATTGATGTTGGTCTAAGTTACCCTGAACTTTCCTCACAGGTCCCACTCCACGTCCAGAAAATGAACCCCACATTTTAATGTTTCCACCGCCATGTTTCACCTGCTTTTTTGTGAATCTTGGATTAATTTCCGCTTTTACTGGACGCCGTACGTATTGCCTTCCATCTGAAGAAATCAAATTAACCTTGGTCTCGTCAGAGAATAATACATGCTGCCATTGGGCGTAGGTCCAATGTCCATATTTACGTGCAAACGCCAAACGAGCATTTCTATGTTCTTTCTTCAACAACGGTACTTTGCGAGCCACTCTTCCGAACAACCCTGCTTCTACCAGACGTCGTCGAACGGTCCTCGCTGAGACACCAGCTCTTTCGTCTGTCCCAAACACTTCGTGTTTAATTAAAATAGAGCCTAGAAACGGATCTTTCTTAGCTAACCTGGTTATCATTCTATCTTCTTGCGGAGTTGTTTTTCTCGATCTTTTTGTTCTGGGCACATTTAAATCTGTGTTATTGCGTCTGACATGTTGCACTGCATTGTATACCATAGTTTTTGAACAATTTAAATATTCTGCTATCCTTCGGTATGGCCAACCATACTCGACAACAAACTTCATGATAATTTTTCGTAGTGTTGGATCGCAACTTTTATTTTTACCCATTTTTCTTCAAAATATTTTTCAAAACTTAAAATAAATATCGGGATTGCTGCCAAAACTACCACGAAACAATAAGAAAAGAAGTAAAAAAGTATTGAGATTCAAATTTTGAAAATAGAACGCAATATCTCAGTGTCCCTAATTAAATGGCCAGCCAGCATTATTTGAACAAATAGCACTACGATAATCTATCAGCTATACTGTAAAGAGGTTTAATGTTTAAGAAGTTGTTATTGTTTGTATAATCGGGCACATAAATGACTAATTATACTTACATGTAAGAGATATGGAATATGGTTTAGACTCGTTGGAAAATAAAAAATAAATGCACAATTCGGTTTAACCAAAGAGTGTCCCTAATTAGTTGACCACGACTGTACATAATATTTTAATGTATTGCCTATATTGTATTTTAATGTATGTGTTGTCTCAGTCATAACAAAAACTATGCATTGATGTTGTGTTAGTAAATGTTTATATCTTATGATAATAATGATTATGTTTAAAATAACGTGAATTTCATTTTATTCATTTATTACTTAGTTGCTTTTTATCATCAATTAATGTACTGACTGGTTTGCTTAGCCTAACAGTTAAGTTTAATAAAGTTTTTAACAAATTAATTGTTTTTATTGCATCTACATCGAGCCTTATGCCGGAGACACACTTACGTGTCGTGGCGCGGCGTGTCGCGCCACTAGCCAATCGCAAGACAGCGTTTGCGACACGACACGACACCCCAAATATGTCTCTAACCATACTAAATGTATGAAAGCGATTAGCTAGTGGCGTGTCGCGCCACGACACGACACCACAGTACATTATATATCGACACGTAAGTGTGTCTCCGGCATTAGTAATAGCCGAAAGTCTTCTTTGTTATCGTACATCAGTAGGTATACCTATAGACCCTAGAGGCCTATAGTGAAGCATTCTGTGGCATACCTCTGCCTACAACAAGTGAATATAAATTATCATATAAAAGCTGAGGCTTTTGGGCGACATTGTACCTTAGGCCTTTGCCACACTTGACGGATATTCCGTCGCGGATCTTTCGCGACGTAACGTCAATACATGTTATTGCATACAAAACGGAACGACCGATCTTCCGCGTAGTGTGCCCGCTATTTGTAATTTGTATGCAATAACATGTATCCTACTATAGGTACCCAAAGAGCATGTAAGTTAGGTACTTAGAGCCTGTAACTAAAGATAGTAGGTACCTACATAAAATAATTTTACTCTATGTACTGCGACCATTAAAAAAAATATCTAAAATGTCTATAGTCTGATGACGTGAACATGACAGTTAACGGTTGTCAAAGTCATTCAACAAACAAACATGATTTATTTAATTATATATTCCAAAAAACAGAGAAGAGACCAGACGACCAGACTATCCACGATAATTCACATGCAGGTTAGAATTTGCTCGTAACATTGTACTGTGATGATATTGAATATTGAATGTGATGTGATGTCATTTGCGAAAGAATCATGGATGAATACGTGAACTACATCTTGTTGATATTGATAATACTTCCTGTGGTGTTATTCATCAACCTGTGGGCTGGAATAGGATGGGAGTTGTTTGTAAACAACTGAAGTTGCATGAATATAGTGCGAACCTGAAGAATGAAAACCAAATACCTATATTTTCTTAGTATATGTTATTAATACTATGGAACAATGCATTTTCCCAATTGTTGTTTTGATTCCGTGCTAATAGCAAAACTTCATAACTATACCTAGATTAATTTATTAGGTAGGAAATTAAAGTACTACCTACCAAGTTTTAATGAAAGAAAAAATATGTAAAATAAACTCTTTATTGTTTAACTTAATTAACTACCTACATAATATCACGTCATTTCATAAACAATAAAATATTATATAAATGTTAAAATTATATTTTAATAATAAATGTAAATAAATGATTCTATTATTTTACATTGTTTTTTTATATATTATTAGACTCAAATCTTAGATAACTCGTACTGTGCAACATACCATTTTGCTACAAGTAGAATATCTACCTGTACCTGCAGACTTAAGCTCACTGGTATTCATAATCGGCTTCACCTGTTGAATTCCTATTGTGCAACTGTCAAAAGACAATGGGATTTTGACAGTGGAAGCCGATTATAATTATCATTGAGCTTACGCAATAGGACTGCTGAACAGTACATAACACTGATCCTATATACAATTTTTGGTTTTCAAAACTCAATTAACCTACTTTGATTACATTTATCAAATTGATCTAATACATTGATATATTATCATAAGTTCATTCAATAAATACCTACAATTAGAATATTGCATGATAAGTGCCTGAAATGTTGAATATGACTTTTACCAACCAATAACAGAGTGTTAACTCGATACAGCCACCTTATAAAATCTTGTTTTAGCGATTATCTAAATAGAAAAAGATTCAAACTAAGGTTATTTCTCTCTTTTTTATTGTAAAACATATTAAGAGGCTCCCAGTCGCTGATTGCTCTTTTTCGAAATGAAAAAAGAAATACTTCTGAACAAGCCACATCTCCTATTTTTATAAGTATATTACTTCAGGTTCCTACCTAGATTTCTAAGCTGAAAACATAATAGCAGAAACTTTTCACGATAAAGATATTATTTCAAAATGATACGTTTTAGAATTTATGATCGAAATATTTTATATACCTACTATCAAAATCAACTTGTGATTTATTGTTAAAGGTAGGTAATATGTAGATCTAGATTTCTATTAGAATAGATTTTTGATAAGTAATTTTACATAATTTATATCATTAATTTATTCGAAAAGCTAAGGCGGACCACGCTCCGACGTGTGTTTGTCGTCATTGCAGCGGTCGGTAGGCTTATTTATCGAAGTGATTAAAGATGGGTACATCTTTATTCACATATACTATACATTATAAAATAGGAGATGTGGCTTGTTCACAAGTACCTATTTCTTTTTTCGTTTTGAACAAAAACAATCGTCGACTGGAAGCGCCTTAAGATAGAAAGAACTTTAAGCTGAGGATTTCATTAATTTAAAGTGATTAGTCAGCTCCGCATCAGTGTAAACTCACCTAAATGTTTATATTAGTTGGCAGAAGATAGGATTAAGAGCTGTCATCTTATCAAGGCTTATTTTTCTTGTCATTGTCCCTTACAACTAAAAATGGCAATAGATTTATCTGCCAGTTTAGTTAAAAAAAAAACCAATGGGAGATTTTTCAATCATCAGGGGGTTAGCATGAACCACTAATGTATCGACAATGTATCATCCAAATACCAAAACTGACACTATACTATACATAAAGTGTCAGTTTTGACATTTAAATGATATGATAGTGGTTCATGCTGAGGCCACAGATATGCATAACTGTGGAATATAATTAGTAATTACCATACAATGTAGAGCTTTTAAAGTAAGCCCATTGCCAACTGAAAAATTGGGGCCTGTATATGAAGATGGATTATTAATTTTGGCTAGTGTGTTTATGGTAGTATACAAATTAAATTTCACTTGATAAGATCAGTTCTTCCATACCCATGTGTCCGCGATGCCTCCACACGCGATACCTTGCAATGTCCTTACGAGTTACCATGCCGACAACCTACAACAAATAGGTGTGTTATAAATTATAGTAATAAGGGCCGATTTTTCAATCATCAGATAAGTGTTAACTGTGGAATAAAATTGCAATTTTCCATACGATATGTCAAATTTATTCAACAGTTGGCCCTTATCTGATGATTGAAAAATCGGCCCTAAATGTATTTTTGACCAAATAAAAAATTGTAACCATACTTCCTGTTTTCATGATTATAACTTAAAACTATTATTAAAACAAGAAGGATGGTGAAATGAAACAATATTGTTATTAATGTTCAATTAGCAAGGTAATTAGGTACTTAATTTATGTTTTTAGCACTCGGGATTTCCTGTTTAGATTGGTGTAGCTCACTTAAAGTGAAATAGAGAGGGATAGAGCTTTCTATAATATATACATGTTAAACGCTATGGCCAACTTCTAATTTTACAATAACATAACTTCTAATGTTTAAAAATATAGACTGGTCAAGCGCAAGTCTTGCGTATCTAGGGGTTCTGTGAAAACATTGTATAAACAAAAATAAACCGTACAAGTGCGAGTCGGACTCGCGCACGAAGGTTTCCGTACCATCTATAAAAAAATAGGATTACGACTATAATCCCCAAGTACGGTAGACATACTTTCAGATCTCAAGGCGCTTAGATCCTTAAAGATGTCAAAAAGCGTTAGTCAGAGGCACGTCCAAACATTTCGTTTGGCACAATACCCACATTTTGCAGTAGTTAGCATTCCACGCATTAAATATTTCAAAACTACATTTATGCTTTATCACTACATAGTATAAAGCAAAGTCGCTTTCCGCTTCCCGCGTCTATATGTATGTATGTATGTATGTTTGCTTATATCTTTAAAACTACACAACGGGTTTTGATGATTCAGGAGGAAGGTTATATGTATAATATAACATGCTACCCGTGCGAAGCCGGGGCGGGTCGCTAGTTCAACAATAAAAAACGTTATTACGTTATTCTTTGTTATTTACCTCATTGACGTCATTGACTATGGGCAGGTGTCTCAAACCAAGCGCTCGGAACAGACGGAACATACGAGGCAGAGACGCGCGATGAGGCAGCGTGTACGGAGATGGGTTCATGAACGGACGTAGATCTATCGTGCAGGTTTTCTCCCAGTCTGATAAATCCAACTTTAAAAAAAAAACAAATATCAAGATAATTATTTGCAGCTAAAACTTATAAACTCAGTATTCGCCGAACTGCCGTTGATCGCGGTCGCGGGCGATGATCATTATAAAGAGCATCTGAATTGTCTCGAAACGTCAGCAATACAACAAGAAACGTGGTAATTAGCCGTATTTATAGTTAAAATGAGTAACAATATACAGTTTTGTTTTTTTGACAAAAATAACTTAAGGATATAATCTAGATAATTTACTCGATTAATTTTCTAGATACGTTAAATTGTCAGTTAAAACTTTGATTCATTGAGGATAAATGAACATAAAATTTTAAATTTTACAAATAATTTACCTGATCAATAGAAGGGAACCTGGGGTATTCCTTCCTGAACATTTTCATATCAACGTTGGTGTTCGACCACGTCGTGTTCGCATTCTCATTGTATATCTTATGCTGGATTAACACGATCAGCTGTGAGCGGAGTATCAAGCCGCGTAGACGTTTATATGTCGTCACTTCAGCCTGTAAACAAACATAGATTAAATAAATATATGTAGGCATTGAGCAAAGCCTTTACTATGAAAACTAGAATACTTATATGCTTATTATTTAGTTTGATAACCTAGCAGTAGGTATATTATGATAGGTCTTATATTAGAATTATTCACCTTTGTCATACCTTTTAGAAACGACGAGTATATAACCGTCTTTACAACAAAATCTTAATTATTAAATTTATTTTGAAATGCAAAACGAATTATTGAATGTCCATAGGTTTCTCAAACATCGAATTCTACCAGATGCGCCCGCTTATAAGTAGGTATAACAAACTAAACTATGTGGACGTCTCTAAAAATGATTGCTGTCCCTTTCTATAAGAAACAGAAGGAGATGGATGCCGTTTAATTTTAGTTTAGTCTGGCATCAACAAAATTTACATTCTTGACTAGGTACTTAAAGCACAGTAGGTGGTCTAGGTAGTTACCTACTTAGCCACTCACAACACAGGGTATCCTAGTGTGGGGGCCTCTCTTTCTTTTTGTTACCTACCTACCTTATCCAATGTACCTATCCTTGAAGTACCTACTTATGCCTATTGTGCTGAACGAACTTGTTCTCTAGTTTTAAGTGAACTACTTACCTACATAACCAGTGTACCTACTAAGTTGAAATTACTACTAAACTAATCTACCTAAGTAAAATACTGTTCAAAAATATTTAGTAACAATAAATGATTATTATCATAATTATTACTTACATCATCAGCTAAAGGCGGATCTACAACAGGAAATCCGTTGTACGATACGAGTTTGAGAATCTCCACAATATGTCCGACGTTCTCATTGGTTCGTAATGTGAAGACCGGATGTGACATCACTTCCGAGGCGTAGACGTTGTGCGCCAATGGCGGCGGCTCCCATGGGAGAATAGGAACAGCTGCTAGTTGTATGTGAATGTCGTAAATACCCTGTAAAAAAGCGGATATTATATAAATAAGTTTTTTACCGAACAATGGCGACAATTCTGTTGTGTCCAGACGCTAGCCAAAATTTCGTAAAATACGATCGCTCTTACCTGGGGGCACGGCAGTGCCCCCGCCAAGTCAAGCAATAAAGCGGCACGGCTGTACCATCCTTTTCTCGAAGCAGTTCAGGCCATTTTCGATAAATGTTATTACGTTATTATGCTATTACGTAATTAGCTAAACTTTACTTAAAAACTTAAAACAGAAGGACCCTTAAAGTAGGGACTGAATAAATTAACCGACTTGGTATTACATGGATCTCACAACTTTTTACGGTAGAAGAACTGAGTTGCTTTGCGAGACTTGGCTTTTTTTACAAGTTATGTTTTTGATGGCATTCGTTTTATGTTGAAGTTTAAATTAGCGTAACCACTTAATTTGAGAACAATCACTGCTTTTAATTAACTTGTGTATGTATTTACACAACAAAAAAGTAGTACATATTCTATCAGTTATTTAATTTCCATAGTACACGCTTTGCTTAGTATAGCGCTAGACGGCGCTTATTTATTTTAAAACAATAATATGTTTTTATCTATAATTCTGTAAAATTCAAGTGTTAATGTTACTATCGGTCAACCATCCATTTGGCAATAGAGCTGAATGTTGCCTAACTTAGCCAATCTAGGCAAACTCGTAATGTATTAATTTAAAAAAAAATCACATGTATCACTTTGAAACGTCTTAAGAGCTAGATGAAGCTAGCAGAATCCTAGAAGAATCAAGCAACAAACACCTATATTTTTTTCAATAATCCTTTCCATAATTATATTATGTAGTCGCTGGCATGCTACACCATAAGTGTTTCACATAAATAGAACAGTATTCACCTCATTGAAGAAGTCTCCGACCCACTTAGCGACCACCAGAGTTACTATAATGGGAAGCGCGTTGGAGATTTGTCCCGTGGTCTCTATGATGATGACTGTTAGGGATATGGTCATTCGTACGACTCCACCCAGTTGAGCCGCCGCACCGATCAATGCGTATTTCGCTGGGTTTATTGGCTGTGGAAGATAATTTAGTTGTATAAGACGGAGTAGGTATTTTATTTTGAAACTTTGTTATGCGTTTTATCAATATTTTGAGCTTATTGAACTTATAAATCGTAGTGCTGATGACCGGCTGTATCAAAGGCAATGATCATGATCACACTAATATTATAAACGCAAAAGTTTGATAGAGTAATCACACAAAAAAAAAAGATAAGTAAGAACAAGTTTTTATTTGTGATGGCATATTTGGGCAGAATAAAGAGACAAATATGAAGGAATATGAGTTTATAGCTGCCCGCTTCCCGCAGGTATACATGTGAAGCCAGAGCCTAAGATTTTAGGCAAAAGTTTGATTCCTAAGTACCTACATTATTGCAGAATTCGCATAAAATTTAGGCCCATATTGCGCTCTGATAATGTAGCTTTTCTTAAGTGAAAGATTTATTTTAATTTATTTTATACATATTAGGTTTATAGAATTAAAACTATCGTGGTTGTTAATCATTTTAAATAGAAATACGGCTAATTACCACGTTTTTACTTGTATTGCTGACGTTTCGAGACAATTCAGATGCTCTTCATCATGAGCAACGCCCGCGACCGCGATCAACGGCAGATCGGCGAATACTGATTCGTACGAGCCGTATTTCTATTTAAAATCATATTAGGTTTATCCATTACAACAAAAATAAAAATTTTACCTCGTTATGATACTCGTAGTATGTGTAGTATAGATAAAAGTAGCCACAGAGTTTTAATCATAATGCTTTACTATGCAATATTATCAAAATCTAGTTCCGTCTCGCACACAAATAAAAAACTTTACTCACACACGAAGGCAGCATATTCTGTATAATAATAGCCAATAGCCGTCCCCACGCTGCACCAGTCAGCAAATTGGGTATGAACAGTCCGCTGGAAACAGCCAATCCGAACGTCCAAGTAGACAGTAGGAAGTAGCACACTACGAAGACGAGTATTGAGAACGGCTTGTATGAGCCCATTGGATCGTGGAGGAACGAACGGACAGACGCTTCGGGTGTTTGGAACCAGATTGCTGCTAAGGCGTTGTATTCTCCATCTGCGCAGAATAACTGCAAAAATAAACAAAAGATAGGTAGGTTTCGGTGGCAATTCTGTTGTATCGACAAACTGACTAAAATTTCGTATCGATCGCTCTTGTTTCTTTTACGTTAAAATCTAAGTTAGCATATCCTCAAGGTAATAGCTAGGTACCTTGGGTATTCATTCCCAAGGTACCTAGCTATTACCACGTGATAAAGACCCGTGAAAAAATCTTCTTCTCTTATCTATAGAAATAAATTTCTGTTCGTTAGTCTCGATAAAACTCAATAAAAACGGCTTGACCAAATTGAATTTTTTTTTTTGTTAGCAGGTAAAAGTTGCCTGGAAATTGTAAAAATCGGGAAAAACTGAAAGTGCTTTTTTCTATAGGATTTTTAAATTTGATAGGACAGCGTCTGTCGTGACAGCTAGTCAATAGTTAAATATATTCCAATTCTAAACAATATAGTAGAATAAAATAAACAAGTTCACATACCTGTAATGGAACTTTAGTGGGATCTTCACCCAAAGGTCTGCAGTCATTCAAAAGAAACATCATAAGAAATCCGCAAGTAGCGCTTGCGGCCGCAACCATACAAGCTTCCACTACGCGAAGCCAAGGCGCTGAGACGTATCTATAAGTAAATAAATATTATACACACTTAAATAATATTAAAAGTACGTATGTACAAATTTACTAAAAAAAACTGACCAAGTGCGAATCGGAAGTCGAGTCGAGTCGCGCAGGGTTCCGTACCATTATCTATAAAAACGGCAAAAAAAAAACACTTTTGTTGTATGGAACCCCACTTACTAATTGATTTTATTCTGTTTTTAGTATTTTTCGTTATAGCGGCAACTGAAATACATCATCTGTGAAAATGTAAACTGTCTAGCTATCTCGGTTCATGAGATTCAGGCCTGTGACAGACAGACGGACAGCGAAGTCTTAGTAATAGGATCCCGTTTTTACCCTTTGGGTACGGAACCCTAAAAAGTATATAAGTATTATATCAGTAATCTGGTAGTAATTTTGGTTACATTATTTGCAATATCAATGCTATACCTAGGTACTTTTTAAATATTGATAAAAACAGAATCAAAATGATTAAAAAATAAACCTTAAATAAAATTCAAAGGTCTTGAAAACTCTACAGATAAGCACACTAATAATAAAAATGAAAAAGTTTGGATGTTAGTTTAAAAAGAAAGTTACCTTATCCTGAACACGGCCAGTTTGTAGTTGATATAGTTCCATAAGGCACCCAGCGACCCTCCGACTGCGCCAAAAAACATGAACACCGGCAGTTCGTAGAACTGGAACGGAAATGGCTCCATCTTGCCCAAGTTCAGAAGACCTGAATTATGGATATGAAACTTTATTTTGAGTGCCATAAGAGTCATATTCCACTGAACATGTTTTTTTCTTATATTTCTCTCTATCAGTCGTCGTCTTATATCTTACTCCTTTCTTACCCATGTCATATTTCACACCGTCCTTTCATCTTTTCTTAGGCCTATATCTCTACTTCGACATCCATCTACCTTCATTCCTAAAATCCTGTTGAGTTAAAACTTTTCACGTACATAGTAAATAGCCTGGAAACTACGAGTACCTACTATAATACTACAACACTCAGTAACAAACATTTGCAGATCATGCAAATCTTTGCCCCACTTGCGCGTCTATCAGGCAATCGCCCGCCACACCACATCTGTTCAAAGTCATTAAATTTGTCATCATGTGTTAAAGTACCTGGATAACTCAGCTCCCCAATTCGTCCGTGATAAGCCGAGAGTGCAAAGTTCAGAGTAAACGTGGACACGACTGTACCAAAGAACGTTCTCCATGTCAACGCCTGGTTCCAGAAACTGGTGCCTTCCTCCAACGAAAACAGGACTCCACCTGGGGTATAAATATTTAGTAAGTTGGTAGGAGCTGGTGGCTAAAACTGGTGACGGAGTTTTTAGGCTGTCCAAAGCTCATGGCTTAACGACTTTTTTAGGATATTTTCTATGCTGGTACCACGCGAGCTATGTTGCGGGCGGAAACCAGTGAGCCTATCTAGCATGAATCATGATTTATGATACTCGACCGTGCACGCTGAATCTAGAGATGTAACAACGTTTCATGAGCTCGCTAGTGACTGACGAGGTGCGGGACAACCGGATATTGATTGCATATTCGTACCAACTCCGAAACACGGAGACAGTAGTGACTGACGAGGTGCGGGACAACCTTCGTACCAACTCCGAAACACGAAGACAGCCGACTTAAATATCAAGTAAAATTAACCTGAAACAGAGGAGGAAAGATCTCACCAATAGGAGCTCCAAAAGCGGCTGATACCCCGGCCGCCGCGCCCGCAGACACGAAATCCCGTTTCTCATGATCCTCGCGGAAGTACTGGAATATCTTGAAGTCTTTGTTGAAGGTGGTGCTCTTGCCTTGGGATATGCCGGCCGCAACAACTGCCCCACTGTGGATCATTGGGCCTTCCTATAAGATAAAACGGTAATGATTCATAGATCACCATTTATCAACAAGGGTTTTGCTGTATTCATACAGTGGGAATTCCTGGTAAACCAGTTATAGTAAGTAAAATAGCATAAAAAGTCAGGTGAAATTAGACCTTTCTCGCTTCGAAACCTGAAGATTATTGCCACAGGTTTGTTAATATTTTGATGCAGTAGGTGACCCTTTATTTGACCGGCCATTAATATTATGAAGTAAGTCAGAGCCGAAGTTATAAGGAAAGTGACCCAACATTCACATACAATAACCTTCACAACGTGGGTATCAAAATCTACGAGTCTGGAGTATGAAATCATGTGCCGTCAGTATTACACAAAGCCTGAAAATATATTCGAAATTCTTATAAACATTTATCCCTTACGGGACTCAATTTACCCCTATCATTTGCATATCAGTCAGGCACACGCGCGCCACGCTCCGAGGTAATCCATCAAATAGATTGGAACTTAACCATCAGGTGTCAATCTTACAAGGCTATTCACATCAAGATTTCAACGATTCGTGGACGACGCACAAAGAGAATAACATTTCTAAGTGTTATTGGAT
This sequence comes from Hydriomena furcata, assembly GCA_912999785.1. Classification (NCBI taxonomy): domain Eukaryota; kingdom Metazoa; phylum Arthropoda; class Insecta; order Lepidoptera; family Geometridae; genus Hydriomena; species Hydriomena furcata. Next base: position 10,081,287 of record OU538822.1, on the reverse strand, counting down.
AATCCAATACCACTTCATAGGTAAACTCAATTAGGCTGATGAGTTAGTATTATTTAAACCAGTCTGCGGTGTTGTGGGTAATCCAGCCAATGCATTCGCAAAGTAGAGATCGGTGTAGATAGTGAACTACATTAACTTTACATTAGTTACAATTTTCGCACGCTATTTTCCAGTTATAATTACAATGCCATCAATTTTATTTCTCTTTTATGCGAGTTACAAGTTTGAAAGCACTAAGTGAAAATGTTCTCCGTTGTAAGGTTGCTCATATTCACGATCGTCGTAAAAGCTAGAGTGAATCCAGATGGACCAACTGTGGTGCTCGACTATACAAATTGTCTCAGCGAATTAATTGAAATAAACTTCAAAGAACCAGGTGTACTTATATTCGCCAACGCGGATAATTACAGCACACCAGTGTCCAAAATCCAATCAAACCTGTTGAAAGGGATCAATAATAGAATGAACTACGCAGTGGAAGTGGTGAACCCTGAAGACGAAGATGTTAAGATTTGCGACAATTATGACAACAAACTTGGTGTAGTGCATATCGATAGCTTTGACGTGAGACCCATGCCAGCATACTTTGTGATCATCTTCGAGAGTTATAAAGAGTTCCCGCACATAGTAGGAAGACTGATTCGATCCCGTAGTTGGAACCCCAACGCGAAATTCATAATTTTGCTATACAACTTCGCCAAGGATTCTATCAACATCCAACTAATAGAAAAAATGCTGACTTGTCTATTTAGATACAACGCTATAGAAATTGTAGTTATCGTACCCCAAGCGAATAACATTCGCAATACAATCGTCTACAGTTGGAAACCCTATGATCCTCCTAAATATTGCGGTTATTTCAACGAGACAGCCAAAAACAGACTTTACGTACAAAACACTTGCGAGAAAGGTTCTTTGAAATTCAACAGACCTTTTGATCGAGGAATACCTATGGACATGAAAGGGTGCATTTTAAACATTATCGCTATGGAAAGGCAGCCGTATGTTAGTAAAGATAAAGAAGACTCGAACGTGGAAATGTTACTCATCGATGAACTGGCGAAGACATTCAACTTTAAAACAAAATATGATATCGTAAATTCATGCAGAAGAGGTGAAAGAGAACATGGACAATGGGATGGAGCATTGCATCTACTAACTTTAAAGAAAGGGCATTTGCTTATGGGAGGAATCTTTCCAGACTTCGATGTTCATGAAGACTTCGCGTACACTACGTCTTATCTATCTAATTCGTATACTTGGGTGGTACCGAGAGCTTCCCACGCACCCCCTTGGGTAGCTCTATCGATCAGTTTCAAAAGCGAAGTTTGGTACTCAGTGATTATAGGATTTTTAATCTCAGCTCTTTCGTGGCGAGTGTTGGGACAATTTGGGAAAGATTCACCGTACAATCAATCTTTACACCACAGCTTTTTGAACGCGTGGGTGTGTTCATTAGGATTCCCATGCTACACCCGCCCAGTCGGCCAAAGTCTACGCGTATTCTTCTCTTTCTTCAATATATATTGCATTTTAGTCATAACGGCTTATCAAACTAAACTGATGGATGTCCTGAAGAATAAAAGGTCAGATTATCAAATGCAAAATGTTGAGGAGTTGATCGAGAGCGAGTTAAAGTTTGGCGGTGTTGAAGAACTACGCGATTTGTATTTCAACTCGTCAGATGGAATTGATAACATCATCTTCGAACAATGGATCACTGTGAATGACGTATCAAAAGCCTTGTTAGACGTAGCTGTTCACAGGAATTTCTCTTTTACCTGTAGTCGGCTAGAATTGGCACATCTAACAGCAGTTATGCCTGACCTAAGCGACAGTTTTGGATTCCACAGATATTACACTTACGATGTGAATGTGTTCTCTGTTCCATTAGAGATGTTAGCTCTGAAGGGATTTGCGTTTATGAATATGTTCTCAAATACATTAGCCACTTTCAAGCAGATGGGGGTCATGCAGGCCTTGAAGCAAAGGTTCGCATGGTTCAACGAGAAACGTAGGGCAAAACTGTTACGCGCTAAACTGTTGGAGAGATCCGCAGTTAAGCCATTATCACTTGAACAGCTCGAAGCAGGGTTCCTAGTTTTAATTTTGGGATACACGTGTGGGCTTTTTGTGTTAGTGTTAGAAAATATAGCTAATACAAAATGGGTGCAGAGAAAATTTAAAAAGTTGGTTTCAAAGAGAAACATTTTAAAATAAATAAATTTTGACATTTCAAATGTTTTGATTGTGGACTTCAAACTTCACGATATTCAAATATCATTTCACACTCTATTCAAATGTTTCATCAATTTAAATCAAGTGTTATTTGTTAGCAGCGAAGGGCTTGCAACCTGTCATATGAAATGCTCACTCACGCAGGACTTTTACTGTATTCAAGTGAAGTCTCTCTCCCCTATGGTGACAACTCATTCCATTGAGGTAACATTTTAGTAGCATCTGTTACTGACCTTCCCACCAGCTAATCCTCCGACCACGGCCGTGATGACACCAATGGCTTTCACAACAAGAGTCTTTATGCGCACCACTCGCGGTACTTTCACGCCATTCAGGTAACATTTCACTTGTGGTATACCACTACCTGCTGCAACAGGCTAGAACAAAAAATATTTTGTTAATAAAAAAAGCAATTTAATTAGACCAGTTGGTTTAGTTGAGACTCGTTCCAACAATGCTTCTTCAATGCAATAACTTGAAGATGCTCTGAGACCAATTAAATTACAGACTCGCAGCCCTATTGAGTAAGGGTGGGCAAATCTGTGATTAATCCAATCACAGTGTTCGAAATAGTTGCCTAAAATTTTTGAGGACTATTATTGGCCCGTTCCGCACAACTCTGCATCAGTGGAAACTTACACTAAGATTACAATCGTAACTGTCAAAATCCTTTTGTCTTTCACAGCTGATACCAATTATTATAGTAATTAATAATGGTAATCTAAGAACGAATGATTAATTTAGTAAATGCTTATTGATAGTGATTAATAAATCCATGTTTATCAATTTAGGTATGCGTAAAATCAGTAATGACTAACAACCCTTGATTACATAGTTAACCGATAAACTATAGATAGAAACCATTTCAACAATTATTCTTATTGCAGTCAAACTTTGTTAGCAAATGCAGCTCATAAATTAAACCCATTAAACCGGTTTCAAATAGAAACTGAACTGAATATAATTGTAATAAAACTTAAATAATCGAGGGGCCATTCTTACCTCTACAAACGCAACAAGAATAGATCCAATAAATACTATGCTTATGTTTGATAACACCCACAGCAGATAGGGAATGTAGAGTTGGTCGTTCATCACAGATTTGTCAACAGCTGTAGGTATGTTTAGGAGTTTATTAGAACAAAGGATATTGTACTTTGTTACAATCTAGATAAGGATTAGTATTGAAGATAAAATAGAAGCAAGTTGTTACTTATTAGTAAAGTTTTAAGTATAGGCATAAAATCGTAAAGTAAGTTAACTGTTTTGCATACTTATCTCCTCAATAAAAACATGGCAGTATTCACACTCTACAGCAAGGTAGAATGTTTCATACATTTACAAGAATTCTTCAAGAATTTCCTTAATCTGATATTGTTTTAAAAATACCTAAATTATTTTATTCAAATATTTCCTTTGTAGACATTTTTTTCTACCCAACATAAAGTAGACCAAGATAGCCAATGTGGCAACTGCATACAATATTCACCCTTATTGACTAATAAATGGTACATTTAAAAAATATTTTCCTTTGCTCTTCTTTCGTAATTCTAATAAGTTTGAAAAGGATACATTTCTTCAACTCCATGTACTTGATCTTTGAAAATTCTTCTATACAAATGTTGATGAAGAATGCTATCAGAGCTGTGACTACTCCGATAAGGAATATAATGAACCAACGCAGTATGTCCTTCCATACCACAAATGGATAGCCTCTTTTTCTCTCCTCGTCTAATAGCAAATGGTTCTCACATGTATCATAGTCTAAACTCTGTAAATAAATATCAAGTTAGGAAGTCATACAATACAACATTAAAATGAGAGCTATGTTTTAATCTCCACAGCTATAGTACACATGTTTGCATGATCTGCAAAAATTTAGTCCAAGTCTGGGTGTAGTGTTACCCATAGTAGGTTAGGTACTCAAAGTTTGTGAGATTCATAACCAGTGAGTATATCAGCAGTATTTTATAAAGAGATTGTTATTTATCTATAAAGAGTACATAATACAAATTAAAACAATAGTACGGTTACTACCAAGTACCTCGTATTTAGCAGAGAGGACATTCATAGATCCAGGCTCAATCTTCTGAACTGGATGCCTCCGCCTGATTCCATGACTCCCGTGCAATTCATCATCAGACTCCTAAAAGGAAACAAACCTTTATTTCTTTTGTTACATGTAGGTATATAAATATAAGCCATTTTAATCACGAATAAGACAGGTAACTGGCAATTCAACAGAACCCGAGGTAGATACTCACATGAGAGGAAATTGATTTGTTAAGCTGAGCAACATTAGAGGTGCTTGCTTCTTCTTCATTGCTGACTAGCTGGGCTGTATCTGACGTAGTGATATCACTGTAAGCCCCGTCTACAAGAGACGTGGATGAGTTATTCATATCGAAGTTGATCTATCTATTCATTACGAATACGAACAAAACATTATTTTCACTGTAAACTTATGTAGTCCCTTAGTTCTTTCGGGTAGTAGTAGAATTATAGTTTTTAATTCTTTATATTGTATAGTTTTTTTTTGTTTTATTTTGGTTAATTTGGTTTTATTTCCAACCAACCCAGAAAATAAATAAACAAGATTGTCGACGAACGACGAATCACTCACGGAGTCACGGACGGATTTCTATCTGCTGTCTCCTGTCTGTTGTCTTGTCTTTCTTTCTTCTTTTCACAAAACGTCAATCAAACTCACACAAAGCATGACACATGACATTGACAACTCTGTTGACTGTTTGACTATTACAAATCTATGATGTAAAGGTGGATCTATACTTATCTATCAAGCACGATAAACTTGAGCATTTGCTTGAATTTGCAGCATAAAGTTTATTTATATCAAAAAACAACTATTAATTTTAAAATTACTACTATTAGTACAAGCAAAGTATTTCTAGCTTTATGTGATAAAAGGATCTCCTAATCAAATCGGTATTGTTTGGATATTTAAATCTTTACAAATGTATTCCCAGATCATTTTAAATGTCAATTCCATGTAAGTTGAGATAAAAATAAGAATTAAAAATGTACAGATTACATGTGATTTGCATAAGATACACCTCTACACAAATAGTATTTGTTTAAAATGATAAAAATGATAATCATTTGATAAGATATCGTTATCATTTTATCAGTGCGTAAACAAGAACAAACTTTCGACACACACATACACATTTAGACAGCGTTCTGTAAACAACAATAGATTTTGTCAATGTGTGTGTGGCTTGCTCGTTCGTTTGGTTGACAATCGCGATGTGATGTATTTCTACATCATCGCATGCTGAGTTATTTCCAACAAAACCCTTTAGTTTTTAATTAAGTTACTGTGTTTATTTCTAAATGTTTTCAATCGTTGTGATATCTTTTCTCAGTTTTAATTTCTAAATATGTGTAATTTGCCGCCGAAGTTCCATTCAGTGTGTCGCCTTTGTTTATCATTCTGTGGCGATAATTGCAGTGATGTTAGACTTCCAATTTTCGACCGTGATAAGGATAAATCACGACTTTCCGAGATGATAATGGCACATTTATCACTAATGGTAATGATTTTGTAATTTATTGGTCTTTATTTGCCAGGAAGGCGGAGTTTTCTCGTGTGAAAGTTTAGGAGTAAGCGTATGAGATTGTGGATGCTGATAAGCGCCATTAACTTTCTCGCGGGTGTTGGGTATTTTCGCATTGTGATATCATATTACGGCCCACGCGACGAGTGCCCGGAGGTATGACTAATGTCATTCGTGGAATTGATATGCGAGCGTGCGGCAGGCGCGCAATATCAGCTGCGCGCGGGCGCTCCTCTGATAACAAAGGATAGTAAGCGGGCGCTCTGCACTAGCCCCGGCCCCGCCTCCTGCGGCGCCCTCGACCCTCGCCCCGCGCCCTACACTACACAAATATTCAGCCAGCCAATGCACAGTGCACTGTGCTCATCCATTACACTGCACAGCTATTTCGAGAATTCAATATTTTCTAAAATTAGATTTTATATTTTATGGGTATCAATCTGCTTGGGACTGACTTGCCCTTTCCTGTCTTGGTACAATCTAGAACATGGGAATAAACAAGTTGATTTCTATAATGCTTGTTATCAGATTGACTGGAATGACTCATCATCTATGATTAGGCTTGTGAAAGGTCACTGGCCACATCACCTCACTTAATGACTGAGTTGTGAAACTAACATAGTGAATAATATTTTAGGTTTCCCCAGCTGACTTGCTGCCTCAAGTTTTGTGTGGAAGTTGTGCGCAGAAACTTGAAGACTTCCATACCTTCAGAGAGTTGTCACACAAATCGGAAAGACTGTTAGATCAATTTCTTCAGTATGCCAATTCACTGTCAGGTCCAAAGGAGGTGAGTAGCTTTCTAAATCTCATAACTAGTAAAATCAAGTAAGCATGAACTCCAAAACATTTTGTAACTGTAATAATTTATTTACATTTACTCTATCACTAACTAATATTACAAGATTATTTTAATTATCAAATGAAATACTAATAAAAAGGAATAAAATGATAAGAAAAACTTATTATGCAAATGTAACATCTGTATTGATGTTCCTGTAGCGGATGGGCTGAGTTCTTATCTTCTTATTGTAGAAGGCTTTTGTAGCATTTACAAGGAGACCAAGCAGCATTCCTATAGCCACGACTGTAGCTACTCCCAGTATACTCCAAAGAACATGTTTTGGTTTCAAGTCAGATAGACTAAAGCCTTTCTTAGCAGCAAATGTAGAATCAAGTGTTGGGCAGAATGGCAAGGTAATGTTTGTTACATATGCTCCAGCAAACCTCATTGGTGCAGCACAGCTGAAAATAACAACAGCCATAAAACATCAATCAATGATATTTCTCAATATTAATGCATAGAAATAACTTTTAATAGCCTATTATAACAGACAACCAAGAGTTTTATGGTTTTCATTGGTCTTAAACCAGATACTTATTATTGTGAACCACACAATGTTGGTAATTCATAGGCAAAATTAAATACCTTGATAACTACATGCTTTTTCAGTTTTTTTTCTACATGTTTTTTTTTTATGCAAGCCCTCCATGTCCTGGGCAACACTGAATTAATGTTAATATAATGACAAGTAATTGTTTTAATAACAACACATTAACATGTTGAAGCAAAAGTGCAACAGGTTGCCAACCTGTGGATTTCAAAACTCCTTACTAAATCACTTAAAAAGTTGAAATTCATACAATTCTACAAGTTTGAAGTAGCATAATAAGGCACAACTATTTACCCTGCATAGGTACCTACTATTTTGCCTCTGCTGTGGTTGCTATATGAATCAGTATGATAGTTCCACAAAAAATAGAGTCTACTCAATCTACAAAACCATAAGCTGAGCTTAGCTACTTACAAAGGTACTTCTCCAGTCTTGAACTTATCACCAGCCCTCTGATTGGTAACAATGTTGGCGAGATCACAGTTGCAGAGCCATTTGTTGCCAGTCATGCCCAGAACCTCGAGTTTGCTCCACGGCATCAAGTCGGTTGACAGCTCGCTGAGATTGTTATCATCTAGGTACACCTATCAAACGAAAATACATACGATAATTACATTACGCGTCGCGTAAATACGCACGTGAATTAAAGTACTATGTCATAGCTTTCTTTCGTATGGACACACACAACGTTTGCTTTCATGCTTGTAATGCAAACATTACAAGCATGAAAGCAAACGTTGTGTGTGTGTGTGCAAACACCACAGCTTTCTTCGTACGCCGAAAAAATGTCGCTGTAATGTTTATCAGCTAAAACGTAGTTGCGTAGTTTTAAAGTAGGTATAAGTATTATATGTACAGTGCCGTCGCGTTCGTCTGTTTGTTTGTTCTGTAAAGTAGACGGATTTCATTACGATTTTCATCAATATAAGTTGATTATCTAGTAAATTCGTCTCAAATTTTAATGTTAATATCAGAAAATAATCTCGAAATAGTCAAACAATTTTTTGTGTTCCAAATTAAAATGGTGGAACGGTACCCATATGGTACGACTTCGTCGACAAACAGACGTTCTACTAAATATTACGGTTCGAAAGTTATTATAGTCGAACAAACATACACAAGAGCCGAAAGTTGTCACTGAGATCATATTTCCCTCTGTCCAAGGTGGTTGTAAAAATCGAAATTACAGTTTTGTTATGAAACCCTCTCGGTGCGCGATTGACTCGCGCTAAAGCTCTTGTTTTTATGCATGTAATTATGAAGCGTAACTAATACCTTTTTATGGTTTCGTAACTATAATAAGTTTACACCTACCGAGTGTTCGTTCGTGACGTGTTTCTATCTCATCGTAAATTAAGTATCTGCAGTCAGCGTTTGTTGTAATTGTTTATCGTAGGTATATCGTCAAACAGCACGACCATGGTTTTCGGAACAGTATGCAAACAATTTACGCGTAATGTTCTTTAAGCCACGGATGCACTGACACAAAGTTTGTCCCGCAACATCTCGCGCAACGCTCAATTTACGTGACGGTGGCGCTGCAACGTTGGACAGGACGCAACATTTCACGTGACGCGGGACACCTCCTCGGGCGACATTTCTATAAACCTGAGTTGTGTTGCTTTTAAAAAGTTCCACAACATTGTTCCCGTGACGTTCACGTACCATTTTCTCCCTAGTGTATCCGTGGCTTTATTGGCTGAAAGTCTGACGTTAGTGTCCCTCAATTCTCGATGTTTCACATCTAGTTATCATTTAGTTTTATTTAGTTGATACAGATAAAAAGGTACCTATTTAGTACAAAAATTTACAGAGATTAAGATAATAGCATCAATATTGAAATAACAACAAATTTCCAGGAGGTAGACGCTTACCAGCGTAGATTTCTTTGGCGTAAGATAAGTATACTTAGATACTTACCTATTAATTAGGCTTGTGTTAACATTAGAGCATACGTACTTGAAAATCTTGGTGTTTGTTTAGCACTTACAGTTCGCTACGTCCACTTGTATGATTTGCGTTTGTAACTCAAACATCGTCATCTCGTCATATAGGAATCTACCGCTCTAGTTCTGGGATAAATTGCAATCAGTGATTGATTATCAAAACATGATAAAATGATTAATCAGCTGGCCCAGTTGCCCGAATGTCGTGTAAGCGGCACGATCTGGGCCAAATCGAATTGCACATTTGATGCGATGGCTGATTAAAATAATATGCTGACGAGTTTATTTAAAACCGCAGTAACGTAAGAGTATGATAAGCGAAGTTACTATGAGCTAATATTAGAATCACAGTTACAACACCAGCGATGTCGTCATTCTGAATAACATCAAACTTTTGTATAAAATGTTGCGTTTGACGTTTGTGATTATCCGTTGAGATTTCTACAAAATGCACTGATATTATTAGATATTACTCGGCCATTTAATATCTACCTATTTAATTGTGAGGTGTTTTTCCTTGTTTATCTTCGTCGGCACACTCACCTCCTTCAAGGTCCATTTGTCTTTGAGCCCTTTGAACGCGTTGTGACTTATGTATCTCAGGTTGGCATTATGGCACAGATGCAGCACCCTCAGGTTTTTGAGCGGCGTGAATGTACTGCGCTTCACTTCCTCCAGGAAGTCGTTTTCGCCGACTTCTAATTGCTTCAAGCGGTATAAACCTGTAAACGTATTATTAGTGTTAGATAAAGTTCCTTCACGCAACTGTTCACACGAATTTGCCATTCCTTATTTTTGTTTTGGCAAATATGTATATTAAGCTACCTCTCCTTTGTTAGTTCTATATCTGATTGTGTCTAGCAAACCTAATATTGATGTTCCTGTCACAGTTACATTAGGTATAAAACAATGATAACGACCAATGATTTGTTATTACAATACAAGATTGTAGTATCAGTTGTGGGTATATTGTTTATCGTACCTATGAAGCTGTCGTCATTGAGCTCGACTATGGGATTGTTGTTGAAAGTGAGGTACTCCAGAGTGCTGCCGACTAGAGATAAACTTTCTGGCACGGTGACAAAGCGGTTGTCAGACAAATCTATTTGTTGTAGTTGTGTCAGGCCCCTGAACGCGTCCAGTGGGATACTGTCGATGTCCGTTTTGGACAGATCTAGAACCTGGAGGAATATATTAAATTTATTTGTGTCTTCTTTCCATGTTTCTGGGTCTATTCCAACTGTACAAGAAACCTCATTTCTATATTCTGATAATTTGGCGTCAATCTTTTATTTCCGTTTTATTTAAATTAAGAATTTCAGTTTTCTGTATAAACTAGATGCTAGATTTTAATATTTAAAACTTACCTGTAGCTTCGTAGCACTCGAAAGCGCCATTAAGGTGACGTGGTCGAGTATTTCGATCGGGTTGTCGTTCAGATATAGTCTGGTCAAGTTAGGGGTATGCTGAAACAGGTTTCTGTCCAGAGAGTGGATCTCATTGTGTCCGAGGTTGAGGGTCTCCAGCGCAATGTCACTGTAGACGCCATCTTTGTACGGTCCTTGGAATATCTCGCTTCTGAGAACGTCGCCTGAAATTTATTAAAAATAAGTAAACACAAGTCAAAACGTTATCTGATTATACAAGTATGTTTCTTTAAAGCTTTGAGAAAGCCTATTCATTTATTTTATTTACATGATTTACAACGGGGATTTTGGCAACCACTTGAGGATATCCTAAAAATCTTTAATTATGATTTTTTTAAATAAAAAAATACATAACTCATTGTTTGTCAATCTGTGACATTTATTCCTTAGAGATGAACGTAATAACTTAGTAGGTAACGCTTCTTCGTAAATACCGAAAGTCATAAAATTTATACAGGGTGTAAATAATAGCTTGTAAAAAAATAAAAACGCCTCTTAGCCGTCACTACTCACTACCTTTTAACGGGCCTTAGAAAACATCATTTGTCAATAATATAAATATAATAAATATATTTATTATATGCGAAACACAATTATATTAAAAAATAAAAATAACAAATTCAAGCTCCAAAATCAGAATTTGCCTATATAGGCATCGTACGATCGTACAGCTTATTTAAGCATTTAACTCTGTAATATTATAAAGCTTTTAACGTAGTTAGTCTAAAAACAGGTTTAGTAGGTTTTGGCAGTATTCTTGTAACATCCTGTAGGTAGTGTTGTATTTCTAATCTGGCTCAAGCTTAAAATTATAATAATAGACTATCTAGTCAGTTATTATTCTGTTTTGCAATAAAATACCATATTATGTTGTTTGTGCATATTTTTTCTCAAGATCGTATTTATTTCAAAACAAATCGTTGGAACGTTGTCAACATTGAGATTTCTCTTTTCGAATCAATATTTTGAGTTTATAATTTGGGCCAGATGTTAATCTTGGATGATTTAAATATCTTAAAAATTGGCAGTACATTTGAGAGTGTACTCTAGACCAGTGTTCCGCAATGTGTGTACCGCGGCACGTTGGTGTGCCTTGGAAAAATAAGGATATCTTATAAACATATTTTTAGCAGCCCTGTCAACGATTACTCCAAATTTAGACCGTCTATGCTCAATTAAACAGGCTCATGTTTCGCATTAGATATCTTTTTGCAATATAAATTTTAGTTTTGTTGAATAATAAAAAATATTATTTCGTTGTTAATAATAAATGTTGATTAATATTACTTAAAAACTGATTTTTAATTTGTGGTGTACCACAAAAAAAATATCATTTTCCTAAATGTACCTTGAACACAAAATGTTTGCGGAACACTGCTCTAGACTCTAGAGTGTCTTTTTATACGGTAGGCAACTACAACATTATAAAATTACTTTTTTTTTAAATGTTTCATTTTTTATTTTAATTTTGATTTATTCGGGGGCGATAAATAGATCTATTTATCTATTTTAGAAAACGTCGTTTTATCCGTGTTTTCAGACAATGAAATACCGAGCAAATTTCAGTCATCCGGTTACTAATATATTACTAAAATTATTATGTGTGAAAACTTTTTTAAGGAGCATGATTTCTAGAAAGATATGACTATACATCTTAATAGTGATAATGGCTCTTGGAAACTGCAGTGACTCACCCCTTAAGCCTCCAACTGGAGCAGGAAACGAAATCCTTCACGCTGTCAATCTGGCTGAATGCCAATTCGAAAATCGACGTATAATAATATTTTATGATGTATTTCGTATTAACGTTTATCGCGCAAATTGTCCATACTAACACAAATGATCTTCTTTTTGTTTTTTTTTTCAAGTATCTACAACCATTTTCTTTACCATTATCGAATAAGACATAAACGCTCTACAAGAATTCCGCTGATTAGGGCTAGGTATAGTATAACAAGCTTGATTGTTTACGGTAATTCTATGCACAATAAGGTCGCACAAAAACACACCTAATAAATAACGCAACACACAAATGTCCTAAGAAAACTAAGGCAGGAGTTTGCATCATTCTAGGAAAAAAACAGGAGTATCATATCTCGAAGCGGTATTGATTCACCGATTTGTAATACTCGCCTGAAATGTAGTTATTGCTCAAATCCAAATAGACTAATCTATCCAGATTTCTGAACGCGTCGTCCTCTATTTCGATGATCTCATTGTATTTGAAGCTGATTGCGATCCGCTGGCCTGGCAGGCTCGCTAGCTGGCTCACGTTTGTGATGCTGTTATTGAAGAATGTTATCAGGACGTGCCTATCTGGAAATAAACAAAACAATAGTTTTTCATAGCGTTTTTCCTCAAAGAGATTTGACTGTCGATATTTGAAAACCTTGAACATTGTAAAATGAAATGCGCATAGTTATAAATTCATTTTCTTCTTTCAAAGATACTTGTGTCACTTTAGATCAGTGGTCAGTATAATGACGATGATGACTTGATAAAATAAATTTGTCAAGAAAACTACGATTTTAAAAACAAATCATCATATACTAATCATAGCTTATAATACCGTGCTTATCAATATATAAGTCAGTTATCATTTAGTTATAATTTAGTTAGTATTATAAAAAAGTACCCGACTAACTGATATGCAATGCAGAGCTCAAACCAGCTTGAAATTTGGTGTGTTTTTAGAGGTGCACTAAGAATGGAACTTTGAAAATAATTAACAAAAAGTTTGTGTGAATGTCTTATTCTTAAAACTTATAAACTTTAAACTAGAGACAATTACTCCCGAGGGGCGGAAAAACGTATGTTGCAAAGCTTGTTTACGATGATATTAACGCGTCATGGGATTGTGTATAAACAACCTACTCTTTTAAGTAAGTAATGAAAAATATTCTATGTTTTTCCGTACAACCGGAAGGATATTACGGAAGTATATTTTCTTAATATGTAGTGTAGGGGTGCATTCAAAAAGAAATCCCCAAAAATCAACCTCTAAGGGTATATGGGGGTTCAACGGTTGATGTTTGTTTGAAAATAATTTCACGCGAACCAAATTGCGAGTTGGTTTTTTCACTAGTTGTCTTAAAGTTTTTCTTTCAATCGTTGATGTTTTCGTTATACTCGTATGTGTACTTAGCTACTCATATTACTTATTTAGAATAAGTAACGCTTATCATTCTTGAATGCACTTTTTTTGTGATTACTGTGCGTTTTCGAATGCGGTCGATGTTATAAAACTCAGTTTTCTTTAGATATTTTTTTATAGTTATAAACCTGTAACCAAGTTTATGTTGAGATAAATAACGAGCTACTTAGTCATAAAGATGTCATCATTCCAAGGATTATTTACAAAAGCACTCGCGCTCAATGTTATTCTGACAATTAATGTTATCTACGCGATACCACGATAATAGTTTACTATTGTAATGCACTACATGAATACATAAGTAAGTAGCAACAATAAGTAAATAGTTACAAAATCAAGATAGTTTTCCATTGCGGTGATTTTATAACAGAATATTAGGAAAAATACAAAACCGCAACCATAAAACATGATTGGAGCGTAGTTATTAGTTTTGTGTCAGGTTTTCGCGTGATACGAGGGGTATGGTGATAAATAAACCTGTTCTCGATAATCTTTACCTTTTTCAAAGTCGTTTAGCTGCTTCGGCCATTCGGGTATTGTGTCGATGTTTCGCCGCGAACAGTTTAATGTGAGGTTGTTCGAGTCTTCGAGAATGGAGAGATCGCAAGGAGCGGCACTATCGGCCTCATGTGCGCCACTCCACGAAACTAGGACGCACAATACCATTAACACCTACAACAAAGGAACACCGTAACTTATGTAATTCTCGCGCAAACAAATGAACCACTCGATTTTCGCGTCCCTCACTATTTGACCACTCACTTTGCATACTGCTTGATACATTTTCCACAATTTTAATAAAACAACTGCGAGCCCACCTGCTGATCTCGTTTCGATTCTATCTTATCAGTTGGACTCGGGCGTTATCACGGGTGACATCAAAATGAGCGAGCACCTCATTGGCCGTTGTTTATTTGTCTTATCGCGCAACTTATATCTTCTCGTATAAGGAGCTAGTTGATTGTTGATCAAACATCTTTTATTTATAGGAAGTCTTGAACGTGACGGCGGCAAAATTGGAAGAGATAATAAAGCCACTGAACGAGAATGACTTCGATCACGCGTCAAAAAACAACTATGCGGAAGTGGGATCACCGGACTCCACGGAGGAGATGAAGAATCTGGAGAGCCGGCAGGCCGCGGTCACGCTACTGCAGATAAAGAACTACGATCCCAGCAAATATGCCGTCAAACCGGAGGAGGAACCGCACATAATGTACAACAGCGGGCCGAGTTTACCGCCCTCAGACCGAGCGAGAGAGGTGATGCACTGCAATGCCGTCATCGATATTATAAGCAAGGCTGTAGCGGTTGCACAGAGAGAAAACGAAGAGACCCAGAAGTACCCTCCAAGCTACGACAGCGTCATAGACCGCACCCACGCGCCATCGAATGCGAATGAAACCAACTACCCCCCCGAGTACCCCGAGGATAGATACGCGTACGGCGCCACTCAGACCGCGGCCAGTCCCTGCAGCAACGACGACCATGACAAAGAAATGGATCTCTCATTATACGGCACCGTCAAGAACGAACCCAACGAACAAGACGACCAGAACTCCTACTATCACAGACAAATGCCACAAAACAACACAAACTTCGCAGAGGAATACAAGCAGCACATCTTCGGTAGGACGACGAATAAAGCGAAAATGAGCAAGGACAATTCATCGGTTTACGAGGAGTGTAGTCAGAGCAGTAGCGGCTCCGACCCTGATAGATTGCAAATGGACATTTCTCAGATGTCGCAGGTAAATAACCGCAAGGTAATTAAGTGATTACTTTCACTGATCACATTTATTTTTATTTATTATTATTAAACATTACATCTATTACACATTGTTTCCTAATACAATAGAAAAGTTTAAGAATCAATCGCAAATTAAATTAAAATCATTCTCAAAGTAGTCGAAATACCGTAAAATTAGAAAATACCATTCATCCATTCAGATCTCCAGGCGATCAGATCCTTAAAGATGCCAAAATGAATTAGGTCAAAATTATTACATTAAAATATCATAATTAATTATAAAAAAAATAAATTGACTACCTACACAATTATTTACACATAACTTAATGACCCTATAGAGATACCTAAATTCGCGCAATCAAACCAAAATGCGAAATAATAAAGTGGATATTTCACTGGTGGTCAGTGAAATATCCACTTTATTGATTGATGATTGATTGATTGATTGGTTGAATCCACTGATTACTTTTCAGGATGACCCTGAAGAGACGCAGTCTGCGCGGTCGAACCAATCCTCGCCGCAGCCGCAGCCGGACGAACACGAGACAAAGGAATCATTATGGCAGGCCCTTCATAAAAATAACGGTGAGTTTTCTAATATGGGTCAAGACACTTCGATTGGCCACATAGCTCGGTTGGTAGCAACTCTGCATTCTGCGTTGTAGGTTGTGGGTTCGATCCCCGACCAGGACAAACATTTGTGTTATGAACCATTGATGTAATGTGTTATAGGTCATCTAGTGCCATCATCAAGCTTTGTTGAGTTTGGGGCTAGATGGCGCATGTGAAATGTCTATCACTATTTATTGTTATAATTTTTATTTAAATAAAAATTATGAGATCTTTAAAGTTGTGCAAAACCGTTGCCAACTTCTTAGAGTATACTAGGTTCCAGGACATAAGCTATGTATGTTCTAAGTTTTCTAAATCCGTTCAGTCGTTTGGCCGTAATTAGACCAGAATCAGCTTCACAAACTCTGATCTATAATATTCTATACAACACTATAAACTAGGATCAATACATACATTGTTGATCTTTGGTTTTATTTCTTGGTTTCAAATGACGTAGAAATTTTAATTTAGCCTCTCAATGGCCATTAACATCAGCATATTTACATATAAATGTTGCTATAATCATACAAATGTTATGTGCAAAAACTTTTTAAGAGGTTTATTTTTCTCAATCTCACTATTATTGGTGTGATTTTATTAGCAATCTTTCTTTTTAGCTGACTACGACCCAAAAAAGTATCAAAATTTTATGTTTAGACGTGCTTCTGCCTATTCTCTTTAGGCATCTATTAAGGTCTAAGCGCCGAGGATGTCAAATTCCTGACTGACATATAGATAATGCACAGCCTAAACAGTACAATCGTTTTTGTAACCATTGACCTCGAGGTTTAATGATAAAAATTAATATACGTAGACCTGGAATAGCATAAAAAGGCAAATTTTCGGGTACTACGCGATTCTTCTTATTCTTCGATTTCTTCTTAGGCCGTAGCAAAGAAAGTCTTTCAAAACTTATTTTTTTAAAGGCTGTTGTGGAGAAGATCTTTTAAAACTTATTTCTTCTTAGACCGTAGTGGAGAAGGTCTTTGAAACTTATTTGTTTATAGGCCGTAGTGGAGAAGGTCTTTTAAAACTTATTTCTTTATAGGCCAAAGTGGAGAAGGTCTTTCGAAACTTATTTATTTATAGGCTATCGAAGGTCTTTTAAAAGTTATTTACTTAAAGGAAAGGTCTTTGAAAACTTATTTCTTTATAGGCCGAAGTGGAGAAGGTCATTCGGAACTTATTTATTTACAGGCCATAGTGAAGAAGGTCTTTGAAAACTTATTTCTTTATAGGCCGAAGCGGCGAAGGTCTTTGAAAACTCAAAGACCGTAGTGGAGAAGATCTTTGAAAACTTATTTCATAGACCGTAGCAGTGAAAGCTTTTGAAAACGTATTTCTTTATAGGCCGTAGCGGAGAAGCGACGCAACTGTTACGACGGTTGATAAACAGCAAACACCTCGGAATGACAGTATCACCGTTACGTCCGGCCACGTCTCCACTTCCGACGCCGACACCGCCCCCGCCTGTCAATGGCTCCCTCTCACCGGTGAGTACCAATTCTCTCGTTCTAACCGATTGTTGAAGAATTTTGTAGTAACTCGACAGGTCATTGCGTAAAATTAGGCAATAGTGACAACTATAGCAGGCTATCGTCATAAAAATTATGTATTATGTATTAGTTTGTATTATGCTGTCGCTTATGGCTTTAACTCGCGTGGAGGCGATTGAAAACATAATGATGACTATATTCAAAATGCCAAGACGACTACCTAAGTGATAGGTGTATAGTACGAAATTTAGGCTTAAAATCTGTATCAGGCAGTTGCGTGTGATTTCCGGAAGTATATTAAAGAAGGTACGATTCTATAATAGCTTCTTTAAAATATTCTCTATACTTTACGTTCATAAAAAGAATGTTAGGTATAGAAGTAGAGATAGGACAAAGAAAATATGAAAGGTTTGTGTTAAATAAAATATGAATAGGTGAGAAAGGTGGGTGTTGAGATGACGGCTGATAAAGCGTAATGGAAGATGTTGTGCCGAACTCACTTAAGTGGGATAATGGCTTTAAGATTATGAATAAACAAAGTATGAAACGGAATATAGTTTTTAAGATTTTTCCAGAAACTACTCATAATTTCAATGTGGTACATCTAATCGGAGTTACAATCAGATTGATATAGGTACTTATGTGATGCAAATCTTTAAGTTTTCGTCGACATAGCAATAAAAACTGAATTCGTTTTTACCCCGCATTTATGCTTTTATTGTGGTCATAAAACTGCTATTAGTACTTGAAACTCCGGTACTATAGTCTAACTTCAAATTACTTGTATTTATTTTTAGAAAACGCGGAACAAAACATTAGGTAGGGTGAGAGCGCTGATTGTGGGCATTTAAACTTTTCGATTTTCAAATAAACGGTTTATATTGAAAAAAATGATTAAAATGTTGATTTTTAACAGCATAGATAGAGCATTTATCTATCTTTTAGATGAAGCAAAGGTTTTGTAACAGGCGATATTGATTAATTATTTATTTATGTATAAATAGACAAAACGGGAAATATTTAGTTGTGGTCAATCTTATCTAGAGGTATAACGCATTACAACCATACCATAGACAAAGAATTGTATTAACTATAGAATTTAAACAGGTTTGTTTGCTATGCTTAGTTATTGATTGCCAAAATTGAAAATGACCAAAACCGGGGTAGGCACCGCAACCGGATCTTTGACCCTACCTCATTTTAGGAAACTTGCTGATTTGGGTTATTCTCTTATTAAATATACACAAAGCGTGAGTAAGCGGCATTCTTATAGGTAGGTAGTAAGTACATTTATTAGCACGCAACTTTTTTGTTCCATCTTCGTGCCATTGAACCTATTCAAATGGTAAAGACAACTACATAATATACTACACATTATATAAAATATACTAACTTGGCAGTCCGTTGTCGCGCACTTCGACATCACTTTATTTCACACTCTTTATTTTCTTATTAAAATGTTTGCATCACTTCGTAAAGTCGAGTTACCGACGTGTATCCTCAATGAATACTATGCTAGTACAGGAGTGAGAAGCCGCTTAAATTAGGTGCTTTATTTTCAATACAAATGTTATGTTAATGCAAGGTGGAGGCTAATATGTATTATTTTTCCTTGAGAACGAGCGCGAGTCGGATCTTTTATGAACCATCTTAGGGATATCCTTGTTTTCGTTGTATTGTTGACTTATGAATACAAAACTAAAAAATATATTTTCTTCGGTATATTTTTGATTTGCGGTCTTAAATTAGCATTTTTTCTTTCTCACTCTCAAACAATAGTTATTAATAAGTAATAACGTATTATGTTAATTTTTAACCTTAAAATACTTAGGTACCTAAAATTAGACTAATGAATCATTCATACAAGTACCTATCCCATCTTTTTGATGATGTATATAAATTCTTGTGATATGGTAGTTTTTTGACCTTCTTGTGATTTTAACTTATTACTATGCAATAAAAAAACATATTTTTAATCGAATTAATTATACAAAGTGAATTATAAAATGTATAATTTAGATTTATGCTGCTGACAGCTGACTTGCTAATCGGTCGATCATTATATTACAATACTATGTGTATGAAACTAATTTGAACCTTTGAAACTTTGTTTCTGATAACCAAGGCACAGTAAAGTGTGTCAGAACTAATGTATGCTAACGTTGAAACGAAATAAATGGAATAGGATCACGACTGTAATTCCCAAGTGAGGTAGACATTCTCTCAGATCTCCTGGCGGTCAGATCCTTAAAGATGTCTAAATGGGAATAGTCAGACATAATATAATAGCCAAACATTACATTAGGCACATGCAGTAGTTAGCATTACCATACGTGACAAGTTGAAAGTACGTCGCCGCTTATAAGACTACTAGATTTCCTCATGTTGTTAATGTTTGATGTTTATTATTATTGTATCTGTTTCAGAATGGTAAATGGCAGTTATTAGACCGCGTTGGTAATGTAGCAGGTACTGCGCGTAGGAAACAAAGCTTCCCCGCTCGCGCTCAGCCCGTCTCAGCTTCTGATCCGCCACCTTCTAATGCTCCATGGCCGCCTGTTTCTGAAAACGTGAGTATTTATCTAAATTGATACTGGTTTTATTATAATTTGAATACAGACTGAATTGAAAGCGGCTTATGGCTGTCTAACAAGTATGAATTTTACTCACTTTGTTTATTTTACTAGTGGAAACTCCCGCAACTAAGTTTGCCTGAATTTATTTTCAATCAGACTTCAACCCGATGAGTTTTATACTTCTAGGACTTATTGTTTAAGTCAGGGGTATATGGTAACCAATTTCAAGCGAGGTCCAGATGATTCTAAAGAGTTTAATGGAAACCAGAAAAAAAATCTCTGTCAAAGGAGGATCGTGGTCAATAAATACTATCTAAAATATATATTCTCATTTATAAAACAACAACCAGACCCAGAATAACTAAAGTAAATCATACAAACATTAGACAAATGTTTGAGGATTAAACTCGTACCTTTCGCGTTTTGCCTATTACATCACCAAAGCTCTTCAAAATATTTCTAAAAATCTTTGTTCGTTTCTAGCAAGAGCCTACGGACGCTACATCCGCGGCCGGCGGAGCTCGTTCAGGCCCTCGAGTCGAGATCTCCTGTACAAACTGCGGCACGCACACCACCACGATATGGCGACGGGACACGCGTGGCGAGATGGTTTGCAACGCGTGCGGGTTGTACTACAAGCTGCACGGAGTACCGCGACCGACAGCCATGCGACGCGACACAATACACACGCGCCGCCGCCGGCCACGGCACGATGCTAAGCATTCGAGGAACAGTGAGTTCTTCTCTTTTTTTTTTCTTATATTTATATGCGAGAGGGAGATAGACACACGTGTCGTTACAAATTTACCAGTACCTCAGGCATGAACCACTACAGTAATTTAAAGTGATATTTCGACAAATAGGTAATTCACTACTTATTAAAATTGGGATTATAAAAAAATTTGTAACGTAACTTAAAAGTCAACATTTAGACATAAACGTGACCATAATAAAAACTTTCGTATTTTATTAAATTGACAATCAATCGGTAAATATAAATTCAACTTTATATATTACTAGCTGACCCGTGCCCGCTTCGCTGTGCGTAAGACATTTCTAATACCATCGTTGACTTTTTTGTAGACGTTTTTAAGGTTTACAATACTGTAGTACATTATTTTGATATATCTCGTGGGGTTCAGCCAGCATTTGCAATGTAAGCGCATTTGCTATTTTCGTCGGTTTTTAATAAATTACATGTGATAATTTCTGATGCTGGCCCTACAGAAAACCGTCGCGGCGCGTGTCCCGAGCCAAGCGAGGTGCAATCATCCACAGGCAAAAGCGGCGGTAACACCGCCAGCATGCCGCCTGCGTGCAGCGAGGGTGCAGCGCCCGAGGAAGCTGTGCTAGCTGCATTGCGCAGACAGCTGCAGCCGCATTTGCTTGCCGCGCTGCATGCGCACACCAGTCGCACGCATCGCCCGCAGGTAAAAATACAAACTAGATAAATAATAAATAAATAAATATTGGTAGAAATTTCACACGGCGCCATCTATCCTCAAACTAAGCAAAGCTTGTACTATGGGAACCAGTGATTGATAATAAAATAATATCCTATTTTTTTTCTTTCATTACGTCCATTAATTGCATCGCGCCGTCTAGCTCTTACTTACGAGTCGCTTGCATAAAAAGTACACTGTATGTTGCCGGCCAAGTGACATCCCAATCCATTTAGGCGTGATTGAGGTACAAACATCCTCACAAACTTTCGGATTTATAATATTAGTAGGAAGTAGAATTGTAGGATTACCTCAAATGTCAATTATTGATATTCTTAAGGAAACCAAGATTAAAACGTGCGGGAATGTGCTACTATGTGTGACCATGCGAACCAGTGAATCCCGCAAAATCCCACGCGTGATTCGGCACGCGAATTTGCGTGTGGCATTGTGGTTCGTGACAGTCATTGTGACTACAATGTTTATAGATTATGATTTCTCTCAGTTGTCCGGTTGAGCATCTAATTACAACACTACTTTGAATTTGAATGCTTTTACGAGCGCCATAAGATTCATTATTGTTACTTACTAGAAAATAACTATTATGATCTACACCTGAAGAAAAAAAGTTTTGCTGTCTCTTATAAGTAAAATAGTTTATCAGTGTGAATAACTTTTTTTTTAGGTAGGCATCAACGCACCAGAATACGACGAGGCTCCACTAAACCTAGTGGCGAGTCACGTGGCCGCCGAAGAAACTCACTGACTGCCGCACTGTGATATACGCCCACATCCGAACAACGTGACATCATCGCACGATTCTATCGATAAATGGCAGCTACACTGAACGAAGGTATCGATATGAATAGTTTGCGCCAGCCCTATTCGGATCTCTCTTTTGCACCACGCGGTGTACCCGTAAGAGGTTGGGCAGGTGTATGCGTCTCTTTCACTATGTATTATGGTGATAGAGACAAGAGATTATAAGCCATGATAATTGATATTTTTGTTACATAAAAAGTTCGATGTGCGTTCAATTTACGTCTTATTAATACGTGTGTCAATGAGATTGTTTTCTCAACGTTGAAATAATTTGTATTTACATCTCGATTAACATTTTGATAAAATAGTCTCTTATACACATTTCTACACTTCCAAGTAATCGAAAGCAATATAAACATAGTATAAAAATTAAAAGCAATAATATAATAATTATAACGTTTTTGAAAATAATTATACTTAAATGATTTAATAGTGATAAATAGGCCAGTGTTTAAAACAAAAAAAAATCAAGTTACATTTATTAAATCGGAATAAGATTAATAATACAGTTTCTCAGTAGTTTAAAATGTTCAGTAGATATATAAGATGTTAGCTTATATCCATAATGGTTGCAAATCAAGTATTAATTTTGAAACATCAGGTGTTTATTGCAAAACTTATTACGTAACGGGAAGCAATATTGAATTTAATAGCCCATTTGTTTAGAAATATGTTGCAAAACGAAATAACACTTATTATTATATTTATTTCTCACATATGATAATAATTGGCATTGTTGCAATATACAACTTCATTAAACAACTTTGATTATTCTTGTTATATTCAAAATAATGAAATATCAATATTTTTTCGACGAGTATAAAATAAACATAGTTTTCAAGTTCAAACTTATTCCAAAACGATTTATTATAACACCAATATTTCATAAACTTTATATACAAAAGGTTTGCAAGATATTCTTGTTATTAATAAATAAATACAAATCTCTTTTCTTATTAATATTGGGGTATGTTGAACCTTGCCTTATAATGCTCTCTCGATTAACTTCGATTTTAAATTTACGGTTACCTACTGCAAGGAAGCAAGTATTCGTTTAGTTCTAGGCATTATTGTAAATTTTATTATTTACTTAGTTTATAACATAGTGGTTAATTTGATATGTTACATTATAAGTACCTATCTAATTTATTTCCCGTTTCGGTCAGTATTTAAAATGTAAGTATTTTTTATTCTGTCGAGTATTTGTTTCTATAATTAAGGTATCGTGATGATGTGGAATGAAAGCAATAATAATGTATGATTACTAGTGTAATTCAATTATAAAACTTGTAAGATGTTTATAAGAAACACTGAGAGAAAATTCGTTTTAGTGAAATATTGATGGCGATTGTGTTGGTGCCAGACTAAACTAAACTTAACGGCATCCACCCCTTTCTGTTTCGTACAGAGTAAAAGAGACAGCAATAATTTTTAGAGACGTCTAAGTCGTTTTTAGTTTTGTTTGGTGCCAATAGAATTGACATTATTATATTGTAAGGAATATACTGCTGCTTTAACACAATTAAGCAGCTCGAATTTAGCCATGAGCAATAATTTGTAGAATAACGTAACTTTTTAACATACTTACATTTTTTCCGAATAGTATTTACGAGTCGTTGCCTTTATACTTATCATACAGTATATATCATAACTTTTGGCATTATTATAATAGAATTACATAATAAATAGATAAAAAGAATTATTTTAAGATATAATATTTCGATCAATAACGTAATTTATAATCGGGCATTTTGGTCTTGGGCATTCTACGACGTGTAGCCGGAACCAGAACGCTGTGGTGGCATTATTTTGAGTATTTTTTTTTACCGAAATCACCTCATGATGGTCAGTCTTTGTGTGTATATTGTAACAGAAAGCATTTACGTTATGTCTTACTTTTACCTTAACCTGAGGGCTTACTCTTGAAAACGATCAACGATATATCGCGGCAAACGTCACATCGTTTCCGACTATATTTTGAAAGATGGCATGACCGTCATTACTTTTGACAATTGACATCATACTTTGTAAGAGTGCTGTTTGCCGAATATATCGGAGGACTGTCACTGTCGTCGATAATGTCGAGATCGTTTTGCAGAGGGCCCTGGGGCCGTACCACAAGCTCAAAAGTTACATCAAAACAATATTACTCACGGTGCGAAAGTGACAACGCAATACGATATTATAGTGTCACTTTCGCGAGTAATATTGTTTTGATATACCTTGTGGTATGGCCCCTGGGTTTGTTGTTGCTTCAATTTGAAGCTGTTATCGCCGTCCTTGACGTTCTACTTAATTAAGCATAAGTTCGTTTATCAAAACCCCCCCACGGGCCAGTAATGCAGCAGTCTTTGAGACATTGTGATACTTAGCTAGACGCGCTCGGCTCTAAGCGGCCGAAATCTATCCGCTCGTGTGATTCTATCGCTGTTGCTCCCACACCTTCTACGTCAAGCTTATTGTATTTAAAAAGCTTTAAAATTGAGATTATTTATTGATTTATGGGATCACTGTCTTGTGTGTTTAGTTTTTCTTTATTTCTATTATATCTTTACGGTTTCTACAGTATCTCTGGAATCTCAATCGCTCTCTATGAAGTTCTAGCTCTCTTTATTGATTTAAAATGAAAAATTGTATCCATTGTTCTACTTAAAACGCAATTATGTGCTTATTTTTCGTAAATATAGTATTATCAGTGTAACAAACTATGCTCATATGTAAGAAGTTCTATATAATGTTAGATAAGCTTATAGTTGAATTCTTCTGTGTTATTCTTCCTTATAATGTTATGAACCTGGCAGCTTTTTTTACAAAATATTTTTAGTAAGATACTGGAATAAAAAATAACCAGAAAATACAGTAGTTGCGATGTTTCGACAAAACAATACCATGATCTATTTTCATGAATTTAATATTGCTGCTCGCAGTAAGTGATTCAGTATTATTTTATTCTTCTTTGTTTATTTGTGTTAGGTTTAATATTTTTATATTTTAGTAGGTTTTAACTACTTTGACGTCCGAATTTTTTTTTACATTTATATCTTAGCTATTGGAGTAGAATCTCCATTAACAAAACGTTACTCAACTTGTACTTCCGAATCTCTATTCGATATTAATGCTCCATGACATTCAGATAATAATGGGAAAACAGATAGCTAATGTGTAATGAGATCTTCCAATTTGGTTATTTATTATGTTTAGGTTAGTTTACGGATTATATTTGTAAGAGTTGATGAACAAAGTATATCGTCGTGTAGTTACTAACAAACCGGTTGTGTTGTGTGTGCTTACGCTCTTAACAAGCATGTGTTTGTGATTTTAGTTTTTTTTTACTTGTCTGCGCACGCAGATTGTACCAATTCTGTTGTGTTATTATAATTTATGCTGGAATATTAAGCTTATTTATAAAATTCCATTTGTGAAAACATCATTTTTCGAATTCTAAAGACTGACACACGATCTGTTATAACGTCTTCTACTCGTTTATACATCTTAGAGATCTACATACATTTATATGCACGCGAATTCACTCGACGTTCGAAAAATGATAAAACTCGAAAAAAGTATTTTTTATTGAAATGTGATAGTTATGTATTTCGTTTGAGAATGTACTCGTAGTGTGTATCCGAAAAGCAATAACGTTGTGATAAGTGGTGATGTGGATGGACTAAAGATTAATCTCGATTTAAAGAGTATTGTCAATTATATTTATCGCGCTGTGTGCTTGAGCTCAAAACATGGAGATAGAAAAATATAAACAAATAAACATTGTGTAAATTAACTTATAGTACCAAGAAGTTGAATATACCAGTAAGATAATTTTTCATTCATATTATGGTGTGGTGAGGCTTACTTTATGAGGCCAACTTGTTGTTATTTACCATAAATTTTCTTTGAATTAATCTGTTAAACCAGTTTTATGTCAAAAAAAAAATACTTACTGTACGAAAATATGCCAATAATATCCAGTGTCTATTCAAAATATACACAAACCAATTAGTTTTCATGTAATTAATGATACTCAATATTGATGCAGTCCCCTTAAAATACTTGTAAGTTGTATCCTGAAGTTTTGAGGTCATACGCACAGCACCGAGTTGTCTAAAATTCTCAATTCAATTTATAATAATCTTGTAGGCGGATTTTAATACTCCTTGTTACTCAAAAAAATATATACGTGTATTCTTAGTGTGAAAGCAATAATTCCCAATTTAGAAAGCTTATGGACCATTTGTTGTTTGTTGTTGTAACGTAACTAAAATAAGGTTTCAGCATAAATTATCCGATTGAGATTGTGTACCAGTGCTTCCAGATTCACTGTAATTGCAATAAGTAGATACCTATACAGTATTTTACACAAAGTATTTTTTCGTACTGATTATTATTACAATACGGTAATTTAAAGTGTTATTTACAACTGTGTACTTACAAAAGTACTCGGGTGGGGTTTTACATTGTATACCCTAAAATCTAAGTTACCCAACTTAATGTTTTTATAATAAATCAACTTTGATATCATACTCGTTAGTGGTCTGTAAGCACTGTTTGATGTGGGCACGGGGCCGGAATACTCATTGTGAAACATTAGTTTATTGTTGTTTATAGATGATAAATAATGTGACTTACGCAGGGATGGATACTTAAATTATTAAAGTTTTAACTGATATATTGGCTATGTAGTGAGTAGAATATTTTTTTACAAATAAATTATAGCAGCTATGTTGTGTTTCTATTGTAAAACCTTTTTCGTTTGTTTCTATTCTATGTACTCGTACTTTCGTAGTAATTTTAACTGCTAGTCTATAAATTATCGAAGCTACTAGGAATCACTGACTTTGAAAACAATGTTGTAGCGCTATTGAATTAAACAATTATTGTTTAGATAGACTGATAGATGGTGTATGTCAAGACATCAAAATATTATTGAATTAAATCAAAGAACTTGCTGAGAATGGATTAGTCTACTGAAAAAAAAAAGAAATACCTATACAAACCACAGACAGGATAGGTAATAGGTATACAATAAAACTAGTATGTAATAAAGTACTTTACACGTTTTATTATTCTTATGACTAAGTAACAGTAACAATAGGTCTTTTAACAGCTTGTCTTGTGCGTCTGCGTTTGTCGCGCGTATTCTTCGCAACTGTCGCATCTCTGAAGAGTTGCTCGTTCTCTGCCGATTCTGCGTCGCGTCTCATCCACTGGAGAGCGTGGAGGTTGTAGCCGACCATATCCTGGAAAACAGAAATTTTATGTAAAGCGTACAAGATTGTAGCATTGGAGTCAGTAAAGTATCCATCTTATACTATTGAAATAGAGTTCGAAACGCTAAACTACGTAATTTATCGCACCGGCACAAATGTTTACATGATCTGCAAATCACATATTTGCAAATGTTGAGCTTTAAAGTCACAGTCAAAAGGTATTTATTTCAATAAAATCACAAGGATCACTTTAAAACGTCTTAGAAGCTAGATGAAGCTACGCTTGTTCCTCGCGACCAAGCCTAGAAGAATCAGGCAACAAACACGAATTAGGGCCTATTATCATCCTTATCTTTATTGTGTACTCTTAGTTTCGCCCACGACACTAGTGTACATAAAAGGTCTGACTTCTGCGCTGTAGGTTGTGGGTTCGATCCCCACTCAGGATAAACATTTGTGTGATGAACATAGATGTTTGTTCTGTGTCTGGGTGTTATGTATAATAAGTATGTATGTACAACAAAAAAAGTATATAAGTATTCTATCAGTTATCTTGGTTCCCATAGTACAAGCTTTGCTTAGTTTGGGGCTAGATGGTGCTGTGCGAAATGTCCACCAATATTTATTTATTTATTTATAAAACAGTGTGCCTTTTAGCGGACACCGCACAGGATAATAGGATTCGTATTGTTAGTATTGGTTATCATTCAAAAGAGTTTTTAAATTTGCTAATAAATAGCTTTAGCAAAATCACATCGGACTTTATAGAAGCGTTCACATTGCCCTTGAAAGGATTTCTTAACTTTAGTGAGCCTAGTCATGGTAACAGTGTGGTATAAACATCTCTATAAACTCACCCTCAACTCGGACAGCTTCAAGGCCGCCTTCGCCTGTATCTGTATCATGTGTTTGAGCAGCGCTTGATTTGCGACAAGCGGCGCGTGGTGTACCTTCAGCAGAAATATCGACAAGCTACAAAACAGCTCCGTGTTGTCACCGCGCTCGAGAAGTGTTGGCAGCATTTTGACAATATCGCACGCAACGCTGAACGGTATTAGTAGCAGGGCCTCTTCCAGATCGCTGTAACAAAAAAGTACGTTTGTGAAAGGTTGAAAAAAAAGCAGTGTTGGTCGTGTGGGTGGTTGACTTTTAATCCGATCGTGATCGTGAGATCGTGGGTTTGTCCCGACCATGCATAAAGGTAAAGGAAAACATTGCGAGGAAACCAGTATTCTTATAAGCGGCGATGGACTGGCAACCTGGAATGCTAATTACTGTAAAATTTGGGCATTTAATGTTTGGACGTACCTCTGACTACCAGCTTTGGACATGTTCAGAAGATCTAAAAATATGTTTACCGTGGCACCAAGCAAGCCGTGTTTGTTGCCTGATTCTTCTTGGCTTGTTATTAAATAGACGTAGCTTCACCAAGCTTCTAAGAAGTTTCAAAGTGATTCATGTGGTTTTATTGAAATAAACACTTTTTTTCCACATACCTAGAACGAACTCTCTTGATAGTCTCGACAAGAAAGTCCTCGGGTGTGGAGCAATTGTAGGCTGCCATTAGCATCGGCGGCTGCACTGGTTGACCGCGAGCCTCGATCAACTCTTGTTTGTATTCCGCGCCGACTTGCAAGCATTCTAGTATTGAATCCGCCTGGAAAATTAAGATAAATGTAGAATTCAGATCTGTAAGGCCTATTCCGAAATCGATCGTCACCCGCTGATTTTCATTGCCATTTACTTACCGCTTTTTCAGCTCCAATAGTCTTCTTCGTGGGCATAATTAATCCTGGCAATCCTGGCACTGGAGCCTGAAAATAAAAATAAAATTTAGATGCTTCGCTAGGTTTCGTTTGCGTAGAACCTGGATAAAAAATATCCTAAAATTGTAAAATTTGAACTGTTTTTTTTTTCTATGGAATTATTAAAGATTAAACAGGATGTCGGTCGGGTCAGCTAGTTTATAATAGTGATATATTAACTAGCTTCCACATGAGGCTTTGCTTGCGTGGTACCTAGATAAAAAATAACCTATTTGCTATTCCAGGTCAGAGACTTATATTCCAGGTTTCATGAAAATCTGTTTGGTCGTGACTGAGGCACAAACATCCAAACATCCAAACATCCTCAAACTTTCGGATTTATAGTATTAAGATGAAAATGCTCACATGAGTGTCACCGGTAGCTAGCCCCTCCTCTTGTTCGTCAGTGTCGTTGAGCACGAGCGGCTCGTCAGTGCGCGAGTACAAGCGCAGTGCAGCGTCAGCTCCGCACGAGCACACGTGCAGTCCGCCTGCGCCCACGCACAGATCCCAGCATTCCCGCGCGTGACCCTGCACAGTGGGTAAATTAAATGAGATGTTTCTCACAGCGCCATCTAGACCCAAACTAAACAAAGCTGGTACTATAGAAAACAGATTACGGATATATATATATTTTATGCATACCTAAAATACATTATAAAACTTATAATACAATAATTAAAATGAAATAAGAACACGACTGCAATCCCCAAACACAGTAGGTATTCACTCTGATCTCCACATTCATTCATTCATTCAATCTTACTTTCATACAGTTCACTCACACATTTTACACTCGGTTCTACACACCTTTTTCCCTATTCCCCCCCCCCCCCCCACTTTTCCCATCCCAAAGGCAACACTGAAAAACAGCGCCTTGTCCTCGGACCAGGCATAAAGGCTGAGTTGTTGCCTATTCAACAAACAGACGTTTTCTGTTAATTTTTTTATATTTTATTTTTTATATTTTATTAAGTTAATGTTTTTTGTTTTTATTATTTACTTTTTATAATTTACTTACTGTATTGTTCAAGGTTTATTGTCTTATGTTTTGTTTGTTGAATAAATGTATTTTCTTTCTTTCTTTCTTTCTTTCTCCAGGCGCTCAGAACCTTGAAGATGCCCAAAGGCACGTCCAACCAGTTAGATTTTGCAGTAGTTAGCATTTCATACGTAGCAGGTTACAAAGCCATTATAATTATTACGATGTAACTACATAATTAAAAAAACCGCCCAAGTGCAAGTCGGACTCGCGCAAGAAGGGTTCTGTACCATAAAAAACGGCCAAAAAATCACGTTTGTTGTATGGGAGCCACCTTATATATTTATTTTATTCTGTTTTTAGTATTTGTTGTTATAGCAGCAACAGAAATACATATTCTGTGAAAATTTCAACAGTCTAGCTATTAACGGTTCATAAGATACAGCCCTGTGACAGACAGACGGACAGCGAAGTCTTAGTAATAGGGTCCCGTTTTTACCCTTCGGGTACGGAACCCTGAAAACAAAGCATAGGTTGCACTCACATCTAGCGTTATGATATTTTCATAACTATCTCCATCCCACTGCTTCACTTTCCCATCCTTAGACGCGGTGAAGAAATAATGCGTGCTCGGTACAAACTGTAACGCGGTTATAGAGTCGTTATGCGCGAATATAGAACGATGACAGTCACCGAAGTCCATTCCCCATAGCTTCACGTTTCTGTCGGCTGAGCCCGTTGCGATGATGTTCGAGTCGTAGCTGATGTCTAGGCAAAGGACTGGCAGTTTGTGTCCGTATAGGGATAGGTAGAACTGTGGAATATACCATACAAATAGATAATATATTTTTTTTAAGTACTGTGTTGTGTTACTGTGATAAGACCGCCCATTGTATTATTTTAGTCTAGTTTATGTTTCTGTTATTGTTTGTTTACTTAATGTACGATAAAGCATTTTCTAATTTCATTCATTTCCACGGATAATTCGCCTGCCCACTTATTGCTTGCGTTTGCCAATAATCGTAATCATCACACATTCGGTGCTATTAATAAAAATTTACTTATCCAAAGATCATCTGAGGTTACACCAAGACTTGTTAATACCAGCTTAATGTAAGCAACTCCATTTCTAATCCTTGTTTATTAATATTGAATTCGACTAGTCCATACGTAAGCGTTGGACTAAATTTAATCCTGCGCTAGTCTACTTTTATTAATGAGACGGATAGTGTTTTACTAGTTACAATGGGAATCTGATTATTCCGGCTAATTCATTTACAAAAAGCACAGTAGGCAAGCCATTTCTAACTTTGGCATCTAAATAAATGAGTTGGTTTTCGAATGGCAACGATTTTGTAAATTTCCTGACCTTGAAAGTATCCAAGAAGAATATCTTTACAGTGGAGTCCATGAGTGCAACTGCAATAAACTTGTTATTGGGGCTGATTTTGACAGCTAAAACGCCTTCTTCCAATTCCAGTGTCCTTGTATGTAGTATCGATAATACCTGAAAATGAACATTGGATTTTCATTTATAAATCCATATTTATTCTAACCGGAAAATAACGTCAAGTTAAAGCCAAGTCAAAATCAAGATAATGTCAAAAAAGCGTTGTTTTAGCGTGTGTTTATTCATTGAAATCACTTGGATCAGACTTAGTTTTGTTTAGTCTGGAATGTATGTAAACGGTAGGTACTATGCAATCGTAGCTGATAACTCCATCTATATCTTCTTTAATATAAAAATGAATCGCTGAATGTGTTGCTAAGCGCAAATCTCGAGAGCAGCTGAACCGATTTCGCTAATTCTTTTTTTCTTGTATTCGTCATTATCAGAAGGTTCTTATGGAAAAAAATGAATTTGACAGGACAAACGTCTGTCGGGACAGCTATTGTTTTAATATAATAATAGCCATTTGCAATTCATTTAAATAATATTTACGATGTTTTATACCTTAGCTTTAGATTCTCCTGTAGGATCGGGTATGAGCTCGAACGACCATAGCTTAACTGTCTTGTCTCCGCCACCAGAGTAGCAACCACGCTGGAATAAAACAATATTGTGTGAGCGAAACTAAGTTAGCAAACCATTGCAATCTTTACTAATATAAATGTAAAAGTGTGAATTAATGAATGAATAAAAAAGAAACTTAAACTAGAACAAGCTGTACTAACAAGTAGACAAGTAGACAAGTGTACAAGTGTAGACAACTTTGAGATGGAGTGAATATAAAGATGAATGGAAGATTGGTTGGGGTGCACTAAAACAGTATTTAATAAGAATCAAATAATAAATACTTTAACTAAATACATAGAAAGTAGTAGTATGTGTGGGTTAAGAGTCGCCAATCACTCACCATGTCAGGAGTGAGTCCCACAGCGGCGCAGTCACCATTGTGCGCAGGAACCTGCTCCAACACTCGGCCAGCACCGACGTCTAGCACCAGCAGTGAGCCGTCCGAGCACCCCACTAACGCGTGCCGGTCGCCAGGAGCGAAGCAAATGCAACTCGGCCGGCCGGATGGTAACGGGATCGAGCGGAGGCAGGTTTGGTTTGGTCTGAAATGCATCTTAATATATAACTATTGTCGTGTCTAATAATCACGATATTGTGAAAAATAATCTAAATATAATACTCTTACGTAACTGACAATCAACGCACAGGCCTAGAAGCTTGAAACTTGGATAGTATTTTACTTTTAGGGTGTAATTGGTTGAAAACCCAAACTGCGAAACATGTAATATTAAGAAGGATGTCTAGTGTCTACCATCTGCTTATGGAGTGCGCCCAGAGCGCAATGATGAGAGAAGACTTAAAACAGTTTGTGGAGGTTAATTGGCTTGATTTAGGTCTGTTTCAGGGCGTGTTGTCGGCTCCGACATCGGATGCGGCTAACATAAATAAATAAATAAATATTGGTGGACATTATCACACAGCGCCATCTAGCCTCAAACTAAGAAAAGCTTGTACTATGGGAACTAGTTATCTGATAGAATACTTATTTACTTTTTTTTTTTTTGTAAATACATACATATGATACATAATAACACCCAGACACAGAACAAACATCTATGTTCATCACACAAATATTTGTCCTGGGTGGGGATCGAACCCACAACCTACAGCTCTACAGTTCCATATTAGGGCTGGTTAGTCAAGAGATGGTGTAGAGTCCGTTAGTCGGGAGGACATTAAGGAAAAAAAAAGGGTGTAAGTGTACCTGCATCGAGGGTTTTCACTTTCACTGTCATGTTATATCTTGGTCCCTTTTCTTCATAGAATCCTCTCAAAAGTCCCAGAGAGCATTGTAGATAGTAAGAAGGATGTGTATTTATACAGTTTCAGAATTATTTTCCTGGTCTGAATATTAATTTAATGAATGATTGTATTATTTTATATAACTGACCAGTAAACGTTTTAGTAAAAGATCTGAGGAGTTGACTTACCGATTCCAGAGTTTGATAGAATCAGCAGATGCGGACAGAAGCGCGAGGTTGTCCGAACTGATTGCCACGCATTTGGGATCCTTCCGGTGTCCGTATAATGTTAGTTGTTTTAGACATTGCACTGCAACATAATAATAAAGAATCAAGATAATAAGAAGTTAAAGAAGAGATATTTTTTGTGACCATAATTAGCAAAAAATCTAAATAAATAAATAATGGCCTACACTTCACACAGCGCGATCCAGCCTTATACTAAGCGAGGTTGTACCTTTTCACTAACTTTAAAAAATAATAACAATAATCCCTAAGTATGGTAGACATCTTCACAGATCTCCAGGCGCTCAGATCCTTGATGATGTCTAAAGGGGTTAGTCAGAGGCACGTCCAAACATGACATTTGGCGCATGCTCACATTTTGCAGTAGTTAGTTTTACTTTTTACCTAAAATTAATCAACGTAATTCCTTACCCTCATTGCTGTCATGTATCCTCATGCTATGCAACTCCACTGTATTATTAACCAGAGAAACTCCAACGCGTAGCTCGCCTGTAGTTCCTAGCAGAAGCGATGTAGACTTGATCTTAGCATCCAACTTCACAGAGGTTAGTCTCTTCACTTCATCGCTCAGTGTGAGGATTTCAACTATGTCTGATGATTCGATGCCTGCTTCACCGGATTCTTTTAGCTTTCTGCAATTTCAACACATTCGTTTAAATGTCAACCCCCTGATGATGGAGTTCATAAGTTAACCGTTTTAGCTGGACAATATGCCCTCAGGTTTGTTGTTAAGTTGTTTGTTAAGGTGGAATCTTGCAACTCAATTTTGAAGCAGTTATCATCAACCGATTGAGCTTAAATTTGGCATGCTTATGTAACTTTGGTGACAATGCAATAATATGGTGACAGCAATATATTAAAAAAAATACTTTGTCAAACTATCGCGATTAGAAGTCGACTATTCCGAGTCTGCCCGCGACCATGGCTATAGTAACAAAAATAAATTTAAGGTAAATACTTGATAATGTGTAAAAATGAATAGTGATGGAAGTTCTTTTGTTTATAAGCAAATTTGTATGTCTCCATCGTAGTTCAACGTGTAGAAAGTAACGAAAGCGCTCAGTTGTTAATGTCACAAGCAGTCCATTCATTATCAGCTGGCCTACCGCGGCTTCACATGGGTACAATTTTTTTTTGCCTAGGCAATTCCTACATTATTTAAAAAAAAATCTACATCCTAAAAATAATGCCTGTGCCAATTTTTAAAGTTCTATGTCATGATGATTTTTTTTTATTATAGTAACATGAGTATGTCATGACTGACGTCAAACCATAACTCACGCTAACTTCTTCCTCTGCTTCTTAACCCGCTTGGTCATTCGTTCCTTGGCCTCCTCATCTGAGCAGAACTCAAAGAGCTCCAGCAGGGAGTCAGTCCCATGACAAGC
The DNA here is from genome assembly GCA_912999785.1 of Hydriomena furcata. Taxonomy (NCBI): domain Eukaryota; kingdom Metazoa; phylum Arthropoda; class Insecta; order Lepidoptera; family Geometridae; genus Hydriomena; species Hydriomena furcata. The sequence continues at coordinate 10,045,966 of OU538822.1, read as the reverse complement.
TAGCACTGTTTGTCCCAAGTCGGTAGTGAGACTCACCACGCGACCTTTTCCGCCGCGAACGAGTGTCCCGACTTGGTGGCATTGTAGAACCTATAATTACGTAAAGATAAAGATATTTATTTGCTTAAACATGTGTTTACATTTGTGTGTGAGATGGTACATTATTTATAATATGGTCATGACACGTTTTACATTGGTTAGTATGCAAATTTTATATTATAACGTTAAAATATGCTAGGTAGATACACACTTGTTACCTACACACCAAAAGGAATACATCCTCCAAATTTTAAACTTCTAGGACCAGTGGTTTAGTCTGTTAGTCTGTGCGTTGATAGATCAGTCAGTCAGGCAGTAAAGCAAAAGTTTTTACTAAGATACTTTTATACCATATCAATTTTTTGTGTTGGCCGAGTGGGAGGTACCTCGACTTTCAATCTGAAGGTCGTGGGTTCGAATCCCGGCGTGCATTAATGGATTTTTCTGTTTGAAAAATTTATATGCGCATCAAAAACACGTGCTCAAAACGGTGAAGGAAAACAATGTGAGGAAACCAGTTAGTATTCTTATAAGCGGCAATGGGCTTGCAACCTGTCACGTATGGAATGCTAACTACTGCAAAAAGTGGGCATGTGCCAAATATAATGTTTGGACGTGCCTCTGCCTACCCCCACTAGACATCTTCAAAGGATCTAAGCGTCTGGAAATCTGAGAGGATATCTACCGTACTTGGGGATTACAGTTGTGATCCTATTTATTTTTTTTATTTTGTTGAGCATAGTAAAAGTAATGACAAACTTTAACAAAGAACTATACTAGTAAGACTTACAGAACTATCTTCAAGACTATCTGTGTCCTCAAGTTTGACAATTTCAAGCTGCTGAGCCAGTTTCTCCTCATCCTTCACATCCTCAGTCCATTTCAGCTTCCACACCCTAAGCTCCTGGTCCATACTGCCGGTAACTAGGTACCTCTCTTCTTTTAAAAGCATTGCTGACCATACCTTGAAACAAAATACTCATAATTACTAAAGATTCAGAGATACAACAAATCACAACAAGATTAGCTCAGACAGCACCAAAATTATTACTAGATAGAGTTTTAAATAGCCAATTGCTAGGAATCATGGGTTTATTTTTGTTTCCCATTCATTATGTTATGTATTTGCAAAAAGGGTCTCACAGATGTTGGTTGGCCCCACTAATGTTGTACAAAGAAAGACTGGTGATTATGGATAAATGAGTGTAATAATAGTAACAATATAATGTTACCCAAAAATATGTTTATGAGTCTATTAAAAAGGTATTATTATCAATGTTTCAGACATGCTAAAACTACAACACACCATAGCCACCATAGCAGACTTGACTCAACAACATGTGTTATTATGTCTAAAGAGTCACTGAGAAGTCAGCTGGAACCATTAATTCCCTATTAAAGATCTGAGTATGAAAATAAAATAAATATACAATATTACCTCCATTTGATGTCCACCTAATGTTTTAAAGCAGTGTTTTGTCTCGATATCCCAGAATTTGATAAATGTGTCCTTTGAAGAGCTGACTATGCAGTTCTTGCCGTTTAAGAAGAGCACACTGGTAATTGCTCCCTTGTGGCCACTAAATCTAGCTTTGCCTGTCTCTGATACCACATCCCAAAGGATAACTTCTGTATCCTGAAAATTTTAATATTTACTTACCTATACTAAACAAAGATCATAAATTGGAAATAATAGAAGATAGGGAAGCAATAAAGTAATAAAACAAGTATTACAGAATTGATTTAATGATAATAATTTTAACAAAATACAAACCTTAGAACCTGAAACTAATCTATGGCCTTGTTCATCATATTGCAAACAAGAAACTGCCGTTTTGTGGCCAGCGAACACACACACAATGTCATTGTTTGTAAGCTCAAATACATTTATATTGCCATCCACATATCCTACAGCAACATGGTTGCCTAATGGACTGGCAGCTATTTGAGACACTACAATACTCTCACCGGGGAGTACTTGAGCCTGAAAAATAAGGTTAACTTTGAAGGCACAATTTTCAGTGTTTGGTAAGATTTTAAGCTGAAATTATACAAAGATGATTTTGTACATAGTGTTTGTGTTTTTTATAAGGTGTATACCTTTTCCCCAAGCCGCATATCCCAAATAATAACATGTTCGCACGCTCCAACAGCAATGTATCTACCGCTGATTCCATTTAGCGAGACGTGAGCGCAGTTACAGTCTGCACTTGCTATTACATTGAATGTTCCACTCGGCGCGTACCGTAAGTACTGCTTGGTAAGACCCATTTCATTAAATAATTTCCTTTATTTCAATTTAAAAATCATTCACGTGTGTAAACATTCACATCGCACGTTTATTTGTTGTGAATTTACATGTGACATTGACAATTAAAATAATGACATTTGATTTGTCAAATAATTAAAAAAAACACCATAGATAACATAAACTCTCGTATCTTCACACGGGCATTATATTTTTTCTGCTGACCCCTCAATATAACCGGAAACGGGTCCAAACGGGAATTTGGCTTTTGGTTTGGCTATTTTGTCTTTGATATCCTACCTAGAAATTATCGTTTTCTCTATGGTGTTTATTTATCTATCGTTGAATTTGGTGATGTACTACTGGTACTTCCACCAAAAGTTATAAATTACAAGCGTTTTGCTGTTTAAAATTTGCTACTCCTGAACATAAAAGGCGTTCCGTGGTGTTATTCAATGTAATTGTAGTTTTATAAACACCTAATTTTCTGTAGAACGAAACCGCCTTCAGGTTTAATATGTTTCTCAACAAAACCAGGTTTTATTGTTTTTCTTCTTGATCCAACGTGATGCCCCCTTTCCAAATGTAATATTTTCTTTTTTGGACTGGTTGTCGGCTCGTTGAGTGAGTGTGGAACTTTTATTTCAGGCTGGTGGGGTTTACTAATAGATCTCGGAAACGCAATATGGACAGTAACCCTACGTCGGATATTGTGATCTTGAGCGGCAACTCGCATCCGGAGTTGGCCGAATTGATCTCCAAGTAAGTGTTGTCCTGACATGCCTTTGTAAATTTAATCAGATACCAATGCTTATAACCTACAACATGTAGGTATATGATATATAGTACACTAGAGGTTAAGTAATTTGACCTCATTTCCTTTAGAGTTTTAAACAATTTACTGTATTGATCTTGAAGGTCTTTCTTTTGCCATTATAAGTCATTATTAAAATTCATTTCAGTAAGCCTCTATTATGATTTTTTTGCAGCCGACTGGGAGTAAACAAGGGAGGATGCTCAGTTTATCACAAAACCAACCGGGAAACCATTGTGGAGATCGGAGACTCCATACGAGGGAAAAACATTTACATAGTACAGACTGGTACCAAGTGAGTTTTCATTGCATGATTTTTAAGGCTATAAACTGTATAATGGTAGGTAATATTACAAATTTAGATATTTATGTTCAACTTTATTTTTATAGACAAAAAAATGCTATTTTTTATTCAAATTGAAACAGATAAATTGAAGAATCGCAAATCAAATTGCAATTTTATGATATCTACATAATTGGTATTGCAAATAGCTTTTAGGCATGCTATCCATTTTTAACTTACAGGGATGTGAACAACAACATAATGGAATTGCTTATTATGGCCTACGCTTGTAAGACTTCTTCAGCTAGGTCCATTGTGGGTGTAATCCCATATCTACCATACAGCAAGCAATGCAAAATGCGTAAACGTGGATGCATCGTTACTAAACTCTTGGCCAAAATGATGTGCAAATCTGGTCTTACCCATATCATCACTATGGACCTTCATCAGAAAGAAATCCAAGGATTTTACGAATGCCCTGTTGATAATCTTAGGGCTTCTCCATTCTTGCTGCAATACATCCAGGAGAGTGTAAGTTGTAACAAAGAGATTCAAGTTTTTTTTTTCAATATCGAGTTTTCTTTGGTTTGAACCAGTAATGGTGTGATTTTATATGACATTGAAAAAGCCATTGACCTTGAATATAACAATCCATTGGCATGTGTTTGTTGAATGGATTCTTTCTAGTTATATCTATTTGTAGAATAAAATCCTCGGCTAATTAAACTTTAAGTCAGAATGTGTCTGGCATTAAAAAAGTAGGTATTCAAAAAAGAAATAAGCTCACAACTGTATAACCCAAGTATTGTAAACACAGACTCTCAGATCTGCTTATAAAAAAATGAATGGAAATATAGAAACAGAACTCTGGTCGTTAACAAATGAAACTATTTAGGCGAAGTGAGAATTATGTTACTAGAATAGGCCACCAGCTCTTTTAACTATAGATTTTTTAATTGAAAACATTTCAGATCCCAGATTACCGCAACTCTGTAATAGTGGCCCGCAACCCTGGCTCGGCCAAGAAAGCAACATCCTATGCTGAGCGTCTGCGGCTGGCTATCGCAGTCATACATGGAGAACAGAAGGAAGCTGAGAGTGATGAGGTTGATGGACGTTACTCTCCTCCGTGTATACCGAGGTACGGACAGAACAAATAACATGATTTTATAGAAGGCATGGTTTGAAAATTATTTGCTGAGAATTCCATATTGCTATAGTATTCAAAATAATCTTTGCAATTCTAGGAAGTTGGATGCAGGGTCTGTGGTGTAAGCTTACAATAAATTAATTTTTTAGTTGTAACTTATCTACTTTTTTTACTGTTTTCATTAGTTTGTTCTGGTTTGCTGGTTGGATGGGATTTGGTCCATTGAATGTGCAGTTTTGTGTATGTCTCTGCTTTGAACCACAGTATATATGGTACTGCACTTGGTTTTGTATGGGATGATGGCCAGACGAGTCAGTGCCCATAAAATATGTTTGGTTCAACTCTATAATTGTCATTGTATTGTACTATAATCGCTCTATCTATAGTTTTGCATATGCATGCTGACTTATCAGAACGCAGAGACTACGTAAGTCTACAAATTTTTGTGTGTGAATGTACCAGGCCCCTGATAACTTAGTAATTTGTATGAATTTTCTTACAGTGTTCGGTCTCGCACCATTTCATACAGTGTTGACAGGTCTCGCACTATGGACGTTTCTGTGGGCGTGCCGGTGCACCCGGCTAAGGAGAAACCGCCGATCAACGTCGTCGGTGATGTGGGGGGCAGAATTGCTATTATGGTGGTTAGTATGATGTATAGATATTCCCATATCACAATACATATCACTATTAACAATATACTTAATTATACATATACTGAATTTTAAGGAACTCCCTAGTATATAGCCCAATTAGTTTCAATGTAATATTATGGTGGCAGTGAGCCTGTCTGATATATTTATTTTATATAAATATATATTTTATCTACAAAAACGTATTACTATTCCAGGACGACATGATCGACGACGTCCAATCGTTTGTTGCGGCCGCGGAGGTACTCAAAGAATGTGGCGCTTACAAAATATACGTTCTCGCTACCCACGGCCTTCTGTCTTCCGACGCGCCTCGCCTCATCGAAGACTCGCCCATCGACGAAGTAGTAGTCACAAACACAGTACCCCACGAGCTGCAGAAAATGCAGTGCAACAAAATCAAAACAATCGACATATCAGTACTCCTCAGTGAGGCGATCAGGCGCATACACAACAAGGAATCCATGTCGTATCTCTTCAAAAATGTCACACTCGAAGATTAAATCCATCGCTTTCCCGTTAATTGTAAGTATTATTTAAGTATTATTCTGGTTAGAATATTATAATCAACTGATCCTGACGGCGCCAGCATCACGTCGCGTCGGTCACGTCAAACCATCGATCACACAGCCTATAGACTCCTCATGCAAGGCCAACACTTTCAAACAACACATTATATCAGCAGTATTAGTTATACTGCTATATAAGACACCGAGCGCGATTCTCGACGCGTCCCGCGGCAGTCTGTGACATTGAACCAGCCAATCAGAATGCATTTATCACTGCTCCTTGACCCGCTCACTACAACAGTTTAACAGAATTGTTAGGTGTCTATTGGGCTATGTGGTTTATGCGTGAAACCGAACAATATTAGCGAAACGCGTGACGTGTATGTCAGCTTCACAATGCAGTGTTTCATAGAAAACAATGAATTGCTGAATTGGTGAATGTGAACAACGTCAACTAAACAGTAACGTCAGCATGTATTGCATGATTACGAGTAATTTGGCATGGGGCCGTACTACAATCTCTAAAGTAAGACTAAAGTATTACTCTCAGTGCGAAAGTGACAACGCCATACGTGTTCGTATGGCGTTGTCTTGTCACTTTCGCTCTTAAAGTAATACTGCTTTTGTCTTACTTCAAATATTCTAATAAGGCCCATGATTAAAAGTCGAGGCGAATTTTTTTTAAGGCTTTGGATATTTCGTATTTCTCAATGTCATCAATTCCATCAAATGAAGATCAAGAAAAAATAAATAACTGAGATGATCTATGAGTAACATGCCATGAAAACTGCCGCGTACTGTAGTATTTAAGTCATTTTTATCTTGCAATAAATCAGTAGATGGTTGGTTATAGTTACCTATCTATAAAGACATCATTATTATTGTTTATTATATTTGTATTACGGCTTAGTTTGTGAACCTGTATTCTTACACTACATATTCCTGGGACACTGTAATGTAAGTTAATGTAAGTATAAGATTCAATAGGAAAATAAATCTATAAGATTATGTACACTTGGAACCTTAGAATTACATCTGTTATTTTCAAGTGTTTATTTTACATTTTGCACATTCAATGTTACTTTGAATAATCTGTTTTAAAGGTAAGTATATTACCAAAATAAGAGTGTGATTATTAAATTAAAGTGGTAAAGATAAAAGAGCTGTTTTATTAACAATATAAACGTAATTCACTATTATTATTATGATGAAGTGAAGAAACAAATTGTGTGATCAGAGTATCTCAAAATAACCAATATTGTTGTGATTGAAATGTAGTAAATAGATTGAAAAAAGCTTCTATGTGATGTGATAAAAAATATATAGGAATACATACCTACTATTTATATAATTATGTTGGTATATTTTCAACTCCTGAAATAATAAGCCCAGTGTTAAAATATTAAGACCTACCTAAAATATATTATTTGTATTTATAGTTGTAATAAATGTATGTTAGTGTTATAGAAGCCTCTGTTAAAATACTAAGTGAAAATATTATCAATAAATTGTATTGTGGCAAATAATAGTCTTTCATTTTTAGGGTTCCGTACCCAAAGGGTAAAATCGGAACCCTATTACTAAGACTTCGCTGTCCGTCTGTCTGTCTCAGGGCTGTATCTCATGAACCATGATAGCTAGACAGTTGACATTTTCACAGATTATGTATTTCTATTGCTGCTCTAACAACAAATACTAAAAACAGAATAAAATAAATATTTAAGGGGGGCTCCCATACAACAAACGTGATTTTCGCATTCTAGCGCCATCTAGTTTAATTTTATGTTACTACGTTATTATAGGTACTCTTCGCGGTCTCATGCGACCGCTCGGGGTTTGAGAGGTAAGATGAAAGAGGTTTGCAATTCCGCTGGCAGGTGGCGCTATTTTACCACTATCAGTAAAGTACCTAAGGCGGTAAATAGGTGGTACTTCACATGATCGAATAAAAAGACTGAAATTGAATCCATGTAGTTAGGTAAATAGGTACCTAGGTAAATATTATTAATTTCGAGTTCGAATCCTGGCCGTGCATCAATGGATATTTCTGTTCGAAAAATTTACTTATATCATTTAGGTACATTTTTCGATCTCGTGAACCGTGATAGCTAGACAGTTGAAATTTTCACAGATGATGTATTTCTCTAAAAACAGCATAAAATAAATATTTAAGTGAGTCTCCCGTACAACAAACGTGATTTTTTTTGCCGTTTTGATAATAGTACGGAACCCTTCGTGCGCGAGTCCGACTCGCACTTGGCCGGTTCTTTAATATACTTTATTGATGTCTTTGGAGTTTGAATGAGGCATGCATGGTAATCTAGTACCAACTTATGTTAACAGAGATATTGGTTGGAGTAGATAAGACCTAGTGAGGTTAAAGGATTAAATGAATATGGTACCATAGCTAAACATGTGGATTGAGTGATTGGATAAGGTAGCAGGTTAAGCTTTGATCCAGCTCGTTCGTAAAGTGTTTTTTTTTATTTTGATTTGACAATGACAACATATCACTTGTTTGTCACTGTCTCACTGTCTAAAATGGCATTCTGTAGCACACACAAATCACAATCAGCTGTTTGTTTGGTTTTGTTCCTCAAATCAAATCCAATGGAGGTAAACAAAGTCCTAATTTTATTATTAGGTATTCACTTTTCCTAGGGATTGAGTAAAATAAACGTTTGTACAGTTCAAGTATATCTATGTAGTTATTTGTTAGTTTTGCATTGATAGAACGGGTGTCTCAACTATTTGAGGTTAACCTAGTGTTTACATTTTGTAAAGTATTGTTAATTTCCTGCATAAAATGAATTTTGTAAAACAAGCAGCACGTTTTTCCAAGTCGTATTGGTCGTGGCTATCTAAGCGGCAATATTCTAGCAGGAATATTCTTAAACTGAGTGAACGTGGAATGTATCAAGACTTGTTTCCAGATACTGCTGGGTACGTCTATCTATATTCACGTTACTACATCATTCACGTCTATATAATACTGATACTATTTTGTTCTTACAGGAATGACATACTAAAGAGGTTAAATAAGGCTCCGCAATGTGTGTATGCTGGGTTTGACCCCACCGCAAACAGTCTTCATGTTGGGAATCTTCTTGTTATAATCAATCTGCTACACTGGCAGAGAGGTGGTCACAACGTTATAGCTCTAGTAAGAAATAAATATGCATTTTACATACAAAACCCACCTTTGTACTAACCAACTTTTGTTTATTCTTCGGTTAACAGAACTACTGAAAAAAAAAGGATTATGTCATTTTGTTTCTAGGTAGGTGGAGCTACAGGCCATATTGGAGATCCCAGCGGAAGAAGCACAGATCGAGTTGCACTAGATAGAGAAACAATAGATAACAACATTAGCTGTATTAGGAAGAACCTAGAAACAGTATTTGATAACCATAAGCAGTATATTTGGGATAAAGATAAAAGCAAACTTCAGCCAATCAGGTAGGACTTACCTAGACCACAAAGTATTATTTGTTGCACTGGTTTTTAAATTTTAATTATGTTTACCAGTGAACTTACACAACAGGGCTGAGGTTGAAATATGAGATATGATATACATAAATTAGTTCAAATTCACAACCATAAAACAGAGGGCAAAGACACAGCCAGTACTTTCAGTTACCTACACTAGTATTTACTATTATTTTATATCATTTTCTTATTGCAGGGTAGTCAATAATGCATCTTGGTACAAAGACATCAATTCAATACAATTTGTGAGTGATATTGGACGTAATTTTAGAATGGGCACCATGTTACTAAAACAGACTGTTCAGACTAAATTGAACTCGGATGCTGGAATGAGCTTCACTGAATTCTCGTATCAGATCTTCCAGTCGTATGATTGGTTGCATTTACTGAAGGAATATGATTGCAGATTTCAGGTGATTATAAATTCATTATAATTTATACAATTAGATGTAATAACTTAAGTGACTCACTGTGGAAAAAATCATATTTTCAGGTTGGTGGAAGTGATCAGATGGGCAATATAACTGCAGGGCATGAGCTGATAAGCAGAACTGCTAAGAAAAGCGTCTATGGTTAGTATGTCTAATCTAATCATTCTGCCAATACCATCAGACCAATTGGTAGTCTACCTCTTAGTTGTCGCAAATTCTTTAGCTACCTTAAGAACCGTTCAGTCATCGTAGCGTGGTATGATCACAGGCAACCGTTTCCAACAATAATATTTTAAGGTATTGATAAGTTCATAGCACAGTCATGATACGGTAGGGGCAGTGGGCATACTCTTTGAATGTAAAAAAATTATGCTCTAATACTCTACCTGGTACCATTATTTTACAGGATTGACACTACCTTTAGTAACTACTGAAGAAGGCGACAAATTCGGCAAATCCGCGGGAAACGCACTCTGGCTAGACGCAGAAAAGACTACTCCATTCAGCCTCTACCAATACTTCATTAGGACAAAGGACTCTGACGTAGAAAGACTGCTAAAGCTATTCTCATTTTACTCTCTTGGTGAAATAAAAGATATCATGTTCAAGCATGAGCAACACCCAGACCAGAGATACCCACAGATGTGCTTGGCGGAACAGCTTACTAAGTTAGTTCATGGAGGTAAAGTTGAAAACATCATATTTATTTCTTTGGTGCAAGTTACTCCTACTTATTATTACTATATATCCATATCCCGGAGTGAGTCCTGCAATTTCCCATTTTCACTATTAATATCTCGGGACATTGACTCTGAAACGCGAATAGAAAGGAAGTATAAAAAAACCGGCCAAGCGCGAGTCGGATTCGCGCACGAAGGGTTCCTTACCATTATCTATAACAAACGGCAAAAAAAAAACGTTTGTTGCATGGGAACCCCACTTACACTTACACAATTTGTTGTTATAGCGGCAACAGAAATGTATCACCTGTGAAAATTTCAACTGTCTAGCTATCACGGTTCATGAGATACAGCCCTGTGACAGACAGACGGACAACAAAGTCTTAGTTATAGGGTCCCGTTTTTACCCGTTTTTTTGGGTACGGAACCCAAAAAAATGTAAGTTCAAAACGCGCGAATTTAGTCCAGTACACTGAGTCCGAGTTGTGAGAAGCAGTGGCGAATTCTCACTTCGATAGGTGTTACAAGAGTTTGTAAATACAAACTTAAACAATTTCCTCTACCTACTCATTTTGTACTTACAAAATCTGTGCTAATGGTACCTACATATCGACCGACACCCTTCCCAAATCTAACTGGTATACGGTTTCCATATTATCTTCACATGGAACTTGCGTTCGCGTTTATAACTATAGATTTTTACACGGTTCTCTATCACGTGTAAAAATCTATAGTTATGTTAATCACGTTAGATTAAAAAATAATTTCGTTCAAGATGTTTGGGTTTTTATTGTGTTCCAGAGGAAGGTTTATCCCGCGCCCTGAAGTCCACCCAAGCGATCTACAGTAAGGATACGTCCGCACTAGTCACTCTCAGCCAAGCGGACATGGTGCAAGCGTTCGACGGAGCTCCTGTGGTCGAACTACTCTTGTCACCTGGCATCACTGTTCTGGAGCTAGGCATGATGGCCAAATGCTTCCTAACAGAAAGTGAGTATAGATAGACTAATATACTTATCACTATTGTCACAAAGAACTATTTTTACCACATTTAATAAATCTATAGATATCTATGGATAGATGTTTTCAATTAAATGAGATCCTAGTCTCGTCTTGAGCATATTTTTTTCCCAATACAACATTTTTTATAACAATAGAGATAACAGAATTTAAATTTAATGAAAAAAAAAATTACTGTCGCTATTAAAGGTGAAAGACCGCTGTGTGAAAATTATAATACCCATTTACGTTTATGTCATTTTCAGATGACGCTATCAGGATCATCAAAGCTGGCGGATTCTACATCAACCACCAAAGAATAAATAAAATAGACGAAGTTATCACGCAGTCGGCCCATATTCTGCCGAATTTGATCTCATTGCTCAGGGTCGGCAAACGAAATAATTACATTGTAAAATGGCAGACATAGAAATGACGAAAATAAATAGCTTTTTTGAATCTAATAGTGTCTTACTTAGTCTCTCTTTTGATACATCATATCTACAAAACAGATGAGGTATCCCTACTAAGTAGTATGATAATTAATTACTAAATAAACGGAAGATAAAATAATAATAATAAATATTGGTGGACTTTTACACACAGCGCCATCTAGCCCCAGACTAAGCAAAGCTTGTACTATGGGAACCAGATAACTGATAGAATACTTGTATACTATTTTTTTTTAATATATACTTATTAAAAATATTAACACCCAGACACAGAACAAACATCTATGTTCATCACACAAATGTTTATCCTGGGTGGGAATCGAACCCACAACCTAGAGCGCAGAAGGCAGAGTTATTACCAACTGAGCTGTGAGGCCAGTCAAAAAGTTATTTTACTCTAGAGTGGATGACAGTGGACTAGTTATTACCCAGGTGTGAAGTTCTTTTCTAGTTTTGTGTTGATTTTAGGTGGTACTAAAATAAACGTTTATTTATCTTATCTTAAGTTGGAAGAAAAGCTTTAAGTTTGTTTGGGACATTATAATTACTTACAACAGAAGCTTGTATACTTGTAGTATAATAAAATGCATATCACATAAAACGTTATAAATACTACATAACATACTTAAGCCTACAATAATATTCACTGAAATAGCATCGCTAAACTACTAATGCACTGTCAAGTATAATTATGATAAAAATATGGCTAGTTGTAATCATTGTATTTTGTGCTTTCACTCTGACCCGATCACTTGGCCGTAGGAGCAGGTGTGATTATGTATTTTTTTTTTCACTAATATCACGTCAATTGCAATATTAAATTGTACATTTTAATTTAATTCTTAGCTTTGTAAAGATAATAGCCTAAAATTACAAGCCTATCAATCAGTGGCGAACGGTGAAAGCGAAATCGAAGTAGAAAAATGTATTTTAGCGTGAACAACTTTTTATCTCTCATAGTTAAAGCGAAAGCGTTATATTATTAGTTCGGTAATGATATTTATCACAAAATACCTTAGTAGCAAACGGTTTTTTATAAAAAAATAAATACATAATACTCGTTTGATGCAAATAAAATATTTGATTGCTGCTATATACATACATAGCCGGTTAATCGCTCTCATTAGTAAAGGGCGAATATCAGTCTCGTTACGATTTCAAATCGCGGGCGCAAGGCGCGGACGCACGTTTTCGATTAGACCTCATCCTGCCATCCGTACTACCAACCAACGTGCAACCGTACGTTGTTATAACGCAGTGCTTAGGCGGGAACTACCAGCGCTGCTTACAGATAAAGGTGTTTAACTTTAACCGCTCGTTGCGGTGTTCGGTATGTGCGGTTAGAGGTCTGTGCTCTCGTGCTGGGCGAGCGGTGCTGGCGGAGCGACCGGCGGCGGCGGCGGCGCCGGCATTAATGGCCGAGGAGGTCGCGACGGCTGAGCTCGTGGCGACGGCGGTTCTGTGATGCTGCCCTCTGACTGTGACAGTTGCCGACTAGCACCGCTTAACCCTTTAGGCTCATCGAGCTCAGCATCCTTTCCCCCCGAGCTATGCGTCCGTTGTACAGTCACTCGCGGTCCCTCCTCCTCGTCTTCCTTCTCACTCTCCGCAGCTCCGCCGACTTGTATCATTGTCGGATGCTGCTTATCCACCGTGTAGATGTGAGTGCGTTCTAGTACGGTAGGAGTCGGCTCCGAGCCGTCGGAGCCTCGTTGGCCTCGGAAGCTCTGCGGGCGGAGAGTCGCGGGCCGTTCGGGCACTGCAGGTTTATTCCTCAGCTGGACTTCGGTTGCTTCTGGTTCAGCGGCCGCGGGGACAATGGTTCTGGGTGCGGCGACGGGACGAGGAGGCGGCTGTCCGGTCTGTTTGGTGGTTATCGGTAGCCGTTGGATTGCGGCCTTGTCTATAGGCATCGCGCCCAAGGAAGCAGGCCCGTCACCTAATACCTTCATTCTACCGACGACTCCGCTCTGTGCGGTCACGTTTTTCACAATAAGCGTTGTCTCCTTGTCCTTGTCGCCTTTGAGAGCTTCGAGTTTTTCTTTCTCCAATTCGAGGCTCTGTCGGCGCGTGTCGGAGAGATTGTCTCGGCTGCCCATGCCCAACCGCGCGGCCTCTTCTTTCAAAGCCTTGCTCTGTCTGTATGTGGATCGGTTTATGGTTTGCACTCCAGTGATGACTTTCCCGCTATCTGATAGGACGGGCCGAGGAGGTTTTGCGGGCTTCTCGAAATCCACCTTAATTGGCTCGCTGGTCTGAGTTTGGTTTTCCACTTTCTTGTTTTTGTCGGGAGTGAAGTTAGGAGGTACCGGCGCTAAGGGTTTGTTTTTGCGCCTCAGTATGGGTTTGGGACTGCCGTGGGGCGGACTAGATTGGTCGGACAGCGAGCTGTTCGATTGAGCCTTCTTCATTTCGTTCTCCAGTAGGATGAGACTAGTGTCGTGGCTGTTGCTGCGGGAATGGCCCCCTCTACCATCGATCTTACAAACCGCCTGGTGGTTATAGTCGAACATAGACTTGCTCATGCTATAGTCTCCGTTCGACTGCTCTTGGTTCATTGCAGCGGTTTGGTACCCCTGAGTGAAGTTAGGCGAAAATCCGAAGTCACATTGATCGGGAAGGAGGTCCTCTTTGGTGAAAGTTATGAAGAAGTTTACTTCGTCAGCGAAAAACCAATCCGCATGCTTGATTAGTAGTTCGACTACGCAGTTCACTGCAGTTGTAATGTTCATATCGAACGTGCTTTCATCTGCTGCCCAGAGCAGATTCGGCGCGATAACAATAGCCAGGTTCGACGGTGTCATCTTGTTTGTACTTTGATTTTGTGTCAAAGTAGACAAAAACTTGATTAGATACCTAAGGTTTTGGAAGTTAGCGTCTGGCAGCAGGTGTATCGCTTCCCAGACCGCGTTCAATCTGAGTTGTTCAGTGGAGCATCGCGACGCTGTGACAAAGTTTTCATACAACCTGTACGTTAGTAGCGGTTCAGGAAGCTCCCGCAAGTAACATTTGAGCACCGAAGCTACAACGTGCATGTCTCTGTAATCTCTGGTGACTGGGACGTTGAACAGGCCTGCGTCTAGTGATAGTTTCATTCTTCGGACTTTAGATGAGCCTAGAACAATGATATCCGATTTTTAATAAGAAATATCAAGTTTGCGATTTATCATGTCCGAAGTTCTGCAAGTTTAAATCAAATCGCTGAGAAACTTTACACCCATAATGACAATTATTGTGTCAGTTCCGCGTCGACATTGCGTAATTAATAAAGAAATAAATAATACCATATGTGGTGGGCAACATAATAAAGGCGTGGTGTTTGAACACACCACAATATATTAAGATTTTATACCATCCAAAGTTACAAAATAAATCGCTTCTCGCCATCGGCCCTTAGTCACGTCGTCAAAAGTACGACTGAATATTGATTAGCTTTTATAACGTTTATATGTTAAGGCGCTCCCAGTCGACGATTGTTTTTGTTCGAAACGAAAAAATAAATACTTGTGAACAAGCCACATCTCCTATTTTATAATGTATAGTATATGTGAATAAAGATGTACCCATCTTTAATCACTTCGATAAATAATCCTACCGACCGCTGCAATGACGACAAACACACGTCGGAGCGTGGTCCGCCTTAGCTTTTCGAATAAATTAATGATATAAATTATGTATAATTACTTATCAAAAATCTATTCTAATAGAAATCTAGATCTACATATTACCTATCTTTAACAATAAATCACAAGTTGATTTTAATAGTAGGTATATAAAATATTTCGATCATAAATTCTAAAACGTATCATTTTGAAATAATATCTTTATCGTGAAAAGTTTCTGCTATTATGTTTTCAGCTTAATAGAAATCTAGGTAGGAACCTGAAGTAATATACTTATAAAAATAGGAGATGTGGCTTGTTCAGAAGTATTTCTTTTTTCGTTTCGAAAAAGAGCAATCAGCGACTGGGAGCCTCTTAAGTATATGTTTATATGTTACGGAAACCAAATATGGCTACAGGAAAAATATTTAAGGTAAGGACTGGAGGTTACCAATTAGTTCATTCGTACTTTAGTCACTGGAAATAAACAATGTATTTTTTTCTATTGATTTTATATAATTATAAGACTATCGCCACGCCTAATTAATAAGTTTAAACTCGTGAAGTTTTATTAATGCTTGTGACATGGTCGCGTTCATTTAGTAGAAATTCTAAGAAGTTGTGCCAAGTATAGAACGTATGGAGAACCAGATACTTTCAGTGATCAAAAACAAGCCCAAGAAAGCGAGATATAAAGTGTGTACAAAGTTATATTGAAGACATTTGATTGACCAAAAAAATGAGTTACAAAGAACAATATGAGTTCCAGCCTCCGGGGAAAGCAGTGATATTCCACCTATAACAAAGCATGTCTATGGTAAGACTTACCGCCAGCGATCCTGAACAGGCCCTCTTCATTCAAAGCGAGCTCATGTAGTGTGCATACGCAGAGCTCTATCGGGAACGCGATGGTGCGACCAGCTACTCGAAGGTGCTCTTCCAGCGGGTATCCAAACACGGGCTTCAACGAACTGTCATCTGTAAAAAAGTTTTTTTGCTGTGTGAATATTTCGGCATATGATATTAACTAGGACGTTGGACTTCGGCGCAAAGATGTTTTATTTGAAGGCTCGTATCGATTAATATTAAGCTTGTAAGTGGAATATTCCACCAGAAGTTGCAGAATAAGAGTAATAAATAAGAATGATCTGAAGATTGTCTCGGTTAAGGTGGCAAAATGTTTGTCAATAAAATTGTCATTGGTTGATATTGTTAATAAATAATATATTATTTGTGTAATTTTATTATAGGATACAGTTTAATCCTAGTTTTCCTATTGCATTCTGCATAAGGATTAACATACCGGCAGAGTTGCCGTGTAGTTTGGTCATAGGTAGTACCTACTTTAATTACTAATTTATTTTTAACAGGTTAAATATCGTTTTGATTCACAGATTCCTTCCACAGATTAACTAGGTATTGTAACAGGAAGTAATCGTAGTATTTTATTGTTGACTATCACGTATTTCGTCATATTTATCATGTTTTATATATAAAATTATCGTGTCACAGTGTTTGTAACCAAACTCCTTCGAAACGGCTTGACCGTTTATTATGTTTTTTTTGTGTATATTCGTAAAGATCGGGAAAAACAGAAAGTGCTTTATTCTTTTTTTTTTAATTTGAAAGGACAACGTCTGTCGAGACAGCTAGTAATTAAATAAATGAATTACGAAAATAATTGGCGAGTGCATGACCTATAAAGACAAATTCTTAACGTCAATTAGTCAGTCAGGTCATTCATTTTTAGTAACATGAAGATATTTACTTATCCATTTCATTCAACTATTTTTGATATAATGTTTGTTTACCTGTGACAAAACTACCCTGCAGTAGTGTCACTAGGTACTGATTGTGCCAAGCAGTTGTGTCACAAGGAATAAATAAAGAAACTGAAGTACCTATACCTAGGTATAGTTTATAGTAAAGTATAGGTAAAGTTTTAGGTAAGTATATTCCAATTCAATTAATAAAACTATGTATTTTTATTTAAATACTTATTTAAATAAATAAATAAATATTGGTGGACTTTTCACACAGCGCCATATAGCCCCAAACTAAGCAAAGCTTGTACTACGGGAACCAGATAACTGATAGAATACTTATATACGTTTCTTTTTTGTTGTAAATACATACTTATTATACATATTAACACCCAGACACAGAACAAACATCTATGTTCATCACACAAATGTTTATCCCGGGTGGGGATCGAACCCACAACCTACAACGCAGAAGGCAGAGCTACTACCAACTGAGCTGTGAGGCCAGTCAAAAGTCAAAGTCAGTATTTATAATGAGTACAAGCTTTTTACGTAGGTACATAGTATTATTGGTAAAAGCTATTAGTATAGAACATGGCTATAGGTACACGACTTAATATTGTCTTTTAATATAAAGATATAAATATTAATATTCCATTTCAAAATCGTCAATTTAAAAAGACCACAACTATATTGTAGTAGCAATAACAGTTTATCACCAGTTAGAAAATAAACCATTTCAACGCATTTAAATAAACGCGATAATCATAATCTCGACATTTGTATTGGGTTCAAAAATACACCTTATTTTCTGGAACATAGAGCCTATTTTTGAATGAGTTATCTAAATTCTTCTATCTTCATTGTTGAATGGTCGTTTTCGGTTGATTGAGCTATTAATTGGAGCAGCAATTAATCCGCGTTTCTTGTAATGACATCTAATGAAATGAAACAGTTTAAACATCTATGAGCTGGCAAATGCATCATCAAGGTACTGAGTGAGATATATCTTAGATTAGACGATATCTAATAACATTTGAATAAAGACATCTGAATAAATAATTTTATTTTCTTTAATTGTAATATTGTCTACAATAAAATACTTGCAATCTATTTGTTTTGTAAGATTAGTAAATCCTATCTTTAGTTAATACTAATACCTACTACATACATCAAAGAACAACAACAATGACAATCTGGGGTACAAATTATATGACAATGGCTTTTAAACTAGGTTTAATATGGTATGGTAACCAACAAAACCAATAAATCCTTATAAAGTACTTACCAAAATGACTAATCAGTAATGACTGTATGCTAACGTGATGTCTGTAATTGCTTTTTCCATTAGGGCCAAGCATGGGAAGTTGTCTCAAGTAATTAAACATTATAAATTCTTGTGACACTTTTAAATAATTAACAAGAATATACTTACCATAATATTTTATTTATTTTTGTTTTACAAAAAAGGATGTAACAACAGATACAAAGAAAATCCTACTGACTATAAAAAAATGTAGAGACTGGTTAAGAATTATATTCTGTCTATAGTGTTGATTCTGTTAGCACCAAACTAAAATAATTACGATTTAGATCTTTTCCTTGATATGAAACAGAAGATGGATGTCGTTAAGTTCAGTATGGCACTCTACTGAGTATAAAATGTTGAGTTTGATTTTACAATGATATTTCCCTCTTGCTGTTGAACTTTCATATTTGGCTCTTTAGTGTTGACTCTGAGTTGTTGTTTAAGTAACAAATTGTACTTACTTATAAATCTCTCCAATTCGGGTACAGTATCTTGTAATGAATGCAGGGCTGACTCGTGATAGGCTCTTTGAAGTTTAACATACTGTAATAGTGTGTGGGCTAATTGAGCTTCTTTGGCGACTAGTGCAAACATGTCTGCAGCTAACAAGTCTCTTGCGGCTTCAACTTTGTTACCAGCATCCTCTAATTCCTCTCGGGCGGAAGTGAGCTTAGTTGGGTTTTCTTCTTTCTGCCGTTCTAAATGCTGAAATTTTACAGTTTTGAATTAGGCAAATTCTAGATTTAAATTAGAAATATTCAATCAGATGAAGTCAGAGTGGAAGCCTACTTGTGCATACTTATTTAATCAATTATGTACCTACCAGTTACTCAATGAAGAGGAAATTACATTTTAAGGATGTGTATTGTGATCAGATCTTGGAACTCTGGTATTTTTAAATATCCGTTTCATTGATTTTGAGGTGTACCCATTCTTATTTGTTGTTAATATAAAATTAATAATTTTTTTTTAAACGCTACTACTTATTCAAACAAGACTCACTGCGGTACCGGTAACTGGCAGTCCTATCAAACTTGAATTGTGATTTTATTGAAATAAATGATTTTGAATTTTTTTTTGAATAGGTCTTGAATATACCTATAAAAAATTGATACTTAGGTATTGAAAAAGAAAACACCAGTATTTACCGCTGTGGTATCAGTAGCAAACCCTGATTGAAAGTTTTTTTTATATTGTAAGTGTAATATAATTAGTGTAAATTGGGTCTTAGTATCAGGATAATTTGGATTTTGATCATTAGTAAAATTCTGTTAGTTCAATATAATAATTTGAATAGCTTCAACAAAGAATTCTATTTTTAAATTGTAATTATATTTCCTGTTTGACTTTTCCTAAATACCTTAAAAGTCTAATTTGCTGTACAATTTACAAAATTGCAGTAATATTCCAAATAAAAAAAAAAATTGTACCATTATTATTATGTTATTGAGCATTTGCAATATAAGGAAGACACACTCAGATTTGTGCATATTACAAAAATAACTGTGCTAGTTAACTTTACTCAGTACTTCAATATTCTTTCATATACAGGTTGTAGTATGTTTTGTCTCCTCACAATTTTTCTTTAGTAAACTGAGGATAATGTAGTGGGTATTTACTCATTTCTTCATAGTTTATATTCTAATTTGTAAGATTCTAATGTATCAACTGTTTGTTGTTCCAAATAAAGTAAAATAAAATTTGAGGTGTATTAACACTACTTAGAAAACTAAAACTAGATGTCCAACAATGCATAAAATATAATCTAATAAAAAAGTATTCAACTTTTTTATTAGGTTAAGGTTTTTATTCATTTGCAAGTTATAAATAGCCAGACTCATGTCCTGTAGATTTGCAATTCACATATGATTTTTAAAAAACAATTTCTTGTGGTTTCGCATTGATACAAAAACAGTAATATATTCTTGTTTGTTTATTAGAAAGCAATTTTTGTGTACCTAAAACATTGGTATGCATACTTTTGTGTTTTCCATTTTTGGTAGTGGTCTAAAATACACCCAATATATGTGTTATGATAAAGTTATCTAAACAGATAAGGGTAACTCACATGATATCTGCTGGCCGCTGATTCCTTTTCACTAATAAGTCTACCAAGATGTTTTTTTGCTTTCATTATTGTTGGAAGGTCCTGATCATAGATGGTGGTTAGTGGACTAACAACTAGCTGTTCCACTTTTAATTCATGTTCTGCTATTTCATTTGCCAAAAACTTTTCTGTTTTACCTGTAATAATACAAATATTGTCAGATATAGTAGAAAATAAGGGTAAAACTGAGCTAAACAGAAACAAAATCTTACCACATTCATATAAAATGTACTTTAGAATACTGTCATCATCATCAAAGTTGCTGGCTTCACACATAGCTAGGCCAAGTATGTACTCGGGCAGTTTCTTCAGCCTCTTTTCTCTGGCTGCAGGGTCTTGGCCCTGAGTGCTTCCCGCCCCTGTTGTGATCCTCTTACTGACTAGTTGTAATGCATTCCGAAGATGCTCAACCTTCCGATCGGCCGTTTGTAACTCATC